>OX246753.1:216101899-216749555 GCA_945910035.1 Brachypalpus laphriformis | reverse complement strand
ACGAAAAACTTAAGGCTATGACTTACGAGTCGTTTGTCTGATTAGCATTGTATAATATATACCTGATTAGCATTGTATAATATATACATTACTTCATGAAAATTCTGAAATAAAAAGGGATTTATAGTTTTGGCCGTTTAGCGTGTTAAGAAAAGCTTCTCTGGATAATAAATCTTCTCTAAGATACCTTCTTCTCATGCTTTTATAGACTCGACCAACAGCAATAAAATGAAAAGTATTTTCTGGTGATTCAAGCTTGCACAAGGTGCATATACCATCTGTATTAGTTTGGAAAGCCCTTGCGTTTAGGTTCAGCAAAGCTAGCCTAGCCATGAATATCATTCTTATCATGTGATACGAATCATCTGAAAAGTAATTTGGGAGCTCCTCCAACTCTTAGTTGCAGTACTCGTCATGGAATTGGCCTCGCATCTTAAGGCGAGCAATACCTCAGCATGCGAACTATGCCAGCTGGAAATATCATCCAGGTCCATTTGTAGTTCTACTGACTTAAAAATAGACTCTGCCGCCCAAACTATTCTCTTTCTAATTATTATCATAGCCAATATTCTTGGTAGCCTGTTTTCGGGATAGGAAAGTACTGTTCTGATGAAATTGAAATGCAAGCGTGAGGATTGCTCAAATAGTGTAGGTAGCCCCGTCTCGATATGAAGCATGTAGTTTGGGGTATTTTTTCGCAAATTCAATATTATTTTTATGAAATATCTTAACAGTTATACGGTTTCGTCTGTAAATACTTGTACTGTATATACATATTTTCTAAGGGAACAGAGTTGAATTGGTTGATTCAATATAGGGAGGACAGAATTCAAAAACGTGGTAGAATTTTTACATTCCGTTGTAGATGTGGTAGATTTGAAAAACGTGCAAAATTGTGGTAGATCTACCGCAATTGTGGAAGTGTCAACACTGACCTGTCACGAACGAAATTTTCTTTTTTTTCTTTCTCGTGTCTCCGAACGAAAATTCAAAGGAAATGCAGATAGAAACGCATCTCAATGGAAAATAGTTTTTTTTTTCACGTAAATCTCCGCGGTACATCAGTAGCATGACAGGGACAGCGTTATTTTGTCCCTGTTTCGTGTCGTCCATTTGTTTACGTTGTCGTCTATAGAATTTTCCACGTTCCATTTTTTTATATGTTCAGTAATGATGTATATCTTTACATGTGAGACGAAGTGAGACATGAAATTTATCACCAGGGTCGACATGAGGCAACACATGGAATACTGTGTAGAAGCTTACGTTACGAGTCATCGATGAAGCAGTATTGCGAAACGAGATTTTATCCTGTGGCGTACTGGTTGGCGATAAGAAGCTGAGAACTTCGTTCACCGGGCGGAGAATGTTCGAGTTAATATGGCAACGGCCCCATTTTTCTAATTTAAATGTCAAGATCTATTCTATGTTTTGAAGCTATAATTTCCCTTTATTTATAAACACACACACATGAAGCAAATTGACATATAAATGTTATTAAGAGAAAAGGAAAATACATAATTGGTTTTATTACGTATCAACATGGACGTTCGTTTTTTATTCTGCAAACCATTTCTGTTTTTTCAGTGAATTTTTTCCAATTGTCGAAAGAAACATTGAACACTTCAAAACACAAATTTGAAGGTTTCATTAAATAAAAGTGAATTTCCGAAAAAAGAACCAAAACTCCTAGGTCATATCATTTCCCAGGAGCGCATCCGGCCGAATCCCGAAAAAATAGAATGCGTTAAAAAAATTTCCATTACCCAAAACTCTAAAAGAAATTCCAACCATTTTATGACTTACAGGATACTATAGGAAATTTTTCCAAAACTATGCAAAAATAGCCAAGCCAATGACGTTACGATTAAAAAAAGGAACCAAAATAAATCCCGAAGATATGGACTATGAAACTTCATTTGAAAAATTCAAAACAGCGCTAACAAGTAATTTAGTAATCCAATATCCAGACTTCAAAAAAGAATGTACACTTTGTTATGTTTATTAAAAGACCGTCTGTCTTGATTAGTGATTCTTTATTAACGGATCCAACTTACTAAATAACTTGCTGTAGCAAGTCGCAAATTCTTACATGCTAACAATTTTATGTGTGTGTGTTATGCAGGTGTGTATTTGGTAATATACAGTGGATTTCACTTATTTGGGACATCGCTTTATCGGGACAGCCGCTTAATTGGGCCAAATGAACAAGAACGGAAAAAAAAGAGATGATTTTGTTCGTTTATTGTGGACAGCAGCCGTTTATTCGGGACATATTCATCGCACATCTTACACACATTTTGACAAAAATATCGCCACACTGTTTGTCTGCTATGTCTCGAAAAAATTACAGCAGCAAAAGCCACACCATCGTTTGCAGTAATAATGACGATGAAGACGAGAAAACAAATTGAGCCAATGCTATTCAAGTAACGGTACTATCTCGTGGTGTTGCGCTCCGTTTTACCTTTGCAAAACAGTTTCATAGGTGTGCGTAAAACGGTTTCTTGTTGTTTCAATTTGTTATTCACTTTGATGTTTCTAGTTTTGTTGTGATACGACGTGGCGTGCTTTTGGTTTCGTTTCAGAAAGTGCCGAGATAAAATTAATAAGTCGCGTATCCATGCCTACTGACCCAGAAGATTGTTGCATTTGGTTGAAATGTCCAGAAAAGATTTAACATTAGCTGATAAAATAGCTTTTCTTGATAAATTAAAAAGTCAAGCCCCGAACACTTCCTATCGTGATCTGGAAAGGATCACTGATGTTCCTAAGTCTACAATAGCACGGGTCAAAAGCCAAGAAGTTAAACTGCGTGAGGAATGGGGAAAAGGGGAAGGAAAATCAAGAAAGCGGAAACGAGGAGGAAAGGACCCAGATGTTGTTAAGGCACTGAACCAATGGTTTTCTGTTGTAACTGGAAGAGGAGTTTGTATTAGTGGCCCAATGTTGAAAGCTAAGGCAGACGAGCTGGCGGCAAAGTTGGGTCATGCCAATTTCAATGCTACGGATGGTTGGCTATCACGATGGAAAACCAGACACGAGATCAAGTTTAAGAAAGCACATGGGGAGAAAGCTAGCGCACATTCTTCCAGCGCAGATCACTGGAAATTGTGTAAGCTTCCGGAACTACTACAGATGTGGAGTCCTAATGACATTTATAACGCCGATGAAACGGGGCTATTTTACCGTGCCACGCCAGATGGTTCTTTAAGCTATAAACAACATGAACTCACAGGTTCAAAAAAAAGCAATGGATCGTGTCACTATGTTATGCTGCTGTAATATGTCGGGAAGTGATAAACGGAAGCTCTTAGTTAAAAAGGAAAAGCGTTAAAGTAGTAGTAGTAGTAGTAGTAGTAGTAGTAGTAGTAGTAGTAGTAGTAGTAGTAGTAGTAGTAGTAGTAGTAGTAGTAGTAGTAGTAGTAGTAGTAGTAGTAGTAGTAGTAGTAGTAGTAGTAGTAGTAGTAGTAGTAGTAGTAGTAGTAGTAGTAGTAGTAGTAGTAGTAGTAGTAGTAGTAGTAGTAGTAGTAGTAGTAGTAGTAGTAGTAGTAGTAGTAGTAGTAGTAGTAGTAGTAGTAGTAGTAGTAGTAGTAGTAGTAGTAGTAGTAGTAGTAGTAGTAGTAGTAGTAGTAGTAGTAGTAGTAGTAGTAGTAGTAGTAGTAGTAGTAGTAGTAGTAGTAGTAGTAGTTTTTGTTGAGCATTAAAATGTTTTCAATATTAATTCATTAATTATTTATACACGAAAAACTTAAGGCTATGACTTACGAGTCGTTTGTCTGATTAGCATTGTATAATATATACATTACTTCATGAAAATTCTGAAATAAAAAGGGATTTATAGTTTTGGCCGTTTAGCGTGTTAAGAAAAGCTTCTCTGGATAATAAATCTTCTCTAAGATACCTTCTTCTCATGCTTTTATAGACTCGACCAACAGCAATAAAATGAAAAGTATTTTCTGGTGATTCAAGCTTGCACAAGGTGCATATACCATCTGTATTAGTTTGGAAAGCCCTTGCGTTTAGGTTCAGCAAAGCTAGCCTAGCCATGAATATCATTCTTATCATGTGATACGAATCATCTGAAAAGTAATTTGGGAGCTCCTCCTACTAGTAGTAGTAGTAGTAGTAGTAGTAGTAGTAGTAGTAGTAGTAGTTTTTGTTGAGCATTAAAATGTTTTCAATATTAATTCATTAATTATTTATACACGAAAAACTTAAGGCTATGACTTACGAGTCGTTTGTCTGATTAGCATTGTATAATATATACATTACTTCATGAAAATTCTGAAATAAAAAGGGATTTATAGTTTTGGCCGTTTAGCGTGTTAAGAAAAGCTTCTCTGGATAATAAATCTTCTCTAAGATACCTTCTTCTCATGCTTTTATAGACTCGACCAACAGCAATAAAATGAAAAGTATTTTCTGGTGATTCAAGCTTGCACAAGGTGCATATACCATCTGTATTAGTTTGGAAAGCCCTTGCGTTTAGGTTCAGCAAAGCTAGCCTAGCCATGAATATCATTCTTATCATGTGATACGAATCATCTGAAAAGTAATTTGGGAGCTCCTCCAACTCTTAGTTGCAGTACTCGTCATGGAATTGGCCTCGCATCTTAAGGCGAGCAATACCTCAGCATGCGAACTATGCCAGCTGGAAATATCATCCAGGTCCATTTGTAGTTCTACTGACTTAAAAATAGACTCTGCCGCCCAAACTATTCTCTTTCTAATTATTATCATAGCCAATATTCTTGGTAGCCTGTTTTCGGGATAGGAAAGTACTGTTCTGATGAAATTGAAATGCAAGCGTGAGGATTGCTCAAATAGTGTAGGTAGCCCCGTCTCGATATGAAGCATGTAGTTTGGGGTATTTTTTCGCAAATTCAATATTATTTTTATGAAATATCTTAACAGTTATACGGTTTCGTCTGTAAATACTTGTACTGTATATACATATTTTCTAAGGGAACAGAGTTGAATTGGTTGATTCAATATAGGGAGGACAGAATTCAAAAACGTGGTAGAATTTTTACATTCCGTTGTAGATGTGGTAGATTTGAAAAACGTGCAAAATTGTGGTAGATCTACCGCAATTGTGGAAGTGTCAACACTGACCTGTCACGAACGAAATTTTCTTTTTTTTCTTTCTCGTGTCTCCGAACGAAAATTCAAAGGAAATGCAGATAGAAACGCATCTCAATGGAAAATAGTTTTTTTTTTCACGTAAATCTCCGCGGTACATCAGTAGCATGACAGGGACAGCGTTATTTTGTCCCTGTTTCGTGTCGTCCATTTGTTTACGTTGTCGTCTATAGAATTTTCCACGTTCCATTTTTTTATATGTTCAGTAATGATGTATATCTTTACATGTGAGACGAAGTGAGACATGAAATTTATCACCAGGGTCGACATGAGGCAACACATGGAATACTGTGTAGAAGCTTACGTTACGAGTCATCGATGAAGCAGTATTGCGAAACGAGATTTTATCCTGTGGCGTACTGGTTGGCGATAAGAAGCTGAGAACTTCGTTCACCGGGCGGAGAATGTTCGAGTTAATATGGCAACGGCCCCATTTTTCTAATTTAAATGTCAAGATCTATTCTATGTTTTGAAGCTATAATTTCCCTTTATTTATAAACACACACACATGAAGCAAATTGACATATAAATGTTATTAAGAGAAAAGGAAAATACATAATTGGTTTTATTACGTATCAACATGGACGTTCGTTTTTTATTCTGCAAACCATTTCTGTTTTTTCAGTGAATTTTTTCCAATTGTCGAAAGAAACATTGAACACTTCAAAACACAAATTTGAAGGTTTCATTAAATAAAAGTGAATTTCCGAAAAAAGAACCAAAACTCCTAGGTCATATCATTTCCCAGGAGCGCATCCGGCCGAATCCCGAAAAAATAGAATGCGTTAAAAAAATTTCCATTACCCAAAACTCTAAAAGAAATTCCAACCATTTTATGACTTACAGGATACTATAGGAAATTTTTCCAAAACTATGCAAAAATAGCCAAGCCAATGACGTTACGATTAAAAAAAGGAACCAAAATAAATCCCGAAGATATGGACTATGAAACTTCATTTGAAAAATTCAAAACAGCGCTAACAAGTAATTTAGTAATCCAATATCCAGACTTCAAAAAAGAATGTACACTTTGTTATGTTTATTAAAAGACCGTCTGTCTTGATTAGTGATTCTTTATTAACGGATCCAACTTACTAAATAACTTGCTGTAGCAAGTCGCAAATTCTTACATGCTAACAATTTTATGTGTGTGTGTTATGCAGGTGTGTATTTGGTAATATACAGTGGATTTCACTTATTTGGGACATCGCTTTATCGGGACAGCCGCTTAATTGGGCCAAATGAACAAGAACGGAAAAAAAAGAGATGATTTTGTTCGTTTATTGTGGACAGCAGCCGTTTATTCGGGACATATTCATCGCACATCTTACACACATTTTGACAAAAATATCGCCACACTGTTTGTCTGCTATGTCTCGAAAAAATTACAGCAGCAAAAGCCACACCATCGTTTGCAGTAATAATGACGATGAAGACGAGAAAACAAATTGAGCCAATGCTATTCAAGTAACGGTACTATCTCGTGGTGTTGCGCTCCGTTTTACCTTTGCAAAACAGTTTCATAGGTGTGCGTAAAACGGTTTCTTGTTGTTTCAATTTGTTATTCACTTTGATGTTTCTAGTTTTGTTGTGATACGACGTGGCGTGCTTTTGGTTTCGTTTCAGAAAGTGCCGAGATAAAATTAATAAGTCGCGTATCCATGCCTACTGACCCAGAAGATTGTTGCATTTGGTTGAAATGTCCAGAAAAGATTTAACATTAGCTGATAAAATAGCTTTTCTTGATAAATTAAAAAGTCAAGCCCCGAACACTTCCTATCGTGATCTGGAAAGGATCACTGATGTTCCTAAGTCTACAATAGCACGGGTCAAAAGCCAAGAAGTTAAACTGCGTGAGGAATGGGGAAAAGGGGAAGGAAAATCAAGAAAGCGGAAACGAGGAGGAAAGGACCCAGATGTTGTTAAGGCACTGAACCAATGGTTTTCTGTTGTAACTGGAAGAGGAGTTTGTATTAGTGGCCCAATGTTGAAAGCTAAGGCAGACGAGCTGGCGGCAAAGTTGGGTCATGCCAATTTCAATGCTACGGATGGTTGGCTATCACGATGGAAAACCAGACACGAGATCAAGTTTAAGAAAGCACATGGGGAGAAAGCTAGCGCACATTCTTCCAGCGCAGATCACTGGAAATTGTGTAAGCTTCCGGAACTACTACAGATGTGGAGTCCTAATGACATTTATAACGCCGATGAAACGGGGCTATTTTACCGTGCCACGCCAGATGGTTCTTTAAGCTATAAACAACATGAACTCACAGGTTCAAAAAAAAGCAATGGATCGTGTCACTATGTTATGCTGCTGTAATATGTCGGGAAGTGATAAACGGAAGCTCTTAGTTAAAAAGGAAAAGCGTTAAAGTAGTAGTAGTAGTAGTAGTAGTAGTAGTAGTAGTAGTAGTAGTAGTAGTAGTAGTAGTAGTAGTAGTAGTAGTAGTAGTAGTAGTAGTAGTAGTAGTAGTAGTAGTAGTAGTAGTAGTAGTAGTAGTAGTAGTAGTAGTAGTAGTAGTAGTAGTAGTAGTAGTAGTAGTAGTAGTAGTAGTAGTAGTAGTAGTAGTAGTAGTAGTAGTAGTAGTAGTAGTAGTAGTAGTAGTAGTAGTAGTAGTAGTAGTAGTAGTAGTAGTAGTAGTAGTAGTAGTAGTAGTAGTAGTAGTAGTAGTAGTAGTAGTAGTAGTAGTAGTAGTAGTAGTAGTAGTAGTAGTAGTAGTAGTAGTAGTAGTAGTAGTAGTAGTAGTAGTAGTAGTAGTAGTAGTAGTAGTAGTAGTAGTAGTAGTAGTAGTAGTAGTAGTAGTAGTAGTAGTAGTAGTAGTAGTAGTAGTAGTAGTAGTAGTAGTAGTAGTAGTAGTAGTAGTAGTAGTAGTAGTAGTAGTAGTAGTAGTAGTAGTAGTAGTAGTAGTAGTAGTAGTAGTAGTAGTAGTAGTAGTAGTAGTAGTAGTAGTAGTAGTAGTAGTAGTAGTAGTAGTAGTAGTAGTAGTAGTAGTAGTAGTAGTAGTAGTAGTAGTAGTAGTAGTAGTAGTAGTAGTAGTAGTAGTAGTAGTAGTAGTAGTAGTAGTAGTAGTAGTAGTAGTAGTAGTAGTAGTAGTAGTAGTTTTTGTTGAGCATTAAAATGTTTTCAATATTAATTCATTAATTATTTATACACGAAAAACTTAAGGCTATGACTTACGAGTCGTTTGTCTGATTAGCATTGTATAATATATACATTACTTCATGAAAATTCTGAAATAAAAAGGGATTTATAGTTTTGGCCGTTTAGCGTGTTAAGAAAAGCTTCTCTGGATAATAAATCTTCTCTAAGATACCTTCTTCTCATGCTTTTATAGACTCGACCAACAGCAATAAAATGAAAAGTATTTTCTGGTGAATCAAGCTTGCACAAGGTGCATATACCATCTGTATTAGTTTGGAAAGCCCTTGCGTTTAGGTTCAGCAAAGCTAGCCTAGCCATGAATATCATTCTTATCATGTGATACGAATCATCTGAAAAGTAATTTGGGAGCTCCTCCTACTAGTAGTAGTAGTAGTAGTAGTAGTAGTAGTAGTAGTAGTAGTAGTTTTTGTTGAGCATTAAAATGTTTTCAATATTAATTCATTAATTATTTATACACGAAAAACTTAAGGCTATGACTTACGAGTCGTTTGTCTGATTAGCATTGTATAATATATACATTACTTCATGAAAATTCTGAAATAAAAAGGGATTTATAGTTTTGGCCGTTTAGCGTGTTAAGAAAAGCTTCTCTGGATAATAAATCTTCTCTAAGATACCTTCTTCTCATGCTTTTATAGACTCGACCAACAGCAATAAAATGAAAAGTATTTTCTGGTGATTCAAGCTTGCACAAGGTGCATATACCATCTGTATTAGTTTGGAAAGCCCTTGCGTTTAGGTTCAGCAAAGCTAGCCTAGCCATGAATATCATTCTTATCATGTGATACGAATCATCTGAAAAGTAATTTGGGAGCTCCTCCAACTCTTAGTTGCAGTACTCGTCATGGAATTGGCCTCGCATCTTAAGGCGAGCAATACCTCAGCATGCGAACTATGCCAGCTGGAAATATCATCCAGGTCCATTTGTAGTTCTACTGACTTAAAAATAGACTCTGCCGCCCAAACTATTCTCTTTCTAATTATTATCATAGCCAATATTCTTGGTAGCCTGTTTTCGGGATAGGAAAGTACTGTTCTGATGAAATTGAAATGCAAGCGTGAGGATTGCTCAAATAGTGTAGGTAGCCCCGTCTCGATATGAAGCATGTAGTTTGGGGTATTTTTTCGCAAATTCAATATTATTTTTATGAAATATCTTAACAGTTATACGGTTTCGTCTGTAAATACTTGTACTGTATATACATATTTTCTAAGGGAACAGAGTTGAATTGGTTGATTCAATATAGGGAGGACAGAATTCAAAAACGTGGTAGAATTTTTACATTCCGTTGTAGATGTGGTAGATTTGAAAAACGTGCAAAATTGTGGTAGATCTACCGCAATTGTGGAAGTGTCAACACTGACCTGTCACGAACGAAATTTTCTTTTTTTTCTTTCTCGTGTCTCCGAACGAAAATTCAAAGGAAATGCAGATAGAAACGCATCTCAATGGAAAATAGTTTTTTTTTTCACGTAAATCTCCGCGGTACATCAGTAGCATGACAGGGACAGCGTTATTTTGTCCCTGTTTCGTGTCGTCCATTTGTTTACGTTGTCGTCTATAGAATTTTCCACGTTCCATTTTTTTATATGTTCAGTAATGATGTATATCTTTACATGTGAGACGAAGTGAGACATGAAATTTATCACCAGGGTCGACATGAGGCAACACATGGAATACTGTGTAGAAGCTTACGTTACGAGTCATCGATGAAGCAGTATTGCGAAACGAGATTTTATCCTGTGGCGTACTGGTTGGCGATAAGAAGCTGAGAACTTCGTTCACCGGGCGGAGAATGTTCGAGTTAATATGGCAACGGCCCCATTTTTCTAATTTAAATGTCAAGATCTATTCTATGTTTTGAAGCTATAATTTCCCTTTATTTATAAACACACACACATGAAGCAAATTGACATATAAATGTTATTAAGAGAAAAGGAAAATACATAATTGGTTTTATTACGTATCAACATGGACGTTCGTTTTTTATTCTGCAAACCATTTCTGTTTTTTCAGTGAATTTTTTCCAATTGTCGAAAGAAACATTGAACACTTCAAAACACAAATTTGAAGGTTTCATTAAATAAAAGTGAATTTCCGAAAAAAGAACCAAAACTCCTAGGTCATATCATTTCCCAGGAGCGCATCCGCCCGAATCCCGAAAAAATAGAATGCGTTAAAAAAATTTCCATTACCCAAAACTCTAAAAGAAATTCCAACCATTTTATGACTTACAGGATACTATAGGAAATTTTTCCAAAACTATGCAAAAATAGCCAAGCCAATGACGTTACGATTAAAAAAAGGAACCAAAATAAATCCCGAAGATATGGACTATGAAACTTCATTTGAAAAATTCAAAACAGCGCTAACAAGTAATTTAGTAATCCAATATCCAGACTTCAAAAAAGAATGTACACTTTGTTATGTTTATTAAAAGACCGTCTGTCTTGATTAGTGATTCTTTATTAACGGATCCAACTTACTAAATAACTTGCTGTAGCAAGTCGCAAATTCTTACATGCTAACAATTTTATGTGTGTGTGTTATGCAGGTGTGTATTTGGTAATATACAGTGGATTTCACTTATTTGGGACATCGCTTTATCGGGACAGCCGCTTAATTGGGCCAAATGAACAAGAACGAAAAAAAAAGAGATGATTTTGTTCGTTTATTGTGGACAGCAGCCGTTTATTCGGGACATATTCATCGCACATCTTACACACATTTTGACAAAAATATCGCCACACTGTTTGTCTGCTATGTCTCGAAAAAATTACAGCAGCAAAAGCCACACCATCGTTTGCAGTAATAATGACGATGAAGACGAGAAAACAAATTGAGCCAATGCTATTCAAGTAACGGTACTATCTCGTGGTGTTGCGCTCCGTTTTACCTTTGCAAAACAGTTTCATAGGTGTGCGTAAAACGGTTTCTTGTTGTTTCAATTTGTTATTCACTTTGATGTTTCTAGTTTTGTTGTGATACGACGTGGCGTGCTTTTGGTTTCGTTTCAGAAAGTGCCGAGATAAAATTAATAAGTCGCGTATCCATGCCTACTGACCCAGAAGATTGTTGCATTTGGTTGAAATGTCCAGAAAAGATTTAACATTAGCTGATAAAATAGCTTTTCTTGATAAATTAAAAAGTCAAGCCCCGAACACTTCCTATCGTGATCTGGAAAGGATCACTGATGTTCCTAAGTCTACAATAGCACGGGTCAAAAGCCAAGAAGTTAAACTGCGTGAGGAATGGGGAAAAGGGGAAGGAAAATCAAGAAAGCGGAAACGAGGAGGAAAGGACCCAGATGTTGTTAAGGCACTGAACCAATGGTTTTCTGTTGTAACTGGAAGAGGAGTTTGTATTAGTGGCCCAATGTTGAAAGCTAAGGCAGACGAGCTGGCGGCAAAGTTGGGTCATGCCAATTTCAATGCTACGGATGGTTGGCTATCACGATGGAAAACCAGACACGAGATCAAGTTTAAGAAAGCACATGGGGAGAAAGCTAGCGCACATTCTTCCAGCGCAGATCACTGGAAATTGTGTAAGCTTCCGGAACTACTACAGATGTGGAGTCCTAATGACATTTATAACGCCGATGAAACGGGGCTATTTTACCGTGCCACGCCAGATGGTTCTTTAAGCTATAAACAACATGAACTCACAGGTTCAAAAAAAAGCAATGGATCGTGTCACTATGTTATGCTGCTGTAATATGTCGGGAAGTGATAAACGGAAGCTCTTAGTTAAAAAGGAAAAGCGTTAAAGTAGTAGTAGTAGTAGTAGTAGTAGTAGTAGTAGTAGTAGTAGTAGTAGTAGTAGTAGTAGTAGTAGTAGTAGTAGTAGTAGTAGTAGTAGTAGTAGTAGTAGTAGTAGTAGTAGTAGTAGTAGTAGTAGTAGTAGTAGTAGTAGTAGTAGTAGTAGTAGTAGTAGTAGTAGTAGTAGTAGTAGTAGTAGTAGTAGTAGTAGTAGTAGTAGTAGTTTTTGTTGAGCATTAAAATGTTTTCAATATTAATTCATTAATTATTTATACACGAAAAACTTAAGGCTATGACTTACGAGTCGTTTGTCTGATTAGCATTGTATAATATATACATTACTTCATGAAAATTCTGAAATAAAAAGGGATTTATAGTTTTGGCCGTTTAGCGTGTTAAGAAAAGCTTCTCTGGATAATAAATCTTCTCTAAGATACCTTCTTCTCATGCTTTTATAGACTCGACCAACAGCAATAAAATGAAAAGTATTTTCTGGTGAATCAAGCTTGCACAAGGTGCATATACCATCTGTATTAGTTTGGAAAGCCCTTGCGTTTAGGTTCAGCAAAGCTAGCCTAGCCATGAATATCATTCTTATCATGTGATACGAATCATCTGAAAAGTAATTTGGGAGCTCCTCCTACTAGTAGTAGTAGTAGTAGTAGTAGTAGTAGTAGTAGTAGTAGTAGTTTTTGTTGAGCATTAAAATGTTTTCAATATTAATTCATTAATTATTTATACACGAAAAACTTAAGGCTATGACTTACGAGTCGTTTGTCTGATTAGCATTGTATAATATATACATTACTTCATGAAAATTCTGAAATAAAAAGGGATTTATAGTTTTGGCCGTTTAGCGTGTTAAGAAAAGCTTCTCTGGATAATAAATCTTCTCTAAGATACCTTCTTCTCATGCTTTTATAGACTCGACCAACAGCAATAAAATGAAAAGTATTTTCTGGTGATTCAAGCTTGCACAAGGTGCATATACCATCTGTATTAGTTTGGAAAGCCCTTGCGTTTAGGTTCAGCAAAGCTAGCCTAGCCATGAATATCATTCTTATCATGTGATACGAATCATCTGAAAAGTAATTTGGGAGCTCCTCCAACTCTTAGTTGCAGTACTCGTCATGGAATTGGCCTCGCATCTTAAGGCGAGCAATACCTCAGCATGCGAACTATGCCAGCTGGAAATATCATCCAGGTCCATTTGTAGTTCTACTGACTTAAAAATAGACTCTGCCGCCCAAACTATTCTCTTTCTAATTATTATCATAGCCAATATTCTTGGTAGCCTGTTTTCGGGATAGGAAAGTACTGTTCTGATGAAATTGAAATGCAAGCGTGAGGATTGCTCAAATAGTGTAGGTAGCCCCGTCTCGATATGAAGCATGTAGTTTGGGGTATTTTTTCGCAAATTCAATATTATTTTTATGAAATATCTTAACAGTTATACGGTTTCGTCTGTAAATACTTGTACTGTATATACATATTTTCTAAGGGAACAGAGTTGAATTGGTTGATTCAATATAGGGAGGACAGAATTCAAAAACGTGGTAGAATTTTTACATTCCGTTGTAGATGTGGTAGATTTGAAAAACGTGCAAAATTGTGGTAGATCTACCGCAATTGTGGAAGTGTCAACACTGACCTGTCACGAACGAAATTTTCTTTTTTTTCTTTCTCGTGTCTCCGAACGAAAATTCAAAGGAAATGCAGATAGAAACGCATCTCAATGGAAAATAGTTTTTTTTTTCACGTAAATCTCCGCGGTACATCAGTAGCATGACAGGGACAACGTTATTTTGTCCCTGTTTCGTGTCGTCCATTTGTTTACGTTGTCGTCTATAGAATTTTCCACGTTCCATTTTTTTATATGTTCAGTAATGATGTATATCTTTACATGTGAGACGAAGTGAGACATGAAATTTATCACCAGGGTCGACATGAGGCAACACATGGAATACTGTGTAGAAGCTTACGTTACGAGTCATCGATGAAGCAGTATTGCGAAACGAGATTTTATCCTGTGGCGTACTGGTTGGCGATAAGAAGCTGAGAACTTCGTTCACCGGGCGGAGAATGTTCGAGTTAATATGGCAACGGCCCCATTTTTCTAATTTAAATGTCAAGATCTATTCTATGGTTTGAAGCTATAATTTCCCTTTATTTATAAACACACACACATGAAGCAAATTGACATATAAATGTTATTAAGAGAAAAGGAAAATACATAATTGGTTTTATTACGTATCAACATGGACGTTCGTTTTTTATTCTGCAAACCATTTCTGTTTTTTCAGTGAATTTTTTCCAATTGTCGAAAGAAACATTGAACACTTCAAAACACAAATTTGAAGGTTTCATTAAATAAAAGTGAATTTCCGAAAAAAGAACCAAAACTCCTAGGTCATATCATTTCCCAGGAGCGCATCCGGCCGAATCCCGAAAAAATAGAATGCGTTAAAAAAATTTCCATTACCCAAAACTCTAAAAGAAATTCCAACCATTTTATGACTTACAGGATACTATAGGAAATTTTTCCAAAACTATGCAAAAATAGCCAAGCCAATGACGTTACGATTAAAAAAAGGAACCAAAATAAATCCCGAAGATATGGACTATGAAACTTCATTTGAAAAATTCAAAACAGCGCTAACAAGTAATTTAGTAATCCAATATCCAGACTTCAAAAAAGAATGTACACTTTGTTATGTTTATTAAAAGACCGTCTGTCTTGATTAGTGATTCTTTATTAACGGATCCAACTTACTAAATAACTTGCTGTAGCAAGTCGCAAATTCTTACATGCTAACAATTTTATGTGTGTGTGTTATGCAGGTGTGTATTTGGTAATATACAGTGGATTTCACTTATTTGGGACATCGCTTTATCGGGACAGCCGCTTAATTGGGCCAAATGAACAAGAACGGAAAAAAAAGAGATGATTTTGTTCGTTTATTGTGGACAGCAGCCGTTTATTCGGGACATATTCATCGCACATCTTACACACATTTTGACAAAAATATCGCCACACTGTTTGTCTGCTATGTCTCGAAAAAATTACAGCAGCAAAAGCCACACCATCGTTTGCAGTAATAATGACGATGAAGACGAGAAAACAAATTGAGCCAATGCTATTCAAGTAACGGTACTATCTCGTGGTGTTGCGCTCCGTTTTACCTTTGCAAAACAGTTTCATAGGTGTGCGTAAAACGGTTTCTTGTTGTTTCAATTTGTTATTCACTTTGATGTTTCTAGTTTTGTTGTGATACGACGTGGCGTGCTTTTGGTTTCGTTTCAGAAAGTGCCGAGATAAAATTAATAAGTCGCGTATCCATGCCTACTGACCCAGAAGATTGTTGCATTTGGTTGAAATGTCCAGAAAAGATTTAACATTAGCTGATAAAATAGCTTTTCTTGATAAATTAAAAAGTCAAGCCCCGAACACTTCCTATCGTGATCTGGAAAGGATCACTGATGTTCCTAAGTCTACAATAGCACGGGTCAAAAGCCAAGAAGTTAAACTGCGTGAGGAATGGGGAAAAGGGGAAGGAAAATCAAGAAAGCGGAAACGAGGAGGAAAGGACCCAGATGTTGTTAAGGCACTGAACCAATGGTTTTCTGTTGTAACTGGAAGAGGAGTTTGTATTAGTGGCCCAATGTTGAAAGCTAAGGCAGACGAGCTGGCGGCAAAGTTGGGTCATGCCAATTTCAATGCTACGGATGGTTGGCTATCGCGATGGAAAACCAGACACGAGATCAAGTTTAAGAAAGCACATGGGGAGAAAGCTAGCGCACATTCTTCCAGCGCAGATCACTGGAAATTGTGTAAGCTTCCGGAACTACTACAGATGTGGAGTCCTAATGACATTTATAACGCCGATGAAACGGGGCTATTTTACCGTGCCACGCCAGATGGTTCTTTAAGCTATAAACAACATGAACTCACAGGTTCAAAAAAAAGCAATGGATCGTGTCACTATGTTATGCTGCTGTAATATGTCGGGAAGTGATAAACGGAAGCTCTTAGTTAAAAAGGAAAAGCGTTAAAGTAGTAGTAGTAGTAGTAGTAGTAGTAGTAGTAGTAGTAGTAGTAGTAGTAGTAGTAGTAGTAGTAGTAGTAGTAGTAGTAGTAGTAGTAGTAGTAGTAGTAGTAGTAGTAGTAGTAGTAGTAGTAGTAGTAGTAGTAGTAGTAGTAGTAGTAGTAGTAGTAGTAGTAGTAGTAGTAGTAGTAGTAGTAGTAGTAGTAGTAGTAGTAGTAGTAGTAGTAGTAGTAGTAGTAGTAGTAGTAGTAGTAGTAGTAGTAGTAGTAGTAGTAGTAGTAGTAGTAGTAGTAGTAGTAGTAGTAGTAGTAGTAGTAGTAGTAGTAGTAGTAGTAGTAGTAGTAGTAGTAGTAGTAGTAGTAGTAGTAGTAGTAGTAGTAGTAGTAGTAGTAGTAGTAGTAGTAGTAGTAGTAGTAGTAGTAGTAGTAGTAGTAGTAGTAGTAGTAGTAGTAGTAGTAGTAGTAGTAGTAGTAGTAGTAGTAGTAGTAGTAGTAGTAGTAGTAGTAGTAGTAGTAGTAGTAGTAGTAGTAGTAGTAGTAGTAGTAGTAGTAGTAGTAGTAGTAGTAGTAGTAGTAGTAGTAGTAGTAGTAGTAGTAGTAGTAGTAGTAGTAGTAGTAGTAGTAGTAGTAGTAGTAGTAGTAGTAGTAGTAGTAGTAGTAGTAGTAGTAGTAGTAGTAGTAGTAGTAGTAGTAGTAGTAGTAGTAGTAGTAGTAGTAGTAGTAGTAGTAGTAGTAGTAGTAGTAGTAGTAGTAGTAGTAGTAGTAGTAGTAGTAGTAGTAGTAGTAGTAGTAGTAGTAGTAGTAGTAGTAGTAGTAGTAGTAGTAGTAGTAGTAGTAGTAGTAGTAGTAGTAGTAGTAGTAGTAGTAGTAGTAGTAGTAGTAGTAGTAGTAGTAGTAGTAGTAGTAGTAGTAGTAGTAGTAGTAGTAGTAGTAGTAGTAGTAGTAGTAGTAGTAGTAGTAGTAGTAGTAGTAGTAGTAGTAGTAGTAGTAGTAGTAGTAGTAGTAGTAGTAGTAGTAGTAGTTTTTGTTGAGCATTAAAATGTTTTCAATATTAATTCATTAATTATTTATACACGAAAAACTTAAGGCTATGACTTACGAGTCGTTTGTCTGATTAGCATTGTATAATATATACATTACTTCATGAAAATTCTGAAATAAAAAGGGATTTATAGTTTTGGCCGTTTAGCGTGTTAAGAAAAGCTTCTCTGGATAATAAATCTTCTCTAAGATACCTTCTTCTCATGCTTTTATAGACTCGACCAACAGCAATAAAATGAAAAGTATTTTCTGGTGAATCAAGCTTGCACAAGGTGCATATACCATCTGTATTAGTTTGGAAAGCCCTTGCGTTTAGGTTCAGCAAAGCTAGCCTAGCCATGAATATCATTCTTATCATGTGATACGAATCATCTGAAAAGTAATTTGGGAGCTCCTCCTACTAGTAGTAGTAGTAGTAGTAGTAGTAGTAGTAGTAGTAGTTTTTGTTGAGCATTAAAATGTTTTCAATATTAATTCATTAATTATTTATACACGAAAAACTTAAGGCTATGACTTACGAGTCGTTTGTCTGATTAGCATTGTATAATATATACATTACTTCATGAAAATTCTGAAATAAAAAGGGATTTATAGTTTTGGCCGTTTAGCGTGTTAAGAAAAGCTTCTCTGGATAATAAATCTTCTCTAAGATACCTTCTTCTCATGCTTTTATAGACTCGACCAACAGCAATAAAATGAAAAGTATTTTCTGGTGAATCAAGCTTGCACAAGGTGCATATACCATCTGTATTAGTTTGGAAAGCCCTTGCGTTTAGGTTCAGCAAAGCTAGCCTAGCCATGAATATCATTCTTATCATGTGATACGAATCATCTGAAAAGTAATTTGGGAGCTCCTCCAACTCTTAGTTGCAGTACTCGTCATGGAATTGGCCTCGCATCTTAAGGCGAGCAATACCTCAGCATGCGAACTATGCCAGCTGGAAATATCATCCAGGTCCATTTGTAGTTCTACTGACTTAAAAATAGACTCTGCCGCCCAAACTATTCTCTTTCTAATTATTATCATAGCCAATATTCTTGGTAGCCTGTTTTCGGGATAGGAAAGTACTGTTCTGATGAAATTGAAATGCAAGCGTGAGGATTGCTCAAATAGTGTAGGTAGCCCCGTCTCGATATGAAGCATGTAGTTTGGGGTATTTTTTCGCAAATTCAATATTATTTTTATGAAATATCTTAACAGTTATACGGTTTCGTCTGTAAATACTTGTACTGTATATACATATTTTCTAAGGGAACAGAGTTGAATTGGTTGATTCAATATAGGGAGGACAGAATTCAAAAACGTGGTAGAATTTTTACATTCCGTTGTAGATGTGGTAGATTTGAAAAACGTGCAAAATTGTGGTAGATCTACCGCAATTGTGGAAGTGTCAACACTGACCTGTCACGAACGAAATTTTCTTTTTTTTCTTTCTCGTGTCTCCGAACGAAAATTCAAAGGAAATGCAGATAGAAACGCATCTCAATGGAAAATAGTTTTTTTTTTTACGTAAATCTCCGCGGTACATCAGTAGCATGACAGGGACAGCGTTATTTTGTCCCTGTTTCGTGTCGTCCATTTGTTTACGTTGTCGTCTATATAATTTTCCACGTTCCATTTTTTTATATGTTCAGTAATGATGTATATCTTTACATGTGAGACGAAGTGAGACATGAAATTTATCACCAGGGTCGACATGAGGCAACACATGGAATACTGTGTAGAAGCTTACGTTACGAGTCATCGATGAAGCAGTATTGCGAAACGAGATTTTATCCTGTGGCGTACTGGTTGGCGATAAGAAGCTGAGAACTTCGTTCACCGGGCGGAGAATGTTCGAGTTAATATGGCAACGGCCCCATTTTTCTAATTTAAATGTCAAGATCTATTCTATGGTTTGAAGCTATAATTTCCCTTTATTTATAAACACACACACATGAAGCAAATTGACATATAAATGTTATTAAGAGAAAAGGAAAATACATAATTGGTTTTATTACGTATCAACATGGACGTTCGTTTTTTATTCTGCAAACCATTTCTGTTTTTTCAGTGAATTTTTTCCAATTGTCGAAAGAAACATTGAACACTTCAAAACACAAATTTGAAGGTTTCATTAAATAAAAGTGAATTTCCGAAAAAAGAACCAAAACTCCTAGGTCATATCATTTCCCAGGAGCGCATCCGGCCGAATCCCGAAAAAATAGAATGCGTTAAAAAAATTTCCATTACCCAAAACTCTAAAAGAAATTCCAACCATTTTATGACTTACAGGATACTATAGGAAATTTTTCCAAAACTATGCAAAAATAGCCAAGCCAATGACGTTACGATTAAAAAAAGGAACCAAAATAAATCCCGAAGATATGGACTATGAAACTTCATTTGAAAAATTCAAAACAGCGCTAACAAGTAATTTAGTAATCCAATATCCAGACTTCAAAAAAGAATGTACACTTTGTTATGTTTATTAAAAGACCGTCTGTCTTGATTAGTGATTCTTTATTAACGGATCCAACTTACTAAATAACTTGCTGTAGCAAGTCGCAAATTCTTACATGCTAACAATTTTATGTGTGTGTGTTATGCAGGTGTGTATTTGGTAATATACAGTGGATTTCACTTATTTGGGACATCGCTTTATCGGGACAGCCGCTTAATTGGGCCAAATGAACAAGAACGGAAAAAAAAAAGAGATGATTTTGTTCGTTTATTGTGGACAGCAGCCGTTTATTCGGGACATATTCATCGCACATCTTACACACATTTTGACAAAAATATCGCCACACTGTTTGTCTGCTATGTCTCGAAAAAATTACAGCAGCAAAAGCCACACCATCGTTTGCAGTAATAATGACGATGAAGACGAGAAAACAAATTGAGCCAATGCTATTCAAGTAACGGTACTATCTCGTGGTGTTGCGCTCCGTTTTACCTTTGCAAAACAGTTTCATAGGTGTGCGTAAAACGGTTTCTTGTTGTTTCAATTTGTTATTCACTTTGATGTTTCTAGTTTTGTTGTGATACGACGTGGCGTGCTTTTGGTTTCGTTTCAGAAAGTGCCGAGATAAAATTAATAAGTCGCGTATCCATGCCTACTGACCCAGAAGATTGTTGCATTTGGTTGAAATGTCCAGAAAAGATTTAACATTAGCTGATAAAATAGCTTTTCTTGATAAATTAAAAAGTCAAGCCCCGAACACTTCCTATCGTGATCTGGAAAGGATCACTGATGTTCCTAAGTCTACAATAGCACGGGTCAAAAGCCAAGAAGTTAAACTGCGTGAGGAATGGGGAAAAGGGGAAGGAAAATCAAGAAAGCGGAAACGAGGAGGAAAGGACCCAGATGTTGTTAAGGCACTGAACCAATGGTTTTCTGTTGTAACTGGAAGAGGAGTTTGTATTAGTGGCCCAATGTTGAAAGCTAAGGCAGACGAGCTGGCGGCAAAGTTGGGTCATGCCAATTTCAATGCTACGGATGGTTGGCTATCACGATGGAAAACCAGACACGAGATCAAGTTTAAGAAAGCACATGGGGAGAAAGCTAGCGCACATTCTTCCAGCGCAGATCACTGGAAATTGTGTAAGCTTCCGGAACTACTACAGATGTGGAGTCCTAATGACATTTATAACGCCGATGAAACGGGGCTATTTTACCGTGCCACGCCAGATGGTTCTTTAAGCTATAAACAACATGAACTCACAGGTTCAAAAAAAAGCAATGGATCGTGTCACTATGTTATGCTGCTGTAATATGTCGGGAAGTGATAAACGGAAGCTCTTAGTTAAAAAGGAAAAGCGTTAAAGTAGTAGTAGTAGTAGTAGTAGTAGTAGTAGTAGTAGTAGTAGTAGTAGTAGTAGTAGTAGTAGTAGTAGTAGTAGTAGTAGTAGTAGTAGTAGTAGTAGTAGTAGTAGTAGTAGTAGTAGTAGTAGTAGTAGTAGTAGTAGTAGTAGTAGTAGTAGTAGTAGTTTTTGTTGAGCATTAAAATGTTTTCAATATTAATTCATTAATTATTTATACACGAAAAACTTAAGGCTATGACTTACGAGTCGTTTGTCTGATTAGCATTGTATAATATATACATTACTTCATGAAAATTCTGAAATAAAAAGGGATTTATAGTTTTGGCCGTTTAGCGTGTTAAGAAAAGCTTCTCTGGATAATAAATCTTCTCTAAGATACCTTCTTCTCATGCTTTTATAGACTCGACCAACAGCAATAAAATGAAAAGTATTTTCTGGTGAATCAAGCTTGCACAAGGTGCATATACCATCTGTATTAGTTTGGAAAGCCCTTGCGTTTAGGTTCAGCAAAGCTAGCCTAGCCATGAATATCATTCTTATCATGTGATACGAATCATCTGAAAAGTAATTTGGGAGCTCCTCCTACTAGTAGTAGTAGTAGTAGTAGTAGTAGTAGTAGTAGTAGTAGTAGTTTTTGTTGAGCATTAAAATGTTTTCAATATTAATTCATTAATTATTTATACACGAAAAACTTAAGGCTATGACTTACGAGTCGTTTGTCTGATTAGCATTGTATAATATATACATTACTTCATGAAAATTCTGAAATAAAAAGGGATTTATAGTTTTGGCCGTTTAGCGTGTTAAGAAAAGCTTCTCTGGATAATAAATCTTCTCTAAGATACCTTCTTCTCATGCTTTTATAGACTCGACCAACAGCAATAAAATGAAAAGTATTTTCTGGTGAATCAAGCTTGCACAAGGTGCATATACCATCTGTATTAGTTTGGAAAGCCCTTGCGTTTAGGTTCAGCAAAGCTAGCCTAGCCATGAATATCATTCTTATCATGTGATACGAATCATCTGAAAAGTAATTTGGGAGCTCCTCCAACTCTTAGTTGCAGTACTCGTCATGGAATTGGCCTCGCATCTTAAGGCGAGCAATACCTCAGCATGCGAACTATGCCAGCTGGAAATATCATCCAGGTCCATTTGTAGTTCTACTGACTTAAAAATAGACTCTGCCGCCCAAACTATTCTCTTTCTAATTATTATCATAGCCAATATTCTTGGTAGCCTGTTTTCGGGATAGGAAAGTACTGTTCTGATGAAATTGAAATGCAAGCGTGAGGATTGCTCAAATAGTGTAGGTAGCCCCGTCTCGATATGAAGCATGTAGTTTGGGGTATTTTTTCGCAAATTCAATATTATTTTTATGAAATATCTTAACAGTTATACGGTTTCGTCTGTAAATACTTGTACTGTATATACATATTTTCTAAGGGAACAGAGTTGAATTGGTTGATTCAATATAGGGAGGACAGAATTCAAAAACGTGGTAGAATTTTTACATTCCGTTGTAGATGTGGTAGATTTGAAAAACGTGCAAAATTGTGGTAGATCTACCGCAATTGTGGAAGTGTCAACACTGACCTGTCACGAACGAAATTTTCTTTTTTTTCTTTCTCGTGTCTCCGAACGAAAATTCAAAGGAAATGCAGATAGAAACGCATCTCAATGGAAAATAGTTTTTTTTTTCACGTAAATCTCCGCGGTACATCAGTAGCATGACAGGGACAGCGTTATTTTGTCCCTGTTTCGTGTCGTCCATTTGTTTACGTTGTCGTCTATATAATTTTCCACGTTCCATTTTTTTATATGTTCAGTAATGATGTATATCTTTACATGTGAGACGAAGTGAGACATGAAATTTATCACC
Organism: Brachypalpus laphriformis; assembly: GCA_945910035.1. Taxonomy (NCBI): domain Eukaryota; kingdom Metazoa; phylum Arthropoda; class Insecta; order Diptera; family Syrphidae; genus Brachypalpus; species Brachypalpus laphriformis. Next base: position 216,726,715 of record OX246753.1, on the reverse strand, counting down.
AGGGTCGACATGAGGCAACACATGGAATACTGTGTAGAAGCTTACGTTACGAGTCATCGATGAAGCAGTATTGCGAAACGAGATTTTATCCTGTGGCGTACTGGTTGGCGATAAGAAGCTGAGAACTTCGTTCACCGGGCGGAGAATGTTCGAGTTAATATGGCAACGGCCCCATTTTTCTAATTTAAATGTCAAGATCTATTCTATGGTTTGAAGCTATAATTTCCCTTTATTTATAAACACACACACATGAAGCAAATTGACATATAAATGTTATTAAGAGAAAAGGAAAATACATAATTGGTTTTATTACGTATCAACATGGACGTTCGTTTTTTATTCTGCAAACCATTTCTGTTTTTTCAGTGAATTTTTTCCAATTGTCGAAAGAAACATTGAACACTTCAAAACACAAATTTGAAGGTTTCATTAAATAAAAGTGAATTTCCGAAAAAAGAACCAAAACTCCTAGGTCATATCATTTCCCAGGAGCGCATCCGGCCGAATCCCGAAAAAATAGAATGCGTTAAAAAAATTTCCATTACCCAAAACTCTAAAAGAAATTCCAACCATTTTATGACTTACAGGATACTATAGGAAATTTTTCCAAAACTATGCAAAAATAGCCAAGCCAATGACGTTACGATTAAAAAAAGGAACCAAAATAAATCCCGAAGATATGGACTATGAAACTTCATTTGAAAAATTCAAAACAGCGCTAACAAGTAATTTAGTAATCCAATATCCAGACTTCAAAAAAGAATGTACACTTTGTTATGTTTATTAAAAGACCGTCTGTCTTGATTAGTGATTCTTTATTAACGGATCCAACTTACTAAATAACTTGCTGTAGCAAGTCGCAAATTCTTACATGCTAACAATTTTATGTGTGTGTGTTATGCAGGTGTGTATTTGGTAATATACAGTGGATTTCACTTATTTGGGACATCGCTTTATCGGGACAGCCGCTTAATTGGGCCAAATGAACAAGAACGGAAAAAAAAAAGAGATGATTTTGTTCGTTTATTGTGGACAGCAGCCGTTTATTCGGGACATATTCATCGCACATCTTACACACATTTTGACAAAAATATCGCCACACTGTTTGTCTGCTATGTCTCGAAAAAATTACAGCAGCAAAAGCCACACCATCGTTTGCAGTAATAATGACGATGAAGACGAGAAAACAAATTGAGCCAATGCTATTCAAGTAACGGTACTATCTCGTGGTGTTGCGCTCCGTTTTACCTTTGCAAAACAGTTTCATAGGTGTGCGTAAAACGGTTTCTTGTTGTTTCAATTTGTTATTCACTTTGATGTTTCTAGTTTTGTTGTGATACGACGTGGCGTGCTTTTGGTTTCGTTTCAGAAAGTGCCGAGATAAAATTAATAAGTCGCGTATCCATGCCTACTGACCCAGAAGATTGTTGCATTTGGTTGAAATGTCCAGAAAAGATTTAACATTAGCTGATAAAATAGCTTTTCTTGATAAATTAAAAAGTCAAGCCCCGAACACTTCCTATCGTGATCTGGAAAGGATCACTGATGTTCCTAAGTCTACAATAGCACGGGTCAAAAGCCAAGAAGTTAAACTGCGTGAGGAATGGGGAAAAGGGGAAGGAAAATCAAGAAAGCGGAAACGAGGAGGAAAGGACCCAGATGTTGTTAAGGCACTGAACCAATGGTTTTCTGTTGTAACTGGAAGAGGAGTTTGTATTAGTGGCCCAATGTTGAAAGCTAAGGCAGACGAGCTGGCGGCAAAGTTGGGTCATGCCAATTTCAATGCTACGGATGGTTGGCTATCACGATGGAAAACCAGACACGAGATCAAGTTTAAGAAAGCACATGGGGAGAAAGCTAGCGCACATTCTTCCAGCGCAGATCACTGGAAATTGTGTAAGCTTCCGGAACTACTACAGATGTGGAGTCCTAATGACATTTATAACGCCGATGAAACGGGGCTATTTTACCGTGCCACGCCAGATGGTTCTTTAAGCTATAAACAACATGAACTCACAGGTTCAAAAAAAAGCAATGGATCGTGTCACTATGTTATGCTGCTGTAATATGTCGGGAAGTGATAAACGGAAGCTCTTAGTTATTGGAAAAGCGTTAAACCTAGGTGCTTTAAAGATCTTAGAATGGACAGTCTACCAGTACTATGTTACGCCAATAAGAACGCGTGGATGGCAGCCAACATTTTTACTAAATGGCTTTCCGATTGGGATGCGGAGTTGCAACTAACTTCAAGGAGAATTCTGCTACTCATTGACAATTCGGCTGCACATCCTCCTTCAGTCAATTTAAAAAATATTAAAATAAAATTTCTTCCACCAAACACCACATCTTTGATACAACCACTGGACATGGGAATCATTAAAAACTTAAAGACTTTTTATCGAGGAAGATTGGTGCAGTTCATCCTTGAAGCAATTGAAGAAAATCTCTTGACAACATCTACAAATGCTAGAGAAGTTAGCGCAAAGGTGATTGTTCTACAGGCTATACAATTTGTTGCGGATAGTTGGAGACAAATAAGCTGCTCGAGAATTCAAAACTGTTTTTCTCACTGCGGTCTCAAAAAATCAAATCAAGAAATCATACCAGGTCCAACTAATATTGAAAGCAACTATCCACTGGAGCGCGTTACAAACCATCAAGAGTTCTTATCCATTGATAACGACCTGCAATGCCACTGCGAATACGAGGATGTTGAGAATGACATTATTGAGGAAATTGCAAGAAAAAATAACTCAGAAGATCCTGGAAGTGATGTGGAGATTGATGAACCTGCTCCAGTTCCAGTTACCACTCGAGAGGCGAGGAAGTATTTACAAGAATTGCGGCGATACTTCATGCAGGACGGCAGTGAAGGCAGCCCATTATCAGCATTAGAGGTTTGTGATGATTTTATAACATCACAAAGAACTCAAAATATTCGCCAGGCGACAATCTACCAATATCTGGAACATAAGATATGAAATCAATTTCTTTTTTATACCTTTTTTTATATTTTTTCAATAAAATATGAATTCTAAATGTAAATAAGCAGTAGTTTTTTTTTACTTTCTATTCCACTGCGTTCTTTTTTACATACGTAGCTATGTGAATCGTTTTGCAGTTTCTTTACTTGATCATCACTTCGCTTTTTTGGGACAGCCGCTTAATTGGGACTAAACCATCTAGCCCGATGTGTCCCAAATAAGCGGAATCCACTGTATATGTATATTGCATTGCATAATTAGCTAGTGTGGCGTGATCGTATTTAAATATATAATTTAATATATGTGTGTGTACATAGATGTATTATATTATATATTTAAACCCAACATTCCCCTTCTCAAAAATACAAAATTTGAGTTTATTTAATATATGAGTGATGTACATTATCCTTAAGATTCAGCTTTATCTATTTCGAATTAATTCGTTAAAAATATGTATAAACTTAATTTAAGAAATCAAAATTTTTATTCAAAAACTTATATGTATGTTATTTAAGTAATATTGATATTGTAGTTTACATGTATATATGTATTAATAATATATAACAAGCGTAATTAAAAAAATATATATAACAGGTCTTATATTTTATTTTATTCTAGGATTTTACCTGACCTAAGTTTCATAGGACAATTTACTTCATTCTGTTGTAAAGACTGTTCATCAAATATGGTTTCATTAATTTTAGTTTCAACTTTTTGCTCTATCTGATTTTCATTACATGGGGATTCATATTCATTTTCACTTTCGGATTTCAGATCAGTTTCATTGTTATTGCACCTCCTATCAACGATTATGTTTCCGATTACGTCTATAAATTTTTCCTCCCCCGTCCGAAATTATAAATGAACGAGGTTCCGTGCATGGCTTAACTAATTCTCCTAATACCCATTTGGAATCAGGAAACTTTTTAAATAAATTTTTTTTTCACCTGACGGTATTTCTTGAAGTTTCTTTGCATGTTTGTCATAATAGGACTTCATTTTCAAATTATTATTTTTTTATTTCTAATCTATAATTATTAGAATCTACTATATTGGTAGTAGTGGTAGTAGTAGTAGTAGTAGTAGTAGTAGTAGTAGTAGTAGTAGTAGTAGTAGTAGTAGTAGTAGTTTTTGTTGAGCATTAAAATGTTTTCAATATTAATTCATTAATTATTTATACACGAAAAACTTAAGGCTATGACTTACGAGTCGTTTGTCTGATTAGCATTGTATAATATATACATTACTTCATGAAAATTCTGAAATAAAAAGGGATTTATAGTTTTGGCCGTTTAGCGTGTTAAGAAAAGCTTCTCTGGATAATAAATCTTCTCTAAGATACCTTCTTCTCATGCTTTTATAGACTCGACCAACAGCAATAAAATGAAAAGTATTTTCTGGTGAATCAAGCTTGCACAAGGTGCATATACCATCTGTATTAGTTTGGAAAGCCCTTGCGTTTAGGTTCAGCAAAGCTAGCCTAGCCATGAATATCATTCTTATCATGTGATACGAATCATCTGAAAAGTAATTTGGGAGCTCCTCCAACTCTTAGTTGCAGTACTCGTCATGGAATTGGCCTCGCATCTTAAGGCGAGCAATACCTCAGCATGCGAACTATGCCAGCTGGAAATATCATCCAGGTCCATTTGTAGTTCTACTGACTTAAAAATAGACTCTGCCGCCCAAACTATTCTCTTTCTAATTATTATCATAGCCAATATTCTTGGTAGCCTGTTTTCGGGATAGGAAAGTACTGTTCTGATGAAATTGAAATGCAAGCGTGAGGATTGCTCAAATAGTGTAGGTAGCCCCGTCTCGATATGAAGCATGTAGTTTGGGGTATTTTTTCGCAAATTCAATATTATTTTTATGAAATATCTTAACAGTTATACGGTTTCGTCTGTAAATACTTGTACTGTATATACATATTTTCTAAGGGAACAGAGTTGAATTGGTTGATTCAATATAGGGAGGACAGAATTCAAAAACGTGGTAGAATTTTTACATTCCGTTGTAGATGTGGTAGATTTGAAAAACGTGCAAAATTGTGGTAGATCTACCGCAATTGTGGAAGTGTCAACACTGACCTGTCACGAACGAAATTTTCTTTTTTTTCTTTCTCGTGTCTCCGAACGAAAATTCAAAGGAAATGCAGATAGAAACGCATCTCAATGGAAAATAGTTTTTTTTTTTCACGTAAATCTCCGCGGTACATCAGTAGCATGACAGGGACAGCGTTATTTTGTCCCTGTTTCGTGTCGTCCATTTGTTTACGTTGTCGTCTATAGAATTTTCCACGTTCCATTTTTTTATATGTTCAGTAATGATGTATATCTTTACATGTGAGACGAAGTGAGACATGAAATTTATCACCAGGGTCGACATGAGGCAACACATGGAATACTGTGTAGAAGCTTACGTTACGAGTCATCGATGAAGCAGTATTGCGAAACGAGATTTTATCCTGTGGCGTACTGGTTGGCGATAAGAAGCTGAGAACTTCGTTCACCGGGCGGAGAATGTTCGAGTTAATATGGCAACGGCCCCATTTTTCTAATTTAAATGTCAAGATCTATTCTATGGTTTGAAGCTATAATTTCCCTTTATTTATAAACACACACACATGAAGCAAATTGACATATAAATGTTATTAAGAGAAAAGGAAAATACATAATTGGTTTTATTACGTATCAACATGGACGTTCGTTTTTTATTCTGCAAGCCATTTCTGTTTTTTCAGTGAATTTTTTCCAATTGTCGAAAGAAACATTGAACACTTCAAAACACAAATTTGAAGGTTTCATTAAATAAAAGTGAATTTCCGAAAAAAGAACCAAAACTCCTAGGTCATATCATTTCCCAGGAGCGCATCCGGCCGAATCCCGAAAAAATAGAATGCGTTAAAAAAATTTCCATTACCCAAAACTCTAAAAGAAATTCCAACCATTTTATGACTTACAGGATACTATAGGAAATTTTTCCAAAACTATGCAAAAATAGCCAAGCCAATGACGTTACGATTAAAAAAAGGAACCAAAATAAATCCCGAAGATATGGACTATGAAACTTCATTTGAAAAATTCAAAACAGCGCTAACAAGTAATTTAGTAATCCAATATCCAGACTTCAAAAAAGAATGTACACTTTGTTATGTTTATTAAAAGACCGTCTGTCTTGATTAGTGATTCTTTATTAACGGATCCAACTTACTAAATAACTTGCTGTAGCAAGTCGCAAATTCTTACATGCTAACAATTTTATGTGTGTGTGTTATGCAGGTGTGTATTTGGTAATATACAGTGGATTTCACTTATTTGGGACATCGCTTTATCGGGACAGCCGCTTAATTGGGCCAAATGAACAAGAACGGAAAAAAAAAAGAGATGATTTTGTTCGTTTATTGTGGACAGCAGCCGTTTATTCGGGACATATTCATCGCACATCTTACACACATTTTGACAAAAATATCGCCACACTGTTTGTCTGCTATGTCTCGAAAAAATTACAGCAGCAAAAGCCACACCATCGTTTGCAGTAATAATGACGATGAAGACGAGAAAACAAATTGAGCCAATGCTATTCAAGTAACGGTACTATCTCGTGGTGTTGCGCTCCGTTTTACCTTTGCAAAACAGTTTCATAGGTGTGCGTAAAACGGTTTCTTGTTGTTTCAATTTGTTATTCACTTTGATGTTTCTAGTTTTGTTGTGATACGACGTGGCGTGCTTTTGGTTTCGTTTCAGAAAGTGCCGAGATAAAATTAATAAGTCGCGTATCCATGCCTACTGACCCAGAAGATTGTTGCATTTGGTTGAAATGTCCAGAAAAGATTTAACATTAGCTGATAAAATAGCTTTTCTTGATAAATTAAAAAGTCAAGCCCCGAACACTTCCTATCGTGATCTGGAAAGGATCACTGATGTTCCTAAGTCTACAATAGCACGGGTCAAAAGCCAAGAAGTTAAACTGCGTGAGGAATGGGGAAAAGGGGAAGGAAAATCAAGAAAGCGGAAACGAGGAGGAAAGGACCCAGATGTTGTTAAGGCACTGAACCAATGGTTTTCTGTTGTAACTGGAAGAGGAGTTTGTATTAGTGGCCCAATGTTGAAAGCTAAGGCAGACGAGCTGGCGGCAAAGTTGGGTCATGCCAATTTCAATGCTACGGATGGTTGGCTATCACGATGGAAAACCAGACACGAGATCAAGTTTAAGAAAGCACATGGGGAGAAAGCTAGCGCACATTCTTCCAGCGCAGATCACTGGAAATTGTGTAAGCTTCCGGAACTACTACAGATGTGGAGTCCTAATGACATTTATAACGCCGATGAAACGGGGCTATTTTACCGTGCCACGCCAGATGGTTCTTTAAGCTATAAACAACATGAACTCACAGGTTCAAAAAAAAGCAATGGATCGTGTCACTATGTTATGCTGCTGTAATATGTCGGGAAGTGATAAACGGAAGCTCTTAGTTATTGGAAAAGCGTTAAACCTAGGTGCTTTAAAGGTCTTAGAATGGACAGTCTACCAGTACTATGTTACGCCAATAAGAACGCGTGGATGGCAGCCAACATTTTTACTAAATGGCTTTCCGATTGGGATGCGGAGTTGCAACTAACTTCAAGGAGAATTCTGCTACTCATTGACAATTCGGCTGCACATCCTCCTTCAGTCAATTTAAAAAATATTAAAATAAAATTTCTTCCACCAAACACCACATCTTTGATACAACCACTGGACATGGGAATCATTAAAAACTTAAAGACTTTTTATCGAGGAAGATTGGTGCAGTTCATCCTTGAAGCAGTTGAAGAAAATCTCTTGACAACATCTACAAATGCTAGAGAAGTTAGCGCAAAGGTGATTGTTCTACAGGCTATACAATTTGTTGCGGATAGTTGGAGACAAATAAGCTGCTCGAGAATTCAAAACTGTTTTTCTCACTGCGGTCTCAAAAAATCAAATCAAGAAATCATACCAGGTCCAACTAATATTGAAAGCAACTATCCACTGGAGCGCGTTACAAACCATCAAGAGTTCTTATCCATTGATAACGACCTGCAATGCCACTGCGAATACGAGGATGTTGAGAATGACATTATTGAGGAAATTGCAAGAAAAAATAACTCAGAAGATCCTGGAAGTGATGTGGAGATTGATGAACCTGCTCCAGTTCCAGTTACCACTCGAGAGGCGAGGAAGTATTTACAAGAATTGCGGCGATACTTCATGCAGGACGGCAGTGAAGGCAGCCCATTATCAGCATTAGAGGTTTGTGATGATTTTATAACATCACAAAGAACTCAAAATATTCGCCAGGCGACAATCTACCAATATCTGGAACATAAGATATGAAATCAATTTCTTTTTTATACCTTTTTTTATATTTTTTCAATAAAATATGAATTCTAAATGTAAATAAGCAGTAGTTTTTTTTTACTTTCTATTCCACTGCGTTCTTTTTTACATACGTAGCTATGTGAATCGTTTTGCAGTTTCTTTACTTGATCATCACTTCGCTTTTTTGGGACAGCCGCTTAATTGGGACTAAACCATCTAGCCCGATGTGTCCCAAATAAGCGGAATCCACTGTATATGTATATTGCATTGCATAATTAGCTAGTGTGGCGTGATCGTATTTAAATATATAATTTAATATATGTGTGTGTACATAGATGTATTATATTATATATTTAAACCCAACATTCCCCTTCTCAAAAATACAAAATTTGAGTTTATTTAATATATGAGTGATGTACATTATCCTTAAGATTCAGCTTTATCTATTTCGAATTAATTCGTTAAAAATATGTATAAACTTAATTTAAGAAATCAAAATTTTTATTCAAAAACTTATATGTATGTTATTTAAGTAATATTGATATTGTAGTTTACATGTATATATGTATTAATAATATATAACAAGCGTAATTAAAAAAATATATATAACAGGTCTTATATTTTATTTTATTCTAGGATTTTACCTGACCTAAGTTTCATAGGACAATTTACTTCATTCTGTTGTAAAGACTGTTCATCAAATATGGTTTCATTAATTTTAGTTTCAACTTTTTGCTCTATCTGATTTTCATTACATGGGGATTCATATTCATTTTCACTTTCGGATTTCAGATCAGTTTCATTGTTATTGCACCTCCTATCAACGATTATGTTTCCGATTACGTCTATAAATTTTTCCTCCCCCGTCCGAAATTATAAATGAACGAGGTTCCGTGCATGGCTTAACTAATTCTCCTAATACCCATTTGGAATCAGGAAACTTTTTAAATAAATTTTTTTTTCACCTGACGGTATTTCTTGAAGTTTCTTTGCATGTTTGTCATAATAGGACTTCATTTTCAAATTATTATTTTTTTATTTCTAATCTATAATTATTAGAATCTACTATATTGGTAGTAGTGGTAGTAGTAGTAGTAGTAGTAGTAGTAGTAGTAGTAGTAGTAGTAGTAGTAGTAGTAGTAGTAGTTTTTGTTGAGCATTAAAATGTTTTCAATATTAATTCATTAATTATTTATACACGAAAAACTTAAGGCTATGACTTACGAGTCGTTTGTCTGATTAGCATTGTATAATATATACATTACTTCATGAAAATTCTGAAATAAAAAGGGATTTATAGTTTTGGCCGTTCAGCGTGTTAAGAAAAGCTTCTCTGGATAATAAATCTTCTCTAAGATACCTTCTTCTCATGCTTTTATAGACTCGACCAACAGCAATAAAATGAAAAGTATTTTCTGGTGAATCAAGCTTGCACAAGGTGCATATACCATCTGTATTAGTTTGGAAAGCCCTTGCGTTTAGGTTCAGCAAAGCTAGCCTAGCCATGAATATCATTCTTATCATGTGATACGAATCATCTGAAAAGTAATTTGGGAGCTCCTCCAACTCTTAGTTGCAGTACTCGTCATGGAATTGGCCTCGCATCTTAAGGCGAGCAATACCTCAGCATGCGAACTATGCCAGCTGGAAATATCATCCAGGTCCATTTGTAGTTCTACTGACTTAAAAATAGACTCTGCCGCCCAAACTATTCTCTTTCTAATTATTATCATAGCCAATATTCTTGGTAGCCTGTTTTCGGGATAGGAAAGTACTGTTCTGATGAAATTGAAATGCAAGCGTGAGGATTGCTCAAATAGTGTAGGTAGCCCCGTCTCGATATGAAGCATGTAGTTTGGGGTATTTTTTCGCAAATTCAATATTATTTTTATGAAATATCTTAACAGTTATACGGTTTCGTCTGTAAATACTTGTACTGTATATACATATTTTCTAAGGGAACAGAGTTGAATTGGTTGATTCAATATAGGGAGGACAGAATTCAAAAACGTGGTAGAATTTTTACATTCCGTTGTAGATGTGGTAGATTTGAAAAACGTGCAAAATTGTGGTAGATCTACCGCAATTGTGGAAGTGTCAACACTGACCTGTCACGAACGAAATTTTCTTTTTTTTCTTTCTCGTGTCTCCGAACGAAAATTCAAAGGAAATGCAGATAGAAACGCATCTCAATGGAAAATAGTTTTTTTTTTCACGTAAATCTCCGCGGTACATCAGTAGCATGACAGGGACAGCGTTATTTTGTCCCTGTTTCGTGTCGTCCATTTGTTTACGTTGTCGTCTATAGAATTTTCCACGTTCCATTTTTTTATATGTTCAGTAATGATGTATATCTTTACATGTGAGACGAAGTGAGACATGAAATTTATCACCAGGGTCGACATGAGGCAACACATGGAATACTGTGTAGAAGCTTACGTTACGAGTCATCGATGAAGCAGTATTGCGAAACGAGATTTTATCCTGTGGCGTACTGGTTGGCGATAAGAAGCTGAGAACTTCGTTCACCGGGCGGAGAATGTTCGAGTTAATATGGCAACGGCCCCATTTTTCTAATTTAAATGTCAAGATCTATTCTATGTTTTGAAGCTATAATTTCCCTTTATTTATAAACACACACACATGAAGCAAATTGACATATAAATGTTATTAAGAGAAAAGGAAAATACATAATTGGTTTTATTACGTATCAACATGGACGTTCGTTTTTTATTCTGCAAACCATTTCTGTTTTTTCAGTGAATTTTTTCCAATTGTCGAAAGAAACATTGAACACTTCAAAACACAAATTTGAAGGTTTCATTAAATAAAAGTGAATTTCCGAAAAAAGAACCAAAACTCCTAGGTCATATCATTTCCCAGGAGCGCATCCGCCCGAATCCCGAAAAAATAGAATGCGTTAAAAAAATTTCCATTACCCAAAACTCTAAAAGAAATTCCAACCATTTTATGACTTACAGGATACTATAGGAAATTTTTCCAAAACTATGCAAAAATAGCCAAGCCAATGACGTTACGATTAAAAAAAGGAACCAAAATAAATCCCGAAGATATGGACTATGAAACTTCATTTGAAAAATTCAAAACAGCGCTAGCAAGTAATTTAGTAATCCAATATCCAGACTTCAAAAAAGAATGTACACTTTGTTATGTTTATTAAAAGACCGTCTGTCTTGATTAGTGATTCTTTATTAACGGATCCAACTTACTAAATAACTTGCTGTAGCAAGTCGCAAATTCTTACATGCTAACAATTTTATGTGTGTGTGTTATGCAGGTGTGTATTTGGTAATATACAGTGGATTCCACTTATTTGGGACATCGCTTTATCGGGACAGCCGCTTAATTGGGACAAATGAACAAGAACGGAAACAAAAAAGAGATGATTTTGTTCGTTTATTGTGGACAGCAGCCGTTTATTCGGGACATATTCATCGCACATCTTACACACATTTTGACAAAAATATCGCCACACTGTTTGTCTGCTATGTCTCGAAAAAATTACAGCAGCAAAAGCCACACCATCGTTTGCAGTAATAATGACGATGAAGACGAGAAAACAAATTGAGCCAATGCTATTCAAGTAACGGTACTATCTCGTGGTGTTGCGCTCCGTTTTACCTTTGCAAAACAGTTTCATAGGTGTGTGTAAAACGGTTTCTTGTTGTTTCAATTTGTTATTCACTTTGATGTTTCTAGTTTTGTTGTGATACGACGTGGCGTGCTTTTGGTTTCGTTTCAGAAAGTGCCGAGATAAAATTAATAAGTCGCGTATCCATGCCTCCTGACCCAGAAGATTGTTGCATTTGGTTGAAATGTCCAGAAAAGATTTAACATTAGCTGATAAAATAGCTTTTCTTGATAAATTAAAAAGTCAAGCCCCGAACACTTCCTATCGTGATCTGGAAAGGATCACTGATGTTCCTAAGTCTACAATAGCACGGGTCAAAAGCCAAGAAGTTAAACTGCGTGAGGAATGGGGAAAAGGGGAAGGAAAATCAAGAAAGCGGAAACGAGGAGGAAAGGACCCAGATGTTGTTAAGGCACTGAACCAATGGTTTTCTGTTGTAACTGGAAGAGGAGTTTGTATTAGTGGCCCAATGTTGAAAGCTAAGGCAGACGAGCTGGCGGCAAAGTTGGGTCATGCCAATTTCAATGCTACGGATGGTTGGCTATCGCGATGGAAAACCAGACACGAGATCAAGTTTAAGAAAGCACATGGGGAGAAAGTTAGCGCACATTCTTCCAGCGCAGATCACTGGAAATTATGTAAGCTTCCGGAACTACTACAGATGTGGAGTCCTAATGACATTTATAACGCCGATGAAACGGGGCTATTTTACCGTGCCACGCCAGATGGTTCTTTAAGCTATAAACAACATGAACTCACAGGTTCAAAAAAAAGCAATGGATCGTGTCACTATGTTATGCTGCTGTAATATGTCGGGAAGTGATAAACGGAAGCTCTTAGTTATTGGAAAAGCGTTAAACCTAGGTGCTTTAAAGGTCTTAGAATGGACAGTCTACCAGTACTATGTTACGCCAATAAGAACGCGTGGATGGCAGCCAACATTTTTACTAAATGGCTTTCCGATTGGGATGCGGAGTTGCAACTAACTTCAAGGAGAATTCTGCTACTCATTGACAATTCGGCTGCACATCCTCCTTCAGTCAATTTAAAAAATATTAAAATAAAATTTCTTCCACCAAACACCACATCTTTGATACAACCACTGGACATGGGAATCATTAAAAACTTAAAGACTTTTTATCGAGGAAGATTGGTGCAGTTCATCCTTGAAGCAATTGAAGAAAATCTCTTGACAACATCTACAAATGCTAGAGAAGTTAGCGCAAAGGTGATTGTTCTACAGGCTATACAATTTGTTGCGGATAGTTGGAGACAAATAAGCTGCTCGAGAATTCAAAACTGTTTTTCTCACTGCGGTCTCAAAAAATCAAATCAAGAAATCATACCAGGTCCAACTAATATTGAAAGCAACTATCCACTGGAGCGCGTTACAAACCATCAAGAGTTCTTATCCATTGATAACGACCTGCAATGCCACTGCGAATACGAGGATGTTGAGAATGATATTATTGAGGATATTGCAAGAAAAAATAACGCAGAAGATCCTGGAAGTGATGTGGAGATTGATGAACCTGCTCCAGTTCCAGTTACCACTCGAGAGGCGAGGAAGTATTTACAAGAATTGCGGCGATACTTCATGCAGGACGGCAGTGAAGGCAGCCCATTATCAGCATTAGAGGTTTGTGATGATTTTATAACATCACAAAGAACTCAAAATATTCGCCAGGCGACAATCTACCAATATCTGGAACATAAGATATGAAATCAATTTCTTTTTTATATTTTTTCAATAAAATATGAATTCTAAATGTAAATAAGCAGTAATTTTTTTTTACTTTCTATTCCACTGCGTTCTTTTTTACATACGTAGCTATGTGAATCGTTTTGCATTTTCTTTACTTGATCATCACTTCGCTTTTTTGGGACAGCCGCTTAATTGGGACTAAACCATCTAGCCCGATGTGTCCCAAATAAGCGGAATCCACTGTATATGTATATTGCATTGCATAATTAGCTAGTGTGGCGTGATCGTATTTAAATATATAATTTAATATATGTGTGTGTACATAGGTGGGCCAGCATCTCCCGATAGGTGCTGGTCCGCTAAGTAACGAGTAGGAGCCACTGCAGCCGAAAACCTAGCAGCTCTGTTAGTAAGCCCTACTCCCACCTCCTCGTGGTGCCATCTGGGAATTTCTTCGGAAATTGCTAACGGGAGAGGACGAATGGCGAGCTTCCTGCGCCATAAAACAGGATAAGTGTCGGTTGGTCTGTGGCCCAGCGAGCCGCAACCGTAAAAACAAACTATTGCTCCGAAACGGAAACATACGCCTCGGATACGGACTGATCATTTGTTGACGACCTTTGGCTATCGGACACGGACAACGATCGGATTCTGGAACGTTAAGACCCTCCTGGACTCACTCAAGGAAGGGCCTTATAACGCCAGATTCCTCCAATTGGAGCGCGAATTCGCACGGTATAAAATCGACATCTTAGGGCTGAGCGAGATAAGATGGTACGATGCTGGGGAATACATCTCCCCAACAAAAAGCACTGTGATGCTCTACTCTGGTAAACCAGCTGGAAGTGCACGGAGTTCTGGCGTAGGACTCATGCTAACTCCAGCAGCACGTAGTAGCCTCATATCCTGGAAACCCCATAGTGACCGGATATTGACGGCTAGGTTCCAGAGTAGAGTTAGAAAAATTACCATCATACAGTGTTATGCTCCGACTCTAGACGCGACTGAGGATGAAAAGGATAATTTTTATAGTCACTTAGGTGCCGCCTACAACCAAACGCCTAATGGGGACATCGTAATGGTAATGGGGGATCTCAATGCCAAGGTGGGTAGCGCCAACACCATGCTTAAGCACGTGATGGGAGTTCACGGCGTGGGAGACCGTAATGACAATGGTGAGCGGTTTGTGGACTTCTGCAATACCAACCGCCTAGTCATCGGAGGTACGCTGTTTAAGCATAACACCTGCCATAAGATCAGTTGGGTCTCTACTGATAGGCAACGAACATCCAACCAGATCGACCACATTGCGATCAGTCGCCGCTTTAGAAATTGTCTCCTGGACGTCCGAAACAGACGTGGAGCTGACGTCGGACAAGAACGAGATCACCATCTTATGGTAGCTCATTTACGCCTTCGTACTGCATCCGTCAACAGCAACCGCTCAAACCTGCTTAACATCACCAGGTTTAATATCGACAGGCTCAAGGTTCCCCAAGTGCGCCAACAGTTCAGGGACCATCTTGCCTTAGAAGCAGAAGCAATCAGCAGCATAGAGAACATGGATGACCACTGGAGTGCTGTGAAAAATGCTTTTACGACTGGGGCACGCACTTATGTCGGTAAAAAGCAGAAACACCACCGCACATGGCTTTCTACAGACACCTGGAGACGGATCGATGAGCGTACAGCAATCAAGGCTCGGATTGCAGCGGCCTCAGCAGTAGAGAGAACCGAGCTTGAAGCCCAATACCGTGCGAAGAAGAAAGAAGTGCAGCGTAGTGTGAGACGTGACAAGCGTCAACATGTCAACTCACTGGCCTCAAGGGCTGAAGAAGCAGCGAGTAGGTGGACGGGCGACAGTAGGACTATTTACAACATCACTAAGGAGCTCATTGGTGGTCGAAACTCCAAACAACATCCAGTGAAGAGTATAGACGGTGACCTTCTGATTTCGGATGAGGATCAGCTCACTAGATGGAGAGAACATTTTGCTGCAGTGCTAAATCACTTAGACGACGGCGGTATGATCTTGAATTTGAATGAGCAGTTCGAAGCAACAAATTCCCGAATTCGCACCGTACCTCCCAGTAAAGCTGAAATAATAACAGCAATCAAGTCCCTCAAGAAAAACAAAGCGGTGGGTATTGATGGTATCCCTGCCGAGCTATTTCAAGCGGCGCCAAATACATCGGCAGATTTGCTGCATCCGCTAATACGGAGAGCTTGGGATAGTGAACAATTTCCACAGGAGTGGAAAAGGGGGATGATCATTAAGCTTCCAAAGAAGGGTAACTTGATGGAGTGCGGTAACTGGAGAGGTATATGTGTTCTTCCAGCTGTAGCCAAAATAATAGCTAGAATAATTCTAGAACGAATTAAAGATCATTTAGATTCAACTCTCGATGTCGAACAGGCAGGCTTTCGCGCTGGATCCTCCTGCATCGACCACATAAACACCTTACGGATCATAATCGAACAATGCGTTGAGTATAGGTCTCCGCTACATTTACTGTTTATCGACTTCGAGAAGGCTTTCGACAGCTTGAATCGAGATGCTATCTGGCTGGCCTTGCGCAGGAGAGGCATTCCAGAAAATCTTATAGCTATTATCAAGGCTACATATGAGGGCGGCAAGTGTCACGTCGTGCACAATGGTAAGGTGTCGGAGGACTTTGAAGTCCAAAGTGGAGTACGTCAAGGGTGCATACTGTCCCCACTATTGTTCTTGGTGGTTATCAGCGATGTACTCCGTGCAGCATTGACGGAAGCTAATTCTGGAATTCGTTGGACTATGACATCTTACCTTAAACACCTAGATTACGCTGACGATGTTTGTCTACTTTCACATCGGATAATGGATCTTCATTTGATGGTCCAAAATCTAGAAGCTGAGGCAAACAAAGTGGGGCTGAAAATAAACACAGCCAAAACAAAAGCCCTGAGTACTTCCAATACCCGCGCTCAACTTAACATTGCCGGAAAGCAAGTCGAGAAAGTTGATAACTTTCTATATTTAGGAAGTGTCGTCTCGGCTAATCGCGGTGGCACCGAACTGGATGTGTGCAGCAGAATCGGGAAGGCTAAAGCTGCGTTCGGAATGCTGTCCAAAATCTGGAGAAGCAATGTTATTAGCTTAAGAACCAAGCTACGACTGTTCCGCTCCAACGTAGAATCAGTGCTGCTTTATGGGTGCAGTACCTGGAAGGTGGACACCATTAACACACGCAAGCTGCAAGTCTTCGTAAACAAATGCTTAAGAATCATCTTGAGGATTTTTTGGCCGAACCGCATCTCCAACGAACAACTTTATCTGAGAACGGGCCAAGAACCTATAAGCATTACTATACGAAGAAGAAAGTGGCAATGGATTGGACACACCCTACGGCGCGAAGACAACTCCATTGCGAAATACGCTATGCAGTGGAATCCGCTCACCCAGGCAGGCAGAATAGCGGGACGCCCTAGGCAAACGTGGCGCAGAACAGTTGAGGAGGAATCGAGCTCTTTAGGAATGAGTTGGAGGCAGCTCAAACGCGTTGCAGAACTCCGAACACGATGGCGCGCAGGTGTGGTTGACGCCCTATGCCCCCCGAGGGGTTAAAGGACATAATTGTACATAGATGTATTATATTATATATTTAAACCCAACATTCCCCTTCTCAAAAATACAAAATTTGAGTTTATTTAATATATGAGTGATGTACATTATCCTTAAGATTCAGCTTTATCTATTTCGAATTAATTCGTTAAAAATATGTATAAACTTAATTTAAGAAATCAAAATTTTTATTCAAAAACTTATATGTATGTTATTTAAGTAATATTGATATTGTAGTTTACATGTATATATGTATTAATAATATATAACAAGCGTAATTAAAAAAATATATATAACAGGTCTTATATTTTATTTTATTCTAGGATTTTACCTGACCTAAGTTTCATAGGACAATTTACTTCATTCTGTTGTAAAAACTGTTCATCAAATATGGTTTCATTAATTTTAGTTTCAACTTTTTGCTCTATCTGATTTTCATTACATGGGGATTCATATTCATTTTCACTTTCGGATTTCAGATCAGTTTCATTGTTATTGCACCTCCTATCAACGATTATGTTTCCGATTACGTCTATAAATTTTTCCTCCCCCGTCCGAAATTATAAATGAACGAGGTTCCGTGCATGGCTTAACTAATTCTCCTAATACCCATTTGGAATCAGGAAACTTTTTAAATAAATTTTTTTTCACCTGACGATATTTCTTGAAGTTTCTTTGCATGTTTGTCATATAGGACTTCATTTTCAAATTATTATTTTTTTATTTCTAATCTAATCTACTATATTGGTAGTAGTAGTAGTAGTAGTAGTAGTAGTAGTAGTAGTAGTAGTAGTAGTAGTAGTAGTAGTAGTAGTAGTAGTAGTAGTAGTAGTAGTAGTAGTAGTAGTAGTAGTAGTAGTAGTAGTAGTAGTAGTAGTAGTAGTAGTAGTAGTAGTAGTAGTAGTAGTAGTAGTAGTAGTAGTAGTAGTAGTAGTAGTAGTAGTAGTAGTAGTAGTAGTAGTAGTAGTAGTAGTAGTAGTAGTAGTAGTAGTAGTAGTAGTAGTAGTAGTAGTAGTAGTAGTAGTAGTAGTAGTAGTAGTAGTAGTAGTAGTAGTAGTAGTAGTAGTAGTAGTAGTAGTAGTAGTAGTAGTAGTAGTAGTAGTAGTAGTAGTAGTAGTAGTAGTAGTAGTAGTAGTAGTAGTAGTAGTAGTAGTAGTAGTAGTAGTAGTAGTAGTAGTAGTAGTAGTAGTAGTAGTAGTAGTAGTAGTAGTAGTAGTAGTAGTAGTAGTAGTAGTAGTAGTAGTAGTAGTAGTAGTAGTAGTAGTAGTAGTAGTAGTAGTAGTAGTAGTAGTAGTAGTAGTAGTAGTAGTAGTAGTAGTAGTAGTAGTAGTAGTAGTAGTAGTAGTAGTAGTAGTAGTAGTAGTAGTAGTAGTAGTAGTAGTAGTAGTAGTAGTAGTAGTAGTAGTAGTAGTAGTAGTAGTAGTAGTAGTAGTAGTAGTAGTAGTAGTAGTAGTAGTAGTAGTAGTAGTAGTAGTAGTAGTAGTAGTAGTAGTAGTAGTAGTAGTAGTAGTAGTAGTAGTAGTAGTAGTAGTAGTAGTAGTAGTAGTAGTAGTAGTAGTAGTAGTAGTAGTAGTAGTAGTAGTAGTAGTTTTCAATATTAATTCATTAATTATTTATACACGAAAAACTTAAGGCTATGACTTACGAGTCGTTTGTCTGATTAGCATTGTATAATATATACATTACTTCATGAAAATTCTGAAATAAAAAGGGATTTATAGTTTTGGCCGTTCAGCGTGTTAAGAAAAGCTTCTCTGGATAATAAATCTTCTCTAAGATACCTTCTTCTCATGCTTTTATAGACTCGACCAACAGCAATAAAATGAAAAGTATTTTCTGGTGAATCAAGCTTGCACAAGGTGCATATACCATCTGTATTAGTTTGGAAAGCCCTTGCGTTTAGGTTCAGCAAAGCTAGCCTAGCCATGAATATCATTCTTATCATGTGATACGAATCATCTGAAAAGTAATTTGGGAGCTCCTCCAACTCTTAGTTGCAGTACTCGTCATGGAATTGGCCTCGCATCTTAAGGCGAGCAATACCTCAGCATGCGAACTATGCCAGCTGGAAATATCATCCAGGTCCATTTGTAGTTCTACTGACTTAAAAATAGACTCTGCCGCCCAAACTATTCTCTTTCTAATTATTATCATAGCCAATATTCTTGGTAGCCTGTTTTCGGGATAGGAAAGTACTGTTCTGATGAAATTGAAATGCAAGCGTGAGGATTGCTCAAATAGTGTAGGTAGCCCCGTCTCGATATGAAGCATGTAGTTTGGGGTATTTTTTCGCAAATTCAATATTATTTTTATGAAATATCTTAACAGTTATACGGTTTCGTCTGTAAATACTTGTACTGTATATACATATTTTCTAAGGGAACAGAGTTGAATTGGTTGATTCAATATAGGGAGGACAGAATTCAAAAACGTGGTAGAATTTTTACATTCCGTTGTAGATGTGGTAGATTTGAAAAACGTGCAAAATTGTGGTAGATCTACCGCAATTGTGGAAGTGTCAACACTGACCTGTCACGAACGAAATTTTCTTTTTTTTCTTTCTCGTGTCTCCGAACGAAAATTCAAAGGAAATGCAGATAGAAACGCATCTCAATGGAAAATAGTTTTTTTTTTCACGTAAATCTCCGCGGTACATCAGTAGCATGACAGGGACAGCGTTATTTTGTCCCTGTTTCGTGTCGTCCATTTGTTTACGTTGTCGTCTATAGAATTTTCCACGTTCCATTTTTTTATATGTTCAGTAATGATGTATATCTTTACATGTGAGACGAAGTGAGACATGAAATTTATCACCAGGGTCGACATGAGGCAACACATGGAATACTGTGTAGAAGCTTACGTTACGAGTCATCGATGAAGCAGTATTGCGAAACGAGATTTTATCCTGTGGCGTACTGGTTGGCGATAAGAAGCTGAGAACTTCGTTCACCGGGCGGAGAATGTTCGAGTTAATATGGCAACGGCCCCATTTTTCTAATTTAAATGTCAAGATCTATTCTATGTTTTGAAGCTATAATTTCCCTTTATTTATAAACACACACACATGAAGCAAATTGACATATAAATGTTATTAAGAGAAAAGGAAAATACATAATTGGTTTTATTACGTATCAACATGGACGTTCGTTTTTTATTCTGCAAACCATTTCTGTTTTTTCAGTGAATTTTTTCCAATTGTCGAAAGAAACATTGAACACTTCAAAACACAAATTTGAAGGTTTCATTAAATAAAAGTGAATTTCCGAAAAAAGAACCAAAACTCCTAGGTCATATCATTTCCCAGGAGCGCATCCGCCCGAATCCCGAAAAAATAGAATGCGTTAAAAAAATTTCCATTACCCAAAACTCTAAAAGAAATTCCAACCATTTTATGACTTACAGGATACTATAGGAAATTTTTCCAAAACTATGCAAAAATAGCCAAGCCAATGACGTTACGATTAAAAAAAGGAACCAAAATAAATCCCGAAGATATGGACTATGAAACTTCATTTGAAAAATTCAAAACAGCGCTAGCAAGTAATTTAGTAATCCAATATCCAGACTTCAAAAAAGAATGTACACTTTGTTATGTTTATTAAAAGACCGTCTGTCTTGATTAGTGATTCTTTAAAAACGGATCCAACTTACTAAATAACTTGCTGTAGCAAGTCGCAAATTCTTACATGCTAACAATTTTATGTGTGTGTGTTATGCAGGTGTGTATTTGGTAATATACAGTGGATTCCACTTATTTGGGACATCGCTTTATCGGGACAGCCGCTTAATTGGGACAAATGAACAAGAACGGAAACAAAAAAGAGATGATTTTGTTCGTTTATTGTGGACAGCAGCCGTTTATTCGGGACATATTCATCGCACATCTTACACACATTTTGACAAAAATATCGCCACACTGTTTGTCTGCTATGTCTCGAAAAAATTACAGCAGCAAAAGCCACACCATCGTTTGCAGTAATAATGACGATGAAGACGAGAAAACAAATTGAGCCAATGCTATTCAAGTAACGGTACTATCTCGTGGTGTTGCGCTCCGTTTTACCTTTGCAAAACAGTTGCATAGGTGTGTGTAAAACGGTTTCTTGTTGTTTCAATTTGTTATTCACTTTGATGTTTCTAGTTTTGTTGTGATACGACGTGGCGTGCTTTTGGTTTCGTTTCAGAAAGTGCCGAGATAAAATTAATAAGTCGCGTATCCATGCCTACTGACCCAGAAGATTGTTGCATTTGGTTGAAATGTCCAGAAAAGATTTAACATTAGCTGATAAAATAGCTTTTCTTGATAAATTAAAAAGTCAAGCCCCGAACACTTCCTATCGTGATCTGGAAAGGATCACTGATGTTCCTAAGTCTACAATAGCACGGGTCAAAAGCCAAGAAGTTAAACTGCGTGAGGAATGGGGAAAAGGGGAAGGAAAATCAAGAAAGCGGAAACGAGGAGGAAAGGACCCAGATGTTGTTAAGGCACTGAACCAATGGTTTTCTGTTGTAACTGGAAGAGGAGTTTGTATTAGTGGCCCAATGTTGAAAGCTAAGGCAGACGAGCTGGCGGCAAAGTTGGGTCATGCCAATTTCAATGCTACGGATGGTTGGCTATCGCGATGGAAAACCAGACACGAGATCAAGTTTAAGAAAGCACATGGGGAGAAAGCTAGCGCACATTCTTCCAGCGCAGATCACTGGAAATTGTGTAAGCTTCCGGAACTACTACAGATGTGGAGTCCTAATGACATTTATAACGCCGATGAAACGGGGCTATTTTACCGTGCCACGCCAGATGGTTCTTTAAGCTATAAACAACATGAACTCACAGGTTCAAAAAAAAGCAATGGATCGTGTCACTATGTTATGCTGCTGTAATATGTCGGGAAGTGATAAACGGAAGCTCTTAGTTATTGGAAAAGCGTTAAACCTAGGTGCTTTAAAGGTCTTAGAATGGACAGTCTACCAGTACTATGTTACGCCAATAAGAACGCGTGGATGGCAGCCAACATTTTTACTAAATGGCTTTCCGATTGGGATGCGGAGTTGCAACTAACTTCAAGGAGAATTCTGCTACTCATTGACAATTCGGCTGCACATCCTCCTTCAGTCAATTTAAAAAATATTAAAATAAAATTTCTTCCACCAAACACCACATCTTTGATACAACCACTGGACATGG
This sequence comes from Brachypalpus laphriformis, assembly GCA_945910035.1. Lineage (NCBI taxonomy): Eukaryota > Metazoa > Arthropoda > Insecta > Diptera > Syrphidae > Brachypalpus > Brachypalpus laphriformis. The sequence goes on along the minus strand of OX246753.1, from coordinate 216,704,245 downwards.
GAATCATTAAAAACTTAAAGACTTTTTATCGAGGAAGATTGGTGCAGTTCATCCTTGAAGCAATTGAAGAAAATCTCTTGACAACATCTACAAATGCTAGAGAAGTTAGCGCAAAGGTGATTGTTCTACAGGCTATACAATTTGTTGCGGATAGTTGGAGACAAATAAGCTGCTCGAGAATTCAAAACTGTTTTTCTCACTGCGGTCTCAAAAAATCAAATCAAGAAATCATACCAGGTCCAACTAATATTGAAAGCAACTATCCACTGGAGCGCGTTACAAACCATCAAGAGTTCTTATCCATTGATAACGACCTGCAATGCCACTGCGAATACGAGGATGTTGAGAATGACATTATTGAGGAAATTGCAAGAAAAAATAACTCAGAAGATCCTGGAAGTGATGTGGAGATTGATGAACCTGCTCCAGTTCCAGTTACCACTCGAGAGGCGAGGAAGTATTTACAAGAATTGCGGCGATACTTCATGCAGGACGGCAGTGAAGGCAGCCCATTATCAGCATTAGAGGTTTGTGATGATTTTATAACATCACAAAGAACTCAAAATATTCGCCAGGCGACAATCTACCAATATCTGGAACATAAGATATGAAATCAATTTCTTTTTTATACCTTTTTTTATATTTTTTCAATAAAATATGAATTCTAAATGTAAATAAGCAGTAGTTTTTTTTTACTTTCTATTCCACTGCGTTCTTTTTTACATACGTAGCTATGTGAATCGTTTTGCAGTTTCTTTACTTGATCATCACTTCGCTTTTTTGGGACAGCCGCTTAATTGGGACTAAACCATCTAGCCCGATGTGTCCCAAATAAGCGGAATCCACTGTATATGTATATTGCATTGCATAATTAGCTAGTGTGGCGTGATCGTATTTAAATATATAATTTAATATATGTGTGTGTACATAGATGTATTATATTATATATTTAAACCCAACATTCCCCTTCTCAAAAATACAAAATTTGAGTTTATTTAATATATGAGTGATGTACATTATCCTTAAGATTCAGCTTTATCTATTTCGAATTAATTCGTTAAAAATATGTATAAACTTAATTTAAGAAATCAAAATTTTTATTCAAAAACTTATATGTATGTTATTTAAGTAATATTGATATTGTAGTTTACATGTATATATGTATTAATAATATATAACAAGCGTAATTAAAAAAATATATATAACAGGTCTTATATTTTATTTTATTCTAGGATTTTACCTGACCTAAGTTTCATAGGACAATTTACTTCATTCTGTTGTAAAGACTGTTCATCAAATATGGTTTCATTAATTTTAGTTTCAACTTTTTGCTCTATCTGATTTTCATTACATGGGGATTCATATTCATTTTCACTTTCGGATTTCAGATCAGTTTCATTGTTATTGCACCTCCTATCAACGATTATGTTTCCGATTACGTCTATAAATTTTTCCTCCCCCGTCCGAAATTATAAATGAACGAGGTTCCGTGCATGGCTTAACTAATTCTCCTAATACCCATTTGGAATCAGGAAACTTTTTAAATAAATTTTTTTTCACCTGACGATATTTCTTGAAGTTTCTTTGCATGTTTGTCATAATAGGACTTCATTTTCAAATTATTATTTCTTTATTTCTAATCTATAATTATTAGAATCTACTAGTAGTAGTAGTAGTAGTAGTAGTAGTAGTAGTAGTAGTAGTAGTAGTAGTAGTAGTAGTAGTAGTAGTAGTAGTAGTAGTAGTAGTAGTAGTAGTAGTAGTAGTAGTAGTAGTAGTAGTAGTAGTAGTAGTAGTAGTAGTAGTAGTAGTAGTAGTAGTAGTAGTAGTAGTAGTAGTAGTAGTAGTAGTAGTAGTAGTAGTAGTAGTAGTAGTAGTAGTAGTAGTAGTAGTAGTAGTAGTAGTAGTAGTAGTAGTAGTAGTAGTAGTAGTAGTAGTAGTAGTAGTAGTAGTAGTAGTAGTAGTAGTAGTAGTAGTAGTAGTAGTAGTAGTAGTAGTAGTAGTAGTAGTAGTAGTAGTAGTAGTAGTAGTAGTAGTAGTAGTAGTAGTAGTAGTAGTAGTAGTAGTAGTAGTAGTAGTAGTAGTAGTAGTAGTAGTAGTAGTAGTAGTAGTAGTAGTAGTAGTAGTAGTAGTAGTAGTAGTAGTAGTAGTAGTAGTAGTAGTAGTAGTAGTAGTAGTAGTAGTAGTAGTAGTAGTAGTAGTAGTAGTAGTAGTAGTAGTAGTAGTAGTAGTAGTAGTAGTAGTAGTAGTAGTAGTAGTAGTAGTAGTAGTAGTAGTAGTAGTAGTAGTAGTAGTAGTAGTAGTAGTAGTAGTAGTAGTAGTAGTAGTAGTAGTAGTTTTTGTTGAGCATTAAAATGTTTTCAATATTAATTCATTAATTATTTATACACGAAAAACTTAAGGCTATGACTTACGAGTCGTTTGTCTGATTAGCATTGTATAATATATACATTACTTCATGAAAATTCTGAAATAAAAAGGGATTTATAGTTTTGGCCGTTCAGCGTGTTAAGAAAAGCTTCTCTGGATAATAAATCTTCTCTAAGATACCTTCTTCTCATGCTTTTATAGACTCGACCAACAGCAATAAAATGAAAAGTATTTTCTGGTGAATCAAGCTTGCACAAGGTGCATATACCATCTGTATTAGTTTGGAAAGCCCTTGCGTTTAGGTTCAGCAAAGCTAGCCTAGCCATGAATATCATTCTTATCATGTGATACGAATCATCTGAAAAGTAATTTGGGAGCTCCTCCAACTCTTAGTTGCAGTACTCGTCATGGAATTGGCCTCGCATCTTAAGGCGAGCAATACCTCAGCATGCGAACTATGCCAGCTGGAAATATCATCCAGGTCCATTTGTAGTTCTACTGACTTAAAAATAGACTCTGCCGCCCAAACTATTCTCTTTCTAATTATTATCATAGCCAATATTCTTGGTAGCCTGTTTTCGGGATAGGAAAGTACTGTTCTGATGAAATTGAAATGCAAGCGTGAGGATTGCTCAAATAGTGTAGGTAGCCCCGTCTCGATATGAAGCATGTAGTTTGGGGTATTTTTTCGCAAATTCAATATTATTTTTATGAAATATCTTAACAGTTATACGGTTTCGTCTGTAAATACTTGTACTGTATATACATATTTTCTAAGGGAACAGAGTTGAATTGGTTGATTCAATATAGGGAGGACAGAATTCAAAAACGTGGTAGAATTTTTACATTCCGTTGTAGATGTGGTAGATTTGAAAAACGTGCAAAATTGTGGTAGATCTACCGCAATTGTGGAAGTGTCAACACTGACCTGTCACGAACGAAATTTTCTTTTTTTTCTTTCTCGTGTCTCCGAACGAAAATTCAAAGGAAATGCAGATAGAAACGCATCTCAATGGAAAATAGTTTTTTTTTTCACGTAAATCTCCGCGGTACATCAGTAGCATGACAGGGACAGCGTTATTTTGTCCCTGTTTCGTGTCGTCCATTTGTTTACGTTGTCGTCTATAGAATTTTCCACGTTCCATTTTTTTATATGTTCAGTAATGATGTATATCTTTACATGTGAGACGAAGTGAGACATGAAATTTATCACCAGGGTCGACATGAGGCAACACATGGAATACTGTGTAGAAGCTTACGTTACGAGTCATCGATGAAGCAGTATTGCGAAACGAGATTTTATCCTGTGGCGTACTGGTTGGCGATAAGAAGCTGAGAACTTCGTTCACCGGGCGGAGAATGTTCGAGTTAATATGGCAACGGCCCCATTTTTCTAATTTAAATGTCAAGATCTATTCTATGTTTTGAAGCTATAATTTCCCTTTATTTATAAACACACACACATGAAGCAAATTGACATATAAATGTTATTAAGAGAAAAGGAAAATACATAATTGGTTTTATTACGTATCAACATGGACGTTCGTTTTTTATTCTGCGAATTTCCGAAAAAAGAACCAAAACTCCTAGGTCATATCATTTCCCAGGAGCGCATCCGCCCGAATCCCGAAAAAATAGAATGCGTTAAAAAAATTTCCATTACCCAAAACTCTAAAAGAAATTCCAACCATTTTATGACTTACAGGATACTATAGGAAATTTTTCCAAAACTATGCAAAAATAGCCAAGCCAATGACGTTACGATTAAAAAAAGGAACCAAAATAAATCCCGAAGATATGGACTATGAAACTTCATTTGAAAAATTCAAAACAGCGCTAGCAAGTAATTTAGTAATCCAATACCCAGACTTCAAAAAAGAATGTACACTTTGTTATGTTTATTAAAAGACCGTCTGTCTTGATTAGTGATTCTTTAAAAACGGATCCAACTTACTAAATAACTTGCTGTAGCAAGTCGCAAATTCTTACATGCTAACAATTTTATGTGTGTGTGTTATGCAGGTGTGTATTTGGTAATATACAGTGGATTCCACTTATTTGGGACATCGCTTTATCGGGACAGCCGCTTAATTGGGACAAATGAACAAGAACGGAAACAAAAAAGAGATGATTTTGTTCGTTTATTGTGGACAGCAGCCGTTTATTCGGGACATATTCATCGCACATCTTACACACATTTTGACAAAAATATCGCCACACTGTTTGTCTGCTATGTCTCGAAAAAATTACAGCAGCAAAAGCCACACCATCGTTTGCAGTAATAATGACGATGAAGACGAGAAAACAAATTGAGCCAATGCTATTCAAGTAACGGTACTATCTCGTGGTGTTGCGCTCCGTTTTACCTTTGCAAAACAGTTGCATAGGTGTGTGTAAAACGGTTTCTTGTTGTTTCAATTTGTTATTCACTTTGATGTTTCTAGTTTTGTTGTGATACGACGTGGCGTGCTTTTGGTTTCGTTTCAGAAAGTGCCGAGATAAAATTAATAAGTCGCGTATCCATGCCTACTGACCCAGAAGATTGTTGCATTTGGTTGAAATGTCCAGAAAAGATTTAACATTAGCTGATAAAATAGCTTTTCTTGATAAATTAAAAAGTCAAGCCCCGAACACTTCCTATCGTGATCTGGAAAGGATCACTGATGTTCCTAAGTCTACAATAGCACGGGTCAAAAGCCAAGAAGTTAAACTGCGTGAGGAATGGGGAAAAGGGGAAGGAAAATCAAGAAAGCGGAAACGAGGAGGAAAGGACCCAGATGTTGTTAAGGCACTGAACCAATGGTTTTCTGTTGTAACTGGAAGAGGAGTTTGTATTAGTGGCCCAATGTTGAAAGCTAAGGCAGACGAGCTGGCGGCAAAGTTGGGTTATGCCAATTTCAATGCTACGGATGGTTGGCTATCGCGATGGAAAACCAGACACGAGATCAAGTTTAAGAAAGCACATGGGGAGAAAGCTAGCGCACATTCTTCCAGCGCAGATCACTGGAAATTGTGTAAGCTTCCGGAACTACTACAGATGTGGAGTCCTAATGACATTTATAACGCCGATGAAACGGGGCTATTTTACCGTGCCACGCCAGATGGTTCTTTAAGCTATAAACAACATGAACTCACAGGTTCAAAAAAAAGCAATGGATCGTGTCACTATGTTATGCTGCTGTAATATGTCGGGAAGTGATAAACGGAAGCTCTTAGTTATTGGAAAAGCGTTAAACCTAGGTGCTTTAAAGGTCTTAGAATGGACAGTCTACCAGTACTATGTTACGCCAATAAGAACGCGTGGATGGCAGCCAACATTTTTACTAAATGGCTTTCCGATTGGGATGCGGAGTTGCAACTAACTTCAAGGAGAATTCTGCTACTCATTGACAATTCGGCTGCACATCCTCCTTCAGTCAATTTAAAAAATATTAAAATAAAATTTCTTCCACCAAACACCATATCTTTGATACAACCACTGGACATGGGAATCATTAAAAACTTAAAGACTTTTTATCGAGGAAGATTGGTGCAGTTCATCCTTGAAGCAGTTGAAGAAAATCTCTTGACAACATCTACAAATGCTAGAGAAGTTAGCGCAAAGGTGATTGTTCTACAGGCTATACAATTTGTTGCGGATAGTTGGAGACAAATAAGCTGCTCGAGAATTCAAAACTGTTTTTCTCACTGCGGTCTCAAAAAATCAAATCAAGAAATCATACCAGGTCCAACTAATATTGAAAGCAACTATCCACTGGAGCGCGTTACAAACCATCAAGAGTTCTTATCCATTGATAACGACCTGCAATGCCACTGCGAATACGAGGATGTTGAGAATGACATTATTGAGGAAATTGCAAGAAAAAATAACTCAGAAGATCCTGGAAGTGATGTGGAGATTGATGAACCTGCTCCAGTTCCAGTTACCACTCGAGAGGCGAGGAAGTATTTACAAGAATTGCGGCGATACTTCATGCAGGACGGCAGTGAAGGCAGCCCATTATCAGCATTAGAGGTTTGTGATGATTTTATAACATCACAAAGAACTCAAAATATTCGCCAGGCGACAATCTACCAATATCTGGAACATAAGATATGAAATCAATTTCTTTTTTATACCTTTTTTTATATTTTTTCAATAAAATATGAATTCTAAATGTAAATAAGCAGTAGTTTTTTTTTACTTTCTATTCCACTGCGTTCTTTTTTACATACGTAGCTATGTGAATCGTTTTGCAGTTTCTTTACTTGATCATCACTTCGCTTTTTTGGGACAGCCGCTTAATTGGGACTAAACCATCTAGCCCGATGTGTCCCAAATAAGCGGAATCCACTGTATATGTATATTGCATTGCATAATTAGCTAGTGTGGCGTGATCGTATTTAAATATATAATTTAATATATGTGTGTGTACATAGATGTATTATATTATATATTTAAACCCAACATTCCCCTTCTCAAAAATACAAAATTTGAGTTTATTTAATATATGAGTGATGTACATTATCCTTAAGATTCAGCTTTATCTATTTCGAATTAATTCGTTAAAAATATGTATAAACTTAATTTAAGAAATCAAAATTTTTATTCAAAAACTTATATGTATGTTATTTAAGTAATATTGATATTGTAGTTTACATGTATATATGTATTAATAATATATAACAAGCGTAATTAAAAAAATATATATAACAGGTCTTATATTTTATTTTATTCTAGGATTTTACCTGACCTAAGTTTCATAGGACAATTTACTTCATTCTGTTGTAAAGACTGTTCATCAAATATGGTTTCATTAATTTTAGTTTCAACTTTTTGCTCTATCTGATTTTCATTACATGGGGATTCATATTCATTTTCACTTTCGGATTTCAGATCAGTTTCATTGTTATTGCACCTCCTATCAACGATTATGTTTCCGATTACGTCTATAAATTTTTCCTCCCCCGTCCGAAATTATAAATGAACGAGGTTCCGTGCATGGCTTAACTAATTCTCCTAATACCCATTTGGAATCAGGAAACTTTTTAAATAAATTTTTTTTCACCTGACGATATTTCTTGAAGTTTCTTTGCATGTTTGTCATAATAGGACTTCATTTTCAAATTATTATTTCTTTATTTCTAATCTATAATTATTAGAATCTACTAGTAGTAGTAGTAGTAGTAGTAGTAGTAGTAGTAGTAGTAGTAGTAGTAGTAGTAGTAGTAGTAGTAGTAGTAGTAGTAGTAGTAGTAGTAGTAGTAGTAGTAGTAGTAGTAGTAGTAGTAGTAGTAGTAGTAGTAGTAGTAGTAGTAGTAGTAGTAGTAGTAGTAGTAGTAGTAGTAGTAGTAGTAGTAGTAGTAGTAGTAGTAGTAGTAGTAGTAGTAGTAGTAGTAGTAGTAGTAGTAGTAGTAGTAGTAGTAGTAGTAGTAGTAGTAGTAGTAGTAGTAGTAGTAGTAGTAGTAGTAGTAGTAGTAGTAGTAGTAGTAGTAGTAGTAGTAGTAGTAGTAGTAGTAGTAGTAGTAGTAGTAGTAGTAGTAGTAGTAGTAGTAGTAGTAGTAGTAGTAGTAGTAGTAGTAGTAGTAGTAGTAGTAGTAGTAGTAGTAGTAGTAGTAGTAGTAGTAGTAGTAGTAGTAGTAGTAGTAGTAGTAGTAGTAGTAGTAGTAGTAGTAGTAGTAGTAGTAGTAGTAGTAGTAGTAGTAGTAGTAGTAGTAGTAGTAGTAGTAGTAGTAGTAGTAGTAGTAGTAGTAGTAGTAGTAGTAGTAGTAGTAGTAGTAGTAGTAGTAGTAGTAGTTTTTGTTGAGCATTAAAATGTTTTCAATATTAATTCATTAATTATTTATACACGAAAAACTTAAGGCTATGACTTACGAGTCGTTTGTCTGATTAGCATTGTATAATATATACATTACTTCATGAAAATTCTGAAATAAAAAGGGATTTATAGTTTTGGCCGTTCAGCGTGTTAAGAAAAGCTTCTCTGGATAATAAATCTTCTCTAAGATACCTTCTTCTCATGCTTTTATAGACTCGACCAACAGCAATAAAATGAAAAGTATTTTCTGGTGAATCAAGCTTGCACAAGGTGCATATACCATCTGTATTAGTTTGGAAAGCCCTTGCGTTTAGGTTCAGCAAAGCTAGCCTAGCCATGAATATCATTCTTATCATGTGATACGAATCATCTGAAAAGTAATTTGGGAGCTCCTCCAACTCTTAGTTGCAGTACTCGTCATGGAATTGGCCTCGCATCTTAAGGCGAGCAATACCTCAGCATGCGAACTATGCCAGCTGGAAATATCATCCAGGTCCATTTGTAGTTCTACTGACTTAAAAATAGACTCTGCCGCCCAAACTATTCTCTTTCTAATTATTATCATAGCCAATATTCTTGGTAGCCTGTTTTCGGGATAGGAAAGTACTGTTCTGATGAAATTGAAATGCAAGCGTGAGGATTGCTCAAATAGTGTAGGTAGCCCCGTCTCGATATGAAGCATGTAGTTTGGGGTATTTTTTCGCAAATTCAATATTATTTTTATGAAATATCTTAACAGTTATACGGTTTCGTCTGTAAATACTTGTACTGTATATACATATTTTCTAAGGGAACAGAGTTGAATTGGTTGATTCAATATAGGGAGGACAGAATTCAAAAACGTGGTAGAATTTTTACATTCCGTTGTAGATGTGGTAGATTTGAAAAACGTGCAAAATTGTGGTAGATCTACCGCAATTGTGGAAGTGTCAACACTGACCTGTCACGAACGAAATTTTCTTTTTTTTCTTTCTCGTGTCTCCGAACGAAAATTCAAAGGAAATGCAGATAGAAACGCATCTCAATGGAAAATAGTTTTTTTTTTCACGTAAATCTCCGCGGTACATCAGTAGCATGACAGGGACAGCGTTATTTTGTCCCTGTTTCGTGTCGTCCATTTGTTTACGTTGTCGTCTATAGAATTTTCCACGTTCCATTTTTTTATATGTTCAGTAATGATGTATATCTTTACATGTGAGACGAAGTGAGACATGAAATTTATCACCAGGGTCGACATGAGGCAACACATGGAATACTGTGTAGAAGCTTACGTTACGAGTCATCGATGAAGCAGTATTGCGAAACGAGATTTTATCCTGTGGCGTACTGGTTGGCGATAAGAAGCTGAGAACTTCGTTCACCGGGCGGAGAATGTTCGAGTTAATATGGCAACGGCCCCATTTTTCTAATTTAAATGTCAAGATCTATTCTATGTTTTGAAGCTATAATTTCCCTTTATTTATAAACACACACACATGAAGCAAATTGACATATAAATGTTATTAAGAGAAAAGGAAAATACATAATTGGTTTTATTACGTATCAACATGGACGTTCGTTTTTTATTCTGCAAACCATTTCTGTTTTTTCAGTGAATTTTTTCCAATTGTCGAAAGAAACATTGAACACTTCAAAACACAAATTTGAAGGTTTCATTAAATAAAAGTGAATTTCCGAAAAAAGAACCAAAACTCCTAGGTCATATCATTTCCCAGGAGCGCATCCGCCCGAATCCCGAAAAAATAGAATGCGTTAAAAAAATTTCCATTACCCAAAACTCTAAAAGAAATTCCAACCATTTTATGACTTACAGGATACTATAGGAAATTTTTCCAAAACTATGCAAAAATAGCCAAGCCAATGACGTTACGATTAAAAAAAGGAACCAAAATAAATCCCGAAGATATGGACTATGAAACTTCATTTGAAAAATTCAAAACAGCGCTAGCAAGTAATTTAGTAATCCAATATCCAGACTTCAAAAAAGAATGTACACTTTGTTATGTTTATTAAAAGACCGTCTGTCTTGATTAGTGATTCTTTAAAAACGGATCCAACTTACTAAATAACTTGCTGTAGCAAGTCGCAAATTCTTACATGCTAACAATTTTATGTGTGTGTGTTATGCAGGTGTGTATTTGGTAATATACAGTGGATTCCACTTATTTGGGACATCGCTTTATCGGGACAGCCGCTTAATTGGGACAAATGAACAAGAACGGAAACAAAAAAGAGATGATTTTGTTCGTTTATTGTGGACAGCAGCCGTTTATTCGGGACATATTCATCGCACATCTTACACACATTTTGACAAAAATATCGCCACACTGTTTGTCTGCTATGTCTCGAAAAAATTACAGCAGCAAAAGCCACACCATCGTTTGCAGTAATAATGACGATGAAGACGAGAAAACAAATTGAGCCAATGCTATTCAAGTAACGGTACTATCTCGTGGTGTTGCGCTCCGTTTTACCTTTGCAAAACAGTTGCATAGGTGTGTGTAAAACGGTTTCTTGTTGTTTCAATTTGTTATTCACTTTGATGTTTCTAGTTTTGTTGTGATACGACGTGGCGTGCTTTTGGTTTCGTTTCAGAAAGTGCCGAGATAAAATTAATAAGTCGCGTATCCATGCCTACTGACCCAGAAGATTGTTGCATTTGGTTGAAATGTCCAGAAAAGATTTAACATTAGCTGATAAAATAGCTTTTCTTGATAAATTAAAAAGTCAAGCCCCGAACACTTCCTATCGTGATCTGGAAAGGATCACTGATGTTCCTAAGTCTACAATAGCACGGGTCAAAAGCCAAGAAGTTAAACTGCGTGAGGAATGGGGAAAAGGGGAAGGAAAATCAAGAAAGCGGAAACGAGGAGGAAAGGACCCAGATGTTGTTAAGGCACTGAACCAATGGTTTTCTGTTGTAACTGGAAGAGGAGTTTGTATTAGTGGCCCAATGTTGAAAGCTAAGGCAGACGAGCTGGCGGCAAAGTTGGGTCATGCCAATTTCAATGCTACGGATGGTTGGCTATCGCGATGGAAAACCAGACACGAGATCAAGTTTAAGAAAGCACATGGGGAGAAAGCTAGCGCACATTCTTCCAGCGCAGATCACTGGAAATTGTGTAAGCTTCCGGAACTACTACAGATGTGGAGTCCTAATGACATTTATAACGCCGATGAAACGGGGCTATTTTACCGTGCCACGCCAGATGGTTCTTTAAGCTATAAACAACATGAACTCACAGGTTCAAAAAAAAGCAATGGATCGTGTCACTATGTTATGCTGCTGTAATATGTCGGGAAGTGATAAACGGAAGCTCTTAGTTATTGGAAAAGCGTTAAACCTAGGTGCTTTAAAGGTCTTAGAATGGACAGTCTACCAGTACTATGTTACGCCAATAAGAACGCGTGGATGGCAGCCAACATTTTTACTAAATGGCTTTCCGATTGGGATGCGGAGTTGCAACTAACTTCAAGGAGAATTCTGCTACTCATTGACAATTCGGCTGCACATCCTCCTTCAGTCAATTTAAAAAATATTAAAATAAAATTTCTTCCACCAAACACCACATCTTTGATACAACCACTGGACATGGGAATCATTAAAAACTTAAAGACTTTTTATCGAGGAAGATTGGTGCAGTTCATCCTTGAAGCAATTGAAGAAAATCTCTTGACAACATCTACAAATGCTAGAGAAGTTAGCGCAAAGGTGATTGTTCTACAGGCTATACAATTTGTTGCGGATAGTTGGAGACAAATAAGCTGCTCGAGAATTCAAAACTGTTTTTCTCACTGCGGTCTCAAAAAATCAAATCAAGAAATCATACCAGGTCCAACTAATATTGAAAGCAACTATCCACTGGAGCGCGTTACAAACCATCAAGAGTTCTTATCCATTGATAACGACCTGCAATGCCACTGCGAATACGAGGATGTTGAGAATGACATTATTGAGGAAATTGCAAGAAAAAATAACTCAGAAGATCCTGGAAGTGATGTGGAGATTGATGAACCTGCTCCAGTTCCAGTTACCACTCGAGAGGCGAGGAAGTATTTACAAGAATTGCGGCGATACTTCATGCAGGACGGCAGTGAAGGCAGCCCATTATCAGCATTAGAGGTTTGTGATGATTTTATAACATCACAAAGAACTCAAAATATTCGCCAGGCGACAATCTACCAATATCTGGAACATAAGATATGAAATCAATTTCTTTTTTATACCTTTTTTTATATTTTTTCAATAAAATATGAATTCTAAATGTAAATAAGCAGTAGTTTTTTTTTACTTTCTATTCCACTGCGTTCTTTTTTACATACGTAGCTATGTGAATCGTTTTGCAGTTTCTTTACTTGATCATCACTTCGCTTTTTTGGGACAGCCGCTTAATTGGGACTAAACCATCTAGCCCGATGTGTCCCAAATAAGCGGAATCCACTGTATATGTATATTGCATTGCATAATTAGCTAGTGTGGCGTGATCGTATTTAAATATATAATTTAATATATGTGTGTGTACATAGATGTATTATATTATATATTTAAACCCAACATTCCCCTTCTCAAAAATACAAAATTTGAGTTTATTTAATATATGAGTGATGTACATTATCCTTAAGATTCAGCTTTATCTATTTCGAATTAATTCGTTAAAAATATGTATAAACTTAATTTAAGAAATCAAAATTTTTATTCAAAAACTTATATGTATGTTATTTAAGTAATATTGATATTGTAGTTTACATGTATATATGTATTAATAATATATAACAAGCGTAATTAAAAAAATATATATAACAGGTCTTATATTTTATTTTATTCTAGGATTTTACCTGACCTAAGTTTCATAGGACAATTTACTTCATTCTGTTGTAAAGACTGTTCATCAAATATGGTTTCATTAATTTTAGTTTCAACTTTTTGCTCTATCTGATTTTCATTACATGGGGATTCATATTCATTTTCACTTTCGGATTTCAGATCAGTTTCATTGTTATTGCACCTCCTATCAACGATTATGTTTCCGATTACGTCTATAAATTTTTCCTCCCCCGTCCGAAATTATAAATGAACGAGGTTCCGTGCATGGCTTAACTAATTCTCCTAATACCCATTTGGAATCAGGAAACTTTTTAAATAAATTTTTTTTTCACCTGACGGTATTTCTTGAAGTTTCTTTGCATGTTTGTCATAATAGGACTTCATTTTCAAATTATTATTTTTTTATTTCTAATCTATAATTATTAGAATCTACTATATTGGTAGTAGTGGTAGTAGTAGTAGTAGTAGTAGTAGTAGTAGTAGTAGTAGTAGTAGTAGTAGTAGTAGTAGTAGTAGTTTTTGTTGAGCATTAAAATGTTTTCAATATTAATTCATTAATTATTTATACACGAAAAACTTAAGGCTATGACTTACGAGTCGTTTGTCTGATTAGCATTGTATAATATATACATTACTTCATGAAAATTCTGAAATAAAAAGGGATTTATAGTTTTGGCCGTTCAGCGTGTTAAGAAAAGCTTCTCTGGATAATAAATCTTCTCTAAGATACCTTCTTCTCATGCTTTTATAGACTCGACCAACAGCAATAAAATGAAAAGTATTTTCTGGTGAATCAAGCTTGCACAAGGTGCATATACCATCTGTATTAGTTTGGAAAGCCCTTGCGTTTAGGTTCAGCAAAGCTAGCCTAGCCATGAATATCATTCTTATCATGTGATACGAATCATCTGAAAAGTAATTTGGGAGCTCCTCCAACTCTTAGTTGCAGTACTCGTCATGGAATTGGCCTCGCATCTTAAGGCGAGCAATACCTCAGCATGCGAACTATGCCAGCTGGAAATATCATCCAGGTCCATTTGTAGTTCTACTGACTTAAAAATAGACTCTGCCGCCCAAACTATTCTCTTTCTAATTATTATCATAGCCAATATTCTTGGTAGCCTGTTTTCGGGATAGGAAAGTACTGTTCTGACGAAATTGAAATGCAAGCGTGAGGATTGCTCAAATAGTGTAGGTAGCCCCGTCTCGATATGAAGCATGTAGTTTGGGGTATTTTTTCGCAAATTCAATATTATTTTTATGAAATATCTTAACAGTTATACGGTTTCGTCTGTAAATACTTGTACTGTATATACATATTTTCTAAGGGAACAGAGTTGAATTGGTTGATTCAATATAGGGAGGACAGAATTCAAAAACGTGGTAGAATTTTTACATTCCGTTGTAGATGTGGTAGATTTGAAAAACGTGCAAAATTGTGGTAGATCTACCGCAATTGTGGAAGTGTCAACACTGACCTGTCACGAACGAAATTTTCTTTTTTTTCTTTCTCGTGTCTCCGAACGAAAATTCAAAGGAAATGCAGATAGAAACGCATCTCAATGGAAAATAGTTTTTTTTTTCACGTAAATCTCCGCGGTACATCAGTAGCATGACAGGGACAGCGTTATTTTGTCCCTGTTTCGTGTCGTCCATTTGTTTACGTTGTCGTCTATATAATTTTCCACGTTCCATTTTTTTATATGTTCAGTAATGATGTATATCTTTACATGTGAGACGAAGTGAGACATGAAATTTATCACCAGGGTCGACATGAGGCAACACATGGAATACTGTGTAGAAGCTTACGTTACGAGTCATCGATGAAGCAGTATTGCGAAACGAGATTTTATCCTGTGGCGTACTGGTTGGCGATAAGAAGCTGAGAACTTCGTTCACCGGGCGGAGAATGTTCGAGTTAATATGGCAACGGCCCCATTTTTCTAATTTAAATGTCAAGATCTATTCTATGTTTTGAAGCTATAATTTCCCTTTATTTATAAACACACACACATGAAGCAAATTGACATATAAATGTTATTAAGAGAAAAGGAAAATACATAATTGGTTTTATTACGTATCAACATGGACGTTCGTTTTTTATTCTGCAAACCATTTCTGTTTTTTCAGTGAATTTTTTCCAATTGTCGAAAGAAACATTGAACACTTCAAAACACAAATTTGAAGGTTTCATTAAATAAAAGTGAATTTCCGAAAAAAGAACCAAAACTCCTAGGTCATATCATTTCCCAGGAGCGCATCCGCCCGAATCCCGAAAAAATAGAATGCGTTAAAAAAATTTCCATTACCCAAAACTCTAAAAGAAATTCCAACCATTTTATGACTTACAGGATACTATAGGAAATTTTTCCAAAACTATGCAAAAATAGCCAAGCCAATGACGTTACGATTAAAAAAAGGAACCAAAATAAATCCCGAAGATATGGACTATGAAACTTCATTTGAAAAATTCAAAACAGCGCTAGCAAGTAATTTAGTAATCCAATATCCAGACTTCAAAAAAGAATGTACACTTTGTTATGTTTATTAAAAGACCGTCTGTCTTGATTAGTGATTCTTTAAAAACGGATCCAACTTACTAAATAACTTGCTGTAGCAAGTCGCAAATTCTTACATGCTAACAATTTTATGTGTGTGTGTTATGCAGGTGTGTATTTGGTAATATACAGTGGATTCCACTTATTTGGGACATCGCTTTATCGGGACAGCCGCTTAATTGGGACAAATGAACAAGAACGGAAACAAAAAAGAGATGATTTTGTTCGTTTATTGTGGACAGCAGCCGTTTATTCGGGACATATTCATCGCACATCTTACACACATTTTGACAAAAATATCGCCACACTGTTTGTCTGCTATGTCTCGAAAAAATTACAGCAGCAAAAGCCACACCATCGTTTGCAGTAATAATGACGATGAAGACGAGAAAACAAATTGAGCCAATGCTATTCAAGTAACGGTACTATCTCGTGGTGTTGCGCTCCGTTTTACCTTTGCAAAACAGTTGCATAGGTGTGTGTAAAACGGTTTCTTGTTGTTTCAATTTGTTATTCACTTTGATGTTTCTAGTTTTGTTGTGATACGACGTGGCGTGCTTTTGGTTTCGTTTCAGAAAGTGCCGAGATAAAATTAATAAGTCGCGTATCCATGCCTACTGACCCAGAAGATTGTTGCATTTGGTTGAAATGTCCAGAAAAGATTTAACATTAGCTGATAAAATAGCTTTTCTTGATAAATTAAAAAGTCAAGCCCCGAACACTTCCTATCGTGATCTGGAAAGGATCACTGATGTTCCTAAGTCTACAATAGCACGGGTCAAAAGCCAAGAAGTTAAACTGCGTGAGGAATGGGGAAAAGGGGAAGGAAAATCAAGAAAGCGGAAACGAGGAGGAAAGGACCCAGATGTTGTTAAGGCACTGAACCAATGGTTTTCTGTTGTAACTGGAAGAGGAGTTTGTATTAGTGGCCCAATGTTGAAAGCTAAGGCAGACGAGCTGGCGGCAAAGTTGGGTCATGCCAATTTCAATGCTACGGATGGTTGGCTATCGCGATGGAAAACCAGACACGAGATCAAGTTAAAGAAAGCACATGGGGAGAAAGCTAGCGCACATTCTTCCAGCGCAGATCACTGGAAATTGTGTAAGCTTCCGGAACTACTACAGATGTGGAGTCCTAATGACATTTATAACGCCGATGAAACGGGGCTATTTTACCGTGCCACGCCAGATGGTTCTTTAAGCTATAAACAACATGAACTCACAGGTTCAAAAAAAAGCAATGGATCGTGTCACTATGTTATGCTGCTGTAATATGTCGGGAAGTGATAAACGGAAGCTCTTAGTTATTGGAAAAGCGTTAAACCTAGGTGCTTTAAAGGTCTTAGAATGGACAGTCTACCAGTACTATGTTACGCCA
Source organism: Brachypalpus laphriformis (assembly GCA_945910035.1). Classification (NCBI taxonomy): domain Eukaryota; kingdom Metazoa; phylum Arthropoda; class Insecta; order Diptera; family Syrphidae; genus Brachypalpus; species Brachypalpus laphriformis. The sequence goes on along the minus strand of OX246753.1, from coordinate 216,687,316 downwards.
ATAAGAACGCGTGGATGGCAGCCAACATTTTTACTAAATGGCTTTCCGATTGGGATGCGGAGTTGCAACTAACTTCAAGGAGAATTCTGCTACTCATTGACAATTCGGCTGCACATCCTCCTTCAGTCAATTTAAAAAATATTAAAATAAAATTTCTTCCACCAAACACCACATCTTTGATACAACCACTGGACATGGGAATCATTAAAAACTTAAAGACTTTTTATCGAGGAAGATTGGTGCAGTTCATCCTTGAAGCAATTGAAGAAAATCTCTTGACAACATCTACAAATGCTAGAGAAGTTAGCGCAAAGGTGATTGTTCTACAGGCTATACAATTTGTTGCGGATAGTTGGAGACAAATAAGCTGCTCGAGAATTCAAAACTGTTTTTCTCACTGCGGTCTCAAAAAATCAAATCAAGAAATCATACCAGGTCCAACTAATATTGAAAGCAACTATCCACTGGAGCGCGTTACAAACCATCAAGAGTTCTTATCCATTGATAACGACCTGCAATGCCACTGCGAATACGAGGATGTTGAGAATGACATTATTGAGGAAATTGCAAGAAAAAATAACTCAGAAGATCCTGGAAGTGATGTGGAGATTGATGAACCTGCTCCAGTTCCAGTTACCACTCGAGAGGCGAGGAAGTATTTACAAGAATTGCGGCGATACTTCATGCAGGACGGCAGTGAAGGCAGCCCATTATCAGCATTAGAGGTTTGTGATGATTTTATAACATCACAAAGAACTCAAAATATTCGCCAGGCGACAATCTACCAATATCTGGAACATAAGATATGAAATCAATTTCTTTTTTATACCTTTTTTTATATTTTTTCAATAAAATATGAATTCTAAATGTAAATAAGCAGTAGTTTTTTTTTACTTTCTATTCCACTGCGTTCTTTTTTACATACGTAGCTATGTGAATCGTTTTGCAGTTTCTTTACTTGATCATCACTTCGCTTTTTTGGGACAGCCGCTTAATTGGGACTAAACCATCTAGCCCGATGTGTCCCAAATAAGCGGAATCCACTGTATATGTATATTGCATTGCATAATTAGCTAGTGTGGCGTGATCGTATTTAAATATATAATTTAATATATGTGTGTGTACATAGATGTATTATATTATATATTTAAACCCAACATTCCCCTTCTCAAAAATACAAAATTTGAGTTTATTTAATATATGAGTGATGTACATTATCCTTAAGATTCAGCTTTATCTATTTCGAATTAATTCGTTAAAAATATGTATAAACTTAATTTAAGAAATCCAAATTTTTATTCAAAAACTTATATGTATGTTATTTAAGTAATATTGATATTGTAGTTTACATGTATATATGTATTAATAATATATAACAAGCGTAATTAAAAAAATATATATAACAGGTCTTATATTTTATTTTATTCTAGGATTTTACCTGACCTAAGTTTCATAGGACAATTTACTTCATTCTGTTGTAAAGACTGTTCATCAAATATGGTTTCATTAATTTTAGTTTCAACTTTTTGCTCTATCTGATTTTCATTACATGGGGATTCATATTCATTTTCACTTTCGGATTTCAGATCAGTTTCATTGTTATTGCACCTCCTATCAACGATTATGTTTCCGATTACGTCTATAAATTTTTCCTCCCCCGTCCGAAATTATAAATGAACGAGGTTCCGTGCATGGCTTAACTAATTCTCCTAATACCCATTTGGAATCAGGAAACTTTTTAAATAAATTTTTTTTCACCTGACGATATTTCTTGAAGTTTCTTTGCATGTTTGTCATAATAGGACTTCATTTTCAAATTATTATTTCTTTATTTCTAATCTATAATTATTAGAATCTACTAGTAGTAGTAGTAGTAGTAGTAGTAGTAGTAGTAGTAGTAGTAGTAGTAGTAGTAGTAGTAGTAGTAGTAGTAGTAGTAGTAGTAGTAGTAGTAGTAGTAGTAGTAGTAGTAGTAGTAGTAGTAGTAGTAGTAGTAGTAGTAGTAGTAGTAGTAGTAGTAGTAGTAGTAGTAGTAGTAGTAGTAGTAGTAGTAGTAGTAGTAGTAGTAGTTTTTGTTGAGCATTAAAATGTTTTCAATATTAATTCATTAATTATTTATACACGAAAAACTTAAGGCTATGACTTACGAGTCGTTTGTCTGATTAGCATTGTATAATATATACATTACTTCATGAAAATTCTGAAATAAAAAGGGATTTATAGTTTTGGCCGTTTAGCGTGTTAAGAAAAGCTTCTCTGGATAATAAATCTTCTCTAAGATACCTTCTTCTCATGCTTTTATAGACTCGACCAACAGCAATAAAATGAAAAGTATTTTCTGGTGAATCAAGCTTGCACAAGGTGCATATACCATCTGTATTAGTTTGGAAAGCCCTTGCGTTTAGGTTCAGCAAAGCTAGCCTAGCCATGAATATCATTCTTATCATGTGATACGAATCATCTGAAAAGTAATTTGGGAGCTCCTCCAACTCTTAGTTGCAGTACTCGTCATGGAATTGGCCTCGCATCTTAAGGCGAGCAATACCTCAGCATGCGAACTATGCCAGCTGGAAATATCATCCAGGTCCATTTGTAGTTCTACTGACTTAAAAATAGACTCTGCCGCCCAAACTATTCTCTTTCTAATTATTATCATAGCCAATATTCTTGGTAGCCTGTTTTCGGGATAGGAAAGTACTGTTCTGATGAAATTGAAATGCAAGCGTGAGGATTGCTCAAATAGTGTAGGTAGCCCCGTCTCGATATGAAGCATGTAGTTTGGGGTATTTTTTCGCAAATTCAATATTATTTTTATGAAATATCTTAACAGTTATACGGTTTCGTCTGTAAATACTTGTACTGTATATACATATTTTCTAAGGGAACAGAGTTGAATTGGTTGATTCAATATAGGGAGGACAGAATTCAAAAACGTGGTAGAATTTTTACATTCCGTTGTAGATGTGGTAGATTTGAAAAACGTGCAAAATTGTGGTAGATCTACCGCAATTGTGGAAGTGTCAACACTGACCTGTCACGAACGAAATTTTCTTTTTTTTCTTTCTCGTGTCTCCGAACGAAAATTCAAAGGAAATGCAGATAGAAACGCATCTCAATGGAAAATAGTTTTTTTTTTCACGTAAATCTCCGCGGTACATCAGTAGCATGACAGGGACAGCGTTATTTTGTCCCTGTTTCGTGTCGTCCATTTGTTTACGTTGTCGTCTATAGAATTTTCCACGTTCCATTTTTTTATATGTTCAGTAATGATGTATATCTTTACATGTGAGACGAAGTGAGACATGAAATTTATCACCAGGGTCGACATGAGGCAACACATGGAATACTGTGTAGAAGCTTACGTTACGAGTCATCGATGAAGCAGTATTGCGAAACGAGATTTTATCCTGTGGCGTACTGGTTGGCGATAAGAAGCTGAGAACTTCGTTCACCGGGCGGAGAATGTTCGAGTTAATATGGCAACGGCCCCATTTTTCTAATTTAAATGTCAAGATCTATTCTATGTTTTGAAGCTATAATTTCCCTTTATTTATAAACACACACACATGAAGCAAATTGACATATAAATGTTATTAAGAGAAAAGGAAAATACATAATTGGTTTTATTACGTATCAACATGGACGTTCGTTTTTTATTCTGCAAACCATTTCTGTTTTTTCAGTGAATTTTTTCCAATTGTCGAAAGAAACATTGAACACTTCAAAACACAAATTTGAAGGTTTCATTAAATAAAAGTGAATTTCCGAAAAAAGAACCAAAACTCCTAGGTCATATCATTTCCCAGGAGCGCATCCGCCCGAATCCCGAAAAAATAGAATGCGTTAAAAAAATTTCCATTACCCAAAACTCTAAAAGAAATTCCAACCATTTTATGACTTACAGGATACTATAGGAAATTTTTCCAAAACTATGCAAAAATAGCCAAGCCAATGACGTTACGATTAAAAAAAGGAACCAAAATAAATCCCGAAGATATGGACTATGAAACTTCATTTGAAAAATTCAAAACAGCGCTAGCAAGTAATTTAGTAATCCAATATCCAGACTTCAAAAAAGAATGTACACTTTGTTATGTTTATTAAAAGACCGTCTGTCTTGATTAGTGATTCTTTAAAAACGGATCCAACTTACTAAATAACTTGCTGTAGCAAGTCGCAAATTCTTACATGCTAACAATTTTATGTGTGTGTGTTATGCAGGTGTGTATTTGGTAATATACAGTGGATTCCACTTATTTGGGACATCGCTTTATCGGGACAGCCGCTTAATTGGGACAAATGAACAAGAACGGAAACAAAAAAGAGATGATTTTGTTCGTTTATTGTGGACAGCAGCCGTTTATTCGGGACATATTCATCGCACATCTTACACACATTTTGACAAAAATATCGCCACACTGTTTGTCTGCTATGTCTCGAAAAAATTACAGCAGCAAAAGCCACACCATCGTTTGCAGTAATAATGACGATGAAGACGAGAAAACAAATTGAGCCAATGCTATTCAAGTAACGGTACTATCTCGTGGTGTTGCGCTCCGTTTTACCTTTGCAAAACAGTTGCATAGGTGTGTGTAAAACGGTTTCTTGTTGTTTCAATTTGTTATTCACTTTGATGTTTCTAGTTTTGTTGTGATACGACGTGGCGTGCTTTTGGTTTCGTTTCAGAAAGTGCCGAGATAAAATTAATAAGTCGCGTATCCATGCCTACTGACCCAGAAGATTGTTGCATTTGGTTGAAATGTCCAGAAAAGATTTAACATTAGCTGATAAAATAGCTTTTCTTGATAAATTAAAAAGTCAAGCCCCGAACACTTCCTATCGTGATCTGGAAAGGATCACTGATGTTCCTAAGTCTACAATAGCACGGGTCAAAAGCCAAGAAGTTAAACTGCGTGAGGAATGGGGAAAAGGGGAAGGAAAATCAAGAAAGCGGAAACGAGGAGGAAAGGACCCAGATGTTGTTAAGGCACTGAACCAATGGTTTTCTGTTGTAACTGGAAGAGGAGTTTGTATTAGTGGCCCAATGTTGAAAGCTAAGGCAGACGAGCTGGCGGCAAAGTTGGGTCATGCCAATTTCAATGCTACGGATGGTTGGCTATCGCGATGGAAAACCAGACACGAGATCAAGTTTAAGAAAGCACATGGGGAGAAAGCTAGCGCACATTCTTCCAGCGCAGATCACTGGAAATTGTGTAAGCTTCCGGAACTACTACAGATGTGGAGTCCTAATGACATTTATAACGCCGATGAAACGGGGCTATTTTACCGTGCCACGCCAGATGGTTCTTTAAGCTATAAACAACATGAACTCACAGGTTCAAAAAAAAGCAATGGATCGTGTCACTATGTTATGCTGCTGTAATATGTCGGGAAGTGATAAACGGAAGCTCTTAGTTATTGGAAAAGCGTTAAACCTAGGTTGTTTAAAGGTCTTAGAATGGACAGTCTACCAGTACTATGTTACGCCAATAAGAACGCGTGGATGGCAGCCAACATTTTTACTAAATGGCTTTCCGATTGGGATGCGGAGTTGCAACTAACTTCAAGGAGAATTCTGCTACTCATTGACAATTCGGCTGCACATCCTCCTTCAGTCAATTTAAAAAATATTAAAATAAAATTTCTTCCACCAAACACCACATCTTTGATACAACCACTGGACATGGGAATCATTAAAAACTTAAAGACTTTTTATCGAGGAAGATTGGTGCAGTTCATCCTTGAAGCAATTGAAGAAAATCTCTTGACAACATCTACAAATGCTAGAGAAGTTAGCGCAAAGGTGATTGTTCTACAGGCTATACAATTTGTTGCGGATAGTTGGAGACAAATAAGCTGCTCGAGAATTCAAAACTGTTTTTCTCACTGCGGTCTCAAAAAATCAAATCAAGAAATCATACCAGGTCCAACTAATATTGAAAGCAACTATCCACTGGAGCGCGTTACAAACCATCAAGAGTTCTTATCCATTGATAACGACCTGCAATGCCACTGCGAATACGAGGATGTTGAGAATGACATTATTGAGGAAATTGCAAGAAAAAATAACTCAGAAGATCCTGGAAGTGATGTGGAGATTGATGAACCTGCTCCAGTTCCAGTTACCACTCGAGAGGCGAGGAAGTATTTACAAGAATTGCGGCGATACTTCATGCAGGACGGCAGTGAAGGCAGCCCATTATCAGCATTAGAGGTTTGTGATGATTTTATAACATCACAAAGAACTCAAAATATTCGCCAGGCGACAATCTACCAATATCTGGAACATAAGATATGAAATCAATTTCTTTTTTATACCTTTTTTTATATTTTTTCAATAAAATATGAATTCTAAATGTAAATAAGCAGTAGTTTTTTTTTACTTTCTATTCCACTGCGTTCTTTTTTACATACGTAGCTATGTGAATCGTTTTGCAGTTTCTTTACTTGATCATCACTTCGCTTTTTTGGGACAGCCGCTTAATTGGGACTAAACCATCTAGCCCGATGTGTCCCAAATAAGCGGAATCCACTGTATATGTATATTGCATTGCATAATTAGCTAGTGTGGCGTGATCGTATTTAAATATATAATTTAATATATGTGTGTGTACATAGATGTATTATATTATATATTTAAACCCAACATTCCCCTTCTCAAAAATACAAAATTTGAGTTTATTTAATATATGAGTGATGTACATTATCCTTAAGATTCAGCTTTATCTATTTCGAATTAATTCGTTAAAAATATGTATAAACTTAATTTAAGAAATCAAAATTTTTATTCAAAAACTTATATGTATGTTATTTAAGTAATATTGATATTGTAGTTTACATGTATATATGTATTAATAATATATAACAAGCGTAATTAAAAAATATATATAACAGGTCTTATATTTTATTTTATTCTAGGATTTTACCTGACCTAAGTTTCATAGGACAATTTACTTCATTCTGTTGTAAAGACTGTTCATCAAATATGGTTTCATTAATTTTAGTTTCAACTTTTTGCTCTATCTGATTTTCATTACATGGGGATTCATATTCATTTTCACTTTCGGATTTCAGATCAGTTTCATTGTTATTGCACCTCCTATCAACGATTATGTTTCCGATTACGTCTATAAATTTTTCCTCCCCCGTCCGAAATTATAAATGAACGAGGTTCCGTGCATGGCTTAACTAATTCTCCTAATACCCATTTGGAATCAGGAAACTTTTTAAATAAATTTTTTTTCACCTGACGATATTTCTTGAAGTTTCTTTGCATGTTTGTCATAATAGGACTTCATTTTCAAATTATTATTTCTTTATTTCTAATCTATAATTATTAGAATCTACTAGTAGTAGTAGTAGTAGTAGTAGTAGTAGTAGTAGTAGTAGTAGTAGTAGTAGTAGTAGTAGTAGTAGTAGTAGTAGTAGTAGTAGTAGTAGTAGTAGTAGTAGTAGTAGTAGTAGTAGTAGTAGTAGTAGTAGTAGTAGTAGTAGTAGTAGTAGTAGTAGTAGTAGTAGTAGTAGTAGTAGTAGTAGTAGTAGTAGTAGTAGTAGTAGTAGTAGTAGTAGTAGTAGTAGTAGTAGTAGTAGTAGTAGTAGTAGTAGTAGTAGTAGTAGTAGTAGTAGTAGTAGTAGTAGTAGTAGTAGTAGTAGTAGTAGTAGTAGTAGTAGTAGTAGTAGTAGTAGTAGTAGTAGTAGTAGTAGTAGTAGTAGTAGTAGTAGTAGTAGTAGTAGTAGTAGTAGTAGTAGTAGTAGTAGTAGTAGTAGTAGTAGTAGTAGTTTTTGTTGAGCATTAAAATGTTTTCAATATTAATTCATTAATTATTTATACACGAAAAACTTAAGGCTATGACTTACGAGTCGTTTGTCTGATTAGCATTGTATAATATATACATTACTTCATGAAAATTCTGAAATAAAAAGGATTTATAGTTTTGGCCGTTTAGCGTGTTAAGAAAAGCTTCTCTGGATAATAAATCTTCTCTAAGATACCTTCTTCTCATGCTTTTATAGACTCGACCAACAGCAATAAAATGAAAAGTATTTTCTGGTGAATCAAGCTTGCACAAGGTGCATATACCATCTGTATTAGTTTGGAAAGCCCTTGCGTTTAGGTTCAGCAAAGCTAGCCTAGCCATGAATATCATTCTTATCATGTGATACGAATCATCTGAAAAGTAATTTGGGAGCTCCTCCAACTCTTAGTTGCAGTACTCGTCATGGAATTGGCCTCGCATCTTAAGGCGAGCAATACCTCAGCATGCGAACTATGCCAGCTGGAAATATCATCCAGGTCCATTTGTAGTTCTACTGACTTAAAAATAGACTCTGCCGCCCAAACTATTCTCTTTCTAATTATTATCATAGCCAATATTCTTGGTAGCCTGTTTTCGGGATAGGAAAGTACTGTTCTGATGAAATTGAAATGCAAGCGTGAGGATTGCTCAAATAGTGTAGGTAGCCCCGTCTCGATATGAAGCATGTAGTTTGGGGTATTTTTTCGCAAATTCAATATTATTTTTATGAAATATCTTAACAGTTATACGGTTTCGTCTGTAAATACTTGTACTGTATATACATATTTTCTAAGGGAACAGAGTTGAATTGGTTGATTCAATATAGGGAGGACAGAATTCAAAAACGTGGTAGAATTTTTACATTCCGTTGTAGATGTGGTAGATTTGAAAAACGTGCAAAATTGTGGTAGATCTACCGCAATTGTGGAAGTGTCAACACTGACCTGTCACGAACGAAATTTTCTTTTTTTTCTTTCTCGTGTCTCCGAACGAAAATTCAAAGGAAATGCAGATAGAAACGCATCTCAATGGAAAATAGTTTTTTTTTTCACGTAAATCTCCGCGGTACATCAGTAGCATGACAGGGACAGCGTTATTTTGTCCCTGTTTCGTGTCGTCCATTTGTTTACGTTGTCGTCTATAGAATTTTCCACGTTCCATTTTTTTATATGTTCAGTAATGATGTATATCTTTACATGTGAGACGAAGTGAGACATGAAATTTATCACCAGGGTCGACATGAGGCAACACATGGAATACTGTGTAGAAGCTTACGTTACGAGTCATCGATGAAGCAGTATTGCGAAACGAGATTTTATCCTGTGGCGTACTGGTTGGCGATAAGAAGCTGAGAACTTCGTTCACCGGGCGGAGAATGTTCGAGTTAATATGGCAACGGCCCCATTTTTCTAATTTAAATGTCAAGATCTATTCTATGTTTTGAAGCTATAATTTCCCTTTATTTATAAACACACACACATGAAGCAAATTGACATATAAATGTTATTAAGAGAAAAGGAAAATACATAATTGGTTTTATTACGTATCAACATGGACGTTCGTTTTTTATTCTGCAAACCATTTCTGTTTTTCCAGTGAATTTTTTCCAATTGTCGAAAGAAACATTGAACACTTCAAAACACAAATTTGAAGGTTTCATTAAATAAAAGTGAATTTCCGAAAAAAGAACCAAAACTCCTAGGTCATATCATTTCCCAGGAGCGCATCCGCCCGAATCCCGAAAAAATAGAATGCGTTAAAAAAATTTCCATTACCCAAAACTCTAAAAGAAATTCCAACCATTTTATGACTTACAGGATACTATAGGAAATTTTTCCAAAACTATGCAAAAATAGCCAAGCCAATGACGTTACGATTAAAAAAAGGAACCAAAATAAATCCCGAAGATATGGACTATGAAACTTCATTTGAAAAATTCAAAACAGCGCTAGCAAGTAATTTAGTAATCCAATATCCAGACTTCAAAAAAGAATGTACACTTTGTTATGTTTATTAAAAGACCGTCTGTCTTGATTAGTGATTCTTTAAAAACGGATCCAACTTACTAAATAACTTGCTGTAGCAAGTCGCAAATTCTTACATGCTAACAATTTTATGTGTGTGTGTTATGCAGGTGTGTATTTGGTAATATACAGTGGATTCCACTTATTTGGGACATCGCTTTATCGGGACAGCCGCTTAATTGGGACAAATGAACAAGAACGGAAACAAAAAAGAGATGATTTTGTTCGTTTATTGTGGACAGCAGCCGTTTATTCGGGACATATTCATCGCACATCTTACACACATTTTGACAAAAATATCGCCACACTGTTTGTCTGCTATGTCTCGAAAAAATTACAGCAGCAAAAGCCACACCATCGTTTGCAGTAATAATGACGATGAAGACGAGAAAACAAATTGAGCCAATGCTATTCAAGTAACGGTACTATCTCGTGGTGTTGCGCTCCGTTTTACCTTTGCAAAACAGTTGCATAGGTGTGTGTAAAACGGTTTCTTGTTGTTTCAATTTGTTATTCACTTTGATGTTTCTAGTTTTGTTGTGATACGACGTGGCGTGCTTTTGGTTTCGTTTCAGAAAGTGCCGAGATAAAATTAATAAGTCGCGTATCCATGCCTACTGACCCAGAAGATTGTTGCATTTGGTTGAAATGTCCAGAAAAGATTTAACATTAGCTGATAAAATAGCTTTTCTTGATAAATTAAAAAGTCAAGCCCCGAACACTTCCTATCGTGATCTGGAAAGGATCACTGATGTTCCTAAGTCTACAATAGCACGGGTCAAAAGCCAAGAAGTTAAACTGCGTGAGGAATGGGGAAAAGGGGAAGGAAAATCAAGAAAGCGGAAACGAGGAGGAAAGGACCCAGATGTTGTTAAGGCACTGAACCAATGGTTTTCTGTTGTAACTGGAAGAGGAGTTTGTATTAGTGGCCCAATGTTGAAAGCTAAGGCAGACGAGCTGGCGGCAAAGTTGGGTCATGCCAATTTCAATGCTACGGATGGTTGGCTATCGCGATGGAAAACCAGACACGAGATCAAGTTTAAGAAAGCACATGGGGAGAAAGCTAGCGCACATTCTTCCAGCGCAGATCACTGGAAATTGTGTAAGCTTCCGGAACTACTACAGATGTGGAGTCCTAATGACATTTATAACGCCGATGAAACGGGGCTATTTTACCGTGCCACGCCAGATGGTTCTTTAAGCTATAAACAACATGAACTCACAGGTTCAAAAAAAAGCAATGGATCGTGTCACTATGTTATGCTGCTGTAATATGTCGGGAAGTGATAAACGGAAGCTCTTAGTTATTGGAAAAGCGTTAAACCTAGGTGCTTTAAAGGTCTTAGAATGGACAGTCTACCAGTACTATGTTACGCCAATAAGAACGCGTGGATGGCAGCCAACATTTTTACTAAATGGCTTTCCGATTGGGATGCGGAGTTGCAACTAACTTCAAGGAGAATTCTGCTACTCATTGACAATTCGGCTGCACATCCTCCTTCAGTCAATTTAAAAAATATTAAAATAAAATTTCTTCCACCAAACACCACATCTTTGATACAACCACTGGACATGGGAATCATTAAAAACTTAAAGACTTTTTATCGAGGAAGATTGGTGCAGTTCATCCTTGAAGCAATTGAAGAAAATCTCTTGACAACATCTACAAATGCTAGAGAAGTTAGCGCAAAGGTGATTGTTCTACAGGCTATACAATTTGTTGCGGATAGTTGGAGACAAATAAGCTGCTCGAGAATTCAAAACTGTTTTTCTCACTGCGGTCTCAAAAAATCAAATCAAGAAATCATACCAGGTCCAACTAATATTGAAAGCAACTATCCACTGGAGCGCGTTACAAACCATCAAGAGTTCTTATCCATTGATAACGACCTGCAATGCCACTGCGAATACGAGGATGTTGAGAATGACATTATTGAGGAAATTGCAAGAAAAAATAACTCAGAAGATCCTGGAAGTGATGTGGAGATTGATGAACCTGCTCCAGTTCCAGTTACCACTCGAGAGGCGAGGAAGTATTTACAAGAATTGCGGCGATACTTCATGCAGGACGGCAGTGAAGGCAGCCCATTATCAGCATTAGAGGTTTGTGATGATTTTATAACATCACAAAGAACTCAAAATATTCGCCAGGCGACAATCTACCAATATCTGGAACATAAGATATGAAATCAATTTCTTTTTTATACCTTTTTTTATATTTTTTCAATAAAATATGAATTCTAAATGTAAATAAGCAGTAGTTTTTTTTTACTTTCTATTCCACTGCGTTCTTTTTTACATACGTAGCTATGTGAATCGTTTTGCAGTTTCTTTACTTGATCATCACTTCGCTTTTTTGGGACAGCCGCTTAATTGGGACTAAACCATCTAGCCCGATGTGTCCCAAATAAGCGGAATCCACTGTATATGTATATTGCATTGCATAATTAGCTAGTGTGGCGTGATCGTATTTAAATATATAATTTAATATATGTGTGTGTACATAGATGTATTATATTATATATTTAAACCCAACATTCCCCTTCTCAAAAATACAAAATTTGAGTTTATTTAATATATGAGTGATGTACATTATCCTTAAGATTCAGCTTTATCTATTTCGAATTAATTCGTTAAAAATATGTATAAACTTAATTTAAGAAATCAAAATTTTTATTCAAAAACTTATATGTATGTTATTTAAGTAATATTGATATTGTAGTTTACATGTATATATGTATTAATAATATATAACAAGCGTAATTAAAAAAATATATATAACAGGTCTTATATTTTATTTTATTCTAGGATTTTACCTGACCTAAGTTTCATAGGACAATTTACTTCATTCTGTTGTAAAGACTGTTCATCAAATATGGTTTCATTAATTTTAGTTTCAACTTTTTGCTCTATCTGATTTTCATTACATGGGGATTCATATTCATTTTCACTTTCGGATTTCAGATCAGTTTCATTGTTATTGCACCTCCTATCAACGATTATGTTTCCGATTACGTCTATAAATTTTTCCTCCCCCGTCCGAAATTATAAATGAACGAGGTTCCGTGCATGGCTTAACTAATTCTCCTAATACCCATTTGGAATCAGGAAACTTTTTAAATAAATTTTTTTTCACCTGACGATATTTCTTGAAGTTTCTTTGCATGTTTGTCATAATAGGACTTCATTTTCAAATTATTATTTCTTTATTTCTAATCTATAATTATTAGAATCTACTAGTAGTAGTAGTAGTAGTAGTAGTAGTAGTAGTAGTAGTAGTAGTAGTAGTAGTAGTAGTAGTAGTAGTAGTAGTAGTAGTAGTAGTAGTAGTAGTAGTAGTAGTAGTAGTAGTAGTAGTAGTAGTAGTAGTAGTAGTAGTAGTAGTAGTAGTAGTAGTAGTAGTAGTAGTAGTAGTAGTAGTAGTAGTAGTAGTAGTAGTAGTAGTAGTAGTAGTAGTAGTAGTAGTAGTAGTAGTAGTAGTAGTAGTAGTAGTAGTAGTAGTAGTAGTAGTAGTAGTAGTAGTAGTAGTAGTAGTAGTAGTAGTAGTAGTAGTAGTAGTAGTAGTAGTAGTAGTAGTAGTAGTAGTAGTAGTAGTAGTAGTAGTAGTAGTAGTAGTAGTAGTAGTAGTAGTAGTAGTAGTAGTAGTAGTAGTAGTAGTAGTAGTAGTAGTAGTAGTAGTAGTAGTAGTAGTAGTAGTAGTAGTAGTAGTAGTAGTAGTAGTAGTAGTAGTAGTAGTAGTAGTAGTAGTAGTAGTAGTAGTAGTAGTAGTAGTAGTAGTAGTAGTAGTAGTAGTAGTAGTAGTAGTAGTAGTAGTAGTAGTAGTAGTAGTAGTAGTAGTAGTAGTAGTAGTAGTAGTAGTAGTAGTAGTAGTAGTAGTAGTAGTAGTAGTAGTAGTAGTAGTAGTAGTAGTAGTAGTAGTAGTAGTAGTAGTAGTAGTAGTAGTAGTAGTAGTAGTAGTAGTAGTAGTAGTAGTAGTAGTAGTAGTAGTAGTAGTAGTAGTTTTTGTTGAGCATTAAAATGTTTTCAATATTAATTCATTAATTATTTATACACGAAAAACTTAAGGCTATGACTTACGAGTCGTTTGTCTGATTAGCATTGTATAATATATACATTACTTCATGAAAATTCTGAAATAAAAAGGGATTTATAGTTTTGGCCGTTTAGCGTGTTAAGAAAAGCTTCTCTGGATAATAAATCTTCTCTAAGATACCTTCTTCTCATGCTTTTATAGACTCGACCAACAGCAATAAAATGAAAAGTATTTTCTGGTGAATCAAGCTTGCACAAGGTGCATATACCATCTGTATTAGTTTGGAAAGCCCTTGCGTTTAGGTTCAGCAAAGGTAGCCTAGCCATGAATATCATTCTTATCATGTGATACGAATCATCTGAAAAGTAATTTGGGAGCTCCTCCAACTCTTAGTTGCAGTACTCGTCATGGAATTGGCCTCGCATCTTAAGGCGAGCAATACCTCAGCATGCGAACTATGCCAGCTGGAAATATCATCCAGGTCCATTTGTAGTTCTACTGACTTAAAAATAGACTCTGCCGCCCAAACTATTCTCTTTCTAATTATTATCATAGCCAATATTCTTGGTAGCCTGTTTTCGGGATAGGAAAGTACTGTTCTGATGAAATTGAAATGCAAGCGTGAGGATTGCTCAAATAGTGTAGGTAGCCCCGTCTCGATATGAAGCATGTAGTTTGGGGTATTTTTTCGCAAATTCAATATTATTTTTATGAAATATCTTAACAGTTATACGGTTTCGTCTGTAAATACTTGTACTGTATATACATATTTTCTAAGGGAACAGAGTTGAATTGGTTGATTCAATATAGGGAGGACAGAATTCAAAAACGTGGTAGAATTTTTACATTCCGTTGTAGATGTGGTAGATTTGAAAAACGTGCAAAATTGTGGTAGATCTACCGCAATTGTGGAAGTGTCAACACTGACCTGTCACGAACGAAATTTTCTTTTTTTTCTTTCTCGTGTCTCCGAACGAAAATTCAAAGGAAATGCAGATAGAAACGCATCTCAATGGAAAATAGTTTTTTTTTTCACGTAAATCTCCGCGGTACATCAGTAGCATGACAGGGACAGCGTTATTTTGTCCCTGTTTCGTGTCGTCCATTTGTTTACGTTGTCGTCTATAGAATTTTCCACGTTCCATTTTTTTATATGTTCAGTAATGATGTATATCTTTACATGTGAGACGAAGTGAGACATGAAATTTATCACCAGGGTCGACATGAGGCAACACATGGAATACTGTGTAGAAGCTTACGTTACGAGTCATCGATGAAGCAGTATTGCGAAACGAGATTTTATCCTGTGGCGTACTGGTTGGCGATAAGAAGCTGAGAACTTCGTTCACCGGGCGGAGAATGTTCGAGTTAATATGGCAACGGCCCCATTTTTCTAATTTAAATGTCAAGATCTATTCTATGTTTTGAAGCTATAATTTCCCTTTATTTATAAACACACACACATGAAGCAAATTGACATATAAATGTTATTAAGAGAAAAGGAAAATACATAATTGGTTTTATTACGTATCAACATGGACGTTCGTTTTTTATTCTGCAAACCATTTCTGTTTTTTCAGTGAATTTTTTCCAATTGTCGAAAGAAACATTGAACACTTCAAAACACAAATTTGAAGGTTTCATTAAATAAAAGTGAATTTCCGAAAAAAGAACCAAAACTCCTAGGTCATATCATTTCCCAGGAGCGCATCCGCCCGAATCCCGAAAAAATAGAATGCGTTAAAAAAATTTCCATTACCCAAAACTCTAAAAGAAATTCCAACCATTTTATGACTTACAGGATACTATAGGAAATTTTTCCAAAACTATGCAAAAATAGCCAAGCCAATGACGTTACGATTAAAAAAAGGAACCAAAATAAATCCCGAAGATATGGACTATGAAACTTCATTTGAAAAATTCAAAACAGCGCTAGCAAGTAATTTAGTAATCCAATATCCAGACTTCAAAAAAGAATGTACACTTTGTTATGTTTATTAAAAGACCGTCTGTCTTGATTAGTGATTCTTTAAAAACGGATCCAACTTACTAAATAACTTGCTGTAGCAAGTCGCAAATTCTTACATGCTAACAATTTTATGTGTGTGTGTTATGCAGGTGTGTATTTGGTAATATACAGTGGATTCCACTTATTTGGGACATCGCTTTATCGGGACAGCCGCTTAATTGGGACAAATGAACAAGAACGGAAACAAAAAAGAGATGATTTTGTTCGTTTATTGTGGACAGCAGCCGTTTATTCGGGACATATTCATCGCACATCTTACACACATTTTGACAAAAATATCGCCACACTGTTTGTCTGCTATGTCTCGAAAAAATTACAGCAGCAAAAGCCACACCATCGTTTGCAGTAATAATGACGATGAAGACGAGAAAACAAATTGAGCCAATGCTATTCAAGTAACGGTACTATCTCGTGGTGTTGCGCTCCGTTTTACCTTTGCAAAACAGTTGCATAGGTGTGTGTAAAACGGTTTCTTGTTGTTTCAATTTGTTATTCACTTTGATGTTTCTAGTTTTGTTGTGATACGACGTGGCGTGCTTTTGGTTTCGTTTCAGAAAGTGCCGAGATAAAATTAATAAGTCGCGTATCCATGCCTACTGACCCAGAAGATTGTTGCATTTGGTTGAAATGTCCAGAAAAGATTTAACATTAGCTGATAAAATAGCTTTTCTTGATAAATTAAAAAGTCAAGCCCCGAACACTTCCTATCGTGATCTGGAAAGGATCACTGATGTTCCTAAGTCTACAATAGCACGGGTCAAAAGCCAAGAAGTTAAACTGCGTGAGGAATGGGGAAAAGGGGAAGGAAAATCAAGAAAGCGGAAACGAGGAGGAAAGGACCCAGATGTTGTTAAGGCACTGAACCAATGGTTTTCTGTTGTAACTGGAAGAGGAGTTTGTATTAGTGGCCCAATGTTGAAAGCTAAGGCAGACGAGCTGGCGGCAAAGTTGGGTCATGCCAATTTCAATGCTACGGATGGTTGGCTATCGCGATGGAAAACCAGACACGAGATCAAGTTTAAGAAAGCACATGGGGAGAAAGCTAGCGCACATTCTTCCAGCGCAGATCACTGGAAATTGTGTAAGCTTCCGGAACTACTACAGATGTGGAGTCCTAATGACATTTATAACGCCGATGAAACGGGGCTATTTTACCGTGCCACGCCAGATGGTTCTTTAAGCTATAAACAACATGAACTCACAGGTTCAAAAAAAAGCAATGGATCGTGTCACTATGTTATGCTGCTGTAATATGTCGGGAAGTGATAAACGGAAGCTCTTAGTTATTGGAAAAGCGTTAAACCTAGGTGCTTTAAAGGTCTTAGAATGGACAGTCTACCAGTACTATGTTACGCCAATAAGAACGCGTGGATGGCAGCCAACATTTTTACTAAATGGCTTTCCGATTGGGATGCGGAGTTGCAACTAACTTCAAGGAGAATTCTGCTACTCATTGACAATTCGGCTGCACATCCTCCTTCAGTCAATTTAAAAAATATTAAAATAAAATTTCTTCCACCAAACACCACATCTTTGATACAACCACTGGACATGGGAATCATTAAAAACTTAAAGACTTTTTATCGAGGAAGATTGGTGCAGTTCATCCTTGAAGCAATTGAAGAAAATCTCTTGACAACATCTACAAATGCTAGAGAAGTTAGCGCAAAGGTGATTGTTCTACAGGCTATACAATTTGTTGCGGATAGTTGGAGACAAATAAGCTGCTCGAGAATTCAAAACTGTTTTTCTCACTGCGGTCTCAAAAAATCAAATCAAGAAATCATACCAGGTCCAACTAATATTGAAAGCAACTATCCACTGGAGCGCGTTACAAACCATCAAGAGTTCTTATCCATTGATAACGACCTGCAATGCCACTGCGAATACGAGGATGTTGAGAATGACATTATTGAGGAAATTGCAAGAAAAAATAACTCAGAAGATCCTGGAAGTGATGTGGAGATTGATGAACCTGCTCCAGTTCCAGTTACCACTCGAGAGGCGAGGAAGTATTTACAAGAATTGCGGCGATACTTCATGCAGGACGGCAGTGAAGGCAGCCCATTATCAGCATTAGAGGTTTGTGATGATTTTATAACATCACAAAGAACTCAAAATATTCGCCAGGCGACAATCTACCAATATCTGGAACATAAGATATGAAATCAATTTCTTTTTTATACCTTTTTTTATATTTTTTCAATAAAATATGAATTCTAAATGTAAATAAGCAGTAATTTTTTTTTACTTTCTATTCCACTGCGTTCTTTTTTACATACGTAGCTATGTGAATCGTTTTGCATTTTCTTTACTTGATCATCACTTCGCTTTTTTGGGACAGCCGCTTAATTGGGACTAAACCATCTAGCCCGATGTGTCCCAAATAAGCGGAATCCACTGTATATGTATATTGCATTGCATAATTAGCTAGTGTGGCGTGATCGTATTTAAATATATAATTTAATATATGTGTGTGTACATAGATGGGCCAGCATCTCCCGATAGGTGCTGGTCCGCTAAGTAACGAGTAGGAGCCACTGCAGCCGAAAACCTAGCAGCTCTGTTAGTAAGCCCTACTCCCACCTCCTCGTGGTGCCATCTGGGAATTTCTTCGGAAATTGCTAACGGGAGAGGACGAATGGCGAGCTTCCTGCGCCATAAAACAGGATAAGTGTCGGTTGGTCTGTGGCCCAGCGAGCCGCAACCGTAAAAACAAACTATTGCTCCGAAACGGAAACATACGCCTCGGATACGGACTGATCATTTGTTGACGACCTTTGGCTATCGGACACGGACAACGATCGGATTCTGGAACGTTAAGACCCTCCTGGACTCACTCAAGGAAGGGCCTTATAACGCCAGATTCCTCCAATTGGAGCGCGAATTCGCACGGTATAAAATCGACATCTTAGGGCTGAGCGAGATAAGATGGTACGATGCTGGGGAATACATCTCCCCAACAAAAAGCACTGTGATGCTCTACTCTGGTAAACCAGCTGGAAGTGCACGGAGTTCTGGCGTAGGACTCATGCTAACTCCAGCAGCACGTAGTAGCCTCATATCCTGGAAACCCCATAGTGACCGGATATTGACGGCTAGGTTCCAGAGTAGAGTTAGAAAAATTACCATCATACAGTGTTATGCTCCGACTCTAGACGCGACTGAGGATGAAAAGGATAATTTTTATAGTCACTTAGGTGCCGCCTACAACCAAACGCCTAATGGGGACATCGTAATGGTAATGGGGGATCTCAATGCCAAGGTGGGTAGCGACAACACCATGCTTAAGCACGTGATGGGAGTTCACGGCGTGGGAGACCGTAATGACAATGGTGAGCGGTTTGTGGACTTCTGCAATACCAACCGCCTAGTCATCGGAGGTACGCTGTTTAAGCATAACACCTGCCATAAGATCAGTTGGGTCTCTACTGATAGGCAACGAACATCCAACCAGATCGACCACATTGCGATCAGTCGCCGCTTTAGAAATTGTCTCCTGGACGTCCGAAACAGACGTGGAGCTGACGTCGGACAAGAACGAGATCACCATCTTATGGTAGCTCATTTACGCCTTCGTACTGCATCCGTCAACAGCAACCGCTCAAACCCGCTTAACATCACCAGGTTTAATATCGACAGGCTCAAGGTTCCCCAAGTGCGCCAACAGTTCAGGGACCATCTTGCCTTAGAAGCAGAAGCAATCAGCAGCATAGAGAACATGGATGACCACTGGAGTGCTGTGAAAAATGCTTTTGCGACTGGGGCACGCACTTATGTCGGTAAAAAGCAGAAACACCACCGCACATGGCTTTCTACAGACACCTGGAGACGGATCGATGAGCGTACAGCAATCAAGGCTCGGATTGCAGCGGCCTCAGCAGTAGAGAGAACCGAGCTTGAAGCCCAATACCGTGCGAAGAAGAAAGAAGTGCAGCGTAGTGTGAGACGTGACAAGCGTCAACATGTCAACTCACTGGCCTCAAGGGCTGAAGAAGCAGCGAGTAGGTGGACGGGCGACAGTAGGACTATTTACAACATCACTAAGGAGCTCATTGGTGGTCGAAACTCCAAACAACATCCAGTGAAGAGTATAGACGGTGACCTTCTGATTTCGGATGAGGATCAGCTCACTAGATGGAGAGAACATTTTGCTGCAGTGCTAAATCACTTAGACGACGGCGGTATGATCTTGAATTTGAATGAGCAGTTCGAAGCAACAAATTCCCGAATTCGCACCGTACCTCCCAGTAAAGCTGAAATAATAACAGCAATCAAGTCCCTCAAGAAAAACAAAGCGGTGGGTATTGATGGTATCCCTGCCGAGCTATTTCAAGCGGCGCCAAATACATCGGCAGATTTGCTGCATCCGCTAATACGGAGAGCTTGGGATAGTGAACAATTTCCACAGGAGTGGAAAAGGGGGATGATCATTAAGCTTCCAAAGAAGGGTAACTTGATGGAGTGCGGTAACTGGAGAGGTATATGTGTTCTTCCAGCTGTAGCCAAAATAATAGCTAGAATAATTCTAGAACGAATTAAAGATCATTTAGATTCAACTCTCGATGTCGAACAGGCAGGCTTTCGCGCTGGATCCTCCTGCATCGACCACATAAACACCTTACGGATCATAATCGAACAATGCGTTGAGTATAGGTCTCCGCTACATTTACTGTTTATCGACTTCGAGAAGGCTTTCGACAGCTTGAATCGAGATGCTATCTGGCTGGCCTTGCGCAGGAGAGGCATTCCAGAAAAGCTTATAGCTATTATCAAGGCTACATATGAGGGCGGCAAGTGTCACGTCGTGCACAATGGTAAGGTGTCGGAGGACTTTGAAGTCCAAAGTGGAGTACGTCAAGGGTGCATACTGTCCCCACTATTGTTCTTGGTGGTTATCAGCGATGTACTCCGTGCAGCATTGACGGAAGCTAATTCTGGAATTCGTTGGACTATGACATCTTACCTTAAACACCTAGATTACGCTGACGATGTTTGTCTACTTTCACATCGGATAATGGATCTTCATTTGATGGCCCAAAATCTAGAAGCTGAGGCAAACAAAGTGGGGCTGAAAATAAACACAGCCAAAACAAAAGCCCTGAGTACTTCCAATACCCGCGCTCAACTTAACATTGCCGGAAAGCAAGTCGAGAAAGTTGATAACTTTCTATATTTAGGAAGTGTCGTCTCGGCTAATCGCGGTGGCACCGAACTGGATGTGTGCAGCAGAATCGGGAAGGCTAAAGCTGCGTTCGGAATGCTGTCCAAAATCTGGAGAAGCAATGTTATTAGCTTAAGAACCAAGCTACGACTGTTCCGCTCCAACGTAGAATCAGTGCTGCTTTATGGGTGCAGTACCTGGAAGGTGGACACCATTAACACACGCAAGCTGCAAGTCTTCGTAAACAAATGCTTAAGAATCATCTTGAGGATTTTTTGGCCGAACCGCATCTCCAACGAACAACTTTATCTGAGAACGGGCCAAGAACCTATAAGCATTACTATACGAAGAAGAAAGTGGCAATGGATTGGACACACCCTACGGCGCGTAGACAACTCCATTGCGAAATACGCTATGCAGTGGAATCCGCTCACCCAGGCAGGCAGAATAGCGGGACGCCCTAGGCAAACGTGGCGCAGAACAGTTGAGGAGGAATCGAGCTCTTTAGGAATGAGTTGGAGGCAGCTCAAACGCGTTGCAGAACTCCGAACACGATGGCGCGCAGGTGTGGTTGACGCCCTATGCCCCCCGAGGGGTTAAAGGACATAATTGTACATAGATGTATTATATTATATATTTAAACCCAACATTCCCCTTCTCAAAAATACAAAATTTGAGTTTATTTAATATATGAGTGATGTACATTATCCTTAAGATTCAGCTTTATCTATTTCGAATTAATTCGTTAAAAATATGTATAAACTTAATTTAAGAAATCAAAATTTTTATTCAAAAACTTATATGTATGTTATTTAAGTAATATTGATATTGTAGTTTACATGTATATATGTATTAATAATATATAACAAGCGTAATTAAAAAAATATATATAACAGGTCTTATATTTTATTTTATTCTAGGATTTTACCTGACCTAAGTTTCATAGGACAATTTACTTCATTCTGTTGTAAAGACTGTTCATCAAATATGGTTTCATTAATTTTAGTTTCAACTTTTTGCTCTATCTGATTTTCATTACATGGGGATTCATATTCATTTTCACTTTCGGATTTCAGATCAGTTTCATTGTTATTGCACCTCCTATCAACGATTATGTTTCCGATTACGTCTATAAATTTTTCCTCCCCCGTCCGAAATTATAAATGAACGAGGTTCCGTGCATGGCTTAACTAATTCTCCTAATACCCATTTGGAATCAGGAAACTTTTTAAATAAATTTTTTTTCACCTGACGATATTTCTTGAAGTTTCTTTGCATGTTTGTCATAATAGGACTTCATTTTCAAATTATTATTTTTTTATTTCTAATCTATAATTATTAGAATCTACTATATTGGCTTGTAAATGCATTGTAGTGATAGGTAACTGAGTTCGAAATTTTCTTGACATCAGTAGCTGCGATGACGAATACTTACCATTTGGTGTGGTTCGTAAATCAGCAGTGCTAAGTAAGGATCCGATTCAGAATCTTTACATTTGGATAAAAGAGTTTTAACAGTTTGTATTGATCGCTTACCCAAGCCGTTTGATTGAGGATAAAATGGGCTACAAGCAACTTGCTCAATCTCCCATTCCTCTAAAGAATGTTTAAATTCTTTCGAATTGAATGGAGGACCATTGTCCGATATTATCTTGATT
Source organism: Brachypalpus laphriformis (assembly GCA_945910035.1). Classification (NCBI taxonomy): domain Eukaryota; kingdom Metazoa; phylum Arthropoda; class Insecta; order Diptera; family Syrphidae; genus Brachypalpus; species Brachypalpus laphriformis. Next base: position 216,664,612 of record OX246753.1, on the reverse strand, counting down.
GGGATCCCATGACGGGCAAATATTGATTTTAGTTGTAATATTACATTCGTAGCTTTACTGGATGCTAATTTAGCTATCTCTATATATTTGGAGTAGTAATCCACCACAATAACGAATAAATCCTTTTGTCATTAAAAAATATCTGTACCAATAGTTTCCCATGGCAGATTAGGGATCGGGTGTGAAAGTAGAGGTTCTTTTGTGTTACTTTTTCTGTATCTAACGCATGTGGGGCAATATTCAACCATGCTTGCTATATCTTCCGACATAAATGATATCACGGGCACGGTTTTTATTATTTTCAATGCCTGGGTGGCCCTGGTGTGCAATTTTTAAAATCTCCTGCCGTAACTTTTCCGGTATAATCATTCTTTCACCTTTGAAAAATAGGTTATTTTCGATAAAAATATCTTAACATTTGAACTAACTAAATTTTGTTCGCGCAGGCCAACCATTTTCATGATAAAATTTAAGTTGTTGTAACTGTGTGTCTTTAGCAGACTCGACTTCTATTTGTTGTAATCTAGTTTTAAAAATTGGAAGACAGGACCTAAGAAATCCAACATGGATCTCTGTATCAGGCAAAGGAGCTCGAGAAAGTGTATCTGCTACTTGCAAATCTCTACCTTGCTTGTATACAACATTCATAGCGTATGCTTGGAGACACATTCTCATACGTTGTAATCGTATAGGAACTTCCGCTAAAGGCTTTTTAAAAAGTGACACAAGGGGCTTATGGTCAGTTTCAGTAGTTATAGTTTGACCGTATATATATTGTCGAAACTTAGTTGCCCCAAATACAACTGCATACAACTCTTTTTCTATTTGGGCGTATCGTTGTTGACAGCTGGTTAATGTTTTTGACGCGAAAGCTATGGATTTATTGTTCTGAAATAAAACTGTTCCAACAGCAAATTTCGAAGCATCTGTAGATAAAACTAATGGATCATTATCCCGATAATATGGTATGATAAAATCGGAGGAGAAATTACAAGGCTATTCAAATGCTCAAAAACTGGCTGGTGGCTTTCGTTCCATAACCACACACTATCTTTTCTCAAAAGGCTCTTAACGATGTTGTACATTTTTAATATATAGTCCTTAATAATTTAACATTCCTAAGAATCGTTGAAGATCTTTGACTGACTTTGGAGGTGGCATGTCGCGAATTGCTTTAATTTTTGATTGATCTGGACTCATACCATTTTCGCTAAAAATCTGACCGAAGTACTTCACTTGCTTTAGACCAAAACGACATTTATTCTTATTCAGTTTGAGGTTAACTTGTTTAACTCTATTTAAAAATGCTGACAGGCGCTTATCGTGTTCTTCAATTGTTTTATTCGTGCACCTGATAATTTGGATTTTACTAATTCAATATCAGGTATTGGATAATGACATCTGAGCAACACTTCGTTGAGATTTCTTGGATCTAAACAAATCCGTAGCCATTTATTTGGTTTTTTCCACTAAAACAATTGAACAATTGAACCCATGAAGTGGGTCCCCTAACGACGTTTAAATTTTCCATACGAGTCAGTTCCTTTTTTAACCTATTATGCAATTTATTAGGAACCCTTCTTGGTGGATCTACCACTGGCATGCAATTTTCTTTTATGTTTAACTGGCAAGTATAATCAAGAAATCTTAAACCGATAAATAAGTCATTATAGTTTGCTAATAAATATTTCCTAAGATTACTAACTGCACAAATTTTTTTTACTAAGCCAAGTCCGACACAATCAGGTAAACCTATAATCGTAGGACACCATTCAGAAATTATTATAAATTCAACGATCTCGTATACCATTTCATTCTGCCATTTAAATACACAAATAAAATCACTCTTTCCAATTACAGACAATTTTTGATTACCTAAAGTAATTAAGGAAGCATTTTACTTCTTAATATTTGATCCATTAACCGAATAAAATACTTGTTTGGACATGACATTAGCTTCTGCCCCTGTATCCAAATGATACTTTATGAGCAATTTGTTAATAACCAATTTGATGTACCAGTCTTCACAGTCACTGAAGTTTTCTTCATTAGCCTTACACATACCTACGAAAAAACTATGGCTACTATCACACTCACTATCACTACTACTATTGTTTTGATTTAGTTCAAGAGCTTTAATCGATTTAAATTTAGAAATTTTTGCATAATGATTTTTTCCATTTCAATTAAAACAAACAGCACCCGTGGCTGGGCATTTATTTTGATGCTTTTGTCCACATGGGGCGTGGGCGCCTTGGCGTAAGTGGTTAGTGTGTCGGATCACTACGCATGAGGTTCCAAGTTCGAATCCCAGAAAACATCAAAAAGTTTTTTCACGGTCCCACCTCTCGCGAGCGTCTGACAAACATCCGAGAGTATTGTTGTCACGAAAAAGCTTCTCAAATCGCCCTTCGGATACGGCACTAAACTGTAGGTCCCTACCAATCGTGTGAAAAATATAACAAACACAACATGAGTGGTTGCGAGAAGCTAGGCCCTGGCACTTTAAAGAGCTGTTGCACCAAATATTTGTTGTTTTTTTTTTGTCTACATATGGAGCAATAATTCATATAATGTGCGTGTGCGTTACCTGATGTTGATGGTCTAACCTCTCTCTTCTGATTACCACTCTCCTTCCAATGAGTACCTTGTTCACTATGATGCTGCTGTTGTAGATTCCGTTGTTCCGATTGTGAGTTACGACTTCTCTGCTGCTGGTTCCACGTTCGCTTATGATCAACGTAGTTAATTGGAATTTCTGCTGCTAATTCTCGGTGTGCCATATCCGACGCGTGGGCTTTCCCTAGTACATACGCAACATGAGTGGTTGCGAGAAGCTAGGCCCTGACACTTTAAAGAGCTGTTGCACCAAATATTTGTTGTTTTTTTTTTGTCTACATATGGAGCAATAATTCATATAATGTGCGTGTGCGTTACCTGATGTTGATGGTCTAACCTCTCTTTTCTGATTACCACTCTCCTTCCAATGAGTACCTTGTTCACTATGATGCTGCTGTTGTAGATTCCGTTGTTCCGATTGTGAGTTACGACTTCTCTGCTGCTGGTTCCACGTTCGCTTATGATCAACGTAGTTAATTGGAATTTCTGCTGCTAATTCTCGGTGTGCCATATCCGACGCGTGGGCTTTCCCTAGTACATACGCTTAAGACTTTTCTTCCGCAACTTCTATAAAAAAGTGTTAAATCTTCAGTGCCAAGTAGTTTTTCTCGTAAGCAATCGTCTTGCATTCCAATGATGAACATTGAATTCAGTAAGAAATTGGTCCAAACTTTGTGTAGTTTTTTGACGACAACTTAGAAATCTGAACATTTCATATGTAAGGTTCTTCGTTGGCTCAAAATATTCATCGAATTTTGATACCACACTTTTGTACTTATCCTTTGTATAATCTTTAAACTTGAATGTGTTGTAAATTTTTAAGCCTTCTTCTCCGATTGAGTGTAACAGCAAGGCTGTCTTTCTTCCATCCTCTGCTTTTTCTAGATCCGCTGCCGTGATTAACAGTTGGGTTTGGTTAGAATTTGAAAAACTTAAACTTGATGGTGGTTTCAATGAATCCATATTGCGTTTATTGAAGCGACTGTACTTTTGTATATATATATATATATTTTCTTTCTGACTGGGAATTTAATCTGACACCATGTTATGTTTATTAAAAGACCGTCTGTCTTGATAAGTGATTCTTTATTAACTGATCCAACTTCCTAACTAACTTGCTGTACCAAGTCGCAAATTCTTACATGCTAACAATTTTATGTGTGTGTATTATGTCAGTGTGTATTATATATTATATATATATTGCATTGCATATTTAGCTAGTGTGGCGTGATCGTATTTAAATATATAATATAATATATGTGTATGTACATAGATATATTATATTATATATTTAAACCCAACACACTTACAGATGCTAGAGATTTCGCTTTAAGAACAGTACTATCTCAACCAAGTGGACCCATTGCTTTTGTTTCACGCACGTTGAACCAGCATGAAATCAATTACAGCACAATCGAAAAAGAATTGCTTGCCACCGTGTGGGCTACAAAACAATTCATGCACTACTTATGGGGAAGGAAATTTAATTTATTAACGGACCATCGTCCATTAGTATGGCTAACGAATCTCAAAGATCCCAATTCAAAAATTTAAAGATGGAAGATATTACTTAGTGAATATGACTTCGGCATCAAACATGTAGAAGGAAATTAAAACAAAGTCGCAGACGCTCTATCAAGGGTAAAAATTATTCCGGAAATAAATATGTATGAATGCGATCAATATGACAAAAAATATAAACATCAAAACAAGTTAAAAATACATAAGGAAAGCAACCACGAAGCTATCATGCATACATGCCCTACATGCACTAGAAGATTCAAAACTAAATATACATTAGTGTACCCACGAAAACAAAAGAACCCAATAACACACTTCCTACATTCTATCATATACATTGTATAATAGTATCATATGACATTAAAGTCAACAGTCACAAAGCAAAGCACTTAACGCACACGCCAAAGTACTGACGCCATAAGAAGACAGGCAGAAAGAATTTGAACATAAACATTTATAATGTTCGCTGCCCAAATGCTTCGATAGATGTGAATGTGAGTTATTAATGGCATACAATTTCGTAGTGCATTGCTACCATCTGAGCGCGAATTCATTGGTAGGGCACTGTGTCGCAGTGCATAATACCATTGTATATACAACTAATAGTACTCTCATCCACTTGTGAGATTATGTCTGGTTGTACCTTTCGTATTCTTTGGTGTTTAAGTTATTTATCAATGAATTTATTTTGCAATATGCACAGACTCAAACGTTGCTAGAATACAGAATAGAATACAGAAAGACTTATCAAAAAAACTAAGAAACTCGAAAAAACAAAATTTGCACATTCATGCTTCTGGCATATGGGGGACGACATATTCTCTCTATTTTTCCTCTCCATTGTAGTATATCTGACTGACTGACGTCACTGCCCAGAACATAAACAATAACAAAGTGACAAAGCATGTGAAGTGCAATTGAGTTTATTCCTCTTGTGTCACACATTCTTGGTGTGTCATGCACTCAATTGCACTGAACGTCACTCAATAGAAATAAGATCTTATCGAATAGTGTACAGGCAATAAGAATCTAGAATAAGATATCCATAATCGCTAGTTTAAGTAGAAGTAAGATAGAAGATAATTATAACAGTTATGTTGATAGTATTTAAGGTATGAAATGTCAAGAATAAAATCAGATCTATCTTGAAATTCAAATCGGCAGTAATGCCTTGTTTCTATTGAGGTCTCAAAGCTGCGGCGAGAAATCGCCTATCAATATAGCGTGGTACGCTTAAATACCAAACCCCCCCGCTCATAGTATAGGTAGAACCCCTACACCTTATTAGCAATATGCATCGATATCTTCTTTCTGTCTTATTTCCTTATCTCATTAATGATCACGCTACATACATATTTGAATTTTCTTAAACGGTGGAGGAAATATTTCCCCACTTTGAATTCTTTAATTTATAAGGCGAATAAACGCCCTAAGTTAGAGTATAACGCTCACATCTGATCAGGTGCACCAAAAACCATATTGTACTTAATAGATAGAATACAAAATCGCGCGATAAAGATTGTAGGAGACATGAATATTGCGAATAGCATTGTTTCGCTTGAACACCGCCGTATGTCTCCTGTCTATCCCTGTTTTGCTGATATATATATTATTTACCCTATAGCCTATCTTCGGACGTAGCGCGAAATATAGAGATAATTTCATGACCTGCACAAGCACACCACGTACATATGTACATATGCTCTTCCGAACTCTATTCTTCCTTTCCATTATAACCTACAGTCATTTATGACAACCTTCTTTCTAATCCTTATATTATTAATACTCACTCTACATACATCTGTTTTCAAACAATACATAAAAAAGGGAAGACGAGCCTCTTTAGCGCGAGTGAATAATTGCAGAAAAAAAAAATTTCAATTTCATCCGCCAGAACCATGAGAAGAAAAAGAATATATACGTATGTACATACACAAGTAAATACAAAGCTGCACACAATATACATCATGGTAGAAACTTCACACTACACGATGATCGCAAAAGTTTTTTTTTTTATCTTGCCACCAGCGTTGCCACTTTTGCTACATATGTAGCAAAACTGCTACATTTTGGAGTGCCACGCTACATGTTACATCTTTCCCTCATTATGCTACATATTTCTGAAGCGTTTACCTAATTTTGTATTTGTCTCTTTTTTTTTGTTTTTTGATTTTGCTTCTTTTCTTCATCTTCTTCCTTTATCAGCGACGTTATGATCCAAAAACATGGGATCATAACCCTTCCACTTCACCGCATTTCTACTGACCTGCCCGTGGGGTTCGCCTATTTGACCGATTTTGGATCACTAGGTTACTGAGGCCAATGAAATGCCGATGTCGTCGCATTTGTGTGATCCAGGCGTTTATAGGCCTGCCTCTCCTACCCCACAATATCTTCGGAATGTTCATTGATATTGCCTTTTTAACAGGATTCAAATTATCTCTTCTTTGAACGTGGCAATACCAGCTGAGCCGGTTGCGCTCCATCTTTTATACGATGGCTTCTTTGACGTGAAAGCTTCCATGGATCTTCGAACTTCTTATTCGATCAAGCTTTGTCACTCCTGCTGTCATGCGAAGCATCTTCATCTCACCTGCCGTTAATTTACTCTCATACTTTTTGTACATCGCCCAGCATTGTGAACCATATGTGAGCGCTTGACGCACAACTGCGGTGTAGAGCCTTCCTTTCAACTTAGATGGTATTTTTCGGTCACAGAAGGTAGTGAAGTTTTCTCGCCACTTCACCCACCCTACGCTTACGCGATGATTGATGTCGTCGTTACAGGTTGCTTTGCTAATGATCATAGATCCCAGATATTTGAACTTTTCACACTTGGGAAGCACTGTTTCTTTCAAATAAATGTCTGGAATAGGTCTGAGTGAATCAGAGAACGGGAAGCACAAGTACTCTGTCTTTTTTGAACTAATGCGATACCTATTTTCCTCCAAAACGTCCACCCACACATCAAGTGCTCGCTGCAGGGATGCAGGATCCTCACTTATGATAGCTCCATCGTTAGCAAAGAATAATTGATGTACCTTGGGGCCCGTCACTTTACTTTCAAGCAGATAGTTAAGGACTATGATAAAGAGCAAAGGACTTAAACGCGGGCCATCTTACTCTTGTCTTTGCTCTTTCCTACATGTCCATGATCATCTGATCATCTTTCTGGAACCCCTCGATGTTTTAGCACCACCCAAGTCAGATCTCGTGGTGCCAATGTTGTAAATTGCATCAAAGCTACATATGCCCATTTTGCACATAGCCCCAAGCGACAAGGACAGTTCGAAGACTTCCAAGAACATTTCAATTGTCAGGGGCATAAATTATTGCGGCATGTAACAACACATTGGCTGTCTTTGGAAGCCGTAATAAGTAGAGTGTTAGAACACTATTTTACATTGGCATCATTTGAGGGCGAAAATGAAAAGCTTATTTACGATTTTTTTTATTAATGGGGAGAACAAACTTTCGTTACTGTTTTTTATCGTATTTATTAAAAAAAACTTTACGATTTGAATAAATGTTTTCAAACAGAAAAGGTACAAATACATTTATTAAATAAAGAAATAACAAATTTATTAATCGAAATATATTGTATAAAAATGTTATTTAGCCTTAATACTTAAATATAGTTATCGATTTTAAAAATAATTGTTATCATTTACAATCGGTAATTTGTTATACCGGTATGCAATTTGAGGTGTGTGTACAATCATCTAAAATTAACTCAAATTTAATAGATATTGTAAAGTCAATAGCAATAAAAGTTTATATTGAATTATGCAATCAGCTACATCAAAGATTTGATTTAAAAACTCCAAGATACAAATAGTTAGGTACTTAGATCTTTGGCTAATTATATGCTAAATTTCTGTTGACTTCCCCATAGCAGTGCTTGCGCTGAACGAAAGTTTTCTGAATTAAACATAATAAAAGACGATCTGACTTAGCCGCTTTAAGTTCTGAAACTGTGGACTCAATTTTACTGGCTAAAGAACTATTAAAAGGTGAGGCAATATTTGATCCTTCTGAGGAGTTGGCAAGGTTTTGCTTATATTTTACATTGTCGATTACAAATACATTCAAATTAAGTGAAAATGTTTGCTACTCTTATTAGTATTCTCCTTTTATTTAATAAAAGAGATAAATACTTCTCTGTGCAATTGAATATGAATTGAATTAGCCTTTATTTTTTTTATTTAATTTTTTGTTTAATCAATGAATTCCTACTACTATTTATTTAATGTTATCGATTTGTGATTTATAAATGAATTTATTATTTTTCTTTTATGTTAATTTTGTTATGTTAATGGCTTTTCTTATGTTATTTGTTATTTAATGTTTAAACTGAATGCTATGCGTAATAACGCAAAAATAAAGAAAATTAACAAACATTTTTCTTATGCTACATTTTTATTGTCAGTACGCTACATTGCTGTGGATAGAAGTGGCAACGTGTGTATTATATATTATATATATATTGCATTGCATATTTAGCTAGTGTGGCGTGATCGTATTTAAATATATAATATAATATATGTGTATGTACATAGATATATTATATTATATATTTAAACCCAACACAATTACAGATGCTAGAGATTTCGCTTTAAGAACAGTACTATCTCAACCAAGTGGACCCATTGCTTTTGTTTCACGCACGTTGAACCAGCATGAAATCAATTACAGCACAATCGAAAAAGAATTGCTTGCCACCGTGTGGGCTACAAAACAATTCATGCACTACTTATGGGGAAGGAAATTTAATTTATTAACGGACCATCGTCCATTAGTATGGCTAACGAATCTCAAAGATCCCAATTCAAAAATTTAAAGATGGAAGATATTACTTAGTGAATATGACTTCGGCATCAAACATGTAGAAGGAAATTAAAACAAAGTCGCAGACGCTCTATCAAGGGTAAAAATTATTCCGGAAATAAATATGTATGAATGCGATCAATATGACAAAAAATATAAACATCAAAACAAGTTAAAAATACATAAGGAAAGCAACCACGAAGCTATCATGCATACATGCCCTACATGCACTAGAAGATTCAAAACTAAATATACATTAGTGTACCCACGAAAACAAAAGAACCCAATAACACACTTCCTACATTCTATCATATACATTGTATAATAGTATCATGTGACATTAAAGTCAACAGTCACAAAGCAAAGCACTTAACGCACACGCCAAAGTACTGACGCCATAAGAAGACAGGCAGAAAGAATTTGAACATAAACATTTATAATGTTCGCTGCCCAAATGCTTCGATAGATGTGAATGTGAGTTATTAATGGCATACAATTTCGTAGTGCATTGCTACCATCTGAGCGCGAATTCATTGGTAGGGCACTGTGTCGCAGTGCATAATACCATTGTATATACAACTAATAGTACTCTCATCCACTTGTGAGATTATGTCTGGTTGTACCTTTCGTATTCTTTGGTGTTTAAGTTATTTATCAATGAATTTATTTTGCAATATGCACAGACTCAAACGTTGCTAGAATACAGAATAGAATACAGAAAGACTTATCAAAAAAACTAAGAAACTCGAAAAAACAAAATTTGCACATTCATGCTTCTGGCATATGGGGGACGACATATTCTCTCTATTTTTCCTCTCCATTGTAGTATATCCACTGACTGACGTCACTGCCCAGAACATAAACAATAACAAAGTGACAAAGCATGTGAAGTGCAATTGAGTTTATTCCTCTTGTGTCACACATTCTTGGTGTGTCATGCACTCAATTGCACTGAACGTCACTCAATAGAAATAAGATCTTATCGAATAGTGTACAGGCAATAAGAATCTAGAATAAGATATCCATAATCGCTAGTTTAAGTAGAAGTAAGATAGAAGATAATTATAACAGTTATGTTGATAGTATTTAAGGTATGAAATGTCAAGAATAAAATCAGATCTATCTTGAAATTCAAATCGGCAGTAATGCCTTGTTTCTATTGAGGTCTCAAAGCTGCGGCGAGAAATCGCCTATCAATATAGCGTGGTACGCTTAAATACCAAACCCCCCCGCTCATAGTATAGGTAGAACCCCTACACCTTATTAGCAATATGCATCGATATCTTCTTTCTGTCTTATTTCCTTATCTCATTAATGATCACGCTACATACATATTTGAATTTTCTTAAACGGTGGAGGAAATATTTCCCCACTTTGAATTCTTTAATTTATAAGGCGAATAAACGCCCTAAGTTAGAGTATAACGCTCACATCTGATCAGGTGCACCAAAAACCATATTGTACTTAATAGATAGAATACAAAATCGCGCGATAAAGATTGTAGGAGACATGAATATTGCGAATAGCATTGTTTCGCTTGAACACCGCCGTATGTCTCCTGTCTATCCCTGTTTTGCTGATATATATATTATTTACCCTATAGCCTATCTTCGGACGTAGCGCGAAATATAGAGATAATTTCATGACCTGCACAAGCACACCACGTACATATGTACATATGCTCTTCCGAACTCTATTCTTCCTTTCCATTATAACCTACAGTCATTTATGACAACCTTCTTTCTAATCCTTATATTATTAATACTCACTCTACATACATCTGTTTTCAAACAATACATAAAAAAGGGAAGACGAGCCTCTTTAGCGCGAGTGAATAATTGCAGAAAAAAAAAATTTCAATTTCATCCGCCAGAACCATGAGAAGAAAAAGAATATATACGTATGTACATACACAAGTAAATACAAAGCTGCACACAATATACATCATGGTAGAAACTTCACACTACACGATGATCGCAAAAGTTTTTTTTTTTATCTTGCCACCAGCGTTGCCACTTTTGCTACATATGTAGCAAAACTGCTACATTTTGGAGTGCCACGCTACATGTTACATCTTTCCCTCATTATGCTACATATTTCTGAAGCGTTTACCTAATTTTGTATTTGTCTCTTTTTTTTTGTTTTTTGATTTTGCTTCTTTTCTTCATCTTCTTCCTTTATCAGCGACGTTATGATCCAAAAACATGGGATCATAACCCTTCCACTTCACCGCATTTCTACTGACCTGCCCGTGGGGTTCGCCTATTTGACCGATTTTGGATCACTAGGTTACTGAGGCCAATGAAATGCCGATGTCGTCGCATTTGTGTGATCCAGGCGTTTATAGGCCTGCCTCTCCTACCCCACAATATCTTCGGAATGTTCATTGATATTGCCTTTTTAACAGGATTCAAATTATCTCTTCTTTGAACGTGGCAATACCAGCTGAGCCGGTTGCGCTCCATCTTTTATACGATGGCTTCTTTGACGTGAAAGCTTCCATGGATCTTCGAACTTCTTATTCGATCAAGCTTTGTCACTCCTGCTGTCATGCGAAGCATCTTCATCTCACCTGCCGTTAATTTACTCTCATACTTTTTGTACATCGCCCAGCATTGTGAACCATATGTGAGCGCTTGACGCACAACTGCGGTGTAGAGCCTTCCTTTCAACTTAGATGGTATTTTTCGGTCACAGAAGGTAGTGAAGTTTTCTCGCCACTTCACCCACCCTACGCTTACGCGATGATTGATGTCGTCGTTACAGGTTGCTTTGCTAATGATCATAGATCCCAGATATTTGAACTTTTCACACTTGGGAAGCACTGTTTCTTTCAAATAAATGTCTGGAATAGGTCTGAGTGAATCAGAGAACGGGAAGCACAAGTACTCTGTCTTTTTTGAACTAATGCGATACCTATTTTCCTCCAAAACGTCCACCCACACATCAAGTGCTCGCTGCAGGGATGCAGGATCCTCACTTATGATAGCTCCATCGTTAGCAAAGAATAATTGATGTACCTTGGGGCCCGTCACTTTACTTTCAAGCAGATAGTTAAGGACTATGATAAAGAGCAAAGGACTTAAACGCGGGCCATCTTACTCTTGTCTTTGCTCTTTCCTACATGTCCATGATCATCTGATCATCTTTCTGGAACCCCTCGATGTTTTAGCACCACCCAAGTCAGATCTCGTGGTGCCAATGTTGTAAATTGCATCAAAGCTACATATGCCCATTTTGCACATAGCCCCAAGCGACAAGGACAGTTCGAAGACTTCCAAGAACATTTCAATTGTCAGGGGCATAAATTATTGCGGCATGTAACAACACATTGGCTGTCTTTGGAAGCCGTAATAAGTAGAGTGTTAGAACACTATTTTACATTGGCATCATTTGAGGGCGAAAATGAAAAGCTTATTTACGATTTTTTTTATTAATGGGGAGAACAAACTTTCGTTACTGTTTTTTATCGTATTTATTAAAAAAAACTTTACGATTTGAATAAATGTTTTCAAACAGAAAAGGTACAAATACATTTATTAAATAAAGAAATAACAAATTTATTAATCGAAATATATTGTATAAAAATGTTATTTAGCCTTAATACTTAAATATAGTTATCGATTTTAAAAATAATTGTTATCATTTGCAATCGGTAATTTGTTATACCGGTATGCAATTTGAGGTGTGTGTACAATCATCTAAAATTAACTCAAATTTAATAGATATTGTAAAGTCAATAGCAATAAAAGTTTATATTGAATTATGCAATCAGCTACATCAAAGATTTGATTTAAAAACTCCAAGATACAAATAGTTAGGTACTTAGATCTTTGGCTAATTATATGCTAAATTTCTGTTGACTTCCCCATAGCAGTGCTTGCGCTGAACGAAAGTTTTCTGAATTAAACATAATAAAAGACGATCTGACTTAGCCGCTTTAAGTTCTGAAACTGTGGACTCAATTTTACTGGCTAAAGAACTATTAAAAGGTGAGGCAATATTTGATCCTTCTGAGGAGTTGGCAAGGTTTTGCTTATATTTTACATTGTCGATTACAAATACATTCAAATTAAGTGAAAATGTTTGCTACTCTTATTAGTATTCTCCTTTTATTTAATAAAAGAGATAAATACTTCTCTGTGCAATTGAATATGAATTGAATTAGCCTTTATTTTTTTTATTTAATTTTTTGTTTAATCAATGAATTCCTACTACTATTTATTTAATGTTATCGATTTGTGATTTATAAATGAATTTATTATTTTTCTTTTATGTTAATTTTGTTATGTTAATGGCTTTTCTTATGTTATTTGTTATTTAATGTTTAAACTGAATGCTATGCGTAATAACGCAAAAATAAAGAAAATTAACAAACATTTTTCTTATGCTACATTTTTATTGTCAGTACGCTACATTGCTCTGGATAGAAGTGGCAACGCTGCTTCCCACTTTCCACCTATTATCGGCTGTTTCTGTTGGTGCTCTCTTACTTTGTTCTCTTCAACGTGTGCAATGGTTGGTTACTTGACATCTCGCTAGAGGCGGTAGTGTCGATTTCCTCAAGTGATACTACTATTAGTTGTATATACAATGATAATACTAACCTATTAACGTACCATCTGAGAAGTGATTCTTTGTGTATGATCAATGCAGTGTGTATTAAGTGTTTGGGTATAGGAATATATCTTAAGGGTCATGATTAGCGAGCCGAAATATGATGGCATGTGACCCACTCTGTATCGATATGCATTCGGAATGGTGATGGGGGAAGCAGTATATAAAGATAACGAGCGATTCTTGACAAATAAAGGCAGATTCAACTAGACCACAAATCTATTCGTTTCTCATTTTTGGCAGACATCTATGGCATCCATGCCCTGCCTTACGAAGACAATTTGCTTTGGCAAATACCTATGGCATTCGTGCTCTGCCTAATTAGGTAATTAAGCAGTACAGATAATAAGATCGTAGTGAAGTATAACCATTTCTAATGAATTGGAAGATGAAGATGGGAAATAATACTACTAAGGAGAACGTGACCGTAAACGAAAAAGGGGATCCAATGACAATTACCCTCTAGACATCATTAGTATTAGCATTGTATATACAACTAATAGTAGTATCACTTGAGGAAATCGACACTACCGCCTCTAGCGAGACGTCAAGTAACCAACCATTAGCATTCTTGCACACTTTGAAGAGAACAAAGTAAAAGAGCTCCAAAAGAAACTGCACACTTTAAAGAGAATAAAGTAAAAGAGCACCAAAAGAAACCGCCGATAATAGGTGGAAAGTGGGAAGATAAAAAGAAAACTTTTACGATCAACGTATAGTGTGAAATTTCTACCATGATGTACTCGGATATGTAGCTTTGTATTTACTTGTGTATGTACACACGTATATAATCTTTTCCTTTTCATGGTTCTGGCGGATGAAATTTTTTATTTTTTTTTCTTGCTACAATTATTGACTCGCGCTAAAAAGGGCTCGACTTCCTTTTTTATGTATTGTTTGGAAACCGATGTATGTGATGAAGCTATCCATGCACATTTATCATACATGTCTATGGAGAGGAAAAATAGAGTTCGGAAGAGCATTATGTATCTACAATATGTATGTACATGGTGTGCTTGTGCAGGTCATGAAATGATCTCTACATACATATATTATGTGGTACGTCCGAAGATAGGTTTTAGGGTAAACTGGCTATTTCGATTGACCACTTTCCATGAATATAAGTTAGATTATTTATTCGTTATTTTAAATAAAAAAATATTTTTTACTTTTGGGGAGAAGCCCCTTACTTTATTTGATGTCCAACTTCAACTGACTTAATTCTAATTCCAATTTTACTTATTGCCTAACTTAACCTAACGCGAGCATAGCGAACGTGATGGAATGCGGAGGTGTCCAATTCTCTCCAGACGCAATACGAATCTGGAGCTTGATGGGAAATGTGTGGCTGCTAAACAAGTGTTCTGTGGGAAAATGCTGAGCTGTGAAATTATGTTGGATGTGGGAAATCAACTGTGGAATGCACTGCGGATGTTGGGATGTTGGGTTATGAGGTGTCTGATGTTAACTCCTCCCCGTTTAAATTCAAACGTCCTCGTTTGATCAAAATTATCAAAAGAATGGTATTTGGCTAACTCTTGATGGTTTAGATGCTGGTTGTTGGTCATCGATATTGTCCTTTTGTTTACTAGGAATAGTGGCCATTGGTATCGACGTTGTGGCTGGTCTTGGATCAAGTATGGTGGTGACTTTTATGGGTTGCTTTCGTTTTACCCAACAGGATCGTAATATAATGAATGCGATGACTATCATTGTTGTTATTGTAAGTCCAAAACTTGTCGTCAGATATTTTTTATTTCTCAAGTCCAGCAGTCTAATGTTCTCGGTGTTATTGATGTGCATTTCTTTCAGCATTTCTAGTGATAATATTTCTTCGAAATTTTCTGCAGCAAATGATGGTTGTGCCACTGCTGGCAATGGTTTGTATCTTGAAGTAAAGTTGGCTACGTATGTTCTATTGTCAATACTCCAAAAAGGTTAAAACAAAATAAAGAATACAATTTGCAAAAACATGTGAAGCTCCAATTAGAACCTAAACAACCAGATGTAAAAACTTTTGTGAGTATGCAATTGTTTCACAAACACAATGCACATTGGAACAACGAAGAGAAAGACATGTGTTTGAAATTTTTTTATAAATCTCCATCTCTTTATTCCCATATGCTAAATACGGGATTTAGTATTCCAACGATAAGTACAATCAATCGCTGGCATTCTGCGTTAAGCCTGCCGACTGGATTTTCCAAGCAAATTGCCATGCTGCTAAAAAATAAAGCCGAGACTATGACGGGCATGGAAAAGAAATGTGTTTTGCTCTTCGACGAAATGGCAATAAAGCCGGAACTCGAATAAAGTACAAAAACGGACTTAATATACGGGTTTACTGGTTTTGGTGAGCTTGGTAGGCGCGCTATAGTGGCTTCCAAAGTAATGGTTTTAACTCTTCGGAGATTAAACAAAAATTGGAAGCAGATGGTGTCTTATTACATAGGATGCCCATTGGGTGCCGATATTGCCGAAATATTGAAAATAAACATAACAAAATGCATGGAATGCAATGTCTGTTATTGCTGTATGTTGTGATCAAGGCAGCAATAATAGAAAAGCATACAAAATACTTGGAGCAAATGAGAATAAGCCATTTTTTTGAAATTGAAGACAAGAGAGTTTTTCTTCTATACGATTATCCTCACTTATTTAAGAGCGTAAGAAATTGTTTATTAAAAAATAATATTGAAATTTCGGAAGACTTGGTTTCATGGAGAATCATTGCAAAATTGTTTGAAGAGGATTCAAAGAATATATTTCAAGTTTGTTTTAAGCTAACGAAAAGCCGTATAAGTCCGAATGCCTTTGAAAAATTATCCGTTAAGTTTGCCACGCAGGTTTTTAGCGGAAATGTTTCGACTGGAATTTTTAATGCTATTGCAGCAAACTGCTATAAAACGGATGCTGATAGAAAAGTAGCTATATCAACGGCAACTTTCATAAGCAACATGAATTGTTTATTTGATAATTTAAATAGCTATACTTTGACTTCAAGCAACCCTCATCGTCAACCTTTAAGCCACTATAGTGACACATTAGAGAGTATTAAAAATGCCAGAGACTGGATACTAACATGGGAGTCAACTGGGAAGATGAAAAAACCATATTGCTTTACTGGTTTGCAGCAAACACAGCTTGGTATAGAGCAAATATGGGAAAAATTAAAAGACGAACAACAATTCCTTCTCATTGCACACCTTAATACCGATGTTGCAGAGAACGTGTTCTCAATGGCTAGAACGAATAGAGGGTCATACGAAAGAAACCCGTCAGCCTCTCGATTTATAAGAAATCTTAAGCAAATCATTTTTCAGAACCTTAAATCGGCTGAACATTCAGGTTATGAGGACCCTGGAGCTGAATGAAGCAGACTACGATGAAGTAGAATTAGACTATGACGTCGAAACTCCAATTGAAGTAGATATCTTGGAAGAAGACCTTGTGAGTAAAATTGAATACAAACAAGATTTGGATGACGAAATCGAAGAACTGACAATTGAAAATGAAACTGAAATAGTCATATCTAAGGGATGTTCGGAAAAGCTACAAGAAACAGCTTTGATATTATGCCGGATTTGCGGCCGCTAAGATTACAAACAAATTTAATTGCGAGAGTTGCAAATTTTTTTTGATAAGTGAAGAAAATACATCCAGAGAGCAAACAGGTCTAGTCAAGTTAAGAGCATACAAAACGTATAAAACGCTTTCCGAATTTGGAAATTTAACGGACCCGTCGATAGCATTTGAAGACATGGTCAAAAGGATTAAGAAAATATTTGAGAGTCAATTTGCAGACAGGCAACATAAAGAAAATGTCTTGATTGAATTTATGAAATACTTGGACAAAACTGAATTCAGTAAACTTTTAACATGTGAACACAAAGATTGTATTTCTAAGTTTATAATAATTGGCCTGATAAAATTTTCAATAAAGAAAATGAATAAAGATTTTGGTGGAGTGAAAAGCACGAAACACTTATAAAACCTTTAACAAGATCTCACGTATATATGTACAATATATAAACATATTACAACAATAAATTTATCACTTAATTTTTAAATGCATGTGCAATACATCAAGTCGTTGCAATAAAACTTATGAATATAATCACTTATTTCTTAAATGCATGTGCAATGCATCTAGTCATTGCAATTATATAATTTATGAAGTAGTAATAGAACGAGGAATAGGCCTACCGGGGACACCTCAACAAAAAAAAAACGCATCAAGTATATTACCCCACTGGGTGATGTGTAAAAGAATACATGTATATACCTATATATAGATTGTATCTATATACATACATATATACTAAGCCACATTAATATCTTAAGCATTATCAGTATTGGTAACCGATATATTATTCCAAAAAATTAAGAAAGGGTCGTTTTAAGAAATCTTTCGTTACAACCGATCTTTAATTTAGTGTTTATAAATAATAGAAGATGAATCTCTAATTGAGGTATAAAACATTAGACTAAGTATTAAATATTTTTTTGCAAATGCATATACATACATGTACTTGTACATACATATCCCTAGATACAAATATATTAACCCAAGGAAAAATCTTGATGCATCAAAACCCGAAATATAGCAACATTGCTTATTATGTAACCGCATAGAAATAATGAAATGTAGCAACGTTTGAGTCTGTGCATATTGCAAAATAAATTCATTCATAACTAACTTAAACACCAAAAAATACAAAAAAATACGAAAGGTACAACCAGACATAATCTCACAAACCAACCCTTCATAATAATACCCACACTAGTCGTACATACATATGTATGTATGTACACTACCTCGAAGAGAATTTTTTGTTAATTTTCTCTTCTTTGTGCTTTTCCATTTCGGTTTCGTTGTATCTTTTCTGTGAGAAGTAAGAGAAGACACGCCACCTAGCGAACCATGAGGGTAAGAATAAATTTCGTCTGATGAGAATACTATTAGTTGTATATACAATGGTATTAGTGACTATTCTGTATATTATATTTAAAATAAATAGCTACTACAAAGATTATGTTAAAAAAACAAATATTAAGAAATAATGTTAACAATGTATACATTTTTTTTTCGAATATGGAAGATTTAATTAAATTAGAACAAATCCTAAATAACATAAAAAAGAGTTCAAATATTGATTATACGGAACAAACGTGGAGTTTAACACTAGAAAACATAAGGTCTCTAAAAAAAAGATATTGTCTCACATACAGAATTAGAGGAAGGTAAAAAAAGAAAATTTTCTAGAAGTATATACAGTAACAAAAAATGTAATAAATTCGAATCTGGAAGAATTAAGCAAAATGGCAGATTTTAATATTGAGACTGCAATGAAAGTAATCCAAACATTTACGGGAGCTTACAAAGGTCTAGATTCATTTTTAACTCTGGTGGAAATACTCCACAATACTTTGAAGGAGACGGAAAAAACAGCTTACATTGAATTCATTTTCCATGACAATTTGGCGCAGAACGTCGAAACTGCGTTAGGCTTTGCAAAAGCATACACAACGTTAGCAACATTGAAAAAGAGCTTGAAAGAAAAATTCAAAAACACAACGACGTTATCACAAGTGCATACCAGATTGTCACAAATAACTCAGAAAAATCAATCTGTGACGTCATACAACGACAAAGTATTGTCCCTTATAACCGATTTGAAAACCTTCAAGTCCAAGGGATAGAGCCAAATATATAGAGGCAAATAAAAAATATAAAAAAATATGTGAGGAAAAAAAAGCTGAGTACTAAACTTATCTGGAAGAAAAAATAATTCGGATAAAAGATAGCAAGGAATGATCGCGAAGGAGAAGAAGTATGCATGCGTATTAGATTTCATATTCGTGGGCAGTTTCACAGAACAAATTATGGCAGTAATGAACCAATTGAGCGTTGTACTAACGAAGTAAATTTTGTCCTTGATCGCATTGATGTTTTTGAAATTTGTTCAAGGAATTCTTTTAAGAAATAAGTAATGTCTGTTCTGTATCATAGCAATTAACTTATATTATAACGATAGTTAAGATGTCTAAAAAGGGTTTTGTAACTCAATTGACGAATAAATAAATAAATAAATAAAATAAATAAATATGTTTCACAGGGGCCGAGTTGATGAAACCGTCACAACAAGTGTAATTTTTCCAATTTTCAAGAAAGGAGATAGCAAGGTTGCAAGTAATCACAGGGGATATCGTTCATGAACTGTATTGCATAACTAATGATGAGTATCCTAAACGAACGACTATCTATCTACTTGGGTAGAAAAACATAATATTCTAACGGAATACCAATCTGGTTTCAGGAAAAATTATTCGACTGTAGACAACATCTACAACTTAGCTGCAATAGTGCACTTAAAGTTTTCTGAAAAACAGAAGGTTTACGCATTCTTCGTAGATTTTAAAGCGGCGTTTGGCAAAGTATCGCGGAAATTATTAATATACAAATTGCAACTAAAATGGTCAGATTGCTGGAGAATATATATGAGAGCACTAAGTCGTCAGTATGGACAGGAGAAGAGTTGTCAGAAGACTTCGATACAATCTCTGGTGTTAAACAAGGTTGTCTCTTATCACCTTCACTTCTCTCTCTGTATATAAATGACTTGCATGAATGTTTAGGAGGCGGCCTACATATAGATGAGCTAAACATAGATTGCTTCTCTATGCAGATGACATTGTTATTCTGGCCGACAGTATCCAAGTCCTGCAAAGGATGATAAACAACTTAGAAGAGAACTGTAGGATGTGGAATTTAGAGAGTACCCCTGAGAGTACGGAGGGCCTGTATCGGGAGCTGGAGAAAATATTTTCCCCGGTTGCTGATGCAAACCAGGCTATCCAGCAGCTGCGAAGACACAATATGAACAAGAGCGCAACCATCTTTAAAATAGCCGCCCAAAGAAGGAGGAATGCTCAGGAGATTCGTTCGCCAAAGTTAACAGGGAGACATCGGGTTCAGATGGCTCAGAATTCTCATCTCCAAATTTGTGAGAGGTGACCCAATGCCGAATCAATGGAGGAAAAGTTACCTTCTCCCTGTATACAAAGGGAAGGGTGATACGCGAAACTGTGATAAATACCGTTCGATCAAGCTGATGTCACACACCATGAAGCTCTTTGAGCGGATGTAAGGTGGCCGACTGCGAAAAATAATAAGGCTATCTGATGATCAGTGCGGGTTTGTCTCGGGTAAATCAACCACAGATGCAATCCAAAGTATAAGAATCATAATGGAAAAACATCGTGATTCTTTAAGGGATTTGCATATTGTATTGGTTGACTTTGAAAAGGTATTCGACAGACAACCATGAGATCTGATATGGGTGGCGCTAAGACATCGAGGGGTTCCAGAAACCTATGTACAGATGATCATGGACATGTACGAAGGAGCAAAGACAAGAGTAAGAAGCGCCGCTGGAGTAACCGAAAAGTTCCCAATCAAAGTCGGGGTGCACCAGGGAACCGTTTAAAGTCCTTTGCTCTTTATTACAGTCCTTGATTATGTTCTTGAAGGTAAAGTGATGGAACCCAAGGTACATCAGTTATTCTTTGCTGACGATGGAGCCATCACAAGTGAGGATCCTACATCCCTGCAACGAGCACTTGATGTGTGGGTGGACGTTTTGGAGGGAAATGGGTATCGCATTAGTTCAAAAAAAACAGAGTACTTATGCTGCCCGTTCTCTGATCCACTCAGGCCTATTCCAGACATTTATTTGAATGGAACAGTGCTTCCCAAGTGCGACAAGTTCAAATATCTGGGATCCATGATCAATAGCAAAGCAACTTGTGATGACGACAGTGGCGAGAAAATTCCGCTATCTTCTGTGACAGAAAAATGTCCCCTAAGTTGAAAGGAAGGCTCTACACCGCAGTTGTACGTCCAGCGCTCATATACGGTTCACAATGTTGGACGATGTACAAAAAGTATGAGAGTAAATTAACGGCAGCTGAGATGAAGATGCTTCGCATGACAGCAGGAGTGACAAAGCTTGATCGAATAAGAAGTTCGAAGATCAGTGGAAGCTTTCACATCAAGGAAACCATCGTACAAAAAATAGAGCGCGACCGGCTCAGCTGGTATTGCCACGTTCAAAGAAGAGATAATTTGAATCCTGTTAAAAAGGCAATATCAATGAACATTCCGAAGATATTGTGGGGTAGGAAAGGCAGGCCTATAAACGCGTGGATCAGACAAATGCGACGACATCGGCATTTCATTGGCCTCAGTAAGCGAGTGATCCAAAATCGGCAGGCCTGCCGATATTTTCGGAGGTCAAATAGGCGAACCCCACAGGCGGATCAGTAGAAATGCGGTGAAGTGGAAGGGTTGTGGTCCCTTGTTTTCGGATCATAACCTCGCTGATAAAAGGAAGAAGAAGTGAGATTTATAGGTAAATTTAAATAAACCCCAAATAATGTTTTTAAAAATGGAGGCAAAAAAACTAACCAAGAAAAATGGTCTTTCAAAGGTGAAGAGATAGAAACCGTGACAAATTATTGCTATCTAGGCATGACACTGACCCAAAAAATAATTTTCACAAAACACGTTGAGAAGAGGAACTTCTTGGCAAAAAACAGTATAAACGCCACATGGAACAACTTCCTTAATAAAAGAAATGTTTCTCTGCGATCAAAGTGGAATTTATTTCAAGCAGTGTGCCGAGCTGTGCAATCGTACGGAGCGCAAGTTTGGGGTCACACACTTTTTGATGAAGTGGACAAACTGCAAAGATACTTTGTTAAAAGGATACTAAGGTTACCCATTTTCACACCCAACTACTCACTTATGTTAGGGAGTGGTATGGAAGACGGACATATATAGGGCGCACACTTTTCGAGTATGGGAATAACCGTTTGCCACATCGGTTTACCTTAAAGTTACTGCAAAAAGATTTGTTTTGGGTTTCAAATTTGAACAAGCTAGGTCAAGATTTCCACCTCAAGTGGCGAAATGGAAACATAACACAAACGGAATGGGACAAAAAAAGAATACAACTATTACACAATCTTAAGCAAAGTTACCGCCGGAAACGAATACAAAGAGCGAAGGAAACTAGCAGGTTTTACAAAAATCTGGATTTTGCAAAGGGCAGTATATATTTTATCGACGGCAATAAACCAAATAGAATAATGTGGATCTTCAAGGCTCGCTGTGACTTGATAGAACTTAATGGAACAACTATATAACTAATACCAGCCGAATTATATAAATATGTTACTGAAGAACTGAGCACCAATTTTACTTACTTGTTCAACAACATCCCCTCAAGGAAGCCTTGATCTCTCCCATTCATAAGAAAAGTTATATGGCGGGACATTTCCTTTTTAAATGCGTTCAAAGTCGACTTACTGCATAGATAGGTACCAGTAGATACTCGTAATCTGCCCAAGTAATATCAAGCGGGTTTCCAGCAAGGATATTCTATTGTTGATCACGTGTTTGGCTTAAATAGTATTGTGTCGTCCTTTCTCTTGAAGAATAAGAAACTACAGGAATACCCCGCTTTACGGCAGGGTTACGTTCCAGAAAATGACGACTTAACTTGAAACGAACTAAATCGGATCCAATATACATAAATGCATATACCTACATACCACCTTGATCAAAAAGTTCCCGGAATAAAAACCGTCTGGCGCTCCCATCGTTCCGATTTGAGTTCTGTTTTCTTTGTTAAGTTGGTACATCTGTTGTTGATATTCCCTCTAGATCTTAGCATCATAGCTTGACATTTGCAAAAGTTACGTAGCCAAGAGTACATCTATCTCTGTGTGTGTTGGCGATTTTTTACCAGACCAGAATTGTGGGCAGAAAACTCGTGGATTTTGCACCATGATAACGCACCGTCGCACAGTGCCATCATTATTCGTAATTTTTTGACGAGAAATGCAACAAATACCATCCAACAGCCACCGAATTCATGGCTCCCTGTGACTTCTTTCTGTTCAATCGAGTTAAAAAACCATTACGGGGAACGCGTTTCAGCAGCCGAGAGGAAGTAATGGAAAAATCGCAGGAAGCACTGTTGGACATACCGCAAACCGAATATAAAAAATGTTTCGAAGATTAGATTAAGCGCTGGCATAAGTGTGTTGCAGTCGATGGGGATTACTTTGAAGATTTAGATATGTAGATTTAGATGAATAAACTTGTGTTTTTAATTTTCTGAATAAATTCCGGGAACTTTTTGATCAAGGTGGTATGTATGAGTATGGAAAGAAAACTCGTACTCACTTGATTTAGAATGTACATACACATGTAATGAATGTATTTGTACGCATACATATATTTTTTGTTGGCCAATTAATTTGCATAAATAAATAGTGTATTAAATTAGTTTGTGCTTCATTTGAAGTGGCAGTGGGTGATAACGAAAGTGTTATTTGCGGGGTGATCTTTGGAAAGTATGCATCTATATTCCGCTGTCTTCAGCATGTAATTCCTTATAAGGAAATGCGGCATTAGTTAAGTATATTCTTCATAAATCTTTCGTTTATATACTTTTCTGAATCCAAGCTGAAAATTGCTTTCACCTTATAGAAATATCCCAAACTTTCAGTTAAGTCTTGGGATGTTAAAGGAGAGCTTTCACCTCTGTTTTTTGTTCTTTCGCCTTCTGCTTCTTCTTCGTATACCGAGTCGGGGTGGGTATTTCTCAACGACTAAAGTTTGAAAAGACTTACGTCGAAGCATCCATCGAACATACCAAATTACTTGATTATGTTAAAGATAGGCTTATTGCCCCTCTTTATACAAACCTTGAAACTACAAGTGAAACACGTCTACAGTCTACAGCTGCTTATGCCCCAATTTTGAGTACAATAACTACTTCCGGGATGAGTACAGCACAGAAGAAATAGCAACGGTCCTACGACTGCGTCAAGAGCTCCTGAAACTAAATTATATATCTCATAGGAATAATCCACCGCCTGTCTGCAGTATGGATCAACAAAGCTACTTCGTTCAACAGCGCCATCACCTGCTATACACACATTGATACCGATATATCACACCAGACAACGGGCTTTAATCTGCAAAGGATAATTCCCTCATCCAACATCTTCGACAGGGGCTTCTAGCGAAGCTGAAGAGATCCCACATCCATCCAGATCCACATTTCCGGACATCATAACACCTCAAACTTAATTTAAGCTAAGTACCATCCAATACCTAATAAAATTCATTGCAAAGTTCGGACAAATGTTAAAAAAATTTGATTTAACACCCTTAATCTAGCATTATAAGTCCAGCGTTGCCACTTCTATCCAGAGCAATGTAGCATACTGCCAATAAAAATGTAGCATTAAAAAAAAAATGTAGCATAAGAAAATGTGTTGTTAATTTTCTTTATTTTTGCGTTATTACACATAGCATTCAATTTAAACATTAAATAACAAATAACATAAGAAAAGCCATTAACATAGCAAAATTAACATAAAAGAAAAATAATAAATTCATTTATAAATCACAAATCTATAATATTGAATAAATAATAGTAGGAATTCATTGATAAAACAAGAAAAAAAAAATAAGAAAATAAAAGCTAATCCAATACATATTCGATTGCACAGAGAAGTAGGTATCTCTTATATTAAATAAAAGGAGAATACTAATAAGAGGAGCAAACATTTTTACTTAATTTGAATGTATTTGCAAACGAGAAGTTGTATTTAAACAAAACCTTGACAACTCCCCAAAAGGATCAAATATTGCCTCACCTTTTAATAGCTATTTAGCCAGTAAAATTGAATCCACAGTTTCTGAACTTAGCCGATTTCTCACATCGTCTTTTATCATATTTAATACAGAAAACTTTCGCTCAGCGCAACTACTGCTGTGGGGAAGTCAACATAAATTTAACCTATAATTAGCCAAGGATCTAAGTATCTAACTATTTGTGTCTTAAAGTTTTTTAAATGAAATCTTTGATGTAGCTGATTGCATAATTCAATATAAACTTTTATTGCATTTGACTTTACAATATCTATTAAGTTTGAGCTTATTTTAGATGATTGTACACATACTCCAAATTGCATACCGGTATAGCAATTTTCCGATTGTAAATGATAAAAATTATTTTTAAAACCGATATCTATATTTAAATATTGAGGCTTAATAATATGTTTATATATTTCGATTAATAAATTTGTTACTTATTTATTTAATTAATGTATTTGTACCTTTTCTGTTTGAAAACATTTATTCAAATCGTAAAGTTTTTTTTAATAAATACGATAACAACAGTAAATAAAGTTTATTCTCCCCATTAATAAAAAAACGTAAATAAGTATGAGAGTAAATTAGTGGCAGCTGAGATGAAGATGCTCCGCATAACAGCAGGATCGAATAAGAAGTTCGAAGATCGTGAAAGCCTTCACGTCAAGGAAGCCATCGATAAAAGATAGAGCGCACCCGGCTCCACTGGTATTGCCACGTTCAAAGAAGAGATCATTTGAACCCTGTTAAAACGGCAATATCAATTAACGTTCCAAAGACAACGCGAGGCAGGAGAGGGAGGCCTATAAACGGCTGGATCACACAATTGTGACGACATCGACATTTCATTGGCCTCAGTAACCGAGTGATCCGAAATCGACAGGCCTGCCGATATTTTCTGATGTCAATTAGACGAACCCCACAGGCGGATCAGTAGAAATGCGGTGAAGTGGAAGGGTTATGATCCCTTGTTTTCGGACCATAACCTCACTGAAAAAGGAAGATTAAGAAAAGAAGCAAAATCAAAAAATAAATAAAAAATTAGGTAGACACTTCAGAAATATGTAGCATAATGAGGGAAAGATGTAACATGTAGCATGGCACTCCGAAATGTAGCAGTTTTGCTACATATGTAGCAAAAGTGACATCGCTGAATATAACCCATCATATTCAAATTACCTAACTGGGCGGGAATTCTATGCACAACCTCACCATTACCCACGACAACAGTTCATCAGATATACGAGTCATACATACATATATAGCAATACACTAGATCAAGATTGGTAAGTCCATTTTCGTACTCTTTTCATTTATCTCCTTTTTTTTCTCATTTGTACGAACTATTTTTAAATTCCTTTTAATTATTCGGTGTTAAACGATTTTTTTTTGTTTTAAGGTAGTCTTAAGTTTCTATAATATAATTAAAAAAAAAATAGCACAAAACTTGGTTAATCACAAAACAAAAAGATCAAGCACACAAGTACAAAAAGAGTGTATTTAATTACAAGTCGTAGTTAAGTTAGCTTAAGTTTACTTTTAAGGTAGCTTAGAAGTTTTATTGATATACGTATCAAGAAACAAGTCAATTATACTAAGTTTAAAAGAAAAAAAAATGTGTTTAAACAGTAAAGAGTTTATTGGTTGTTGGATGGTAAAATATTGCAATTTCTGTTTTTTTTTTTTTTTTTTTCTATGTGGCTGAAGGCCTTCTTCTTTATCGGCAGTGAAGAGAAATGGATCGACCCGAAGTTGGGTGCTAAATAATGTAATGACACCTAGATGGCGCTCACACGAATGAACGCGTTCAACTTGTGGGGAACGACCCCTACAGCGACATCGTGGTGTGGCGATACAAAGCTGCATCAACCACAAAAGTGTGAACACCACCGACATGTACTCCAACCACAAAAGTGTGAACACCACCGACATGCACTCCAACCACCGAAAGTGTGTACCGAGTGTGGGCCTACGTGACTCACAACCAACCATCAATTACAGTTCGTCTCGACACAAAAACCGTCCTTTTTCGAGACAAACTGTTCGCCTCCCGGCAAACAACATTCCGGAAGAAAAACCACCGCCGCCGACCGAGCATCGATCGCCGCCTCCGTAGGATTTGTTAAATTTGGTTTGATAGGAAATAATAAAAAGTGTTTTTTTGAGAGACTAAGTGTGTGCGTGTTTTTTTCTTAAAACGTTTTTCCCAAATTCTAAATCGCAGCGCCTCGAACGCTACAAACTGGTGACCCCGACGTGATTTGGTAAACGTTTTCGTTTAAAAATACGTGCGACGCCACACTGAAATGGGAAACGACGCTGAAGCTGCCCACTCCCTTCTGGCGTGAGAATCCAGCGAGGTATTTTACGATGGCCGAAATGCGGTTCGAACTACACCGCATCACATCCGACGAGACGAAGTACCGCCTAATAGCGACGCATCTGGACGCCGAAACGCCCGACCTGGTTGGGGAACTACTGGACGCACCACCCCCACAAGGCAAGTATGACGCCATCAAAAATAGAATAGTTGATGCCCTGTCCGAATCCCAGGAAACGCGCCTGCGGAATTGCTACGCGGTCAACATCAAAACGACGAGAAACCTCCCATCATGCTCCAGCGCCTGCGCAACCTAGCTCAAGGCAACTGCAACGACACCGTGCTGCGCTCCCTATTTATGGAGCAATTACCCGAATACACGCGCGGCATCTTAGCCACTAGCCGGATCGACGCACTCTCCGAACTTGCAGACCCAGCAGATCGGATCAACGACGCACTACGCCCATCGCAACCGTCAGTGGGCCCACAATGAACGTCGAAGCCGTCGTCTAGGTCCCTGCACCTAAAGGAGACCTGGAGCAGCAAATCACGGACCTCAAAGTTGCTCTCGCCAAGTTGACAGCGAAAGTCGATCAACTCGCCAGCGGCCGAAGCAGAAACCGTGGAACGGAACCCACGGGTCAATCGCCACACCACGATGTCGCTATGGGGGTCGTTCCCCACAGTGCCCCCCTGAGCCGCTCAGCACAGCTGTTGCACGAACGTGACGTTGGCCGCCTTCGTTTTGGGTCCCGGGTATGTCTTCAGAATTCAGGGCCTTCGAGCCGGGTCCTCGACTATCCTGGGCGTTGTTGGATGGGGTCCTGCGTTGGGCGTAGTCCCTGTCGCGTTCGGTCGAGCTGGTGGCTGAGTCGGCGAGATTGTAGTAGTGGCTGGTCTCTCGAAGAACGCTGGTTTCAATCGCTCGGTGGATATGGTCGCTTCGTTTCCGTTGATTTTGATTTTGTAGATGCGGTTAGAAATCCTGTTTAAGACCGGGAAAGGGCCGTCGTAGGGGCGCTCGCACGGTTTCCTGACTGTGTCCACTCGGACGAAAACATGGGTGCATGTCTCCAAGGTCCGGTGTACGAATGGTTTTTGCCTATCGTTGTGTGTGGTTGGAGTTGTCGCATATGATGTCGCAGCTTCCCCACGAAGTTCGATTGGTCGGGTGATGGTGGTGCGTTGACGAAGAATTCTCCTGGGAGTCGAAGTGTGGTACCGTAAACCATTTCCGCGGCAGATGCTTTAAGGTCGTCCTTTCAGCTTGAGCGAAGTCCCAGTAGGATTGTGATCCAGTTCGGGGAGTTGTGACACATGACAGCGGCTTTGAATGTGCGGTGTCACCGCCCAACTAATCCATTGAATGCGGGGTGATATGCGGTGGTTCGAATTCGGTTGCTTCCAATGAGTGTGGCGATACAAAGCTGCATCAACCACAAAAGTGTGAACACCACCGACATGAACTCCACCCGCCGAAAGTGTGTACCGAATGTGGGTCTACGTGACTCACAACCAACCACCGATTACAGTTCGTCTCGACACAAAAACCGTCCTTTTTAGAGACAAACTGTTCGCCTCCCGGCAAACAACATTCCAGAAGAAAAACCACCGCCGCCGACCGAGCATTTGTTAAATTTGGTTTGATAGGAAATAATAAAAAGTGGTTTTTTGAGAGACTAAGTGTGTGCGTGTTTTTTTCTTAAAACGTTTTTCCCAAATTTTAAATCGTAGCGCCTCGAACGCTACAAACTAAAACAGATAATAAAATGCTTACGACTCGGCTGATCTGACAAATGGTCGACCACGAACAAGATATTAGAAAAATCAAATTTCAATGATGGTACAAAACTTTAAGTCTAAATTACATACTACCATTGTATATACAACTAATAGTAGTATCACTTGAGGAAATCGACACTACCGCCTCTAGCGATACGTCAATTAACCAACCACTTGCACTCTTGCACACTTTGAAGAGAACAAAGTAAAAGAGCACCAAAAGAAACTGCACACTTTGAAGAGAACAAAGTAAAAGAACCCCAAAAGAAACAGCCGATAATAGGTGGAAAGTGGGAAGATAAAAAGAAAACTTTTACGATCAACGTATAGTGTGAAATTTCTACCATGATGTACTCGGATATGTAGCTTTGTATTTACTTGTGTATGTACACACGTATATAATCTTTTCCTTTTCATGGTTCTGGCGGATGAAATTTTTTATTTTTTTTTCTTGCTACAATTATTGACTCGCGCTAAAAAGGGCTCGACTTCCTTTTTTATGTATTGTTTGGAAACCGATGTATGTGATGAAGCTATCCATGCACATTTATCATACATGTCTATGGAGAGGAAAAATAGAGTTCGGAAGAGCATTATGTATCTACAATATGTATGTACATGGTGTGCTTGTGCAGGTCATGAAATGATCTCTACATACATATATTATGTGGTACGTCCGAAGATAGGTTTTAGGGTAAACTGGCTATTTCGATTGACCACTTTCCATGAATATAAGTTAGATTATTTATTCGTTATTTTAAATAAAAAAATATTTTTTACTTTTGGGGAGAAGCCCCTTACTTTATTTGATGTCCAACTTCAACTGACTTAATTCTAATTCCAATTTTACTTATTGCCTAACTTAACCTAACGCGAGCATAGCGAACGTGATGGAATGCGGAGGTGTCCAATTCTCTCCAGACGCAATACGAATCTGGAGCTTGATGGGAAATGTGTGGCTGCTAAACAAGTGTTCTGTGGGAAAATGCTGAGCTGTGAAATTATGTTGGATGTGGGAAATCAACTGTGGAATGCACTGCGGATGTTGGGATGTTGGGTTATGAGGTGTCTGATGTTAACTCCTCCCCGTTTAAATTCAAACGTCCTCGTTTGATCAAAATTATCAAAAGAATGGTATTTGGCTAACTCTTGATGGTTTAGATGCTGGTTGTTGGTCATCGATATTGTCCTTTTGTTTACTAGGAATAGTGGCCATTGGTATCGACGTTGTGGCTGGTCTTGGATCAAGTATGGTGGTGACTTTTATGGGTTGCTTTCGTTTTACCCAACAGGATCGTAATATGATGAATGCGATGACTATCATTGTTGTTATTGTAAGTCCAAAACTTGTCGTCAGATATTTTTTATTTCTCAAGTCCAGCAGTCTAATGTTCTCGGTGTTATTGATGTGCATTTCTTTCAGCATTTCTAGTGATAATATTTCTTCGAAATTTTCTGCAGCAAATGATGGTTGTGCCACTGCTGGCAATGGTTTGTATCTTGAAGTAAAGTTGGCTACGTATGTTCTATTGTCAATACTCCAAAAAGGTTAAAACAAAATAAAGAATACAATTTGCAAAAACATGTGAAGCTCCAATTAGAACCTAAACAACCAGATGTAAAAACTTTTGTGAGTATGCAATTGTTTCACAAACACAATGCACATTGGAACAACGAAGAGAAAGACATGCGTTTGAAATTTTTTTATAAATCTCCATCTCTTTATTCCCATATGCTAAATACGGGATTTAGTATTCCAACGATAAGTACAATCTATCGCTGGCATTCTGCATTAAGCCTGCCGACTGGATTTTCCAAGCAAATTGCCATGCTGCTAAACAATAAAGCCGAGACTATGACGGGCATGGAAAAGAAATGTGTTTTGCTCTTCGACG
This sequence comes from Brachypalpus laphriformis, assembly GCA_945910035.1. NCBI lineage: Eukaryota > Metazoa > Arthropoda > Insecta > Diptera > Syrphidae > Brachypalpus > Brachypalpus laphriformis. The sequence continues at coordinate 216,633,294 of OX246753.1, read as the reverse complement.
AAATGAAAAATGAAAAAAAAAAAAAACTTTTACGATCAACGTATAGTGTGAAGTTTCTACCATGATGTACTCGTATATGTAGCTTTGTATTTACTTGAGTATGTACATATGTACATATTCTTTTCCTTTTCATGGTTCTGGCGGATGAAATTATTTTTTTTTTTGCTACAATTATTCACTGGCGCCAAAGGGGCTCGACTTCCCTTTTTGATGTATTGTTAGGAAACCGATGTATATGTGAGCATTAATGAGATAAGGATTAGAAAGAAGCTATCCATGCACATTTGTCATACATGTCTATGGAGATGAAAAATAGAGTTCGGAAGAGCATTATGTACATATCTACAATATGTATGTACGTGGTGTGCTTGTGCGGGTCATGATCTCTATATTAATATAGGTTTTGGGGTAAACTGGCTATTTCGATTGACCGCTTTCCATGAATATATCAGCAAAACAGGGATAGGCAGGAGACATTACAGCGGTGTTCAAACGAAACAATGCTGTTCGCAATATTCATGTCTCCTACAAGCTTTCTTCTAGGAAGTGCAATAAGGTTTTTGGTGCACCTGACCAGATTTGAGCGTTATACTCTAACTTAGGGCGTTTATTCGCCTTATACGAGTCAATTAAAGCCGAATCCTAGGTAAGTGGGGAAATATTTCCTCCACAGTTTTACAAAATTTTGAATTGCCCAATTGCCTTAGGGTTGGTAAAGTTGAATGATCGGATGGAGCCACATTATATAAATATGGTACTGACGAACTAAACACCGATTTTACTTACTTGTTCAACAACATTTTGGAAAAGAAGATAATACCACATCGCTTCAAGGAAGCCTTGATGTCTCCCATTCATAAGAAAAGTTGTAGGTATGGCGTGAACTGCCGAGACAATTCCTTTTTAAATGCGTTAAAAGTCGACTAACTGCATAGATAGGTACCAATACTCGTAAACTGCCCAATGAATATCAAGCGGGTTTCCAGCAAGGATATTCTATTGTTGATCACGTGTTTGGCTTAAATACGAGTAGTATTGTGTAGTCATTTCTCTTGAAGGATAAGAAACTACAGGAATACCCCACTTTACGACAGGGTTACGTTCCAGAAAATGACGAATTAACTTGAAACGACTTCAATCGGATCCAATATAATTTTTTTTTTTTTTTTTTTTTTTTTTTTCGTGGGTAGGTGGAAATTTTCATGAGACACTATGAGACCGTGTACTCATAGTAGTGTCAGATTTCTACTGACTAAAAACACCCTTCCCTTCGTTTTGTTTACTACGACTAAGTTAGACCTTATCAAGTAGTTTAAGCTTCAGATTTATATTCGCGTGAGGCAGGTAGATTTTAAATAAAAGCTGAAACCATCATGACATGCGGCTTTTTGTCTTATTGCGCTAGTTCGAACGGTTTCGTTCTTTGAAGTCGGCGCGTAAGATTTGTCACATCCAAAGTTTGGAGTATGGCACAGTTGCAATGGCCATGAAGACGAATGCGAAGCTTGCGAGCGAAGTTTTTTATTTCGTCCTCCACGGTAGCTATCCCTAAGTCTCTGTGGATATCAACGTTTCTGATATACCAGGGAGCGTTCACGATTATTCTTATAATTTTATTTTGGAATGATTGTATGAGATTCCTATTGCTTGGTTTGGTACAACCCCAGAGTTGTATACCGTACGTCCACACGGGTTTAAGCACTTGCTTATACAGAAGCAGTTTGTTATATACGCTTAGTTTGGAATATCTTCCAATTAGCCAATACATTTCTCTAAGTCGATTTTCGACTTCGTCACGTTTCTTTTTAACGTGAGGTTTCCATTTAAGTTTCGCGTCTAGTGTCATTCCCAGATATTTAGCTTCGTTTGCATGCGGAATTTGTACCGAGTTAATGAAAACGGGAAGGTTGATTATTTTCTTGTAAGTGAAGTTAACATGCGTCGATTTGGTCTCGTTAAGAATAATGCGCCAAGTTTTTGTCCACTCACAGATTTTATCCAAGGCTCGTTGGAGTTTTATGGTTGCTGACTCGATTGAACTTTCCGTTGCCAGAATAGCCGTATCGTCCGCGAACGTAGCTACAATAGTGCCTTCAGTTTGTGGTATGTCCCGAGTGTACAGCAAGAATAAGATAGGCCCAAGGACACTTCCTTGCGGAACTCCGGCGGCGATTTCTTTAAAATCAGAATATTCAGTTCCGTGCTTGACACGAAAAAGTCTGTTTTTAAGGTATGATTCTAAGATCTTATGAAGTTGCTCCGGAAGGATTCGTCTTAACTTATAATTCAATCCATTGTGCCAAACCCTGCCGAAGGCTTGAGATACGTCAAGAAAAGCGCTAGAACAAATCTTTTTCTCCTCAAGGGCTTTTTCAATTTCCTCGGTTATTCTATAAACCTGGTCAATTGTGGAATGCTTGATTCTGAACCCGAATTGGTGGTCAGGTATTAGGCGTCTCTCTTCAATGACCGGAAGAATCCATTTCAGTAGGAGTTTTTCAAATACCTTCGATAGTAGCGATATCGGTTTGTACGATTTTTTGTCATTTGGAGATTTCCCCGGTTTCGGAACCATTATGACTTCTGCGACTTTCCATTGATTTGGAACGTATAATAATCTAATAGAAGCATTTATTAAATAAAGCAATTTTAATAGTGCCTTTTTTGGTAATTCCTTGAGGATTTGTCCGGTTATTAAATCATAGCCAGGAGCTTTATTATTTTTCAGGTTATTTATTGCCTGGCAAAGTTCTATAAATGACACACTTTTTTATTTTGAGGTTGTCAGATGTCGTAGTCGTACCGGTTTCTCCGTCAAATGGCTTAAAAGTCTCTTCTAAGTGCTCGGCAATTAGATCCGCTTCTTCTTTGTCACCTTTTGCCCATTCGTTGTTGTTTTTCCTTGTCGGTGGCGAATGTATTTGGGGTTTTTTAATTCTTTTGATAGCTTTCCAGAGCGAGTAATTAGTGGTTTTTTCGGCGGTTAAACCTTCAAGATAAGCTGAAGTCTCTCGGCTTTTTAGGTCTTGGATAGCTTTTTTAAGCTTATTGCATAGGAAATTCGAGTGGGTTTTATGCTGAGGAGCGCGAGTTTGTTTCCATATTTTGCTTGCTCTCCTCTTTTCTCGAATAAGTTCTTTTATTTACGGCGGATAATAAGCTTCACTGCATGGGACTTCTTTCCTCCTTAAAGGTGTATTTTTCCACGCGGCATTCTGTATTGATTCAATAAATTTGCCGAGTTCATCTCCTATTTCGAAGGGTGTTTTGAGCGCTACATTTAAGACAATATTTTCTTCGCAATCAGTTCTAAGGTCGCGCCAGTTAGTTTTTTTGTTATTTAATCTAGGCACACCTTCTACTGTCATTAGTCGGTCACTTATTGTCAAGATTACCGGCGAGTGATCTGAGGAGAGATCAAAGCTTTCCTCTACTTTCGCAAAATTTGAAGATACTCCTTTTGCTACGAAGAAGTCTATTAGGTCCGGTGTTTTTGCTGTATCAGAGGGCGAATACGTCGGTTTCCCCGTCGAAAAGAAATCAACCCCGAATTGCATACCGGCTTCGTACAGAAGTCTGCCTTTCCGTGAATTGGATCTGGAACCCGAAAAGGTGTGTTTTGCGTTGAAATCGCCACCTATAATGAAATTCGGTCCAAGGGAGTCAAGGAGACGTACAAAGTCGTTACTTCTAAACGTGCATCGCGGAGGACAATAAATAGACGCGATGTTGAAATACGAGTGCCTATTCTTAACTCGAACTGAGGTTTTAACTCGAGCTTGCTCAATTTATCAAATATGACTTTGTTGACCTTCGTTTGCTCCTCAAATTTCGCAAGAATTATAGAGAAGACTTGGGAGACTGGGTCTACCGTAACACCGCTTTGCTGGTTTTCTAGCGACGCAGCTTGAGCATGTGTTAGCGTCTCTGGAGATTATGGCTTTTCCTTTGATTTTGCCGAAGGAACTTTACTTTGCTCGACTCTCGTCTTAACTTTGACGTGTTTATTGACGGTCGTTACCCTTGGCTTAGCAATTTCACGACTGTTTTTAACCGGTTCTGCGTTCTGGCGTTGAATATTTTTAAATGTGTCTCGCTTTTTTTGAAGCTCTTTTGCCACTTCGCAACATCGATCCAATCCAATATAAATGCACATTTATTTGTATTCACTTAATTTCGAATGTACATACACATGTAATGAATGTATATGTACACATACATATAATATATTTTTTATTGGCCAATTAATTTACATAAATAAATGGTGTATTAAATTAGTTCATGTTTCTTTTGAAGTGGGAGTGGGTGATAACGAACGTGTGTTTACGGGGTAATCTTTGGAAATGATGCATCTATATTCCGCTGAACTGTGCGCCCCCTCTATTCAGCATGTAATTCCGTAAAAGGAAATGCGGCATTACTTAAGCATATTCTGTATAAATCTTTCGTTTCTATCCTTGTCTGTATCCAAACTGAAAATTGTCTTCACTTTCAGTTAAGTCTTGAGATGTTGAAGGAGAGCTTTCACCTCTGTCTTTTGTTTTTTCATCTTCTGCTTCTTCTTCGTATACCGAGTCGGGGTGGGTATTTCTCAACGACTAAAATTTGAAAAGACTTTCGTCGAAGCAACTTAAATTGGGGTATTCCTGTATATGCATTCTTCGTTTACTTCAAGGCAGCTTTTGACTCAATGGACGGAAGTGCATTACTTTACAAAGTATACAGTCTACAGCTGCTTATGCCCCAATTTTGAGTACAATAACTACTTCTGGGATGAGTATAGCACAGAAGAAATAGCACTTACTTACTTACTTAGATGGCGCTAAGGGACCGGGGTGGACCTGGGCCTCAACCAACAAACCTCTCCAGCTAGCACGATTACAAGCCAGCTGCCTCCAGCTGCGCACGCCAAGTTGGTTGAGGTCCCCTTCCACTTGTTTGCGCCACCTACCGCGAGGTCGTCTTCTACTGCGTCGTCCATCCGGGGTGGATTCGAAAACTTTCTTAGCGGGAACGTTGGGCTCCATCCGCTCTAAATGACCCAGCCATCTTAGTCGCTGTATGTGAACTCTTCTGGCTAAGTCGATGTCCTTGTACATGCCGTATAGCTCGGCATTGTACCTTCTCCTCCACTCACCGTCTATGCAGACGGGACCAAAGATCGCTCGAAGGACTTTTCTCTCGAAATAACCAAGGGCATCCTCATCCGGTTTTCTCAAAACCCATGCCTCTGCGCCATACAGCAGGACTGGGATGATTAGTGTCTTATAAAGAGTTACCTTAGTAGTTCGAGATAGGGCTTTGCTACTCAATTGCCGTTTTAGCCCATAGAATCAACGATTGGCAAGAGTAATTCTTCGTGTGATCTCCCTACTGATGTCATTTGCGGAGTTCACCATAGAGCCTAGGTAGACAAAATCCTTTACTACCTTAAAATTATATCTGTCTATTGTGGCGTTCTGTCCAAAACGCCGATGTTGTGTGCCCTTTTTTGAAGACAGCATATATTTCGTTTTGCTTTCATTGACCGCTAGACCCATCTTTGCTGCCTCGATCTCAATACTCGTAAATGCCCCATTGACGGCCCGCTGAGTTCTTCCGATTATATCAATGTCATCGGCATAAGCGAGTAGTTGTACAGACTTGTAAAAGATTGTACCTCCGGTGTTGGCTTGTGAGTTTCGTACAATTCTCTCAAGTACTATATTAAAGAGATCGCATGATAGCGCGTCACCTTGTCTGAGACCTTTCCTGACATCGAATGGTTCGGTGATGTTCTTACCGACTTTGATGGAGCAGCGAGAGTTCTCCATCGTCATTCTGCACAAACGGACGAGCTTGGCAGGGATGCCAAGACTAGACATGGCTCTGTATAACTCGTCTCTATACACGCTATCATAGGCAACTTTGAAATCGATAAAGAGGTGGTGCGTATCGATTTTGTATTCATGGGTTTTTTCCAAGATCTGCCGTAGTGTGAATATTTGGTCAATGGGGGACTTTCCCGGCCTGAAACCGCACTGATAAGGACCAACAGGTTGGTGACGATCGGTTTTAGGCGTTCACATAATACGGCAGACAGGATTTTATATGCGATGTTGAGGAGACTTATACCTCTGTAATTGGCGCAGTTCAGAGGGTCTCCTTTCTTCAGGATCGGGCAAACGATGCTTCCATTCATCGGGCATACTTTCGTCCGACCAGATTTTACAGATGAGCTGGTGCATGCTCCTTACCAACTCATCTCCTCCTGCCTTGAAAAGTTCAGCGGCAAGGCCGTCGGCTCCAGCAGCTTTGTTGGATTTGAGTTTAGATATCGCTATCCTCACTTCATTCTGATCGGGTTGACGGGAATCTTGACTGCCATCGTCACTGTTGAATGGCTCATTCTGCCTGACAGCGGAATATTGGTCATCATCGCCGTTTAGCAGTCTGCAGAAGTGTTCCTTTCATATCCTCAGCAGCGACTGCGATTCCACTACTATGTTACCATTTTCGTCCCTGCAGGCTTCTGTTCTGGCTTTGAAACCCTGGCATGTTCTTTTTACTCTTTGGTAAAATTTTCGAACATTATTCCTGCAATAGAGTCTCTCAATCTCCTCGATCGAGCGCTTCTCATGCTCCTTTTTCTTCTTTCTGAGAAGTCGATGTTCCTCTTTTCTCCTGCGCACGTAGAGCTCGTAAGCAGCTCTAGTCCTTCTATGCAGCGCCGCTTTGTACGCCTCTTGTTTAGCTGCATGTGCTTGTCGGCATTCCTCATCAAACCAGGGGTTTCGTTGTGGTGGGCGAGAGAAACCCAGTATATCAGAGGCGGCATCTCTGATGGCTTGTTGGCAACGCTGCCACTGGTCTTCCGCATTTGCTGCTGGCGGCATAGGACTAAGATTGAGATTAGAAGAAACACGATCGGCAAAGGTTCTGGCGGTCTCTTGCGATTGTAACTTTTCGACGTCAAATTTCCTCACAGTATTTCGTTGATTTCGCTCCGTTCTGGATATCCGCATCCGTACCTTGGCTACAACTAGGTAGTGATCCGAGTCCACGTTGGCTCCTCGGAAAGTCCGGACACCCAGAATACTGGAAGAGTGCCTTGCGTCGATCGCAATGTGATCGATTTGGTTGACGATTTTTCGATCAAAGGAGAGCAATGTTCCTTTGTGAATATCGAGACGTGGGAACCGCGTACTAGCTACGACAAAAGTTTCGCCCCGATGCAAAGTCGATTAGCCTGAGTCCGTTGTCGGATGTGTTGCCGTGCAGGCTGTGCTTTCCGACCACGCTACTAAAGACGTCCTCTCTTCCTAGCTTTGCGTTAAAATCACATAGGATAATTTTAACGTCGTGGCTAGGGCATTGCTCATACGTCTTGTCCAAGAGCTGGTAGAAGTCGTCCTTTGTCGCGTCGTCTTTCTCCTCATGAGGGGCGTGAACGCATATTAGGCTAATGTTGGCAAATTTAGCCTTGATACGGATAGTCATAAGGCGCTCGTTCACATGCCTGAAACTCAAGACTTCTTGCCTAAGTCTGCCTCCAATGACAAATCCGCAGCCGAATAGACGCTGTCCTTTTTGTCTGTAGCAATCGCCGTAGTAGATGTCGCAGTTTTTCATACTCCTTTTGCTCGGCCCATCCCATCGCACTTCTTGGATGGCGGTAATGTCTGCTTTGAGACACTCTAGGGCCTCCGCAAGTTGTTCGGCTGCACGTGCTTTGTAGAGGGACCTAACATTCCACGTGCAGACACGAAGATCGTTGTCCTTTTTACGTTTGCTTGGGTCGTCAACAGTAAAATCATCCGTATCCGAGGCTGTTGGTTGCTTCGTAACCGAATGTTTTTTACGTGGTAGGGAAGTTAACCCGACGGCACAACCCCCAACCTGGAGGACCAGATCCTTTTTTAGCAACCCCTAAGACGAGGGGCCGGATACACCGAAGTCAGTAACCCACTTCGGGGATATGAGCGCTGCCGTTGCCCCATTAAGGGTTCATCCGCCACCATCTCTTTTTCAATACCCTGACGTAGTATTGAAAATCCTTACAGACCTCAGCTTCAAATATGTCGAAGTAGCTCCGGTAAGGTTTCCGCTGACCTGTAGACATCACCGTTGATTCCATCGGGAGAATTCATCCGCCGCACGTCCTCCTTCTGAGGACCTCTTGTTAGACTTCTAAGACGCATATTTCAGCCGATCAGGTCAACAAGAAATGCCTCGTCCGGTTAAACATATGCGCGCTGAAGTTCACCCAGATGTGCTTATGCAGGTCCGAGTGTTCAGCTACCCATATATCGTCAGACTCAGCATACGCCCATCGTTAGTTCACTATCGGATAGCTATCCAGCGGGCACCACGGGGAGGTGATGATGCGATTTTACCCGCCAGAAGAAATAGCAACGGTTATAAAATTGCGTCGAGAGCTGCAGAAACTAAATTATATATCTCATAGGAATGATCCACCACCAGTCTGCAGCATGTGCAATTTGTCAGAGACACAGGATACTTTTGACTTTGTTGGAAAGTACCCAAGCAGATCTGTGTTTGGAATTGATGTCTTATCGGAGAACGTAGTTCTTCACATTCTTAATGAGATAAACGTACCAATGCTAATCAGGTATAGTAAAATTGTCCTACAATTTATAGAGAGAATCTTAAATGAATACTTCTAAAAGAATGTAAAATAAGTAATAAAAATAAACAATTAGTTAATTACTGTGCTATTAGGCTACAATTAAGACTTACATGTGGCCCATGTGGTTCTAGCTGTACTTAAAGCTGCGGAATTACTTGAGATGGGATCAATATCCGATAAGAATATCGCCATCTACATTGACAGGCAGGCTGCGCTAGAGTTTTACGTCACAAAATCTGAGATCGTCAGCAATTGCCGCACAATGCTCGAGGCATTATGTACTTAGAACCGTGTCAGATTATGTTGGGTGGGTACCTGGACACTGCAATATAGAAGTCAACGAAAAAGCCGACGCGCTGGTCATAAGAGGAGCAGAGCTCCCGCATAGTGACATAATTGCTGCATTAAACCAACAAGGTGCGTGGCTAAGGAAATTATCCTTGATAGAATTATCAACATGGCTAATGCAAGATGATCCAACTTAGATGGTCATAGGTTGTCCAAGACCTTGTTTGTGGCCTCTGCTCTGTGTTAGACCGCAGGAAATCTGGGGAGATCATAAGGCAAGAAAGATTACGGCTAAGAACAGCGATATGAATACTCCCTGGACATTGTCTTCTAATATATATGTACATATATATAACTTATGAATACAATCACTTATTTCTTAAATGCAATAATATAATTTATGAAGAAGTAATAGAACGAGGAATGGGCCTACCGGGGACACCTCAACAAAAAAACCGCATCGAGTATTTTACCCCACTGGGTGATATGTAAAAGAATACATGCAAATACCTATATATAGATTGTTTCTTTATATGTATATACTAAGCCACATTAATATCTTAAGCATTATCAGCATTGGTAACCGATATATTATTTCAAAAAGTGAAAAAGTGTCGTTTTAAGAAATCTGTCGTTACAACCGATCTTTAATTCAGTGTTTGTAAATAATAGAAGATGAATCTCTAATTGGGGTATAAAACATTAGACTAAGTATTAATTTTTTTTTGCAAATGCATAGGTATATGTACATGTACTTGTACATACATATCCCTAGATACAAATATATTAACCCAAGGAAAAATCTTAATGCAACAAAACCGGAAATATAGCAAGGTTGCTTATTATGTAACCGCATAGAAATAATGAAATGTAGCAACGTTTGAGTCTGTGCATATTGCAAAATAAATTCATTGATAACTAACTTAAACACCAAAAAATACAAAAAAATACGAAAGGTACAACCAGACATAATCTCACAAACCTTCATAATAATACCCACACCACATCATAATAATACCCACACCAGTCGTACATACATATGCATGTATGTACACTACCTCGAAGAGAAATTTTTGTTAATTTTCTCGTCTTCTTTGTGCTTTTCCATTTCGGTTTCGTTGCAGTGCTGCCACTAGACGCATAGCGTATTGTAGCCGATCCCTAGGCAAAAGCTAGTAGATTCAACCAAAGGGTAGCACAACAGCTCCATTCATTTATTTATTAAAATTTACACTTTTTTTTTTTATAATTTGCGAGCACTCAAGGGGGTAGGTAGGTAGGTAGAAGTGGTTGTGTTAGCAAACCATGCCGACACTTAATTAGCGCAGAAGCGCCGTTTTAGCACCACAACTCAAGTGACCTATTGGATGTAAAAAGGACGCTTACTTGTAGGGAAAGGGAAAACGAGTAAGGATTATTCAAATCCACCCCGTTACATTGAGGAAGTTGATAATATCCCCAATGCTAATCTCCGCTAGCTCTATAAAGTTGTCGAAAAAGAGTTTACCTAAGGTGCGCTGTCTGGCCTTGCCTAAAGCCGGACACTTGCAGAGGAAGTGTAAGATTGTGTCTATCTCGTCAGCAGTATCGCAGCTGCGACAGTGTGCATTAAATGCAATGCCCATTCTGACCGCATGAACCCCGATGGGGCAGTGGCCAGTACTAACTGCCAGAACTCTTGCGATATCTGTACGGTTTAGTAGATCTTGCGTTCTTTTCCGAGAATAGTTGGGCCACATCTGCCTGGAAATAACACAGTTCCGCACCCCCTGCCATGTGTTATCAACCTTTAGCAGGGGGCAGCGTCCAGATAACTGAGGAGATTTTTATTATTTTTTTGTCTTTTGCTTCTGATTCACAGTATTTTTTTCCCCGATAACCGATGTCATAGCAAATAATCATCAACAGAGCGAATAATAGCCATATGACCAAGCTACTGCCAGTGTTATGCCTTCGCCGTAGTATTCACACAAGCTTTCGCAATTGATCGGACTGACTTTTTATATATTTCATAAGAAATAAATAAATGCTTGCTGATATCAGGATTTGAACTATGAACCATTAACCATAATAAAATAAAAGTAATGAACAACAAACAAAAATAAATAAATTAGACTTTTAAACTCTCCATTAATAAAAATAAACAATGAACAAAAATAATTAAATTAGGCTTTGCGACGACACTATGTAGAGATGATAATGGATATGTACGAAGGAGCAAAGACAATAGTAGGATGTCCCGCTGGAGTAACCGAAGAGTTCCCGTCAGAGGACCATCCTACGAAAAATAGAGCGCGACCGGCTCAGTTGGTATTTCCACGTTCAAAGGAGAGATCATTTGAACGCCGTTAAAAAGGCAATATCTACTAACGTTCCAAAGACATCGCGAGGCAGAAGAGCCAGGCCTATAAACACCTGGATCGCAACGACACCAGCATTTGATTGGCCTCAGTAACCACGTGATCCAAAATCGGGAGTCCTGCCGATATTTTCTGATGTCAAAGAGGCGAACCCCACAAGAAATGCAGTGAAGTGACGATCTCTTGTTTTCAAATCATAACCTCGCCGAAATAGGAAGAAGAAGAAGGCTTTGTGACGACACTACATAAACAATAAACAAAAATAAATAAATTATGCTTTGTGGAGTTTTCCATTAATAAGCTTAAATCTTCTAGCAAAATTAATTAATCTTAAATCGATTTTAATTCTGTTCAAATTTGAAAATTTTCGCTCAGCTGGAGCGCTGCTATGCGGAAGGCAATAAAGGTTAAACATAAGTGATGCTCAGGGGCGATTCCTCTCAGTTAGCTAGTTTAGCGGCGCTAAACCAAGAATTTAAATAAATAAATTCTTTGAAATACATTCTATACGCAAAATACCAGGAATGAGGATGTTAAAGTAACTATGAAAATTAATAATTGCAATAATCAATGACATACTAAATAACAAAACTACCTACATATTTACAAATCATATTTTCCTACACACAACACAATACTCCCATACAAAAAGTTTCCCTAGAAATATTCTTTAGCGTTAAAATTTGCGATACCAAATTCCCTGCCTGCACACACACAATCCAAAACTCCGATAAAAAAAAGTCTTCCGCTTGTAGCATTTTAGCGTAAAAAATTGCGCTACCAAATTCCCTACAATCTATATAAGAGTGTTTGACTACCAGTCGTAAGCAAGGCCCAGTTAAATAAACGGAAGCGTTAGCGCAAACAAATGCGATAAAACTTGAATGTGGGGTGTAATGTGTAAGCAAGCAGGTACATTTTGTGCGCTCCCTTTTTTTTGTACTTTCGTATGTTTCTCTTTCTAGGGAAATTGCAGTAAGAATGCGTGTGCTTACTTGTGTCGTTATTTGATTGAATAAACAGTGTTTTGAATCCCAAAAGTTCAGTGCGAAATTATTTAATTTATTATTTTATATTTGCGTGGATTATAAATGTGAGTAAATAATATATTTCTGGTGCTTTGGAATATGAGAGTGCGCTCTTGTTTTGTTTTTTTTTTATTTGTGAGAAGTGAGATGAAAGTAATGCAAAGGGCTAAAAATAATGTTATATAGATCATAGTGAAATATTCATAACTTTATTTTGTGCAAAAAGTCGCCACAGTAGCATCGACTAACGTGAACATTTTTTTACATTGTTAAATGACCGCTCTCAACGCTCTTCGTTTTTTTTTTGATGATGATAAAACAATGTTTAAAATCACTTAAATTTGTTCCTTTAATTGGTTTTTAAGACTCTGATCATTCAGTACGAAAAATTGGTTCGATGAATCAATTTGAAAACTAACAGGAATATTTTTGGTCTATTTTTCTGTAAAACCTAGTACTAAGATTAGGATTGTGATAAATATTTGCCAATCTTGAAACAGTTTACTACAAAACTAAAAAAAACTCATTTGTTTGTACTTTTTTTTTAAATTACGGCGAATGGTAAAAAAAAAATGTTTTTCATAAAATTTTAAAATAAACTTGTAGGAGTTTATCTCTTGTTTTTGAAACTGCCCTTAAATTTTATATGTCATGATTATTTGTCGAGATATTGGTGATCAAAGACAAAACGGTGTTTTTTCATTCAAGATCAAAAATCTCTGGCCAAAAAAAATCGTAGGACAACGAAAAACTGCGAAATTGAAGCTGAATAAACAATTTATCTGACGAATACATTTGATTAACTCCAAAAAAAAATGCAGCTCTTCAATTTTTATTATTTTTATTTTTTTGAAGTGTATGTACCTATATCTTAACGCGTGACAAACATATTGGTGGTACTTCTTAGTGTTAAGGTAGTCTTTCCATGAATATATCAGCAAAACAGGGATAGGCAGGAGACATTACAGCGGTGTTCAAACGAAACAATGCTGTTCGCAATATTCATGTCTCCAACAAGCTTTCTTCTAGGAAGTGCAATAAGGTTTTTGGTGCACCTGACCAGATTTGAGCGTTATACTCTAACTTAGGGCGTTTATTCGCCTTATACGAGTCAATTAAAGCCGAATCCTAGGTAAGTGGGGAAATATTTCCTCCACAGTTTTACAAAATTTTGAATTGCCCAATTGCCTTGCAGTACATTTTTGAGGCACTAAGTCGTCTTAGGGTTGGTAAAGTTGCATGATCGGATTGAGCCACATTATATAAATATGGTACTGACGAACTAAACACCGATTTTACTTACTTGTTCAACAACATTTTGGAAAAGAAGATAATACCACATCGCTTCAAGGAAGCCTTGATCTCTTCCATTCATAAGAAAAGTTGTAGGTATGGCGTGAACTGCCGAGACAATTCCTTTTTAAATGCGTTAAAAGTCGACTAACTGCATAGATAGGTACCAATACTCGTAAACTGCCCAATGAATATCAAGCGGGTTTCCAGCAAGGATATTCTATTGTTGATCACGTGTTTGGCTTAAATACGAGTAGTATTGTGTAGTCATTTCTCTTGAAGGATAAGAAACTACAGGAATACCCCACTTTACGACAGGGTTACGTTCCAGAAAATGACGAATTAACTTGAAACGACTTCAATCGGATCCAATATAAATTTTTTTTTTTTTTTCGTGGGTAGGTGGAAATTTTCATGAGACACTATGAGACCGTGTACTCATAGTAGTGTCAGATTTCTACTGACTAAAAACACCCTTCCCTTCGTTTTGTTTACTACGACTAAGTTAGACCTTATCAAGTAGTTTAAGCTTCAGATTTATATTCGCGTGAGGCAGGTAGATTTTGAATAAAAGCACCTGCCGAAACCATCATGACATGCGGCTTTTTGTCTTATTGCGCTAATTCGAACGGTTTCGTTCTTTGAAGTCGGCGCGTAAGTTTTGTCACATCCAAAGTTTGGAGTATGGCACAGTTGCAATGGCCATGAAGACGAATACGAAGCTTGCGAGCGAAGTTTTTTATTTCGTCCTCCACGGTAGCTATCCCCAAGTCTCTGTGGATATCAACGTTTCTGATATACCAGGGAGCGTTCACGATTATTCTTATAATTTTATTTTGGAATGATTGTATGAGATTCCTATTGCTTGGTTTGGTACAACCCCAGAGTTGTATACCGTACGTCCACACGGGTTTAAGCACTTGCTTATACAGAAGCAGTTTGTTATATACGCTTAGTTTGGAATATCTTCCAATTAGCCAATACATTTCTCTAAGTCGATTTTCGACTTCGTCACGTTTCTTTTTAACGTGAGGTTTCCATTTAAGTTTCGCGTCTAGTGTCATTCCCAGATATTTAGCTTCGTTTGCATGCGGAATTTGTACCGAGTTAATGAAAACGGGAAGGTTGATTATTTTCTTGTAAGTGAAGTTAACATGCGTCGATTTGGTCTCGTTAAGAATAATGCGCCAAGTTTTTGTCCACTCACAGATTTTATCCAAGGCTCGTTGGAGTTTTATGGTTGCTGACTCGATTGAACTTTCCGTTGCCAGAATAGCCGTATCGTCCGCGAACGTAGCTACAATAGTGCCTTCAGTTTGTGGTATGTCCCGAGTGTACAGCAAGAATAAGATAGGCCCAAGGACACTTCCTTGCGGAACTCCGGCGGCGATTTCTTTAAAATCAGAATATTCAGTTCCGTGCTTGACACGAAAAAGTCTGTTTTTAAGGTATGATTCTAAGATCTTATGAAGTTGCTCCGGAAGGATTCGTCTTAACTTATAATTCAATCCATTGTGCCAAACCCTGCCGAAGGCTTGAGATACGTCAAGAAAAGCGCTAGAACAAATCTTTTTCTCCTCAAGGGCTTTTTCAATTTCCTCGGTTATTCTATAAACCTGGTCAATTGTGGAATGCTTGATTCTGAACCCGAATTGGTGGTCAGGTATTAGGCGTCTCTCTTCAATGACCGGAAGAATCCATTTCAGTAGGAGTTTTTCAAATACCTTCGATAGTAGCGATATCGGTTTGTACGATTTTTTGTCATTTGGAGATTTCCCCGGTTTCGGAACCATTATGACTTCTGCGACTTTCCATTGATTTGGAACGTATAATAATCTAATAGAAGCATTTATTAAATAAAGCAATTTTAATAGTGCCTTTTTTGGTAATTCCTTGAGGATTTGTCCGGTTATTAAATCATAGCCAGGAGCTTTATTATTTTTCAGGTTATTTATTGCCTGGCAAAGTTCTATAAATGACACACTTTTTTATTTTGAGGTTGTCAGATGTCGTAGTCGTACCGGTTTCTCCGTCAAATGGCTTAAAAGTCTCTTCTAAGTGCTCGGCAATTAGATCCGCTTCTTCTTTGTCACCTTTTGCCCATTCGTTGTTGTTTTTCCTTGTCGGTGGCGAATGTATTTGGGGTTTTTTAATTCTTTTGACAGCTTTCCAGAGCGAGTAATTAGTGGTTTTTTCGGCGGTTAAACCTTCAAGATAAGCTGAAGTCTCTCGGCTTTTTAGGTCTTGGATAGCTTTTTTAAGCTTATTGCATAGGAAATTCGAGTGGGTTTTATGCTGAGGAGCGCGAGTTTGTTTCCATATTTTGCTTGCTCTCCTCTTTTCTCGAATAAGTTCTTTTATTTACGGCGGATAATAAGCTTCACTGCATGGGACTTCTTTCCTCCTTAAAGGTGTATTTTTCCACGCGGCATTCTGTATTGATTCAATAAATTTGCCGAGTTCATCTCCTATTTCGAAGGGTGTTTTGAGCGCTACATTTAAGACAATATTTTCTTCGCAATCAGTTCTAAGGTCGCGCCAGTTAGTTTTTTTGTTATTTAATCTAGGCACACCTTCTACTGTCATTAGTCGGTCACTTATTGTCAAGATTACCGGCGAGTGATCTGAGGAGAGATCAAAGCTTTCCTCTACTTTCGCAAAATTTGAAGATACTCCTTTTGCTACGAAGAAGTCTATTAGGTCCGGTGTTTTTGCTGTATCAGAGGGCGAATACGTCGGTTTCCCCGTCGAAAAGAAATCAACCCCGAATTGCATACCGGCTTCGTACAGAAGTCTGCCTTTCCGTGAATTGGATCTGGAACCCGAAAAGGTGTGTTTTGCGTTGAAATCGCCACCTATAATGAAATTCGGTCCAAGGGAGTCAAGGAGACGTACAAAGTCGTTACTTCTAAACGTGCATCGCGGAGGACAATAAATAGACGCGATGTTGAAATACGAGTGCCTATTCTTAACTCGAACTGAGGTTTTAACTCGAGCTTGCTCAATTTATCAAATATGACTTTGTTGACCTTCGTTTGCTCCTCAAATTTCGCAAGAATTATAGAGAAGACTTGGGAGACTGGGTCTACCGTAACACCGCTTTGCTGGTTTTCTAGCGACGCAGCTTGAGCATGTGTTAGCGTCTCTGGAGATTATGGCTTTTCCTTTGATTTTGCCGAAGGAACTTTACTTTGCTCGACTCTCATCTTAACTTTGACGTGTTTATTGACGGTCGTTACCCTTGGCTTAGCAATTTCACGACTGTTTTTAACCGGTTCTGCGTTCTGGCGTTGAATATTTTTAAATGTGTCTCGCTTTTTTTGAAGCTCTTTTGCCACTTCGCAACATCGATCCAATCCAATATAAATGCACATTTATTTGTATTCACTTAATTTCGAATGTACATACACATGTAATGAATGTATATGTACACATACATATAATATATTTTTTATTGGCCAATTAATTTACATAAATAAATGGTGTATTAAATTAGTTCATGTTTCTTTTGAAGTGGGAGTGGGTGATAACGAACGTGTGTTTACGGGGTAATCTTTGGAAATGATGCATCTATATTCCGCTGAACTGTGCGCCCCCTCTATTCAGCATGTAATTCCGTAAAAGGAAATGCGGCATTACTTAAGCATATTCTGTATAAATCTTTCATTTCTATCCTTGTCTGTATCCAAACTGAAAATTGTCTTCACTTTCAGTTAAGCCTTGGGATGTTAAAGGAGAGCTTTCACCTCTGTCTTTTGTTTTTTCATCTTCTGCTTCTTCTTCGTATACCGAGTCGGGGTGGGTATTTCTCAACGACTAAAATTTGAAAAGACTTTCGTCGAAGCAACTTAAATTGGGGTATTCCTGTATATGCATTCTTCGTTTACTTCAAGGCAGCTTTTGACTCAATGGACGGAAGTGCATTACTTTACAAAGTATACAGTCTACAGCTGCTTATGCCCCAATTTTGAGTACAATAACTACTTCTGGGATGAGTACAGCACAGAAGAAATAGCACTTACTTACTTACTTAGATGGCGCTAAGGGACCGGGGTGGACCTGGGCCTCAACCAACAAACCTCTCCAGCTAGCACGATTACAAGCCAGCTGCCTCCAGCTGCGCACGCCAAGTTGGTTGAGGTCCCCTTCCACTTGTTTGCGCCACCTACCGCGAGGTCGTCTTCTACTGCGTCGTCCATCCGGGGTGGATTCGAAAACTTTCTTAGCGGGAACGTTGGGCTCCATCCGCTCTAAATGACCCAGCCATCTTAGTCGCTGTATGTGAACTCTTCTGGCTAAGTCGATGTCCTTGTACATGCCGTATAGCTCGGCATTGTACCTTCTCCTCCACTCACCGTCTATGCAGACGGGACCAAAGATCGCTCGAAGGACTTTTCTCTCGAAATAACCAAGGGCATCCTCATCCGGTTTTCTCAAAACCCATGCCTCTGCGCCATACAGCAGGACTGGGATGATTAGTGTCTTATAAAGAGTTACCTTAGTAGTTCGAGATAGGGCTTTGCTACTCAATTGCCGTTTTAGCCCATAGAATCAACGATTGGCAAGAGTAATTCTTCGTGTGATCTCCCTACTGATGTCATTTGCGGAGTTCACCATAGAGCCTAGGTAGACAAAATCCTTTACTACCTTAAAATTATATCTGTCTATTGTGGCGTTCTGTCCAAGACGCCGATGTTGTGTGCCCTTTTTTGAAGACAGCATATATTTCGTTTTGCTTTCATTGACCGCTAGACCCATCTTTGCTGCCTCGATCTCAATACTCGTAAATGCCCCATTGACGGCCCGCTGAGTTCTTCCGATTATATCAATGTCATCGGCATAAGCGAGTAGTTGTACAGACTTGTAAAAGATTGTACCTCCGGTGTTGGCTTGTGAGTTTCGTACAATTCTCTCAAGTACTATATTAAAGAGATCGCATGATAGCGCGTCACCTTGTCTAAGACCTTTCCTGACATCGAACGGTTCGGTGATGTTCTTACCTACTTTGATGGAGCAGCGAGAGTTCTCCATCGTCATTCTGCACAAACGGACGAGCTTGGCAGGGATGCCAAGACTAGACATGGCTCTGTATAACTCGTCTCTATACACGCTATCATAGGCAACTTTGAAATCGATAAAGAGGTGGTGCGTATCGATTTTGTATTCATGGGTTTTTTCCAAGATCTGCCGTAGTGTGAATATTTGGTCAATGGGGGACTTTCCCGGCCTGAAACCGCACTGATAAGGACCAACAGGTTGTTGACGATCGGTTTTAGGCGTTCACATAATACGGCAGACAGGATTTTATATGCGATGTTGAGGAGACTTATACCTCTGTAATTGGCGCAGTTCAGAGGGTCTCCTTTCTTCAGGATCGGGCAATCCAGCTTTGTTGGATTTGAGTTTAGATATCGCTTTCCTCACTTCATTCTGATCGGGTTGGCGGGAATCTTGACTGCCATCGTCACTGTTGAATGGCTCATTCTGCCTGACAGCGGAATATTGGTCATCATCGCCGTTTAGCAGTCTGCAGAAGTGTTCCTTTCATATCCTCAGCAGCGACTGCGATTCCACTACTATGTTACCATTTTCGTCCCTGCAGGCTTCTGTTCTGGCTTTGAAACCCTGGCATGTTCTTTTTACTCTTTGGTAAAATTTTCGAACATTATTCCTGCAATAGAGTCTCTCAATCTCCTCGATCGAGCGCTTCTCATGCTCCTTTTTCTTCTTTCTGAGAAGTCGATGTTCCTCTTTTCTCCTGCGCACGTAGAGCTCGTAAGCAGCTCTAGTCCTTCTATGCAGCGCCGCTTTGTACGCCTCTTGTTTAGCTGCATGTGCTTGTCGGCATTCCTCATCAAACCAGGGGTTTCGTTGTGGTGGGCGAGAGAAACCCAGTATATCAGAGGCGGCATCTCTGATGGCTTGTTGGCAACGCTGCCACTGGTCTTCCGCATTTGCTGCTGGCGGCATAGGACTAAGATTGAGATTAGAAGAAACACGATCGGCAAAGGTTCTGGCGGTCTCTTGCGATTGTAACTTTTCGACGTCAAATTTCCTCACAGTATTTCGTTGATTTCGCTCCGTTCTGGATATCCGCATCCGTACCTTGGCTACAACTAGGTAGTGATCCGAGTCCACGTTGGCTCCTCGGAAAGTCCGGACACCCAGAATACTGGAAGAGTGCCTTGCGTCGATCGCAATGTGATCGATTTGGTTGACGATTTTTCGATCAAAGGAGAGCAATGTTCCTTTGTGAATATCGAGACGTGGGAACCGCGTACTAGCTACGACAAAAGTTTCGCCCCGATGCAAAGTCGATTAGCCTGAGTCCGTTGTCGGATGTGTTGTCGTGCAGGCTGTGCTTTCCGACCACGCTACTAAAGACGTCCTCTCTTCCTAGCTTTGCGTTAAAATCACCTAGGATAATTTTAACGTCGTGGCTAGGGCATTGCTCATACGTCTTGTCCAAGAGCTGGTAGAAGTCGTCCTTTGTCGCGTCGTCTTTCTCCTCATGAGGGGCGTGAACGCATATTAGGCTAATGTTGGCAAATTTAGCCTTGATACGGATAGTCATAAGGCGCTCGTTCACATGCCTGAAACTCAAGACTTCTTGCCTAAGTCTGCCTCCAATGACAAATCCGCAGCCGAATAGACGCTGTCCTTTTTGTCTGTAGCAATCGCCGTAGTAGATGTCGCAGTTTTTCATACTCCTTTTGCTCGGCCCATCCCATCGCACTTCTTGGATGGCGGTAATGTCTGCTTTGAGACACTCTAGGGCCTCCGCAAGTTGTTCGGCTGCACGTGCTTTGTAGAGGGACCTAACATTCCACGTGCAGACACGAAGATCGTTGTCCTTTTTACGTTTGCTTGGGTCGTCAACAGTAAAATCATCCGTATCCGAGGCTGTTGGTTGCTTCGTAACCGAATGTTTTTTACGTGGTAGGGAAGTTAACCCGACGGCACAACCCCCAACCTGGAGGACCAGATCCTTTTTTAGCAACCCCTAAGACGAGGGGCCGGATACACCGAAGTCAGTAACCCACTTCGGGGATATGAGCGCTGCCGTTGCCCCATTAAGGGTTCATCCGCCACCATCTCTTTTTCAATACCCTGACGTAGTATTGAAAATCCTTACAGACCTCAGCTTCAAATATGTCGAAGTAGCTCCGGTAAGGTTTCCGCTGACCTGTAGACATCACCGTTGATTCCATCGGGAGAATTCATCCGCCGCACGTCCTCCTTCTGAGGACCTCTTGTTAGACTTCTGAGACGCATATTTCAGCCGATCAGGTCAACAAGAAATGCCTCGTCCGGTTAAACATATGCGCGCTGAAGTTCACCCAGATGTGCTTATGCAGGTCCGAGTGTTCAGCTACCCATATATCGTCAGACTCAGCATACGCTCATCGTTAGTTCACTATCGGATAGCTATCCAGCGGGCACCACGGGGAGGTGATGATGCGATTTTACCCGCCAGAAGAAATAGCAACGGTTATAAAATTGCGTCGAGAGCTGCAGAAACTAAATTATATATCTCATAGGAATGATCCACCACCAGTCTGCAGCATGTGCAATTTGTCAGAGACACAGGATACTTTTGACTTTGTTGGAAAGTACCCAAGCAGATCTGTGTTTGGAATTGATGTCTTATCGGAGAACGTAGTTCTTCACATTCTTAATGAGATAAACGTACCAATGCTAATCAGGTATAGTAAAATTGTCCTACAATTTATAGAGAGAATCTTAAATGAATACTTCTAAAAGAATGTAAAATAAGTAATAAAAATAAACAATTAGTTAACTACTGTGCTATTAGGCTACAATTAAGACTTACATGTGGCTCTAAAACTTCCGGACACATGCAGTCTGTTCCAAGCAAAGGTTCTAGCTGTATTTAAAGCTGCGGAATTACTTGAGATGGGATCAATATCCGATAAGAATATCGCCATCTACATTGACAGGCAGGCTGCGCTAGAGTCTTACGTCACAAAATCTGAGATCGTCAGCAATTGCCGCACAATGCTCGAGGCATTATGTACTTAGAACCGTGTCAGATTATGTTGGGTGGGTACCTGGACACTGCAATATAGAAGTCAACGAAAAAGCCGACGCGATGGTCATAAGAGGAGCAGAGCTCCCGCATAGTGACATAATTGCTGCATTAAACCAACAAGGTGCGTGGCTAAGGAAATTATCCTTGATAGAATTATCAACATGGCTAATGCAAGATGATCCAACTTAGATGGTCATAGGTTGTCCAAGACCTTGTTTGTGGCCTGTGCTCTGTGTTAGACCGCAGGAAATCTGGGGAGATCATAAGGCAAGAAAGATTACGGCTAAGAACAGCGATATGAATACTCCCTGGACATTGTCTTCTAATATATATGTACGTATATATAACTTATGAATACAATCACTTATACAATCACAATCTTAAATGCAATAAAATGATTTATGAAGAAGTAATAGAACGAGGAATGGGCCTACCGGGGACACCTCAACAAAAAAACCGCATCGAGTATTTTACCCCACTGGGTGATATGTAAAAGAATACATGCAAATACCTATATATAGATTGTTTCTATATATGTATATACTAAGCCACATTAATATCTTAAGCATTATCAGCATTGATAACCGATATATTATTTCAAAAAGTGAAAAAGTGTCGTTTTAAGAAATCTGTCGTTACAACCGATCTTTAATTCAGTGTTTGTAAATAATAGAAGATGAATCTCTAATTGGGGTATAAAACATTAGACTAAGTATTAATTTTTTTTGCAAATGCATAGGTATATGTACATGTACTTGTACATACATATCCCTAGATACAAATATATTAACCCAAGCAAAAATCTTAATGCAACAAAACCGGAAATATAGCAAGGTTGCTTATTATGTAACCGCATAGAAATAATGAAATGTAGCAACGTTTGAGTCTGTGCATATTGCAAAATAAATTCATTGATAACTAACTTAAACACCAAAAAATACAAAAAAATACGAAAGGTACAACCAGACATAATCTCACAAACCTTCATAATAATACCCACACCACATCATAATAATACCCACACCAGTCGTACATACATATGCATGTATGTACACTACCTCGAAGAGAAATTTTTGTTAATTTTCTCGTCTTCTTTGTGCTTTTCCATTTCGGTTTCGTTGCAGTGCTGCCACTAGACGCATAGCGTATTGTAGCCGATCCCTAGGCAAAAGCTAGTAGATTCAACCAAAGGGTAGCACAACAGCTCCATTCATTTATTTATTAAAATTTACACTTTTTTTTTTTATAATTTGCGAGCACTCAAGGGGGTAGGTAGGTAGGTAGAAGTGGTTGTGTTAGCAAACCATGCCGACACTTAATTAGCGCAGAAGCGCCGTTTTAGCACCACAACTCAAGTGACCTATTGGATGTAAAAAGGACGCTTACTTGTAGGGAAAGGGAAAACGAGTAAGGATTATTCAAATCCACCCCGTTACATTGAGGAAGTTGATAATATCCCCAATGCTAATCTCCGCTAGCTCTATAAAGTTGTCGAAAAAGAGTTTACCTAAGGTGCGCTGTCTGGCCTTGCCTAAAGCCGGACACTTGCAGAGGAAGTGTAAGATTGTGTCTATCTCGTCAGCAGTATCGCAGCTGCGACAGTGTGCATTAAATGCAATGCCCATTCTGACCGCATGAACCCCGATGGGGCAGTGGCCAGTACTAACTGCCAGAACTCTTGCGATATCTGTACGGTTTAGTAGATCTTGCGTTCTTTTCCGAGAATAGTTGGGCCACATCTGCCTGGAAATAACACAGTTCCGCACCCCCTGCCATGTGTTATCAACCTTTAGCAGGGGGCAGCGTCCAGATAACTGAGGAGATTTTTATTATTTTTTTGTCTTTTGCTTCTGATTCACAGTATTTTTTTCCCCGATAACCGATGTCATAGCAAATAATCATCAACAGAGCGAATAATAGCCATATGACCAAGCTACTGCCAGTGTTATGCCTTCGCCGTAGTATTCACACAAGCTTTCGCAATTGATCGGACTGACTTTTTATATATTTCATAAGAAATAAATAAATGCTTGCTGATATCAGGATTTGAACTATGAACCATTAACCATAATAAAATAAAAGTAATGAACAACAAACAAAAATAAATAAATTAGACTTTTAAACTCTCCATTAATAAAAATAAACAATGAACAAAAATAATTAAATTAGGCTTTGCGACGACACTATGTAGAGATGATAATGGATATGTACGAAGGAGCAAAGACAATAGTAGGATGTCCCGCTGGAGTAACCGAAGAGTTCCCGTCAGAGGACCATCCTACGAAAAATAGAGCGCGACCGGCTCAGTTGGTATTTCCACGTTCAAAGGAGAGATCATTTGAACGCCGTTAAAAAGGCAATATCTACTAACGTTCCAAAGACATCGCGAGGCAGAAGAGCCAGGCCTATAAACACCTGGATCGCAACGACACCAGCATTTGATTGGCCTCAGTAACCACGTGATCCAAAATCGGGAGTCCTGCCGATATTTTCTGATGTCAAAGAGGCGAACCCCACAAGAAATGCAGTGAAGTGACGATCTCTTGTTTTCAAATCATAACCTCGCCGAAATAGGAAGAAGAAGAAGGCTTTGTGACGACACTACATAAACAATAAACAAAAATAAATAAATTATGCTTTGTGGAGTTTTCCATTAATAAGCTTAAATCTTCTAGCAAAATTAATTAATCTTAAATCGATTTTAATTCTGTTCAAATTTGAAAATTTTCGCTCAGCTGGAGCGCTGCTATGCGGAAGGCAATAAAGGTTAAACATAAGTGATGCTCAGGGGCGATTCCTCTCAGTTAGCTAGTTTAGCGGCGCTAAACCAAGAATTTAAATAAATAAATTCTTTGAAATACATTCTATACGCAAAATACCAGGAATGAGGATGTTAAAGTAACTATGAAAATTAATAATTGCAATAATCAATGACATACTAAATAACAAAACTACCTACATATTTACAAATCATATTTTCCTACACACAACACAATACTCCCATACAAAAAGTTTCCCTAGAAATATTCTTTAGCGTTAAAATTTGCGATACCAAATTCCCTGCCTGCACACACACAATCCAAAACTCCGATAAAAAAAAGTCTTCCGCTTGTAGCATTTTAGCGTAAAAAATTGCGCTACCAAATTCCCTACAATCTATATAAGAGTGTTTGACTACCAGTCGTAAGCAAGGCCCAGTTAAATAAACGGAAGCGTTAGCGCAAACAAATGCGATAAAACTTGAATGTGGGGTGTAATGTGTAAGCAAGCAGGTACATTTTGTGCGCTCCCTTTTTTTTGTACTTTCGTATGTTTCTCTTTCTAGGGAAATTGCAGTAAGAATGCGTGTGCTTACTTGTGTCGTTATTTGATTGAATAAACAGTGTTTTGAATCCCAAAAGTTCAGTGCGAAATTATTTAATTTATTATTTTATATTTGCGTGGATTATAAATGTGAGTAAATAATATATTTCTGGTGCTTTGGAATATGAGAGTGCGCTCTTGTTTTGTTTTTTTTTTATTTGTGAGAAGTGAGATGAAAGTAATGCAAAGGGCTAAAAATAATGTTATATAGATCATAGTGAAATATTCATAACTTTATTTTGTGCAAAAAGTCGCCACAGTAGCATCGACTAACGTGAACATTTTTTTACATTGTTAAATGACCGCTCTCAACGCTCTTCGTTTTTTTTTTGATGATGATAAAACAATGTTTAAAATCACTTAAATTTGTTCCTTTAATTGGTTTTTAAGACTCTGATCATTCAGTACGAAAAATTGGTTCGATGAATCAATTTGAAAACTAACAGGAATATTTTTGGTCTATTTTTCTGTAAAACCTAGTACTAAGATTAGGATTGTGATAAATATTTGCCAATCTTGAAACAGTTTACTACAAAACTAAAAAAAACTCATTTGTTTGTACTTTTTTTTTTAATTACGGCGAATGGTAAAAAAAAAATGTTTTTCATAAAATTTTAAAATAAACTTGTAGGAGTTTATCTCTTGTTTTTGAAACTGCCCTTAAATTTTATATGTCATGATTATTTGTCGAGATATTGGTGATCAAAGACAAAACGGTGTTT
Source organism: Brachypalpus laphriformis (assembly GCA_945910035.1). Lineage (NCBI taxonomy): Eukaryota > Metazoa > Arthropoda > Insecta > Diptera > Syrphidae > Brachypalpus > Brachypalpus laphriformis. Next base: position 216,607,558 of record OX246753.1, on the reverse strand, counting down.
TTTCATTCAAGATCAAAAATCTCTGGCCAAAAAAAATCGTAGGACAACGAAAAACTGCGAAATTGAAGCTGAATAAACAATTTATCTGACGAATACATTTGATTAACTCCAAAAAAAAATGCAGCTCTTCAATTTTTATTATTTTTATTTTTTTGAAGTGTATGTACCTATATCTTAACGCGTGACAAACATATTGGTGGTACTTATTAGTGTTAAGGTAGTCTTTAATGCTCACATTGCTAGAATCTTTCTATGGGAAGTTTCCTACAGTTATTGTAAGATAGGCATTAGTTTTGTTTCGTTCCATAAAGACTTTTTATCGATAAATAAGGGAAAATTGCTTTCTCATACTTCAAAGCAAATGCTATGTTTTTATTTGTTTGTTTCATATTATTTGAATAGGAACAGGTACCTATTTATTAAGATAAATAATAGGATCTTTATTTTGGTAGGAAATAAAATGGAATCTGCAACAATAACAGCTCAAACAAAATCCATAATAGAAGATCTATTAGAGAAACCATTTGGAACGAGATCGTTTTCGGAAAAACGTTTAATTATTCAAAATGGACGCCCGTGCCCAAAACTATCAGGTTTAAAATCAACGCACAAGGACCGTAATAGAGAGTATACTAGAAACTTTAATGAAAATCAGTTTTCCCTTTACCCATGGTTAGCTGGATGTGAAAATAAAAAAAAACTTTTTTGTTGGCCTTGTTTACTGTTCTCCGGAATTCATTCTGCCTGGAGTTCATCGGGTGTTGACAATCTTAATGCTCTAACCACACTTCAAAAAAAAAACACAAACAAAGCGCATCCCATTTACAATGTGTGTTTAAACTAGCTAGATTTGGTGAAAATAGGATAGACGAAGCTTTAAGCTCCCAGTTAAAAACTGCTAACACTCAACATAACATCCAGGTTAAGAAAAATCGTGAGGTGCTCAAACGCCTAATAGATGTGACATGTTATCTCGCAAACCAGGAGTTATCATTTAGAGGTCATAATGAATCTATTTTGTCTTTAAATCGAGGAAACTACATTGAGTTTTTAAATGTATTAAAACAATACGACCCTATATTATCACAACACCTTGAAACGGCAACGGTTTTTAAAGGTACCTCAATGGCGATTCAAAATGATTTGATCAAAGCGGTTGGTGAGCTTTTAAAGAGTCATATTACCAAAACAATTAAGCAGTCAGAGTTTGTCGCAATAATGCTTGACGAAACTTCTGACATTCAAATGAAATCGCAATTATCCGTTGTATTTCGATATTACTTTAATAAGAAAATTCATGAAACTTTCGTTGAATTTATCGATGTAAGCTCTGGGCGAACAGCAGAAGATTTGTTTCAATTAGTTACAGCTCTGTTGGAAAAATATGACATAAAAGATAAACTTGTAGCCCAGACTTACGACGGAGCTTCCGTTATGAGTGGCCATTTGAATGGACTTCAAATGAAAGTTAAGAGTGTATGTCCCAATGCTGTATTTGTCCACTGTTATGCACACGTATTGAATTTAGTGCTGTCTCAAGGATTAAACAATATAAGAGAGTGCAGGTTTTTTTTAGCGCTTTGAATGGCATCGCAACGTTCGCATCTCATTCAAGCAAAAGGACGCATGCTCTTAAAGAATTTTTAAAAAGAAAAATTCCATCGTTAGCCACAACTAGATGGGGCTTTAGTTCACGACTTGTCAATGTAGTCTACTCTTAGGCTGAAAACATTCAACAATATTTTGAAAGTATTCAAAATGATGAGACAAATGCATGGGAAAGTAATGATCGGATGGCTGCATCGGGTTACTGTAATTTTTTGAAAAGCTTTGAAACTGTTTTTCTTTTGAATGTGTTTTCAAAACTTTTTTCACACTCAGATGTACTTTTCAATACATTACAAAATGCCAATATAGACATTGTTTTTTGTACAAACCAAATAAACAAGCTTAATGAATTTCTTAAAGTTCAAAGAAACGAAGGGTTTCAGGAAATTTAGCAATCAACATTGCAGACTGTTCCATCATATGCTGATAAACGAAAAGCTCGAAAAGATCAATTTGACACAAATGAAACGAAATACAGGAAATTGTTCTTTGAAATAGTTGACAATTTAAGTATGCAGATATCAGAAAGGTTTGCATCCTTTGAAAAACTGAAATATTTCGATTTACTGAACGGGAAAAAATTTAGTAACTATCGCCAAAAAAACAATTTTCCTGAAGAATTAATTAAAAATCTAATTGAAAGCTACCCGAACATATTTGAATTCACTCAATTAAAGAATGAATTGACTGTTTTTATGAAAACACAGACGCTATACAGCCAACAGGTACAACATCAGCAGGATCGTCAAAAACGACAACACCATTTGATGTCTTGCTCTGGATGGAGACAAATATCGCCGACAGTTTTGAGCAGGTGTACAAGCTTTCAAAACTTATATGTACAGTACCAGCTTCAACGGCGTCTGTAGAGCGCTCCTTTTCTGCATTGAAGAGGATAAAGACGTACCTTCGAAGCACTCAAGGTCAGGAGAGATTGAGCTATTTGGCTCTCATGTCTATCGAAAAGGAATTTTTGAAAGAGCTGAAAGAAAGTGACGAATTTTATAATCGAGTCATCGAAAATTTTGTGACCGTTGACCGACGAACCGAATTTATGTATCGATAAATGCTTTTCTTAAACCTTTTATTTTATATTATTTAAATGTGGAGTATATTTTTCTTTGTCTTTTTTATAGTCATTAATAAAATTTAAAAATTACGATTTGTTTTTTATTTTATTTTAAACTTCCCCAGAGCACGTAGCTAACCCAATGCTTAAGACCAGGAATCGCCACTGGTGATGCTATGATATTTCGTTCGCGCTAAAGATACCTTTTCTCTGTCGAACGTATGGTTTATTGCATATAGTGCATAACGATCCAGTCTTGCTGGCTGATAATTAAACAAAAAGCCATCACCAGGCGCGAGATTTTTGAAAGTAGTGCTCATTTTATGAATTTTAGTCTTGCTGACTCAAGGATTTTCTATAAATTTTCTGGTAGTAAAAGAGCACCAAAAGAAACTGCACACTTTGAAGAGAACAAAGTAAAAGAGCCCAAAAGAAACAGCCGATAATAGGTGGAAAGTGGGAAGATAAAAAAAAACTTTTGCGATCAACGTATAGTGTGAAGTTTCTACCATGATGTACTCGTATATGTAGCTTTGTATTTACTTGAGTATGTACATATGTACATATTCTTTTCCTTTTCATGGTTCTGGCGGATGAAATAATTTTTTTTTTTGCGCTACAATTATTCACTGGCGCTAAAGGGGCTCGACTTCCCTTTTTGATGTATTGTTAGGAAACCGATGTATATGTGAGCATTAATGAGATAAGGATTAGAAAGAAGCTATCCATGCACATTTGTCATACATGTCTATGGAGAGGAAAAATAGAGTTCGGAAGAGCATTATTTACATATCTACAATATGTATGTACGTGGTGTGCTTGTGCAGGTCCTGAAATGATCTCTATATTAATATAGGTTTTAGGGTAAACTAGCTATTTCGATTGACCGCTTTCCATGAATATATCAGCAAAACAGGGATAGGCAGGAGACATTACAGCGGTGTTCAAACGAAACAATGCTGTTCGCAATATTCATGTCTCCTACAAGCTTTCTTCTAGGAAGTGCAATAAGGTTTTTGGTGCACCTGACCAGATTTGAGCGTTATACTCTAACTTAGGGCGTTTATTCGCCTTATACGAGTCAATTAAAGCCGAATCCTAGGTAAGTGGGGAAATATTTCCTCCACAGTTTTACAAAATTTTGAATTGCCCAATTGCCTTGCAGTACATTTTTGAGGCACTAAGTCGTCTTAGGGTTGGTAAAGTTGCATGATCGGATTGAGCCACATTATATAAATATGGTACTGACGAACTGAACACCGATTTTACTTACTTGTTCAACAACATTTTGGAAAAGAAGATAATACCACATCGCTTCAAGGAAGCCTTGATCTCTTCCATTCATAAGAAAAGTTGTAGGTATGGCGTGAACTGCCGAGACAATTCCTTTTTAAATGCGTTAAAAGTCGACTAACTGCATAGATAGGTACCAATACTCGTAAACTGCCCAATGAATATCAAGCGGGTTTCCGGCAAGGATATTCTATTGTTGATCACGTGTTTGGCTTAAATACGAGTAGTATTGTGTAGTCATTTCTCTTGAAGGATAAGAAACTACAGGAATACCCCACTTTACGACAGGGTTACGTTCCAGAAAATGACGAATTAACTTGAAACGACTTCAATCGGATCCAATATAAATTTTCCATATTAAAATTTTTAGTGACTGATTCATATTCATATGGGAGTTCTTTTTTGGCGAGGTTTTAACTCGAGCTTGCTCAATTTATCAAATATGACTTTGTTGACCTTCGTTTGCTCCTCAAATTTCGCAAGAATTATAGAGAAGACTTGGGAGACTAGGTCTACCGTAACACCGCTTTGCTGGTTTTCTAGCGACGCAGCTTGAGCATGCGTTAGCGTCTCTGGAGATTATGGCTTTTCCTTTGATTTTGCCGAAAGAACTTTACTTTGCTCGACTCTCGTCTTAACTTTGACGTGTTTATTGACGGTCGTTACCCTTGGCTTAGCAATTTCACGACTGTTTCTAACCGGTTCTGCGTTCTGGCGTTGAATATTTTTAAATGTGTCTCGCTTTTTTTGAAGCTCTTTTGCCACTTCGCAACATCGATCCAATCCAATATAAATGCACATTTATTTGTATTCACTTAATTTAGAATGTACATATACATGTAATGCATGTATATGTACACATGCATATAATATATTTTTTATTGGCCAATTAATTTACATAAATAAATAGTGTATTAAATTAGTTCATGCTTCTTTTGAAGTGGGAGTGGGTGATAACGAACGTGTGTTTGCGGGGTAATCTTTGGAAATGATGCATCTATATTCCGCTGAACTGTGCGCCCCCTCTATTCAGCATGTAATTCCGTAAAAGGAAATGCGGCATTACTTAAGTATATTCTGTATAAATCTTTCGTTTCTATCCTTGTCTGAATCCAAACTGAAAATTGCCTTCACTTTCAGTTAAGTCTTGGGATGTTAAAGGAGAGCTTTCACCTCTGTCTTTTGTTCTTTCATCTTCTGCTTCTTCTTCGTATACCGAGTCGGGGTGGGTATTTCTCAACGACTAAAATTTGAAAAGACTTTCGTCGAAGCAACTTAAATTGGGGTATGCCTCTATATGCATTCTTCGTTTACTTCAAGGCAGCTTTTGACTTAATGGACCGAAGTGCATTACTTTACAAAGTCTACAGTCTACAGCTGCTTATGCCCCAATTGTGAGTACAATTACTACTTCTGGGATGAGTACAGCACAGAAGAAATAGCAACGGTTATAAAATTGCGTCGAGAGCTCCAGAAACTAAATTATATATCTTATAGGAATGGTCCACCACCAGTCTGCAGCATGTGCAATTTGTCAGAGACACAGGATACTTTTGACTTTGTTGGAAAGTACCCAAGCAGATCTGTGTTTGGAATTGATGTCTTATCGGAGAACGTAGTTCTTCACATCCTTAATGAGATAAACGTACCAATGCTAATCAGGTATAGTAAAATTGTCCTACAATTTATAGAGAGAATCTTAAATGAATACTTCTAAAAGAATGTAAAAGAAGTAATAAAACTAAACAATTAGTTAATTACTGTGCTATTAGGCTACAATTAAGACTTACATGTGGCCATGAAACTTCCGGACACATGCAGTATGTTCCAAGCAAAGGTTCTAGCTGTATTTAAAGCTGCGGAATTACTTGAGATGTGATCAATATCCGATAAGAATATCGCCATCTACATTGACAGGCAGGCTGCGCTAGAGTTTTACGTCACAAAATCTGAGATCGTCAGCAATTGGCGCACAATGCTCGAGGCATTATGTACTTAGAACCGTGTCAGATTATATTGGGTGGGTACCTGGACACTGCAATATAGAAGTCAACGAAAAAGCCGACGCGATGGTCATAAGAGGAGCAGAGCTCCCGCATAGTGACATAATTGCTGCATTAAACCAACAAGGTGCGTGGCTAAGGAAATTATCCTTGATAGAATTATCAACATGGCTAATGCAAGATGATCCAACTTAGATGGTCATAGGTTGTCCAAGACCTCGTTTGTGGCCTGTGCTCTGTGTTAGACCGCAGGAAATCTGGGGAGATCATAAGGCAAGAAAGATTACGGCTAAGAACAGCGATATGAATACTCCCTGGACATTGTCTTCTAATATATATGTACATATATATAACTTATGAATACAATCACTTATTTCTTAAATGCAATAATATAATTTATGAAGAAGTAATAGAACGAGGAATGGGCCTACCGGGGACACCTCAACAAAAAAACCGCATCGAGTATTTTACCCCACTGGGTGATATGTAAAAGAATACATGCAAATACCTATATATAGATTGTTTCTATATATGTATATACTAAGCCACATTAATATCTTAAGCATTATTAGCAATGGTAACCGATATATTATTTCACAAAGGGAAAAAAGTGCCGTTTTAAGAAATCTGTCGTTACAACCGATCTTTAATTCAGTGTTTGTAAATAATAGAAGATGAATCTCTAATTGGGGTATAAAACATTAGACTAAGTATTAATTTTTTTTTGCAAATGCAAATATGTACATGTACTTGTACATACATATCCCTAGATACAACTATATTAACCCAAGGAAAAATCTTAATGCATCAAAACCGGAAATATAGCAAGGTTGCTTATTATGTAACCGCATAGAAATAATGAAATGTAGCGACGTTTGAGTCTGTGCATATTGCAAAATAAATTCATTCATAACTAACTTAAACACCAAAAAAATACAAAAAATACCAGACATAATCTCAAAAACCAACCCTTCATAATAATACCCACACCAGTCGTACATACATACATTTCTCGTCTTCTTTGTGCTTTTCCATTTCGGTTTCGTTGCAGTTCCCTAGGCAAAAGCTAGTAGATTCAACCAAAAGGTAGCACAACAGCTCCATTCATTTATTTATTAAAATTTACACTTTTTTTTTATAATTTGCGAGCACTCAAGGGGGTAGGTAGGTAGGTAGAAGTGGTTGTGTCAGCAAACCATGCCGACACTTAATTAGCGCAGAAGCGCCGTTTTAGCACCACAACTCAAGTGACCTATTGGATGTAAAAAGGACGTTAACTTGTAGGGAAAGGGAAAACGAGTAAGGATTATTCAAATCCACCCCGTTACATTGAGGAAGTTGATAATATCCCCAATGCTAATCTCCGCTAGCTCTATAAAGTTGTCGAAAAAGAGTTTACCTAAGGTGCGCTGTCTGGCCTTGCCTAAAGCCGGACACTTGCAGAGGAAGTGTAAGATTGTGTCTATCTCGTCAGCAGTATTGCAGCTTGCGATATGCAGCATCTTGCTTGGGATGCAAAATGTATTTAAAGATTCATGTAAGCGACGAGCATGGGGAGAGATTTCACCAAGAAATTTTCATACTATTAATATTTTTGAAGGCTATGACTATCCACCTTGTCTTGGTGCTGGGGCTTAAGAAGGGCCAAAGGTTTTCTGCGGAGATATGTCGGCGAGTGCTGGACTCCTAGACTACCTCAGGTCCAAGCATTGCGAGCGGTACCCGCAGAGGAGATACCCACCATGCCCAAGGAAAGGCTCTGTGTTCTTGACTGGGGTGTGGACAAAACGGAGATCCTCGGCTTCCTAAAAGCCCAGAACCCTTCTACTGATATGAAGGGCTGGGAGGTCGTCGGGGAGGAAGAGGCGAAGAATGGGACTAAGGGATTCATCATTCTTATGAATGAAGCCCCGGCCTCACTTCTGGCAGACAAGCAGTTGAGGTTGTGCTATGGAGCGGGAGAGGTAACTCTTAAGCTCCTAAAGCGGACTCAACGCGCGGAGAACGATGCGGCGACTGACGCTATGGAAGTTGAGATTGCGACAACCGATGCAGGTAGTGCAAATCAATCTTCATCATAGTGCGGTCGCCTCCGACAACCTGAAGCTGCTCCTCATGGAGGACGCTGGCAAGGTGGCTAAAAAGAGTCTTAATATATTAATGTTATCTCATTTCAGCTCCGGCGACTTGACGGTGGTAAACGTGAGAGAGGTGAATGGAAACTGCACGGTGGCGTCTGCGTAACTACCTTACGATGGCGGCATCAACGTCCCCTCGGAAAATCTGAGGTCGCTCATATCAGCGTCTCAAAAAGGTGAGAAAAACTTAGTCTTGGGATGTGATGCCAACGCCCACCATACTCTGTGGGCTAGCACCGACATCAATGCTAGAGGCGAAGTTTTGTTTAATTATATTCTTGAAACCAATCTTATTATTTGTAATAGAGGCAATGACCCCACCTTTGTGACGTCTAATAGAAGGTAAGTCTTGGATATAACTTTTGTTTCTGACCAGAGCTCTGTTGAAGTTGTTAACTGGAGAGTCTCCAACAAGGCGTCACTATCTGATCGCTGTTGGATATTCTTCAAGCTACAGCTTTCTACTCATGGGAGGGGGACTTTTAGAAATCCGCGTAGGGCCAACTGGTCAAAATTCAAGAGAGAACTGAGGAAATCAGTGTATCAACACACTGAGGACCCCGACTCGACTGAAGCAGTTGACAATGCAGTCGATGCACTGACAGGTTCCCTTACGCGATCCTTTGAGAAGTCCTGCCCGCTTAGTAGGCTTAGCGGTAAAAGGCGTCCACCATGGTGGAACGATAAAATAGCGGAACTCATTCGTATTTCAAGAAGAGGGTGAAACCTCGCTAAGGACGGGGTCGTCGAGTGGTCCACCTATAAAGAAAGCGTGAAGCTCCTCAAGAAAGAGATTAGGTTCGCAAAGAGGAACTCTTTTGCGCATCTACAGAATCAACAAACGAAGCGTCCCGCCTAAGGAAGGTCCTGGCCAAGACACCAACGCCGGAATTTAATAGTATTAAAAGCGATGGCACCTGGGCAGAATCACACGAGGAAACGCTGGACATGCTACTGAGTACTCACTTTCCCGGATGTACATCAATCTCCGGAGATGATCTAACCATTCCGGAGACGACATCGGGAATAAGCGCGGAAGAGGTGGGTTATATAAAAGATGATGACAAGATAGCTTATGCAATTAAATCATTTGCTCCATATAAGGCACCAGGAATGGATAACATTCGACTTGTGATGCTGCAAGAGTCAGTGGATATTGCTATTCCATGGCTCAAGAGTATCTTCACAGGATGCCTTAAGCTAGGTTATGTTCCTAAAGCATGGCGGGAGGTGCGCGTTGTTTTCATTCCCAAAGCAGAGAAAGCGAGCCATACAAACGCAAAAGACCTGAGACCTATCAGTCTATCGCCCTTTTTGCTGAACACTTTGGAACCTTTGATAGATGTATATATAAGAGGTGTGATCGGCGATGATTACCTATCTAAATCACAACATGCATACATCTGCGGCAGATCGGTAGACACGGCCCTCCACCGGGTCCCTGCTAATATGGCTCCTTGTGGTGGATGAGATCTTGGTAATACTGAAGGAAAACGGCTTCAACGTGACGGCCTATGCGGACGATGTCGTTATCCTGGTTTCGGGAAAATTTTCTCCAGTCCTAAGTGAAAAGCTCAATTTCGCACTACAACTAGTGGATAACTGGGTCAATAGCAAAGGGCTGGGAGTGAATCCTTCAGAGACGGAGGTAGTTCTCTTCACTAAGAGGAGATCAATCCCTACCTTCAGACCCCAAATATTGGTGGCACTGAACTAAGCATCTCAAGTTCAGCTCGGTATCTGGGCGTAGTTCTAGATTCCAAACTTAACTGGAAGGAAAATATTGCCGAACTCGTTAAAAAAGCAAGCGTAGCTTTCTACTCCTGCAAAAAGGCTTTCAGCAATATGTGGGGCTTCAAACCGACTGTGGTGTACTGGATATACACGGCGGTTGTAAGACCCATTCTCACATATGGTCCACTAGTATGGTGGACGGCACTTGAGAAGCAATACCTGCTTTCAAACCTCACCAAAATCCAGAGGGCGGCGTGCATCGGAGTCATGGGATCAATGAGAACAACACGAACAGCGGCAATGGAAACCATGCTTAGTTTCATTCCGCTTGACATATACTGCAGCAGTCTGGCGGCTAAAACCGCTGAAAGACTGAGAGATGGCCGGTTATGGTCATCAAGCCTTTACGGCATGCCTCCATTCTGTCCCGATGGGGGATCACCAGCGGATTGACGGGAACTGATCACATGAACCCGATGCTAGCATTCGAAAAGAGATTCAGGAGAATATACTGGAAGAATCGAAGAACCATGAAGAAAAAGGAGTTGGCTTTCTATACCGAACGGTTCTAAGATGGACGTTGGCACGGGAGCCGGAGTTTATTGTGAGACCCTAGGAATAAACCGCTCCTTTAGAATAAACGACGACTGCAGCGTCTTCCAGGCCGAGGTCGCAGCCATTATACAGGCTGCTGAAATTATACGCGAGAGTAATATCGTTGGTAAAACGATCACTCTCTATATAGACAGCCAGGCAGCCGTTAAGGCTCTGGACTCTGCCGTGGTTAGGTCGAGGCTCGTGAGAAGCTGTATATCACTCTCAAACGATATATCTAGAGCCAATGTGGTGACCCTTCTGCGGGGTACCAGAGCATATGGATATCGAAGGTAACGAAAGGGCTGACGAGCTTGCTAGGAAAGGGTCGGCGCTGCAATTATCGCGGGCTCTCCCCTCTATAGCAACCCCAATCAGTTCCTTGCGGAAAAAAATAGAGGATGAAGCCACCGGTCGAGCAAACAGACGCTGGGCTCATCGGGAAACATGCACAAGGGCTAGGACGCTATGCCCGGCCTACAGCAAAAAGAGATCAACCTCTCTGGTAAAACTTAGTCATTATAACGCACAGGTCATTTCTGGCATAATTACCGAACATTGTGCCATTGGCGTTCACGCGGAGCGACTAGGTGTGCTGCATAATGACTATTGCAGAAGTTGCAGGGACAAAGAAGAAATTGAATCTGTTTGCCACCTGTTGTGTGACTGTCCTGCCCTATCCGTCAGATAGGGCATCTAACCTTAAAGAAAACATAATAAAAGAATATACATTTTCCTAATTAGTTCAATGTCTCTGATGGATGTTATGAGCATAAACTTGATTTAATAGATTTCCTAGTAGTCGTTTTACTCCGGAAAGATTGTAAATAGTTTCTTGAGGAAAACGTAAATAAGAATAGAAATCCTAGAAATAAAATTAAAAAAATGCTAAATGAGATAAACGATTGACATCTTTTACTATATTTAAGAATGATTATTGGGTGGTTGGGAGGGTGGCGGTCTATATCCTGCCACGTCCTCGTTCTTGTCCCCTGAAAATGAAACTTCTTTGGTAAAGGTGATTAAACTGAAATTTAATCCTTACCTAATACCACCGATCAACAAATAAAAAAATTTTTTTCCCCGTTCTTCCAAAATGTTTTTTATTTTTTTTTTATACCTAGGCAGGCGGCAAAGTCTCCAGGCAAAGGGGACAGAGGGTTAGGAATAAGCTGTTTCTCTTCCTTAAGACCGTCCATACGCAGTGAAGAGCCACACCCTACACGAGGTGCCGCTGTTGTTAACGGAATATGGCGGATCTAAAGAGGAAAACTTGAAAAAACCCGGAATCCCAGGTGTAAACTACCGGTCCTATGGGATGAATGGCACCACGTTACGGTGTCTTCTAACGGTGAACTCTGGATACCTTGGGGACGTCCAGATTCAATTAATTCCCCTTACCTGTATACAGGGGTGAGTACAGGCGGACATCTTCTTCCCCCTTACTCGTGGGACCCTACATGTCAAATTTAAATTCAAATAATATAACTCAAAAAGCGAAGCTGGGTTTCCAATGACAGGCAAGCAACCTCCAACCAAATTGACCATTTTGCTATCAGCCGCATATACCTACATATATATAGATTGTGTCTATATATGTATATACTAAGCCACATTAATATCTTAAGCATTATCACTATTGGCAACCGCTATATTATTTCAAAAAAGTAAAAAAGGGTCGTTTTAATCAATCTGCTGTTACAACCGATGTTTAATTCAGTGTTTGTAAATAATAGAAGATGAATCTCTAATTGGACTATAAAACATTAGACTAAGTATTCAATATTTTTTTGCAAATGCATACTCATGTACTTGTACATACATATCCCTACATACAAATACTCGTATATTAACCCAAGGAAAAATCTTGATGCATCAAAACCCGAAATATAGCAACGTTGCTTATTATGTAACCGCATAGAAATAATGAAATGTAGCAACGTTTGAGTCTGTGCATATTGCAAAATAAATTCATTGATAACTAACTTAAACACAAAAAAATACAAGAAAGCACGAAAGATACAACCAGACATAATCTCACAAGCCAACCCTTCATAATAATACCCACACCAGCGTGTACATACATATGTATGTACACTACCACGAAGAGAATTTTTTGTTAATTTTCTCGTCTTCTTTGTGCTTTTCCATTTCGGTTTCGATGTATACTTTTCTGTGAGAAGTAAGCACACGCTTAATTAATTTTCCCAGGGTGGCTTTAATCACCCGGTTGATTCGCTCTACTTGCCCATTCGCCTGGGGTGAAGCCAGTGCTACCTTCACGTGCCCTATATTCCGTTCCAGCAAGAATTCCTCAAACTCAAGTGACGTAAAGCACGGACCTTTATCAGTCTCAACTCGCCTAGGGCGACTGTAATGCTGGAAGTATTTTTCCAGTGCGGCCTGCACTTCTCTCGTGCTGGTGGACCTTGTCGGATACAATTTAACGAATTTCGTAAAGGCATCTACGATAACCAGGATATGTTTCCTTTTCGAATTTACTGACGGCAGCGGACCAAAATGGTCCAAATGGAAAGTATCAAACGGCAGCGGCTTTTTAGGTGTATTATACAAATTTCTTTCGCTAGAGCGAACAGGAGCGGCATACATAATACCCTTGAGACAGTTTTGAATAAACCTTTCTATCTTCTGGCGCATATTCGGAAACCAATAAAAAGTGACAATCTTATCAAAACACTTATCAACCGCCTGATGCCCGAACTTTTCATGGCTCAACCGAATGACATTACCCTCCATTTCATTCGGGACATATAACGCTTTACGGCAATTTTTTCTAACTTTAAATCCGTCCGTCAATTCAAAGTCCTTAACTTCCTCGAACTCCATACAATCCCGCAGACTTTTAACTGCCTCGCCTCGCCCTTGGGCTATCTGAATTTGAAAATCCACGTCGTCTGCATCCCAAACGGCAGCAATCTGGCATCGGCTCAGCGCATCGATGTGCCCATGAAAACACCACTGCGGTGCTAAATCTTATAGTTATAAGTCTCAGGCTCTAACGCCCAGCGAGCAATCCGTGGATTAACTTGTTTTTTATCTAACGTCATTGCTAATGAACTACAGTCCGTCATAATATTAAAGGGTAATACTTCTAAATAAACCCGGAATCGTCTCAGTGCATAAATTATTGCAAGCGTCTCAAGCTCAAAGCTGTGGTATCTAGATTTGGCAGCAGAGGCAGTTTTCGAAAAGTATGATACCGGATGGAGTTTCCCATCGTTCTGTCTTTGCAGCAAAACGGCTGCAAATCTATGAGCTGGCATCACAATGTAGTTCCGTCTCTTTCGTAGGGTCATAGATGGCAAGGACGGGTGCCTCGACTAGTCTAGACTTCAGCTCGATAAACGCAATGCGGCATTATTCGTCAAAATCGAAATCGGCATTTTTCTTTAAAAGGTTTTGTAACGGATTTGCAGTTCGAAAAAATTAAGGCACAAACCGCTTAAAATAAGAAAACAACCCGAGGCAGGAATGCAATTGCTTCTGGTTTGTCGAAGCTGGGTATCTTTTTATAGCGGCAATATCAGAGTCGCTCGGCGCAATACCATAAGGTGTAACGGCATACCCTAGGTACTTTATCTCTGTTTAGCAAGACTTACATTTCGCAAGGTTAAATAGAGATTTCGTTGCGTAACTCGTCTCAGCACAGTTCGTAATAAAATTAAATGTTCATCAAAATCGGCAGTAGCAGTCAATATATCGCCCATATAGGTAATTATTTTACCTGAATCAATCAGGTCGCGAAAAATAACATTAATGAACCGCTGAAATACAGCCGGTGCATTCTTCAGCCCAAACGGCATTCTAAGGTATTCCCACATTCCATTGGGAGTTACAAATGCGGTGAGAGGTATAGATTCCTCAGAGACCCTAAGTTGGTGAAACCCGCTCTTCAAATCTAAGAGTGAGAAGTATTTATTTCCCCCTAGGTATTCTATACAATCCTCAATAAGCGGCAGGGGTTAGTTGTCTCGAATAGTCTTCTTATTAAGACCTCGATAGTCGACACACATTCGAGTCTCTCCGTTCTTCTTTTTAACTAACACGATAGCGGAAGCATAAGGTGACCTACTTGGTCTAATTATTTCATCTTTCTTTAACTGACTAACTATTGACTGAACCTTCGTACGCTCAACGTGAGAGAGTCGTCGGGGTGCACAATGGAATGGAATATCGTCGCTCAAATGAACTTTCATTTCGTAATCTACAGGCTCTATTTTAACGTCTTTCGAAGAAACGTAAGAATCTATAATTAAGTCATTTAATTCGGCACGGCAAGGTTTATCTAACTTAAAATCAATATTCAACTCAACTTCACTAGCGGCAATTTCAACATTAAATATATTCGGCACTGGACAAGGTTCCTGGTTAATCAAAGTTGACCCAACTCCCAAGACCGGTCTTGTCGTTTTACATTCATTAATAGCAGCAGTTACGTAATCATTTTCCAAAAGGCTGTAAGAACCGTATAAGATTCTTCTGGCAGGGCACAGAATTCACTATTCTGATTTAAAGCAAGCAGTTTTTCTTTACAGTATTTACGTTTTAGTTTAGTGAGATGAATGTTAAAAGCGTGTAAAAAGTTTCGTCCCAAAACTAAAGGCATGAACGGCAGGCAAAACAACAATTTGAATCAACTTTTCTTTATTACCTAACTTTACTCGACATACATTTTTGCCTATAATTTCTTAATTTTTTCCACCTATCCCGCAGTACCGCAATCCGGTTGTCTTCATTTTTCTCTGCAGTTCATCTGTGACACACGACACCTTTATGAGACTAATTGGACTGCCCGTATCAAAAAGAGAAAGAAGCTCAGTGAATTATACGCCCTTGAACGAATCAATCCTAAAAGCAACACTTACCCAATTTACGGCGCCAATTATGGCTTTATCGTCATCATCAAGGTCGTCTGGAGCATCTGCGGCAGCTATTTGTTTTTCGGCACCGGCACTGGTAACTCGAATCAATTTTTTTTTTGGATTTGGGCACGACCTATGGTCATGCCCTATTTTCCAGCACCTGAAGCACCTGAGCCGTTCGGGCGAAGTGGATGTGCGCAGTACGGCTTAATGTGCCCCGTCTGTGAGCAGTTGAAGCATAACGGTTCCTTGTTTTCGGCATTAGTCTTCGCAGTGACGGCATGTTTCGTTGTAGCGGCAGCTTTCACTGAGGCGGCATTCGGGTCGCGTCCTACTGTGTTCTGGCAGACGTACCGCTCTTGGTACCGGTTAATCAACTGCTTTAGCTCCTCGATGGTACGAGCTCCCAGCAGTAGGTTGACGTTCGGCACTTCTCCCATTCCGTCAACGATGAAGTCTATAGCTTCAAGCTCGCTGATGTCGGCACGTTTAGCAATTGCCTGCATGGTGAGGATGTTGCAATGTAGTGACTCCTCGTTTTTCTTCCATCGTCGACGGCTCAGCAGTTTATAAACGTCCTGGCGAGTAACGGTAATGTCGAATTCCTTTAGTTCGGCGTAGTTTAGGGCGGCAGTCGACGCCAAGAAGACCCGGGCAGTCCTAATCAAAGAGCGATGTAGGCTCAGCAGTTTAAAGCCGTCGTCTGCATTGACGGTGAGCATGATTTCCTCGAAATCGCGGAGGAAATGGTGCACGAAGTGGCCCAGGTCGTCCCCCGTGAACTTCGGCAGTACGTGCTCAATGTCCCCAAAATCCGTCGTATTTCCGCTAGTCGAAGCTGCGTTCTTCTCCAGCTCACGGATCTGCTTCCGGAGCTCCGGGATTTCTAACTTCCTGCGGAGGTTAGTGTAAGAGTAATTTAATAGTATGTGATTAAGAGAAACTGTACAGCTCTGTCTATTCATCATGCAATGACTTACTGTCATATGCGGGATTGACCTCAGAGTGATCAACGATGAATAGTCAGTTGCTAAATAATCACCCCGGTAAAAACAACTAACTAATAAAGACTCTAAACTAAAATAACAGACTTTATTTTCTACATCATGTTACATGGTGTCAGATGCAGGGTCCATTAAAGAAAAGTGTAATTACTGAAAGAACATATAAAGAGTGTAAAATATTGTGTATCAAGTGATACTGATTGCTAGCAGCCCACCATTATCAGAAAATGGTGGAACAATCAATCCGCTGCCCTAGTGAAATGGATTTCGATTAGCCAGCAAAAAATTGGCCCATGTGGAAACAAAAATTTGAAATGTTTCTAACCGCGGCAGGGAAACAGAAGCTGCAGAGAAGCTAAAGGTGGCCTTGTTTCTTCACCACATTGAAAAGAGGGGCATCGAAATATTTAATACGCTCGAACTGCCCTCAGCACAAAGAACATTAGTGTTTCGAACACCAAGCCATGTATGTGTTCGAAGATTGAGCTTCTAGAAAATTATATTGTACTTGCTGAAAGATAGAGCTTTCGAGTTCAGTTGTGTGAAAGATTTCAACAGAGGAGCGTGCCAATAAAGAGTGGTTTTTTGTATCATTTTTTCCACTTTAAATAATTGTGTTTTATTACTTATTCTTCTTGGTTTTACTCCGCAATATTTATATTATGTAGCTCCGGTGTTAAATGCCGGAACATTTGGTCCATATCGAGCCGGATTTGTGCTAGTGCCGCGATTAAACAGGAAAGAAACATATGGAATTTCGCTCCTGCCAGAGGTCACGTAGGCAGTCATTATCGAGGTAGTAAGCGAGAGAGAGATGGTAGGAATAAAATATTACGTTTTATATACATATATTCGAGAGAAAGAAGAGGGAAACGGCAACACAAGGAAAGAGGTTTCGCATCACAGCGAAGACACACGAATAATCATGTCAATAGGCCGAAAGCTACATGCCGCTGAGGGAAAGAACAAAACGAATACACATTTTCCTTTACAGTACAAGCAACGACGCAGCCGCATCCAGTTCCTTTTTGTGTACAAGTAAATAATATATATATATACGACGTGCGAGTTCGGTAGTTTCGTGGTCATTGCATTTTAGCAAAACAACCCTTTTTTTCTTTTCCCTCTATGCATCATAATACATACATATAAAAAGCTCGAGTATAGGTGCCAGCAATCCTACACAGGAAAAGGCAGAAAGAAGAACCAAAAAAAAAAAAAACTATTGTCTAGATGTAAGAAAATACAGTCCACATTCGTGTTTGTGAGAAGTGAAAGAGTGTGACAGGGAGGAAAATTGTGTTGTGAGATTTAGGGGTATGATTTATTTGGGAATATTTTCTTGTTTGTTTGGGAAAAGAGGAAAGAGTGAAAGAGGAACCCAAGCAATGTGCGGGTTGCCATATCCAAAGAGTGAAAGGGGAATCCAAAGCACGATGTGCGGATTGCCATGTTGAAAGATCGAAAGAGGGACCCAAAGCACGATGTGCGGGTTGCCATGTTGAAAGATCGAAAGAGGAACTCAAGCACAGATGTGCGAGTTGCCAATTAGCAATTAATAAAAGTACTAAAGGAAAGAATGCTTGCAAGTGGAAAGAACTTTATTGGTATTATTTGCATATAACATATGCGAAAGGAAGTTTAATGGTCGGAATAACTTAATAATAATTATTGGTTTCTTTTTCCGTTAAATATCAAGCGACAATAGCAACAGCAAACAACAACGAAATATATATATTATTGCAAATGGGAAATTTTCCTTTTCACCCGTTTATGAAGATAGTACCTATTGCAAATTATTGTATACCATTTTTTAGTAAATTATTATTGCAAATGGGAAATTTTCCTTCTATGAGGAGAGTACCTATTGCAACTATTGCGTATTATTCTTTAGTTAGCTTATTTCTATTTTTAGGGAGCATTTTCAGATAAAATAAACAACGTTCGTCCTACATAATATTTTTTATTTCCTTCCCCTATGTTATTTTTCCCTTTCTTAGACAGAACAGAAAGAACCAGGAAAGATCAAAAGAAGAAAGAAGAAAGAAAAAAACAGGAAAGAATACGGGCAAAATACGAAGTAATGCAGAGAAAGAAGGGAGAGAATCACATGTACTTATTCGAGGCTGGTATCCACTCGATAAATCGCATAGTAGCATATGTGAAGTCTGAAGCGTTTAAAGATTCCACCAAAGAGGATGTCGAGGTCCGGTTGGAAGCCTTAGCGGAGGCATGGACACAGGTCAAGCACTACGAAAAAATGGCAGTCACGACCAAAGATGTCCTGGTGCACTCCGAAACCGAGAGAAAGGCTGCAGAAGCAGAAGAATGTTACTTCACTGCTTACACACGCTTAAGAGAAATGTGGCACAATTGACACCAGTAGCAATGGAAAGAGATGCACCGCCGATAGCGGTAAAAGTTAACATACTCTTCCAACAACATTTTTTTTTTTTCGTGGGTAGGTGAAAATCTTCATGAGACACTATGAGACCGTGTACTCATAGTAGTGTCAGATTTCTACTGACTAAAAACACCCTTCCCTTCGTTTTGTTTACTACGACTAAGTTTGACCTTATCAAGTAGTTTAAGCTTCAGATTTATATTCGCGTGAGGCAGGTAGATTTCCAATAAAAGCACCTGCTGAAACCGTCATGACATGCGGCTTTTTGTCTTATAGCGCTAATTCGAACGGTTTCGTTCTTTGAAGTCGGCGCGTAAGATTTGTCACATCCAAAGTTTGGAGTATGGCACAGTTGCAATGGCCATGAAGACGAATACGAAGCTTGCGAGCGAAGTTTTTTATTTCGTCCTCCACGGTAGCTATCCCCAAGTCTCTGTGGATATCATTGTTTCTGATATACCAGGGAGCGTTCACGATTATTCTTATAATTTTATTTTGCAATGATTGTATGAGATTCCTATTGCTTGGTTTGGTACAACCCCAGAGTTGTATACCGTACGTCCACACGGGTTTAAGCACTTGCTTATACAGAAGCAGTTTGTTATATACGCTTAGTTTGGAATATCTTCCAATTAGCCAATACATTTCTCTAAGTCGATTTTCGACTTCGTCACGTTTCTTTTTAACGTGAGGTTTCCATTTAAGTTTCGCGTCTAGTGTCATTCCCAGATATTTAGCTTCGTTTGCATGCGGTATTTGTACCGAGTTAATGAAAACGGGAAGGTTGATTATTTTCTTGTAAGTGAAGTTAACATGCGTCGATTTGGTCTCGTTAAGAACAATGCGCCAAGTTTTTGTCCACTCACAGATTTTATCCAAGGCTCGTTGGAGTTTTATGGTTGCTGACTCGATTGAACTTTCCGTTGCCAGAATAGCCGTATCGTCCGCGAACGTAGCTACAATAGTGCCTTCAGTTTGAGGTATGTCCCGAGTGTACAGCAAGAATAAGATAGGCCCAAGGACACTTCCTTGCGGAACTCCGGCGGCGATTTCTTTAAAATCAGAATATTCAGTTCCGTGCTTAACACGAAAAAGTCTGTTTTTAAGGTACGATTCTAAGATCTTATTAAGTTGCTCCGGAAGGATTCGTCTTAGCTTATAATTCAATCCATCGTGCCAAACCCTGTCGAAGGCTTGAGATACGTCAAGAAAAGCGCTAGAACAAATCTTTTTCTCCTCAAGGGCTTTTTCAATTTCCTCGGTTATTCTATAAACCTGGTCTATTGTGGAATGCTTGATTCTGAACCCGAATTGGTGGTCAGGTATTAGGCGTCTCTCTTCAATGACCGGAAGAATCCATTTCAGAAGGAGTTTTTCAAATACCTTCGATATTATTGGTAGTAGCGATATCGGTCTGTACGATTTTTTGTCATTTGGAGATTTCCCCGGTTTCGGAACCATTATGACTTCTGCGACTTTCCATTGATTTGGAACGTATAATAATCTAATGGAAGCATTTATTAAATAAAGCAATTTTAATAGTGCCTTTTTTGGTAATTCCTTGAGGATTTGTCCGGTTATTAAATCATAGCCAGGAGCTTTATTATTTTTTAGGTTTTTTATTGCCTGGCAAAGTTCTATAAGTGACACACTTTTTATTCTAAGGTTGTCAGATGTCGTAGTCGTACCGGTAAAATCGTCTACCAATGTTTCTCCATCAAATGGCTTAAAAGTCTCTTCTAAGTGCTCGGCAAATAGATCCGCTTTTTCTTTGTCACCTTTTGCCCATTCGTCGTTGTTTTTTCTTATCGGTGGCGAATGTATTTGGGGTTTTTTAATTCTTTTGACAGCTTTCCAGAGCGAGTAATTAGTGGTTTTCTCGGCGGTTAAACCTTCAAGATAAGCTGAAGTCTCTCGGTTTTTTAGGTCTTGGATCGCTTTTCTAAGCTTATTGCATAGGAAATTCGAGTGGGTTTTATGCTTCCAACAACATGACGTAAAGAACACCTGGGGAGCGTTTGATGGCAACATCACCAAATGGCAGGGATTCCGCGACAGATTTGTCGCCGCCATACACGACAATGATAAAATCTCTCCCGCATACAAGTTCGCATACTTGAAGGGGTCCCTGACCGGAAAGGCAGCGCGTAAGCTGTGGGAGTGGCAGCTCACAGAGCAGAATTACTGCGAAGCCTGAAAGCGTCTCAATGAAGTATACCACTGGAAGTATGCGACATGTAGAGAGCTCCTTCGGCAGTTGTTCAGGCTGCCGGTATTGCAGGGGTCTCCAAGGGCAAATGAGCTGCAAAGAATGTCAAACACTACGCATGAGACATTGCGACAGCTGGCCGCCCAGGGGATCCCAACAGAGCATTGGGACATGATCATTGTCCATACACTTCATGAGAAGTTGGACCCAGAGACGGCATGCAAGTGGGAGGAGACACGTGCCTCTGAACTCCCAACTGCGAGAGAAATATGTTCATTCTTGGACAAAAGGGCCATTGCCTTGGAAAGTGCGCAGGATAACAGGCGCAGAGATCAGCCAACAACATCCCATCAAGCGCGGATGAACATTGGAAAGAGCGATAGCATGGTTTCGGTGCAACGAAACTATGGGAAAGAGGAAAGAAGCACAGGAAAGAAACGGATGCCATGTCACGCTTGTAAATCCATGGACCACCCGGTTTGGGGCTGCCCAGAGTTCCAGGTGTTGAACTTGAAGGCGCGATAGGACTTTGCGAAAGAACGTGGGCTGTGCGCCAACTGCCTAAAAACAGGGCACACGCCCAAGGATTGCTATCAAGGGCCATGCATCAGATGCCCGGGCAAACAGATGCATAATAGCGTGCTCTGCCCAATGAAGGAGTTCAGAAAGGCAGAGGCAACTGTCATGCAGATACGTGAGCAGGGAAAGAAGAGCAAGCTATCGCAGCGTGCTGACAGCAACACCAAGATGAAAGGGGACTGACTAGGCGTACAATCCGTTAAGCGCCCCGAGCAGAAGCCAGAAAGAGTTAAAGAACGCAGTCGGTAGAGGAGCATGAGACAGAGTCTGAGGGAAAGGCATCATGGGATGATTTTAAGCGGGGTAAGAAACACAAGACAAAAAGGTATACCATTAATGAAAATAAAGCGTTTACGGGTTATTCAGACTCTTTTAATTATAATGGGACGGAAAGATTAATATTAATGCCGATGGCGCAGGTAAGAATCGAGCTAGGTGGAAAGAAATATGGGCCGATACGTGCCTTATTAGACACTGGCGCGCAGCCAAACCTGGTGAGCTATCAGTTGCAACAGAGATTGGCTTTACCAAGGGTGCAAACAGCACGGAAGGTAATTGGTGTTGAGGGGGAAACCTTTCACATCAAATATAAAACAACACTGAGGGTAAGTCCATGGTTCGCTTCACAAAACTCGATTGAGCAAGAATTTTGGATACTCTCAAAAGAGAAGCAATGGCACCCAGTTGTACCAGAGTATGACTTAAGACCAGTACAAGTAGGCAATGCCACAGGAATGCCACTTGCCGATCCAGAATACTGGAAGGCAAATCCTGTGGACTTGTTATTGGGATGCAAGTTTTTATCTCAAGCGATTGTTTCCGTCTTAGGTCGGCAAACAGGTGGCACATTATGCATAGAAACCATTTTTGGAAAAATAGTTTTTGGGGAGCATGAAGGAAAGACAAATGGGAGAGAAAATGAACAGTTATCATATGTAGTGTCCATATCCAATGATCAATTGCATGAGTCACTTAAACGATTATGGCAACTGGATGAAATCAGGTCCTCGTCCGTGCGAACGGAAGAAGAAGAGTCAGTTGAAAGTAATTTTGTAAGCACACATTCACGCGATGCTTCTGGAAGGTTCACTGTCACCATTCCATTAAAAGAGGCTGGGAAAGACATTGGGAGCTCAGAGCTCATAGCAAAGCGAAGATTTTTCGCTCTGGAGAGAAAACTGAAAAGAGATTCAGAGCTGCGAAAGAAATATGTGGATTTTATGCGGGAGTATGAAAGCACAGGGCACATGGTACCAGTAACTGGTGCGGTCCAAAGCAAAATTATTTATCGTATACCCCACCATTGTGTGGCGAAGAAATTCAGAGTCGTTTTCGATGCTAGCTGTAAGACGGTAAGAGGCGTTTCACTAAATGAAGTGCAAATGCTTGGAGAGAAGTTACAGAATGATTTGCAAGAGATTGTGATGCGTTTTCGCACACACAGAATAGCGATAAGGGCAGATATAAGGATGATGTTCCGGATGGTTCAAATAGCAAGGGAACAATGGGATCTGCAACATATATTTCGGAGAGAGAGTCTACAGGAAAGATTGAAAGAATACCGGTTGACAGTAGTTACTTACGGTATGACGTCATCAGCTTATAATGCTGTACGGGCACTTATACAGTGTGCGACAGATGCGGATCTGGAATTCCCTAATGCCGCAAAGGCAATCAAGGAAGACTTTTACATGGATGACTGTGCAACTGGTGCTGACTCGGAAGAAAAGGCAATAGAGTTATCAAAAGAAATTACCCACGTGTTAGAAGGAGCAGGTTTTGAATTAAGGAAGTGGAGGTCAAATTCAAGGTCCTTAATTAAAAACATGAACTACGACGAGCAATCCTCAATTCTCTTTCAGGTGGATGGTAAAGCGTCAATCCTAGGCCTGAAATGGATACTTGAGAAAGACCAATTTACATTTGTGGTAAAAACACCAACCACCGGAGAGACAATGACAAAGCGAAAGATTGTTAGTTGTGTTGCGCAGCTATATGACCCAAATGGCTTCATCTCACCGATAACAATTTGCGGAAAAATCTTGATTCAAGACATATGGCGCTTAAATATCGGATGGAATGAGAAGCTACCGAAAGAAATAGAGGAAAGATGGAAAGGGTTTTGGGAGGAGATAAAGTACCTAGAGAATTTTAGAATTGATAGATGGATAGGTACATCTACAAATGTACGGAAGAAATACACGGCTTCTCTGATGCCTCGGAAAGAGCATATGGGGCAGTGATATATCTCAGAACGGAATGGCCAAATGGGGAGATTCGGTCAAAATTGCTAACCGCCAAGACACGCGTCGCACCACTTAAGACGATCACCATATCGCGTTTAGAATTAGCAGCAGCGGAATTACTAGGTCGACTAACCGTTGACGTAGTTAAGACAATGAAATGGGAAGGTATTGAGTACAATCTCTGGACAGATTCACTCGTCATATTGCATTGGATTAATAAATTACCATGCAATTTAAAGACGTTTGTAGCGAATCGTGTCTCATCTATACAAACAAATACCGAGATTAAGAAATGGAGGCACGTTAGAACGAAAGAGAATCCCGCTGACCTCTTGAGCAGAGTCACAAAGACATCTAAATGGATCGGCAACGAATTATGGTTGCATGGTCCGGGGTGGCTGCAGCAGCCCCAATCGACCTGGTGATCTGAAAAGTTTGTGCCAAATGTTTCAGATGGGGGGAGGGAGGAAATGAGAGTGCATGCGATAATGAAGTTTGATGAACCATTATTGATACATGTGATAGGATTGGGAAAGGGTATTCCATTGATTGAATACACAAACACATTAGGGATGGCACTAAATATAATAAGTTACGTGCTCCGGTTCGTTAGCATAGTCAAGGCAAGACGGCTTCAGAGGAAGTCAGGAAAGGACCAGAGGAAATCTCTGCGTCAGATGGAAAGAAAAGGGATAGTATTAGGACAACCGACCTCTGTAGAGAAGACAGAGGCGGTTAACTACTTATTACGGAAAGAGCAGGAAAGATATTATGGGAAAGAGATTGCTTGTATAAGGAAACATGAGTGTTTGCTCGGAAAGAGTAAGATTGAGTCCCTAAAACCGATAATAGACGACAAAAATGTCTTAAGAGTCGGAGGGCGGTTGGGTAGAGCTAGGATAGAATACGAAAGAAGACATTCAGCAATCGTTCCGAATGGTTCTCGATTAGCTTGGTTGATAATGGATAGTGCTCACAGAGCAACAAAACATGGAGCCGTGCAGGTGATGATGCAACACATTCGTCAGAGTTTCTGGATTCCAAGAATCCGCAGTGAGCTGAGAAGCTTTTTGCATAAATGCGTCGTCTGTGTTCGCTATAATCATCGATTTGAGACACAATTAATGGCAGACTTGCCAACCGAAAGAGTAACTCCTGGGAAAGCGTTTCTGCATTCCGGAGTAGACTATGCAGGTCCATTCGAGATCAAAATGATTGATAGGGCTGGGGAACAGATTGTAAAACAGAAATGCTGGGTGTCCATTTTTGTTTGTCTTAAGACGGGAGCAGTGCACATTGATCTGGTATCGAACCTTACCTCAGTGGCATTTATTGCATGTTTTGAAGGATTTATAGCCCGTAGAGGCAGGTGCGAAAGAATTTACAGTGACAATGGCACAGCCTTTGTTGGAGCATCGAAAGAGATGCGAAAGGCGAAAGAGCTTTGGCTTGGGAAAGAGACTCTTGAACCTTTAAATATGAAGGGTACTGAGTGGAAGTTCATGACACCTGCAGCTCCACATCAAGGTGGTATATACAAAGCTGCAGTGAAGTCGATGAAGTTTCATCTCACAAGAGTGGTAGGGGCTAAGATTTTGGCGTATGAGCAGTTTTTAACACTGTTAACTGGAATATAAGCGATCTTGAATTCAAGACCTTTACATCCACTGAGCGACGACCCGAGCGACCTCCAGGTGCTAACGCCGGCACATTTTCTGGTTGGTGAGCCGCTTGTGCTACCACTACCGTTTGCGGCTAAAGAGCTGCCAAATATTCACGGGTTAAGATTATGGAAAGAACGAAAGATAATGCTTGAACATTTTTGGGCAAGATGGAAAGAAGAGTATCTATCTACTCTATTCGAAAGAAAGAAATGGCGAAGAGAGAAGCATGCTTTGAAGGAAGGTTCTTATAAAAGGCGAGAACTTCTCACTATCCACGTGGGCGCTAGGGCATATCCTGAAACTTATTGCAAGCAGAGATGGGCCTGTTCGCAGCGTAGTTATACAGACAGCAACCAATCAGCTTACGAGGCCGGTCCAGAAGATCTGTGTTCTGCCAGTGGAAGAATAAACAAAATATTTGCTATGTTTGTAATAATTGTGATAATTGTAAAATTGTAAGTTATAAGTTGAGAAAGAGCGAGAGTTAAAATAAAATGCGAAAGGGTGGAAAACCTTAGGTTTTCGCCGGGACTGTTTCGAACACCTTGACATGTATGTGTTCGAAGATTGAGCTTCTAGAAAATTATATTGTACTTGCTGAAAGATAGAGCTTTCGAGCTCAGTTGTGTGAAAGATTTCAACAGAGAAGCGTGCCAATAAAGAGTGGTTTTTTGTATCATTTTTTCCACTTTAAATAATTGTGTTTTATTTCTTATCCTTGTTGGTTTTACTCCGCATAATTTATATTGTGTAGCTCCGGTGTTAAATGCCGGAACAATTAGCAATAGTCATGACACGTTCTGAAGACTATTGTATCCAACGACGCAACATCGTAATGGAGATCTACAAATTTGGCTCAGTCGTACAAAAACAAGATCAGCCATTTGTGGAACTTGAAACAGAAGTTCGAAATCAAGCCAAGTTCTGTGAATTTACATGCGTGGCTGAGGGATGTCAGCAGTCATACGCTGGTCGAATGATTAGGGATAAGATCATTTTCGGTTTGGAGAACAAAAAGTTGCGGGCAAAGCTTTTGGAGTCAAGTAGTGACAACCTGGAGGCTATTAGCGAGAAGTGTAAAATTGCCGAGCTATCTGAAAAAAATAAAAAACTGTTATCTGGAGATGAAAAGGAGGTGAAAGTGGATGCCATTAAAACGTTTACAACATGGAAAATAAAGAAGTCATATGGGAATCGACAGAAGGAGAAAGATATACAGCTATGCGATCGATGTGGAATGACAACAACGGGACAGCATGACAAATTCTGTCCAGCATTAGTCGAAGGTCGAAAGTGTCGAATATGCAACAAGGCTGGGCATTTTGCGGTAGTATGCAAAAATTAGAATAGCGGAAATCAAGTGCATTCAGTCGAGTACGGAGCAGATGAGCGAGAGGAAAAGAGATAGGCAGCGAGATTATATCAGTCAGCCGAACGGCGTGGAATAAACTCAGTTAATAGGCGATATTATGACGATGAAGGTAAAGTGATTAGTAGAAGTAAAAATAAATCTGTTGTAAATATTTTTGATTAGTAGTAGTAGACGTATAGGGCCGCTAGGGTGGTACCAACAAATGAAATTTAATAATGTGATGGTCAATTTCAATTTGGATACAGGTGCGGATGTGAGTTGCTTACCACTAAAATATGTAGAAGAAATGAATTACTTGTATTTATTAAAAAAATCGAAAAATAATTTGTCTGCTTATAATGATATTAAAATAAATTCTTTTGGCATAATTACTTTGCCATGCATTATAAAATTAACAAAGGAGAGCATGCCAATTCGATTTGAGGTAGTTGACAGCAAATTTCAGCCCATTCTGGGTCGTGCCGACTGCGAGGCGTTGAAGCTAGTTAAGCGAAGGTTACGTTATACAAAACATTCAAAGAGTTAATCTGCTAGACTCGAAAGAAGTATTCATTAAGCAGTTTTATAGCGTTTTTGAAGGCTTAGGATGCATTACAGGCAAGTGTCGCATCCAATCAAAGCAAGGTTCTGAACCAGTGCTCACTTATAAAAAGAAAATACCGTCCAATCTTCATGATCGACTTAAAGCTCAATTGGAGACAATGGTCAGCTATGGTGTAATTAGTTTAGTAGAACACCCGACGGATTGGGCTACTAATCCTCAAATTGTTGAGAAAGCGGACTGATCAGTACGTTTATGCTTGGATCCGCAGCCATTGAACGCCTGTATTCGCCGCCCACATTTTGTAATTCCAACTGCCGAGTTTATTACTAGCCGACTTATAGACAAATCGTTTTTTACAGTAGTGGGTTTAAAAAATGGATTCTGGCAGTTGGAGTTGGATGATGAGAGTGCAGATTTGACTACGTTTATTACTCCTTTTGGACGCTACAGGTGCCATAGACTGCCATTTGGCATGGTATGTGTAATTTGGTATGTGTAAATATTTTGCAAAGTATATACCCAATCTATCCATCATAACAACGAAACTGAGAGACTTATCCAAAATAGGCAAAAATTGGGAATGGGACGAAGAACATCAAAGAATTTGACAACTTAAAAAATATAATCAGTCAGGCACCTGTTCTGCGTGTGTTTGATCCGAAGAAGCTTCTAGTGATACAAGCTGATGCTTCGGAAGATGGTATAGGATGTGTCCTGTTACAGGAAGGACAGCCGGTAGCTTTCGCTTCACGAAGCTTGTCTGCACGTGAGCAAAAGTGGGCTCAGATTGAGAAGGAACTCCTAGCTATTGTCGTTGCATGTAAAAAGTTCCACTACTATATCTATGGCCGGGATGTAATGGTTCATTCAGATCATAGGCCACTTGAAAATTTGATCAAGAAAGAACTAGATAAAGTTAATGCTAGGCGCTTGTTTACGTTCCTCTTAAAGTACCCGGGTCTTAAAATAAAATACGTGCCCGGAAAAAAATTGGTGCTGGCTGATTGCTTGTCAAGGGGTTTTTTTTTTTTTTTTTTTTTTTTTATAATTTGCGCGCACTCAAAGGGTTATAATTACCTTTAACATGTTTACACACAGTGCGGACGTTGGAAAAGATGGATAGAGAGAGAGAGAGAAAGATTTTTGGTGTAGTGGTTATTGAAGCTCAGTTGTTTATGCTTCAGCTATTCTCCGGGGGTGGCGTCCAGATAACTGGGGAGATTTTTGTTACTATTGTCATTGCTTCTGATTCACAGTACTTTTTTCCCGATAATCGATGCCAAGGGCAAATCATCATCAACAGAGCGAACAATTTTTGCAGCCACATGACCAAGCTACTGCCAGTCTTATGCCTTCGCAGTAGTGTTCACACAAGCTTTCGCAAAAGATCGGACTGACTTTGTATATTTCCTGAGAAATAAATAAATGCTTGCTGACATCAGGATTTGAACCATGAACCTTTAGCGTGGCAATTGACGACGTTACCACTACACCATTGCCACGGCTGCGGAAGATAAACAAATACAGTTATCAAGTAGATACACGGAGCGATGAGTCCTTAGGTAAGATATTGAAGTACAATGAGAGCGAATGGCCAGATTGCAAAAAGCTGAGTTCAGAATGCAAACAATTTCATTAAATTAAAGACGAGATAAGTGTCAATAAGAAGCTGCTGTTCTTTGGTGATAAGTTAATTGTATCGGAAAAGCTTAGAGGTCAAGTTATAGATATGTACCGTGCTTCGCAGTTAGGTGTAGAAAAAACACGACTACGTGCACGTAGGTTATTTTATTGGCCGGGTATGTCAAAGGACATTGAAGAGAAAGATCGATCTTGTCGTATTTGCGAAAAGCATAGGTACAATAATGCAAAAGAACCTTTAAACCAACATGAGTCACCCAATTTTACATTGCGAAAAACATATTTGAAGATGGTGTTATTGCATGTTCTAACTGGTTGTGTGTGTAAAAAATGTTTAGAGGAGGAAAAGGAAAATGATTTTCTATACCGAATACTAGAGTATGCCCGCTTTCTAATATGTTGCTGTCACCTGCTCAACTTTTCATGGTTAGAGAAATCAAAACAAAAATTCGAACAACGACAAACAATTTGACACCACATGAATTAAGCTCACATGATATTTTCTATTTACAATAGAACATCAAAATCTTTATCGAATTTGAAAGAGAACGATAGAATAATGTTTAAAAAAATGAAAAGACTGGTTGTATGGTACGATTGTTCGAAAGGTTAATAAAAAGTCGTACATAGTTAATGATAGTGAAGATAATCTATTTAAACGGAATAGGCCACACATTAGAAAATCACTTAACAGTGAACCAACAAATGTATTAGAGGATTGCACCTATGCCGGCATCGATAATAGTCAATCCATCGACAATGATGAAGAAGGCAATGTGTCAAAAGACCATGCCGTGGAAGAAAATATGAATGAGACCATTATCGATGACGGTTTGGGCCACGTATCAGACCGGCCAACTAATTTAGTAACCAGGTCAGGAAGAGTTGTAAGGCCCCCGAAACGCAATGGTGACTGGGTAACCTAATTAATATAATTATCGCTAATTGCAATATATATATAAGACTATATAATTAATTAAGTTATTATTCGGATTATCACTAACTATATATAAGACTATCTATATTAAATAAAAAAAAAAATAGTATGTAAGAGTAATTTAAGAGTATGTGATTAAGAGAAACTGTACAGCTCTGTCTATTCATCATGCAGTGACTTATTGTCATATGCGGGATTGACCTGAGGGTGATCAACGATGAATAGTCAGTTGATAAGTAGTCACCCTGGTAAAAACAACTAACTAATAAAGACTCTCAACTAAAATAACTGACTTTATTTTCTGCATCATGTTACAGGTTAGCCAGCTCCTCCTCTATAGAGGCACCCTGTACGTCATCGGCACCTACGGCATTATCATTATTGTCCTCATTTACGGCATTTACGGCGAGTTCGTTGGGAGTGGCATCAGCGGCAGCGTCTACTTCGTTGTTTGCGGCCGACACGTTGTCACCAGCTCCCCTAGGGGTTCGTCGTGTCGCACGTGAGGTTAGAAGTACAGCTTTTTCGAAAAAAAAAATTCTTTTGCACAATTTAGGCCAGCTTTTTCTGACCCCACATCTGAGCTTTCCGAATACGCACCACGACTCCCAGTAAAGATGAGATCATTACCGCGATCAAGGCACTCAAAACCAACAAGGCGGTAGGACTTGACGGTATTCCAGTAGAGCTCTTACGAGCAGTGCCAATAACATCGGCTGAGCTTCTGCTTCCGCTTATAGAGAGAGCTTGGGAAGCTGAGAGCTTTCTTAACGAGTGGAAAAAGGGAATGATCGTCAAGCTTCCTAAGAAAGGAAATCTAATGGAGTGCGGAAACTGGACGGGTATCTGCGTGCTGCCTGCTGTAGCTAAGATAATAGCTAAAATCATCCTTGAGCGAATCAAACAACATCTCGAAGCCACACTCGATGCCGAACAAGCAGGTTTCCGCTCTGGATCCTCCTGTGCCGACCACATCAACATCCTGCGGATTATCATCGAACAGTGTGTTGAATATCGATCGCCACTGCACCTGCTGTTCATCGATTTTGAGAAGGCGTTCGATAGTGTCAACAGGGAGTTTATTTGGCGTGCCTTACGCAGGAGAGGTATTCCCGATAAACTAATTGCTATTATCAAAGCTACATATGAAGGCTCCAAATGTCACGTTCTGCACAGGGGGAGGTTGTCTGAGGAATTTGAAATCCAAAGTGGGGTAAGACAAGGCTGTATCCTTTCACCAATATTATTCCCATTGGTGATTAGCGATGTGCTTCATGCAGCTTTGTCGACGGGAAACGGAGGAATTCGATGGACTCTTACATCTCAACTGAAACATCTTGACTACGCTGACGATGTATGCTTACTCTCCCACAGAATTATGGCCCTCCACCAAATGACAGCAGATGTGGAGAGGGAGGCAGGTGTCGTCGGGCTGAAAATTAATAAGACAAAAACTAAAATCATCAGCCTTGGAACTAACTCATCGGCTCAAATATGCATTGCTCGACAACCGGTAGAGAGAGTAGAGGATTTCCAGTATCTTGGGAGTATTGTCTCGACCGATGGTGGAACCGAACTGGATATAGCCAACAGGATCGCTAAAGCAAAGTCCGCTTTCGGGATGTTGTCCAAAATATGGCGAAGCAATGCAATCAGTTTGAACACCAAAATAAGACTGTTCCGCTCCAACGTTGAATCCGTGCTGTTATATGGTTGCAGCACGTGGAGAGTGACCACTACTATCACCAGAAAGCTGCAAACGTTTGTTAATAGGTGCCTGCGCAATATCTTAAGGATTTTCTGGCCCAATCGTATCTCTAACGAACACCTTTACGAGAGAACGGGTCAGGAACCAATAGACACAACCATCCAACGACGGAAGTGGCAGTGGATTGGTCACACGTTCCGAAAGGGTGACAGTTCCATAGCGAACCATGCTATGCAATGGAACCCTCTAACCCAGGATGTTAGAAAACCTGACGGTCCCAGGAGAACATGGCGCAGAACAGTCGAGAAGGAGGCACGGCAGTTAGGGAAAAGTTGGGGAGAACTCAGACACATTGCCAGAAACCGTACACGATGGCGCGTAGGAGTAGTAGAGGCCCTAGGACCCACAAGGGGATACAGGACATAAGTAAAGTAAGTAAGTATGGTGGACCAAAAAACTAGCCAGCATAAGAAGAGAAACAAGGAAACTCCTGAATCTGGCAAAATCAAAGAGATCTGACTCGGACTGGGAACTACGAGCATACAAAGCCAGTCAGAGGAACTTTAAGATCACACCAAAAATGTCAAAAGACCGTCGTGGCAACGCTTTTGTGGTGAGACAACGGATGCAGTGGGCAAAATCGCATCATCACCTCCCCGTGGTGCCCGCTGGATAGCTATCTGATAGTGAACTAACGATGAGCGTATGCTGAGTCTGACGATATATGTGTAGCTGAACATTCGGACCTGCGTAAGCACATCTGGGTGAACTTCAGCGCGCACATGTTTAACTGTTTAACCTTACGAGGCATCTATGGTCGACCTGATCCGCTGAAATATGGGTCTCAGAACTCTAGCAAGAGGTCCTCAGAAGGAGGACGTGCGGCGGATGAAATCTCCCGATGGAATCAACGGTGACGTCTACAGACCAGCGGATATCTTACTTGAGCTACTTCGACATATCTGAAGCTGAGGTCTGTAAGGATTTTCAATACTACGCCAGGGTATTGAAAAAGAGATGGTGCCGGATGAACCCTAAATGGGCCAACGGCAGCGCTCGTATCCCCGAAGTGGGTTACTGACACTGGTGTATCCGGCCCCTCGTCCTAGGGGTTGCTAAAAAACGATTTGGTCCTCCAGGTTGGGGGTTGTGCCGTCGGGTTAACTTCCCTACCGCGTAAAAAACCTTCGGTTACGAAGCACCCAACAGCCTCGGATACGGATGATTTTGCTGTTGACGACCCAAGCAAACGTAAAAAGGACAACGATCTTCGTGTCTGCACGTGGAATGTTAGGTCCCTCTACAAAGCACGTGCAGCCGAACAACTTGCGGAGGCCCTAGAGTGTCTCAAAGCAGACATTACCGCCATCCAAGAAGTGCGATGGGATGGGCCGGGCAAAAGGAGTACGAAAAACTGCGACATCTACTACGGCGATTGCTACTGACAACAGCGTCTATTCGGGTGCGGATTTGTCATTGGAGGCAGACTTAGGCAAGAAGCCTTAAGTTTCCGGTATGTGAACGAGCGCCTTATGACTATCCGTATCAAGGCTAAATTTGCCAACATTAGCCTAATATGCGTTCACGTCCCTCATGAGGAGAAGGACGACGCGACAAAGGATGAGATGTATGAGCAATGCCCTAGTCACGACGTTAAAATTATCCTAGGTGATTTCAACGCAAAGCTAGGAAGAGAGGACGTCTTTAGTAGCATGGTCGGAAAGCACAGCCTGCACGACACCACATCCGACAACGGACTCAGGCTAACCGACTTTGCGGCGGGGCGAAACTTTGTCGTAGTTAGTATGCGGTTCCCACGTCTCGACGTTCACAAAGGAACATTGCTCTCCTTTGATGGAAAAACTGTCAACCAAATCAATCACATTGCGATCGACGCAAGGCACTCTTCCAGTATTCTGGGTGTCCGGACTTTCCGAGGAGCCAACGTGGACTCGGATCACTACCTAGTTGTAGCCAAGGTACGGATGCGGGTATCCACAACGGAACGAAATACTGTGAGGAAATTTGACGCGGAAAGCTACAATCTCAAGAGACCGGCAGAATCTTTCGCGATCGAGTTTCTTCTAATCTCAATCTAAGTCCTATGCCGCCAGCAGCAAATGCGGAAGACCAGTGGCAGCGTTGCCAACAACCCATCAGAGATGCCGCCTCTGATGTACTGAGTTTCTCTCGGCCACCACAACGAAACCCCTGGTTTGATGAGGAATGCCCATGCAGCAAAACAAGAGGCGTACAAAGCGGCGCTGCATAGAAGGACTAGAGCTGCTTACGAGCTGTACGTGCGCAGGAGAAAAGAGGAACATCGACTTTTCAGAAAGAAGAAAAAGGAGCATGAGAAGCGCTCGATCGAGGAGATTGAGAGACTTTATTGCAGGAATAATGTTCGAAAATTTTACCAAAGGGTAAAAAGAACATGCCAGGGTTTCGAAGCCAGAACAGAAGCCTGCAGGGACGAAAATGGTAACATAGTAGTAGAATCGCAGTCGGTGCTGAGGATATGGAAGGAACACTTCTGTAGACTGTTAAACGGCGATGATGACCAATATTCCGCTGTCAGGCAGAATAACCCATTCAACAGTGACGATGGCAGTCAAGATTCTCGTCAACCCGATCAGAATGAAGTGAGGATAGTGTTGAGATCTTACCAATTGATAGACAGATTTCCAATAACAGAGAATGATTGCACTTTCTTTATTCTTTATATACATATACAATATCAGTTGGTGGCATAGAACCCGTGCTCGATAGTGTTGTGCTCTTTTGAGGGTTACCACTTTGTTGATACTTTTTTTTGGGTTACAACAATTTTCCCCCTTTAAAAGAAATGCTGCTTCTAATTTTGTGCACCTGGTTCCATGCCTTACATATAAAATAATTCATACAATTACAAAATATAATCCATAAAATCTTAAAGTATAATACAATATTTAATTTGATTGTCTATTTGCAATTCTTTCGCTTCTGCGTAAAATTACGCCTTCGTTATTAACATGTTCAAAATTATCTTTATTTGCTTCAACGTGCTGATAATCTATATTGGTTCGTATTGATTTCTCTTGCGCAGGAGGAGTAGTAGGTTTCGTTGGTTTTGATAGAGAGTTGGACATTTCATCTAATGGTAATTGTACTCGTTGAATATTATCATTTCTAAAATTTTGGCCGATATTCCGCATCTGATTGGCATGTCGGTACCACTTCCTACCATCATCGAGTTTTATATCGTAATGCAGGGTACCTGTTCGCTCTCTAACTTGCCCATACTGCCATTTACCTTTTGTACTATAATCCCGAACAGCAGCCCTATCACCGGAATAAAAGGAACGAACTTCCATTGCCTTATGTGCGATATTTGCCATTCGAGTTTCCCGGGGAATCATTAAACTAAGTTTAGTGGCTGGCACAAACTTAAAAATCCGTTCTGAGGGTGCTTCCTTAGTTACAGAATGCGGTGCTATTCTGTAATGGAACAGAAAAATATTCAACTCTTTCTGTAAATTTCCTATTTGACCATGGTAAAGCGCTCGCAGTTTGTGTTTTAGGGTCTGAACGTAGCGTTCTGCTGGCCCATTTGTAGCCGGGTAATACGGAGCAGTGCGTTTATGTTTTATTCCATTTACAGATAGGAATCTTTGAAACATAGGATTAGTAAATTGGGCCCCATTGTCCGTAACTAAGATTCTGGGTAAGCCAAAGGTTGCAAAAATATTTTCAAGGACTTCCATCGTACTCTCTGTCGTTGCCCTTTTCAAAATGTGTATTTCCGGCCACTTGGAGTACGCATCAACATATATTAAAAAGTAAACGGACATAAACGGGCCAGCGTAGTCCATATGAACTCTCTCCCACGGCTTGGAAGGCTGAAGCCAATGGTGTATTGGAGCACACGGGGGATTCGATCGTACTTTTGCGCACTGGACACAGTTTTTTGCTAACTGCTTAATGTCGCGATCAATATCTGGCCACCAGCAAAAACTACGAGCTAAGCCTTTCATTCGCGTTGCGCCAAAATGTGCAGAGTGTAAATGTCGTAGTACAGTGGTCCTAAATCTTTGCGGTACGACAACCCTCATGCCTCTCATGATGCACCCTCCTTGGAGTGCGAACTCGGCTTGATCGATACCAAATCGATATTCTCGTGGTATGTCTTTGCCCTTAGTAAGGTACTCAACCAAAAGCTGAATTTGTTTATCTTCGCGAGTAGCTTTACTTATATCATTTGCTGTTATGGGGAGATTCTGAATCTGATTGATTTCAAATACGTCAGCTTCTTCTAGTCTGACTTCGCAGCCCGTATCAATAGGAAGTCGCGATAAAGCATCAGCGTTCGCATTAGCCTCTGACGTTTTATATTTTGTTTTATACCGGAACCCTTGTAGGAAAAGTGCATAATATTGCATACGAGCAGCAGACATGTGAGGAATACTCTTCGTAGAGTTAAAAATTTGGACAAGTGGTTTATGATCAGTATAAAGAATGAATTCTCTACCATACAGGAACTGATAGAACTTCTTTATTCCGAATATAATCGCGTATGCCTCTTTATCTATCTGTGACCACCGTCTCTGAGTCTCAGATAGGGTTTGGGAAGAAAACTGAATCGGACGCTCACTGCCGTCAGCATAAACATGGGACAGTACTGCACCCACTCCTACTGGAGAGGCATCAGTAGCTAAGACCAATGGAAGATCTTTGGAATAATGCACCAAAACCCTTTCAGTTTGGATTTCTGACTTCAGTGAACTGAAAGCCTTCTCACAGTCTCTTGTCCGATGCCATTTGGCATTAGCTCTTAAAAGTTTATGGAGCGGTTCCAGGGTTGCACTTAAATTGCAAAAAAAACGACCATAATAATTGATCAACCCTAGAAAAGAGCGTAACTCGGTAGCATTCTTTGGACTAGGTGCTCTTTGAATAGCATCGATTTTCTCACTTGACTTATTAATACCGGCCTTATCGATTCTGTAACCACACTACTCAACACTATCCCGGAAAAATGTAGATTTAACCTTATTTATTCTTAAACCGTTTTTTGAAAGTCTCTTAAGTACTTGTTCTAATCGCACTAAATGTACCTCGTCATTAGGACCAGTGATGCAGACATCATCAATAAATACGACTACTCCCTCTATACCTTGTAAAATCTTTTCGATTTTACGTTGCCATTTTGATGGAGCACAGCTCAACCCGTACAGTAACCTAGTACACTTATACAAACCCTTGTGTGTCGACAGGGTTAGCTTCTCCTGGTCCTCTTCTCGTACTTGCCATTGTAAATATGCGCGACGCAAATCAATTTTAGAATTGAGTTTGATCCGACAAACAATTCATCTGGTGTAGGTAACGGATGTTTCTCGATGTTCATTAACGGATTCAGAGTAACCTTAAAGTCTCCGCAAATACGGATAGAACCATTTTGTTTAACGACCGGCACAATGGGCGTTGCCCATTCACTACTATTTACCTTAACAAGTACCCCTTTTTCGACTAACTCATTTATTTCGGATTCAACACGATCTCTTAACGCGAAGGGTATCTGACGCGCTTTCACAAATACTGGTTTGGCGTTTGGCTTCAAGTCGATGCTAACAGGTGGACCCTTTAATTTTCCCGGATTATTATCAAACAAGAAACCATAATGCTTAAGCAATGAATCTATCTTTCCCATTATACCACTGTTCAAAGACTTTGAAACATTTACCTTGTTTACTAGTCCGAATAGTGCAGTCTTATCCGACTCAACTACATACATTTCCAATTAATCGTCTACTAATCTTCCTCCAACTGCAACAGAAACCATCTCGAACCCTAACATTTTTAAAGAATTATTACAGTAAGTACTTAGGGTTTTATAAGATTTACTTAACTTTAGATTAATAAATTTCTCACGCCATTCCTTTGAACTGATCAAGGTGACCGAAGAACCGGTATCTAACTCCATAACCACGTGCTGGCCACTTATCTGCACATCGATCAAAAATTTATAGGCGGAATCAGATATTCCTTGGTTGACTGCATTAACATACGAGC
This sequence comes from Brachypalpus laphriformis, assembly GCA_945910035.1. Classification (NCBI taxonomy): domain Eukaryota; kingdom Metazoa; phylum Arthropoda; class Insecta; order Diptera; family Syrphidae; genus Brachypalpus; species Brachypalpus laphriformis. The sequence continues at coordinate 216,569,880 of OX246753.1, read as the reverse complement.
ACACACTGTCACTTCGACTACTTCCAATTTGGTCTATTTGGTTCACTTTCTCTTCTGATTTCAACTTCAAGCACATTTTCTTCATATGCCCCTTCCGATGGCAGTAATGACAAATTAAAGACCTGAGCCTGCAATGTGTTGCTAGATGTGCACCTCCACAACGAAAGCATTGCACTGCCCGATCTGACGGTGTCATCTTTTTGGTCTGGTTTCTCTGCGTCCGAAGTTTTGACTGTTTTTTCCTCGTCTGTAGCCCTGATGGCCCTTGCAATCGACAGCGTTGACAGCCTTGAACGGCCCTCCGCTATTCATTTCCACAACGTTCTGATGTGATGAATCTAGACTTGTAGCTATTTGCACAGCCCTTTCCGATGAGAGATCCTTCGTCTCCAAGAGTCTGTCCTTAATGCGTGTGTCTTGTATTCCGCAAACTAGTTGGTTTCGAAGAGCCAATTGAAGATAAGTTCCGAAGTTGCAGTTAATCGCCATCTTCCTTAGGACTGCTATGTAGTCTCTAACAGTTTCTCCCTCTAACTGTCCTCGATGGTGGAACTTATAATACTCCGCAACTTCCAACGGCTTTGGGTTGTAATGATTCTGCAAGACCTCTGTCAATTCGCAGTACTTCTTCCCTTCAGTTTTAGCTGGTGAAATTCCATCGCAGAGTAAGTCAAAAGTGGAAGGTCCGATGTAATGCAGCAAATAACCTCTTTTGGTTTTCTCATCGCTTATACCAAATAACGAAAAGGCTCCTTCCAAACGCTGTAACCAGCGCTCAAACTTGCTCTTCGTTTCGTCGTAGAATTCGATATTAAAATTTGTGGGAATTTTACTCATTTCCTGTTTTATTACTGGTGCTTACTCTGTTTCATCAGTTCCCATTCCTTACAAGTAATTTTCGTTTTTTTACACGATTTATAAAATCTAGTAACGGCGCACCAGAATGATTGTGGAGAAAAAAAAATGTACAAAAGCCGCTATTCCATCCTCGTCGCCAATTGTTGAGATCTTACCAATTGATAGACAGATTTCCAATAACAGAGAATGATTGCACTTTCTTTATTCTTTACATACATATACAATATCAGTTGGTGGCACAGAACCCGTGCTCGATAGTCTTGTGCTCTTTTGCGGGTTACCACTTTGTTGATACTTTTTTTTGGGTTACAACAGATAGCGATATCTAAACTCAAATCCAACAAAGCTGCTCCAGCCGACGGCCTTGCCGCTGAACTTTTTCAAGGCAGGAGGAGATGAGTTGGCAAGGAGCATGCACCAGCTCATCTGTAAAATCTGGTCGGACGAAAGTATGCCCGATGAATGGAACCTCAGCATCATTTGCCCGATCCTGAAGAAAGGAGACCCTCTGAACTGCGCCAATTACAGAGGTATAAGTCTCCTCAACATCGCATATAAGAGCCTGTCTGCCGTATTATGTGAACGCCTAAAACCGATCGTCAACAACCTGATAGGTCCTTATCAGTGCGGTTTCAGGCCGGGAAGGTCCACCATTGACCAAATATTCACGCTACGCCAGATCTTGGAAAAAACCCATGGATATAAAATCGATACGCACCACCTCTTCATCGAGACGAGTTATACAGAGCCATGTCAAGTCTTGGCATCCATGCCAAGCTCGTCCGTTTGTGCAGAATGACGATGGAGAACTCTCGCTGCTCCATCAATGTCGGTAAGAACATCACCGCACCGTTCGATGTCAGAAAAGGTCTTAACAAGGTGACGCGCTATCATGCGATCTATTTAACATAGTACTTGAGAGAATTGTACGAAACTCACAAGCCAACACCGGAGGTACAATCTTTTACAAGTCTGTACAACTACTCGCTTATGCCGATGACATTGACATAATCGGAAGAACTCAGCGGGCAGTCAATGGGGCATTTACGAGTATTGAGATCGAGGCAGCAAAGATGGGTCTAGCGGTCAATGAAAGCAAAACAAAATATATGCTGTCTACAAAAAAGGACACACAACATCGGCGTCTTGGACAGAACGCCACAATAGACAGATATAATTTTGAGGTAGTAAAGGATTTTGTCTACCTAGGCTCTATGGTGAACTCCGCAAATGACATCAGTAGGGAGATCACACGAAGAATTACTCTTGCCAATCGTTGATTCTATGGGCTAAAACGGCAATTGAGTAGCAAAGCCCTATCTCGAACTACTAAGGTAACTCTTTATATGACTCTAATCATCCCAGTCCTGCTGTATGGTGCAGGGGCATGGGCTTTGACAAAACCGGATGAGGATGCCCTTGGTTATTTCGAGAGAAAAGTCCTTCGAGCGATCTTTGGTCCCGTCTGCATAGACGGTGAGTGGAGGAGAAGGTACAATGCCGAGCTATACGGCCTGTACAAGGACATCGACTTAGCCAGAAGAGTTCACATACAGCGACTAAGATGGCTGGGTCATTTAGAGCGGATGGGGCCCAACGTTCCCGCTAAGAAAGTCTTCGAATCCACCCCGGGTAGACGACGCAGTAGAGGACGACCTCGCGGTAGATGGCGCAAACAAGTGGACGGGGACCTCAACCAACTTGGTGTGCGCAGCTGGAGGCAGCTGGCTCGTAATCGTGCTAGCTGGAGAGGTTTGTTGGTTGAGGCCCAGGTCCACCCCGGACTGTAGCGCCATCTAAGTAAGTATGTTAGTAAAGGATGGAATAGAAACTGCGGCATTGCGGAGAATCCTCTTCAGATATTTAAAAATCCTGGGTTCTCTAAAGGACCCCGAAGGAAACTGGACCGAGTCCTCTACGGAGTCCTTAAAATTGTTGATTAAAACGCACTTTCCGGGTTGTACGACCGTGCCACGCAGCAGTACTAATAATAACAGTCACATAGAATCGGGTCCCCCTGCAGATTTGGTAACAGATGATAGAATAGAGTGGGGAATTGGATCGTTCTCCCCATTCAAATGCCCAGGACTTGATGGGATTATCCCGATCATACTGCAAAAAAATTGCACCTATAATTATCCCGGTACTCAAGAAGCTATTTGCTAGTGGTCCTAAACAATTTCTCATACCGAGAATATGGAGGGAGATAAAGGTGATTTTTATACCTAAGACAGACAAAGCTAGTCACACCACCGCGAAGGACTTCAGGCCGATAAGCCTTACCTCTTTCATCCTGAAAATATGTGAAAGATTGTTCGACATTTGCATATGCAGTAGAATACGTCCGGGGGACTTATCCCTAGTCCAACACACATGCACAAAGATTAAATGTGTGGAGACTGCGATACATCATGTTTCGGCTCCACAGAAAAATCACTTAAAGATAAATAGTTCATCCTAGCTGCATTCCTGTATATTGAAAAAGCCTTTAATAATGTTAGTACCGAAGCGGTTAAAAGAAGTCTAAGAAATCTAAACATGGGCATCAGACTTATTAGCTGCATTGTTAGCATGCTCGCGGAAAGGTACATAACCACCGAACTTAAGTGTTCAAAGCTAGTAGCATATGCCTCGTGAGGTACTCCTCAGGCAAGGTAATCTCCCCACTGCTTTGAGTAATTGTTTCTTATGAAGTACTACAGCAACTCAAATACAGTGGCATCAGAGCTATAGCTTATGTGGATAACGGTGTGCTGCTTGGAATGTTTAGATTCCTGCCTACTCTAAGCGAACAACTTGACGGATCCCTAAATACAGGGATGGGCAGAAAGAACTCTCCCCTTTGGTATGCTAATATAACAAAAAACAAACAACATATCAAAGATATAACTTTATTTCTAAATAACACACATAATGCAGTTTTTAAATTACGTCACTCAAGTGGCGCCCTCCATTATCGATGCACTCAGTATCCTTCTCTGGGAAGTTTTTTATTACGCGGTGAGTCATTTCAGGCGGAATGTAAGCGACTGCCTGTGTTATTGCATTCTTTAGAGCTTCCAAAGTTTGCGGACGATGTTTGTACACCTGGGCTTTAAGATATCCGCAGAGAAAGAAATCACCGCGTCAAATCAGGCGAACGCGCTGGCCACTCGATATCAACGACAAAACCGCCCTTTTTAAAGAATTCTTTGACAAGAAACGCATGGTGTACTTCCGTCCAAACCATTACGACAACTCAAAACCGCACGATTGTCGCTGTCTATCGCCACCTCCCGCGCTTTGCTCTTCCCACCCTAACCTTATCTACGTTCTCTTTAAATCGGGGAGTTATTTCTGCTCCACCCTGTACTCTTGACACATAGGTCAGGAACTGCGGTCTAAAGGTTAATCCCCAAAAAACCCGAATTAGTACTTTTCACGAACAAACGGAAATTACCAGAGTTTGGAACATCTCTGTTTTGGTATCCCACTCAGAACATCTGATAGCGCAAAGTACCTGTGCCTCATACTGGACAAAAAGCTCAATTGGAGATTAAATTAAAAAAAAGCTACAATAGCGTTTTACTGATGTAAAACACACTTCACCAGAGTGTTCATAAAAACCGTTAGAACATCCCAAGACGTTTTAATGAAATACATTCTACGTTCTTCATTCCCTTAATCATTTTTGAGTAAAGAATAAGTAAAAGAAATGCAATATCAATTATTTATGTACGTCAATTTATTTATTTGTTAATTTAATATATTTTTCTATTTCTTCTTCTATTTTCTTCCAATTACTAAAATTGTAGACATATATCTTACCTAAATGACAGAAGATAAATTAAATAATATATTTAGCAGTTTATCGTTGCTTATTACTTTAAGAACACACGATCAAATTGACTCACGTTATGCAACGGGCGTTTAATATTTTTTTCCTAAGAAATATCGGATGTGTGTGATGTCACTCAACAGTAAATACTGTTTTTATGAAATTCTGTTTCCTAAAATGTTACTGTTTGGGATTTCGGCTATCGTTTCATACCGAAATATTTTCATTTGGACGACTTTGAGATTTTGAATAAAGTTCCGCTAGATTTGGGAAATTGCACACTGTGCGTGGGAGTCTTAGCATCTGTGCGAACGACTCAAAAATAAATTATGATTGGGATCCAGTATCCAGAAAAACACGCGAATCAATAAGCTGTACTTCGATATCTTGTAGTTTAGCTAGTACGGTTGGGAGCACAGTTTGCTTACGAACGCTAAACTCAAGCAAGTGGTTGTAAACCAATATGTACACGCTTCGCAATAAGTGGACACGCTTCGTAATATTCTTCTTCTCCCGCCTGTGGGGTTCGCCTATCTGGCGATTTTGGATCACTCGGTTACTTAGGCCAATGAAATGTCGATGACGTTTATAAGCATGCCTCTCCTGCCTCGCGATGTCTTTGGAACGTTCATTTATATTACCTTCTTAACAGGGTTCAAATAATCTATTCTTTGAACGCAGCAATACCAACTGAGGCGGCCGCGCTCTATATTTTGTACGATGGTTTCCTTGACGTGAAGGCTTCCACGGATCTTCGAACTTCTTATTCGATCAACCTTTTTACTCCTTCCGCAATGCGATGTACTTTTTGTACATCGTCCAACATTGTGAACCGTATGTGTGCGGCCGGACGCACTTCTGCGGTGTAGAGCCTTCCTATCAACTTAGGTGGCATTTTTCTGTCACAGACGATAGCGGAATTTTCTCGCCACTTCATCTACCCTACCCTTACACAATGATTGATGTCGTCATCACAGGGTACTTTGCTATTGCTCGTAGATCCCAGATATTTGAACTTTTCGCACTTGGGAAGCACTGTTCCATTCAAATATATGTCTGGAATATGGTAGTCCTGAGTGGATCAGAGAACTGGCAGCACAAGTACTCTGTCTTTTTTGAACTAATGCGATACCCATTTCTCTCGAAAACGTCCACCCACACATCAAGTGCTCGTTGCAGGGATGTAGGATCTGCGCTTATGATGGCTCCATCGTCGGCAAAGAATAATTGATGTACCTTGGGGTCCGTCACTTTACCTTCAAGCAGATAGTCAAGGACTGTAATAAAGAGCAAAGCACTTAAGACGCTTCTCTGGTGCACCCCGACTTTGATTCTGAACTCTTCAGTTACCCCAGCGGCGCATTTTACTCTTGTCTTTGCTCTTTCGTACATGTCCACGATCCTTTGTACATAGCTTTCTGGAACCCCTCGATGACACGCTTCGTGATGAATGAGAATTATGTGAATCAAAGGGTCAGGCGAGCAATACCGAAGTTGAGGATGTATTTGGAGTCGACGATGCAGAAATGTCTTTTGAATCTTTAAGGTGCAATGGTGAGTGCCTTTGCGGACACGACAACGAAACGTGGACCGGCATTTATTACAATAATGTCTACTACGTAAACAGATAAAGCAAAGCACATTTAGCGAAAGTTCTTTGCGATTCAACGTCCAACGAGACAAATTGTGAACACTGTGATAAGGTACGATTTTTTCTACACTTAGGACACTGAGTAGTGCCTTTAAATGGTTTGGCTAAGTGTGCTCGAATTTGAGGAGGTTGTTTTCCCTGCGATGTGTCCGAAAGACCGATGTGACCGATTGACATGATTCTAAAGCGTTATACCATTGTTCAAGGAATTCAATCAGGTCATTAATCGATTGGTCATCCCTAGAACTTACTTCTCCAGCTCAAGCCAGCTTAGTGTCCTGGTTGAGTTAAGCTAGCAAAAGGTGCATTAACCATGGGTTATGACTATTCCTATCACTCGCATTTAGTCCACGTATCACTTCATCTGCACCATCCGTTATTTTACGTAGAATTAGCACGTTTGGTGCATTCAGCAATATACAGAGATATACATTTGTATACAAACGATTGCATTAAATTAAATTTACGTGATCAAGCCTCGATGTAGTGTGCTTCGGACACAGGAATATGTTGTCCTCGTAAGAAAAACTTAAGATAATAAAATTTCTTAGGTTCGATTTACCCAAAAAATTGATCGGGGCAAGAGGCCAATCTTTATAGCAGCCACCGAAAGGAGGTACTTCAATTTTTACGAGATTGGTGGCGATAAAAGTTTTTCCAGATTAATTGATCTTTTCAAAAGAGTAGACTGCTGACTAGCTAGACGCTCTAGTACCGAGTCCACCGAGTATTTGTGATCTTAGTCAGATACTTAGCGAAGGTGTGGTGTCTGAAACGACCGATATCTAAGTGGCCGAGAGGTCGGAACCTCTCTCTCTCTCTCCTCTCTCTCGGCTTACGATATTATAATATCATAATTAAGATACGTAAGTGTAGTAAATACGATTCGTATGATAGGAAATAGGCACTTATACCAATTAGGGAATAATACGAGTAGTTGATTGATAAACAATAAGTAATAGGTAGCAGCTAATAATATTGAACAAATATGTGTACGTTGCAAAATAAATAGTAAATAATCCTTACAATGCTGAAAAGTATCGTATGTTGATTTAATCTTAAAGAACTACATTTGTACACTTTTTAGCGTAGCCCAAAGCTACCTTAACCGAGGGATAAACCTATGTGTTTTCTATGTGGATTTTAAGGCATGTTTCGATACCGTCAATTAAAGTGCTTTAATTTACAAACTGACTACATTGGGTCTATCTACAAAATTGTGCACTATTTTACATAATCTCTACAGAATACGGATTCTGCTGTGTGGAGCGAAGAGCTGGGGTAGAGTCTCCATTGAACGGATGCTTGTTCATGTAATTTGTACACTCATACATCGCTTTGCGCGGTTTCGTTTTGTCCGGTTTCACCTTGCGCGATTTTTATACATAATATTTACCCAGATTCGATTTGTGCGACTTCGCTTTGCGCGAAATACCATTTTTTTCTAAAGAATCATAGCGTGCTATGGTTTTTCTGCTAACAGAAACAAACGTATGTAACTATGTAGTGCTGAGGACGATTTCAGATGTAAGCCTATAGTTATTCATACATTTGAAAATTCGAGGGCTTTCAAGAGCATTTTTATACGGCATTTGCCTGATTACTGGAGGTCGAGCAAAACGACTGGGCTACCGCTTCTATATTCAAGGAATGGTTAACGGAACATTTTGCCACTAAAGTCGAAATATTGCAAAAAGTCCAACATTTCCTTCAAAGCGTTAGTTTTACTGGACAACGCAACATCTTACCCAGCATATCTTACAGACCTGTACCCAAACATCAAAGTTGTTGTCTTACCTCCGAATACAACGGCTTTAATCCAACCAATGGACCAAGGGGTAGTTTCCACCTTCAAGATAAATTACCTTAGTACACATTTTCTTAGCTAATCAAAGCATTTGATGAAGACCATGGCATCGACACACATTTTGGAAAAAATTTGCACCTATAGGGGGAGAATTAAAACGATCACCTCTACCAGGTGACACAGGTATTGATGTAGAAGAATTAATTCAACTTAGTAGGCAAATTGTTGCAGACGGCTTCGCAGACCTTAATCAATATTAATGAAATCTTAGACGCTGATGGGCCGGAAGGGGCTGATGGGCTGCAGGAGAGATGATTGATTTATTTCAACAACCTGAACCTACTGCAGAAGCTGCAACTACAGAGCAAGATAAAATGACTGCAACCAACCTGGCCAGGATTCTCGATATGGGTGACAAATTGGTGAAAGAGGTTTTCAGAATCCTGACGAAGGACGGTCGAACAAGTTTCAGAGCAGCATAAGGGCATCTTTGAAACCTTACAGGGCAGTTCGGTGACGTGAAATAGCGCCCTACGAAATAAGGCCATATGTGGCACAGTGGGACTTATTTCGTTTTTGGACATTCTTGAAGATTTACACTTTAATCAATTTCGAACCAATAAAAAAACATACAAAAAAGCGGTGCATGAAATAAGGCCAAGTGAAATAAGAGCAGCTTTCAAAAATTGGCCTTATTTCGCTTAATTGGCTGTGCGAATAGGTACGGTGAACTAAGGCCATATATAGCGTTATCTCACTTTCAAATACGAATTAAGCCATACTCCACTTATGGGTTTAATTCACTTTCAAATGAGAACTAAAGTATCACTTAATATGAACTGACGCCATATGGTGTCAATTCACATTCAAATATGAACTAATGCCATAAAATGTTTTTGAGCTCTGAAGCACAGCCAGTGCAATGCAACAGTTTTGATAAACCTTTATCAGTCCAATGTCACACCACGATCGGCTCACGTTTAGTCTACAATGGACTTTTGACTCACCTGGGCCAACAGTCCACAACATTTAGGCCCACAGTTCCACAATCTTAAAGAAGAAGTGGGCCGTAAGTTTTGGTTTGATTGGTTTTATTAGGCGTCGAATTTGAATTTGAATTTAAATCTAAAACGCAATAGCTTGCCGACTTAATATTATTATCCTCTTGAATTGTTTACATATTCTTTGTTTCCTTTTTACTTTCCTATATCTAGCAGTTGTAATTCTATTTTATTATTATAATTTTTCTTTTTACTTAGTACACAAATGGAAATATTCACTAATAGTATTGCATGTAATACTGAAGCTTGCACTAATTTAAAAGATATTGTATCTTACAGTGTAAGACTATACAAATAAATAAATAAAGTAAGTTCAAAAGTATTCTTATGACTTATATGGCGCAGTGACATAAGTCACAGGGGCATAAGCCCCAAATTTTTCTTTTGGGACTTATGTCCCACCCCATCGAGACATTAAGTCCAAATTTTTTTTTTACGAGAATGGGACATAAGTCCCAAATTTTCGGAGAGTTAATATCTATTCAAAAAACTGTGGATTTCCATTAGGCGTCGTATTTTAATGAATATAATATGAGCGCAGTGACATATGCAAAGATTTTTTTTTTTGTCGAAGATGACGCATACATAAGTCCACAATGCATAAACAGTGCAATGTGAACTTGGTACACACTCGAAAATATGAAGAAGGAATTAACCTACTATAACTAATAATGTACGTTTTTTAATACATATGTACATATGTCGACATAGATGCATACATGGGTGTATACATTTTACGGCGTATAAACAGTGAGGTAGGTATGGGGAGGGGGCAAGCTGCTCCCCTGCAACCCCCTGCCAGGGGTCGCTGTTGGATTTGAGGTGGGTGCAAGGTTGGGTGAGAGACATGGATATAAAGGAACTTTACATACACCCATCCTCGCACCTCGTAAACAGATAAAGCAAAGCACATTTAGCGAAAGTTCTTTGCGATTCAACGTCCAACGAGACAAATTGTGAACACTGTGATAAGGTACGATTTTTTCTACACTTAGGACACTGAGTAGTGCCTTTAAATGGTTTGGCTAAGTGTGCTCGAATTTGAGGAGGTTGTTTTCCCTGCGATGTGTCCGAAAGACCGATGTGACCGATTGACATGATTCTAAAGCGTTATACCATTGTTCAAGGAATTCAATCAGGTCATTAATCGATTGGTCATCCCTAGAACTTACTTCTCCAGCTCAAGCCAGCTTAGTGTCCTGGTTGAGTTAAGCTAGCAAAAGGTGCATTAACCATGGGTTATGACTATTCCTATCACTCGCATTTAGTCCACGTATCACTTCATCTGCACCATCCGTTATTTTACGTAGAATTAGCACGTTTGGTGCATTCAGCAATATACAGAGATATACATTTGTATACAAACGATTGCATTAAATTAAATTTACGTGATCAAGCCTCGATGTAGTGTGCTTCGGACACAGGAATATGTTGTCCTCGTAAGAAAAACTTAAGATAATAAAATTTCTTAGGTTCGATTTACCCAAAAAATTGATCGGGGCAAGAGGCCAATCTTTATAGCAGCCACCGAAAGGAGGTACTTCAATTTTTACGAGATTGGTGGCGATAAAAGTTTTTCCAGATTAATTGATCTTTTCAAAAGAGTAGACTGCTGACTAGCTAGACGCTCTAGTACCGAGTCTACCGAGTATTTGTGATCTTAGTCAGATACTTAGCGAAGGTGTGGTGTCTGAAACGACCGATATCTAAGTGGCCGAGAGGTCGGAACCTCTCTCTCTCTCTCCTCTCTCTCGGCTTACGATATTATAATATCATAATTAAGATACGTAAGTGTAGTAAATACGATTCGTATGATAGGAAATAGGCACTTATACCAATTAGGGAATAATACGAGTAGTTGATTGATAAACAATAAGTAATAGGTAGCAGCTAATAATATTGAACAAATATGTGTACGTTGCAAAATAAATAGTAAATAATCCTTACAATGCTGAAAAGTATCGTATGTTGATTTAATCTTAAAGAACTACATTTGTACACTTTTTAGCGTAGCCCAAAGCTACCTTAACCGAGGGATAAACCTATGTGTTTTCTATGTGGATTTTAAGGCATGTTTCGATACCGTCAATTAAAGTGCTTTAATTTACAAACTGACTACATTGGGTCTATCTACAAAATTGTGCACTATTTTACATAATCTCTACAGAATACGGATTCTGCTGTGTGGAGCGAAGAGCTGGGGTAGAGTCTCCATTGAACGGATGCTTGTTCATGTAATTTGTACACTCATACATCGCTTTGCGCGGTTTCGTTTTGTCCGGTTTCACCTTGCGCGATTTTTATACATAATATTTACCCAGATTCGATTTGTGCGACTTCGCTTTGCGCGAAATACCATTTTTTTCTAAAGAATCATAGCGTGCTATGGTTTTTCTGCTAACAGAAACAAACGTATGTAACTATGTAGTGCTGAGGACGATTTCAGATGTAAGCCTATAGTTATTCATACATTTGAAAATTCGAGGGCTTTCAAGAGCATTTTTATACGGCATTTGCCTGATTACTGGAGGTCGAGCAAAACGACTGGGCTACCGCTTCTATATTCAAGGAATGGTTAACGGAACATTTTGCCACTAAAGTCGAAATATTGCAAAAAGTCCAACATTTCCTTCAAAGCGTTAGTTTTACTGGACAACGCAACATCTTACCCAGCATATCTTACAGACCTGTACCCAAACATCAAAGTTGTTGTCTTACCTCCGAATACAACGGCTTTAATCCAACCAATGGACCAAGGGGTAGTTTCCACCTTCAAGATAAATTACCTTAGTACACATTTTCTTAGCTAATCAAAGCATTTGATGAAGACCATGGCATCGACACACATTTTGGAAAAAATTTGCACCTATAGGGGGAGAATTAAAACGATCACCTCTACCAGGTGACACAGGTATTGATGTAGAAGAATTAATTCAACTTAGTAGGCAAATTGTTGCAGACGGCTTCGCAGACCTTAATCAATATTAATGAAATCTTAGACGCTGATGGGCCGGAAGGGGCTGATGGGCTGCAGGAGAGATGATTGATTTATTTCAACAACCTGAACCTACTGCAGAAGCTGCAACTACAGAGCAAGATAAAATGACTGCAACCAACCTGGCCAGGATTCTCGATATGGGTGACAAATTGGTGAAAGAGGTTTTCAGAATCCTGACGAAGGACGGTCGAACAAGTTTCAGAGCAGCATAAGGGCATCTTTGAAACCTTACAGGGCAGTTCGGTGACGTGAAATAGCGCCCTACGAAATAAGGCCATATGTGGCACAGTGGGACTTATTTCGTTTTTGGACATTCTTGAAGATTTACACTTTAATCAATTTCGAACCAATAAAAAAACATACAAAAAAGCGGTGCATGAAATAAGGCCAAGTGAAATAAGAGCAGCTTTCAAAAATTGGCCTTATTTCGCTTAATTGGCTGTGCGAATAGGTACGGTGAACTAAGGCCATATATAGCGTTATCTCACTTTCAAATACGAATTAAGCCATACTCCACTTATGGGTTTAATTCACTTTCAAATGAGAACTAAAGTATCACTTAATATGAACTGACGCCATATGGTGTCAATTCACATTCAAATATGAACTAATGCCATAAAATGTTTTTGAGCTCTGAAGCACAGCCAGTGCAATGCAACAGTTTTGATAAACCTTTATCAGTCCAATGTCACACCACGATCGGCTCACGTTTAGTCTACAATGGACTTTTGACTCACCTGGGCCAACAGTCCACAACATTTAGGCCCACAGTTCCACAATCTTAAAGAAGAAGTGGGCCGTAAGTTTTGGTTTGATTGGTTTTATTAGGCGTCGAATTTGAATTTGAATTTAAATCTAAAACGCAATAGCTTGCCGACTTAATATTATTATCCTCTTGAATTGTTTACATATTCTTTGTTTCCTTTTTACTTTCCTATATCTAGCAGTTGTAATTCTATTTTATTATTATAATTTTTCTTTTTACTTAGTACACAAATGGAAATATTCACTAATAGTATTGCATGTAATACTGAAGCTTGCACTAATTTAAAAGATATTGTATCTTACAGTGTAAGACTATACAAATAAATAAATAAAGTAAGTTCAAAAGTATTCTTATGACTTATATGGCGCAGTGACATAAGTCACAGGGGCATAAGCCCCAAATTTTTCTTTTGGGACTTATGTCCCACCCCATCGAGACATTAAGTCCAAATTTTTTTTTTACGAGAATGGGACATAAGTCCCAAATTTTCGGAGAGTTAATATCTATTCAAAAAACTGTGGATTTCCATTAGGCGTCGTATTTTAATGAATATAATATGAGCGCAGTGACATATGCAAAGATTTTTTTTTTTGTCGAAGATGACGCATACATAAGTCCACAATGCATAAACAGTGCAATGTGAACTTGGTACACACTCGAAAATATGAAGAAGGAATTAACCTACTATAACTAATAATGTACGTTTTTTAATACATATGTACATATGTCGACATAGATGCATACATGGGTGTATACATTTTACGGCGTATAAACAGTGAGGTAGGTATGGGGAGGGGGCAAGCTGCTCCCCTGCAACCCCCTGCCAGGGGTCGCTGTTGGATTTGAGGTGGGTGCAAGGTTGGGTGAGAGACATGGATATAAAGGAACTTTACATACACCCATCCTCGCACCCGCCTGAAATCCAACAATGACCCCAGGCAGGGGGTTGCAGGCGAGCAGCTTGCCCCCCCCCATACCTACCTCACTGTTTATACGCCGTAAAATGTATATACCTAGGTATTTACCTATATTGTTATACGCTGTAAAATGATCAATTTACGGCGTATAAACAGTGAGGTAGGTATGGGGGGCATGCTGCCTCCCTGCAACCCCCCTGCCTGGAGTCGCTGTATGATTTGAGGTGTGTGCGAGGTTGGGTGAGAAACATGGATATAAAGGAACTTTACATACACTGATCCTCGCACCCACCTCAAATCCAACAGTGAGCCCAGGCAGGGGGGTTGCAGGGGGGTTGCAGGGGGGCAGCATGGCCCCCCATACCTACATCACTGCTTATACGCCGTTAAATGTATATACCTATGAATGCATCTATGTCGATATACATATGTATTAAGAAACATACATTATTAGTTATTGTAGGTTACTTCCCTCTCCATGTTTTCGAGTGTATTCCAAGTTCCCATAAGAAAGTGAAGTTCTTCTCCACCTTTATAGGTGAGAAATAACTTCATATGACTTAAGTTCACATTCAAATGAGTACTTAGGGCACTTTCTAAAACGAATAAGACCATGATTGGATTATGGCGTTAATTCGCATTTGAAAATGAATTAGCACCATTATGGCGTTAGTTCATATGACCTTAGTTCACGGCACCGTGCGAATAACCGCCGAAAACAAAATCGCCAAAATTCCAAAAAATGAACAATCGCCCAAAATGTTTGGGTGTTTGTACATAATGAAAGAAAGCCCAAAAGAAAGGAACAACCCAAAACAGGAGTGAATGACTGTGCAAATAATCGCCAAAGGAAAAATCGCATAAAATCCGAAAATGAACGACCGCCCAACATTTTTAATTTTTTTTTTAAATAATTTCTTAAAATCCTATCAGAAAATCATATTGTCAATAATAGTAAATACCATAACTGTTACTTCTGAAGCTGTAAACAAGCTGTGTTGTTTGTAATATTAATCTGGTCAAGGCGTTTTGTGTGGGCCAACAGTGGGTAAGTGGCGCCCTTCGCGCGACCCATTTATGTAAACTTCATTTTCCGGAGGGGTTTAGCCGCTCACGCGACTTCGTCGCTCTGCTAAGGGTATGTCAACGACTGTAAGGCAGGCTCCTGGGGCTCAGTCTATTTGAGGACAATTTTGTGCGGGCTAACAGTGGGTAAGTGGCGAAATTCGCGCGATTAACTTGTTTAAGATCCGCTTTCCGGTGGTGTTAGCCGCTTACGCGACTTCGTCGCTTCGCTAAGGGTATGTCAACAACTGTCAGGCAGGCGCCTGGGGCCAAGTCTATTCGAGGACAATTTGGTGCGGGCTAAGAGTTGTAATTATACCAACGTTTCTTAATAATAGCTATTATCGCCAACGGGAAAATGTGGCCTTATTTCTATATTAATATGGAAATTAGGCCATATTTTGGTGTTTTTTTCTTTTTTCATAAATGTGGCCTTATTTCTATGGTTAAATGTGGTTTAATTTCCAAGTTGTGTTAAAAATAAAACCCACCGGGCGTTATTTCCATTTTTCCATGGTAACAGGCTCACATTTTGAATGTGTCCTTATTTCGTTGGGCGCTATTTCATGTCACCGGGCAGTTCATTTAGAAAAGTCTAAAAAGAAGAACCAATTGCTTTCAATTGATTTTTTTTTTCCGAAATACAAATTAAAACATTTTTAATATAATTATGATATTGTTTTTAAGTTTTTTTTTTCAGTTTTTCATATTTCCTATTTTCAGGAAGGCATGCCCTTATTTTACATAACGTTCTTACTTAGTTTGGAGCGGTTTCGCTTTGCGTGAAACTTTTCATTCCCCTAACCTCCGTGCAAAGCGAGGTATGAGTGTATTGCGTTGTTGGTAGATCTAGCAACAACATACAAATTATTGGACAAATATAGTGGAGGCATAAAAAGCTCTTACACTGTTAAGTCTTTCTTCAGCCAGCTGACTGCATCAATACATCTTTAAAAAAAGAAGTGGAAACACACCTACACCAAGTGCTTTTGTACACAGAATACCTATCAAGGTCCCTACAAATAAATATAAAATAATTCATCTCTGTCCAATATTTAAACCACTGCCAGAAAAGGTTTTAAGAACAGACCTTAAGTCTGGGCAACAACCAGCTGTCACAATAATATTTCGATCTGGAACTTGAGCAAATACATAATTTCAAAATCAATTGCATATTTTCGGGAACATCAGAAATCACAGTAGTGTTCACTAAGGTGTATAGATTTAAATGATATTTCTAAAGAATTGGAACACCGAAATAAGCTGTAAGCGAAGTATCAAGCACATACTCGCATAGATTTCAAGGATTAGCTAGTATTTCGCAAAAATAAAGGGTAACACTATAGCATAGAATCAAAAATTATGCAACAAACAAACGCGTAAAAGAAAACACTAACCCCGGCTCATACTCCGCTCTGACAAAACGCAAATTAGCTGACATTTCTCCAGATTCTCCACCGCAGAGGCCCCCTTCCTCCATGTCAATACTACTGGACGAAAAACTGAGAGATATAACTACAAAAGTGGATCTAGATGGGTTCGGTGCAGAAATACACGCCTTGTAGGAAAAAATATATCCTTACAAAACAAACTAGAAAAAATGGAATCCCGCTGCATCTCGCTCGAGCGGGAAGTAGAATGGCTTTCAACTAAGGCAAACGGAAAAAATATGATTCTCTACCTCCCAGTGGAAAATGGAGTAGCTGCCGCTGACAGGGCAAAGGCCCTGATTATAGATTTGCTGGATACACATAGCCTAACCACAGTAATGTAGTATTGACTACAGGATGGTTTGTGTACCAACAACTAAAACACTGTATCTCAAACTGAGCAACGACATCTATTGCCTACTAGTAGTAAATATTCCATCCTGATGTGCTTACGTTCCAACCTGGTGTGCTTACGTTCCACAATTGTTCCACACAATATCCCAATATTCCATGATCCTCAATTCACCCGGAGAAACATCTAGCATGTTCTAGAACCCCTTGCAATTTCCTATAAATACCCATACCACAACCACCGTGCACACAGTTGTTTATGAGTGAATACAGCGATTACAAGAGATATTCGACCAGTGGTGAAAGCAAGCGACATTGTGAAAATAAATCTGTAGCGACCGTTTATTTTGAAATAAATAAAGAATAAAGTGATTGACTATTGTGTTAAAGTAAAGTTGGTATTTGATAATAAATAAACGATTAAAATACACAAAAGACGGTTTTATTTAAACGAACCCCAGCAAGAATATTACATTGGTGTCAGAAAAGTGGAATAAAACAAATTTTGTGTATTGCTTTTTGTGTAAGTGAAAAATAAAAATGGTTCGGAAATTGCTGGAAGATTTGTCAGTGCCGCAACTAAAGGAAGTACTGAGCCAGCGGAATCAGCCTACGACTGGTACGAAGAGAGAATTGATCATTAAGTTGCGGAAAATAATAACGGACGAGGGTACAGATCCTGATACGGCTTGTTTGACGTCGAAGAAGAACAAGTAAGTACGACAAATGACATGTCGGGCTTGATGAAATTACTTTCTGAAAAATTCGAGAAGCTAGACAATTCTTTAGACGAGCAAAAGAAAAAGTTCGAAATACTAGAAAATTCCTTGGGTGATCAAAAGAATTTTCTAGATGTCAAGCTCGATGAACAGAACAAACAATTTGAGAATTCTCTAGATGCAAGGCTGGATATGCAAAACAAGAAGTTCGAGATTCTCGAAAATTCCTTGGCTGAGCAGAAGAATTCTCTAGACGCTAAATTTGGAACAATTGAAGGACAATTCGAAAACGTACAGGCTAAAATTGGGACATTTGAAACAGCCGTTGAAGGAAGATTCGAGAATGTTGAAACAAAATTCGAGAATGTTCAAACGAAAATCGATACTGTTGAAGGAAGATTCGAGAATTTGGCAAAGGAACTCGAACACGTGAAGAAACAGAAAGTTCGGGAGTATTCAACCGACTTCCCGAGAAGGAAAGAGATGCAGCCTCCCGTCTTCGATGGACAAACATCATGGCCAATATATAAGAGGCAGTTCGAAGCTGCGGCAATGACGAACAACTGGGATGACGAAGAGAGGTCCATTGCCCTCACGCTTGCGCTTAGAGGATCAGCTGCAGAGTTACTACAAACTATCCCCGAGGACAAACAATGCAACTACGACAGTCTGGTGAAAGCCATTGAGATGCGCTTTGGGGACGACCACATGCAGCAAGTATATAGGGTCCAATTGCGCAGAAGGTCCCAGACGAAGGGTGAGACGCTCCAGCAGTTACAAGCAGACATCGAGCTACTAGCACATTTGTCCTATCCAAACGCCGGCGAGGAGATCATTAACGAGATGGCAACCGAAGCGTTCACCCATGCCATAGCTGATGCAAAACTACAAATGGCTGTAAGAATGGCTGGAAAGGAAACGCTCGCCGAAGCTTTGGCGTTTGCTCTGACAATGGAGGCCGCAGACCAGGCCTGTCAGGGAATCCACCGTGTGAGGGAAGTAGCCGCCATCGAATGCTCTTGCCAGAGGATGGACGTCGAAGACCGAAACAACGCTCGCGGAGGACAAATTCGTTGCTGGAACTGCAACAAAATAGGACACCTACAACGGCAATACAGAAATCCACCCAGACGCGGAAACTGTCCACATTGTGCGAATAGGCGACCCAACGAAGAACCATCCTACAGGGACAACATCCATCCTGTTGCCCAGGGTCCTCGAAACCAGGAGTCGGGAAACGCCTAAGAGCCAGCTTCGCGGGGCAGAAGTTGGCTATTGGAATCGACGCCCCCAAGACCACCATCCAGGTCTCCCAAACCAAACGATGCAACAAGAGTCTAACAGTGGAAGCATTCATCGGCAAAAATAAGTGCGTGGCTACTATCGATACCGGCGCCACGGCTTCCATTGTAAGAAAAGATCTCGTCCCGAAGTCTTGGCTGCACAACACCAGTTGCTACTGCCTTAGGACTGCGACAGGGGAAGCGGCGAAAGTATACGGAGAAGTTCGCCTCACGTCACAACTAGCAGGGTTGGCCTTTTCTCATGCGTTCCAGGTGGCCGACATATAAGATGAATGCATCATCGGAGTGGACTTTATGAAAGAACATGACGTAATCATCGACATCGGGATGCAAGTTCTGCGGTACCGGAACGTAGAGATCCCAATGGTGTACGGGAACGAGAACGCAGCACATTTACGGACAATACTCAGCAAGGACGAAGTCTTACCACCATCTTCCGAGACTATCATTTGGACAAAACTAGAGGGTGATCCTGGGAGCCACCGATTCTACCTATTGGAGCCAGACTTAGGAAGGAATTCCCCAAACTACATCGTGGGAAAAGTTTTAGTGGAGCCAAGGAACAGCCTGGTCCCAGTAAGGCTCATGAACTTAAAGAGCCATAGCGTCAAACTAAAACAAGGGGAGCTTATTGGTAAATGTGCGCCGATATGTTCAATTTCAACAATAACCGAAAATTAATCTGCGAAGCCCGTTTCATCAGCCAGGTTGGCCGAAGTAAGGGACATGATCCTCAAGCACTGCGAACTGGATCAGGATCAGCAAGCCATGGCAGAAAAGCTAATCGGTGAGTACGCTGATATATTTGCCTCACAAGATGGAGAGTATGGTCGAACACATCTGGTGCAACATCGCATAGACACTGGAGATGCCAGACCAATTCGTCAGCCTGCCAGACGACTACCACTGGCAAAGCAGACGGAGGTTGCGGATATGGTGTCAATGATGGAGGACGAAGGGCTCATCGAAAGTTCTAAGAGTCCGTGGGCCTCACCTGTTGTACTGTTTAAGAAGAAAGACGGTAGCACACGATTCTGCGTGGACTATCGCAAACTTAGTGATGTCACGAAAAAGGATAGCTACCCTCTGCCACGGAACGATGACACATTGGACACACTCTCAGGAGCTCGATGGTTTTCCACCCTTGACTTAAAGAGCGGTTACTGGCAGGTACAGATCGATCCAAAGGACCGAGAGAAAACTGCGTTCACTGCAGGAAATGGGCTGTGGCAGTTTACAGTAATGCCATTTGGATTGTGCAACGCTCCGGCAACTTTTGAGCGCCTAATGGAACACGTCCTACGTGGATTAACCTGGAAAACTTGCTTGGTGTATCTGGACGATGTGATCGTGATAGGAAAAACATTCGAGGAACATCGCGACAACCTGAAGAATGTGCTAGAATGGCTTCGAAGCGCTCACCTGAAGCTGAACCCAAAGAAATGTGACCTCTTCAGATCCGAAGTCAAGTACCTGGGCCACGTTATCTCGTCAGAAGGAGTGCGAACCGATCCAGACAAGGTGGAAGCTGTGAAAAACTGGCCAGTTCCAAAAGACAAACACCAACTCAGGAGCTTCTTGGGCCTCGCCACGTACTACCGACGATTCGTAAAGGACTTTGCCGGAATCGCGAAGAGTTTGCATCAGCTGACGGAAAAAGGAAGGCAATTCAAGTGGTCAGGTGAGTGCAACAATAGCTCCCCGTGCAGGGACGGGTTAAGAATATCGCTGCAGCGCCCCCCAACAACTAGCGCTTGTCGTAAAAGGCGACTAAGGGGACAAATCAGATCTATTCGACACATATACTACCATAAAAACCCTCCCACAAGTGTGCATGCGAGTCCGTGGGTTGACACGACTGGAGATCACCGGTGTCATAAAAGAAAGATCAAACAATACTAAAACAGGAGCATGCACGTGTCAAACAACAAACACCATCGCAATATGGTGCAAAAATTGTATTGCAAAACTGTATCATTATGATAATACTTGCAAAAACGAAAGGCACTACCCCGCCAGGCACTACCACTGCTGTGCATGGTACTGATCCTGGACCGAGCAGAAATGTTCGGGTCAGAGCTATACGGATTCCGGGGGCTAGCAACATAATGAAACAGTTTGGACGCAATTTAAGGGTCGCGAGTTGGAACGTTGGAAGCATGACCGGTCGAAGTTACGAGCTGGAAGAGATGATGAATAGAAGGCGGGTGGACATCTTGTGTGTCCAAGAGACGAAATGGAAAAACACCGGGAATCGGGCGCGTTTCTTGGACGTTAGGACAAAAGATTACAAGATGTTCTACTACGGAACGGAAAAGGCTAGGAACGGAATCGGCAGAGCTACTTGGAAACGTCTTGAGCATTTCGAAGTCCAGCGACCGTTTGATGTCTCTCAAACTAGTAATACAAGGAGAGGTGTGGAATATTGTCAGTGCATATGCTCCCCACAATGGATGCAATCAGATAGATAAAGATGCATTTTGGCTAGATTTCCACAATCTCCTTAAGAACACCAAAAGGAAGAATTTCTGTTCGTTGGAGGAGATTTGAATGGACATGTCGGGAAATCAAACGAAGACTGTGAAGACTGCCATGGAGGACTAGGATATTGCACCAGGAACCTTCCTGGTGAAGACATCCTAAGCATGTGCAAATCACACGGTCTTATCGTGTTAAATACAATGTTCATCAAACAAAGCCGACACCTGATCACTTACAGCAGTGGTGGAGATGAAACTCAGATTGACTACCATTTGGTAGCCAGTTTCATGAAGCTTCGGGTAAAAGATTGCAAAGTGATCCTGGGAGAGGCAATCGCTCGTCAACACCGTCTCCTGCTAACAGAAATTTTTATGAAAACACCAAAGAAAAGCAAACAAACAAGGGTCTCTGAGAAAATCAAGTGGTACAATCTGGACAAAGAAAAAGGCGAGGCTTTTGTTTTCGTAATGAAAAATTACCTCTCTCACACCATCAACGGAGCTGAGGATGAAGAGTGCAGAGCACAAAATATGTGGGATTCCCTACAGCGAACTTGCTTAAATAAGGCCAAATCACTGCTAGGAGCTTCAAAAGGCCACCATCAACACGCCAAAGAAACATGGTGGTGGAGTGATGAAGCTAAGAAAGTGATAAATGAGAAGAAAGCGGCTTTAAAAGCTTGGTCAAAGTGCCCCTCTAATAATAGTGACGAAAAAGCTCGCCTCGAAATGGAATACAGATGCTGCAAGAAAAAAGCGAAGAAGAAGTGCGCTCAGCTTCAAGCAGAGAGTACGGAGGGCCTGTAGCGGGAGCTGGAGAAAATATTTTCCCCGGTTGCTGACGCAAACCAGGCTATCCAGGAGCTGCGAAGACACAATATGAACAAGAGTGCCACTATCCTCAAAATAGCCGCCCAAAGAAGGAAGAATGCTCAGGAGATTCGTTCGCCAAAGTTCATTGGCAATGCTCATGGCCAGCTTCTTGTGGATGACGACAAAATTCTGCAGAGGTGGCGGCAGTATTGTGAAGAGCTTTTAAATGAACAGTTTCCCCGGCTATACTTTCCAAGAGCCACCCCTAACTGTGAAGAAATACCCGACATTACAGTCGAAGAAGTTAGTGAGGCGGTCAAATACTCCAAAAAACGAAAAGCGGTTAGGCCAGACGAGATACCCTCTGAGTTCTGGAAAAAGATGGGAGACATCGGGTTCAGATGGCTCAGAATTCTCATCTCCAAATTCGTGAGAGGTGATCCAATGCCGAATGAATGGAGGGAAAGTTACCTTTTCCCTGTATACAAAGGGAAGGGTGATACACGAAACTGTGATAACTACCGTTCGATCAAGCTGATGTCACACACCATGAAGATCGTTGAGCGGGTATTAGGTGGCCGATTGCGAAAAATAATACGGCTATCTGATGATCAGTGCGGGTTTGTCTCGGGTAAATCAACCACAGATGCAATCCAAAGTATAAGGATCATAATGGAAAAACATCGTGATTCCTTAAGGGATTTGCATATTGTATTGGTTGACTTTGAAAAGGCATTCGACAGACAACCATGAGATCTGATATGGGTGGCGCTAAGACATCGAGCGGTTCCAGGTACCTATGTGCAGATGATTATGGACATGTACGAAGGAGCAAAGACAAAAGTAAGATGCCCCGCTGGAGTAACCGAAGAGTTCCCAATCAAAGTCGGGGTACACCAGGGAACCGTTTTAAGTCCTTTGCTCTTTATTACAGTCCTTGATTATGTTCTTGAAGGTAAAGTGATGGACCCCAAGGTACATCAGTTATTCTTTGCTGACGGTGGAGCCATCATAAGTGAGGATCCTACATCCCTGCAACGAGCACTTGATGTGTGGGTGGACGTTTTGGAGGGAAATGGGTATCGCATTAGTTCAAAAAAGACAGAGTACTTGTGCTGCCCGTTCTCTGATCCACTCAGGCCTATTCCAGACATTTATTTGAATGAAACAGTGCTTCTCAAGTGCGAAAAGTTCAAATATCTGGGATCTATGATCAATAGCAAAGCAACTTGTGATGACGACATCAATCATCGTGTAAGCGTAGGGTGGATGAAGTGGCGAGAAAATTCCGCTATCTTTTGTGACAGAAAAATGCCCCCTAAGTTGAAAGGAAGGCTCTACACCGCAGTTGTACGTCCAGCGCTCACATACGGTTCACAATGTTGGACGATGTACAAAAAGTATGAGAGTAAATTAACGGCAGCTGAGATGAAGATGCTTCGCATGACAGCAGGAGTGACAAAGCTTGATCGAATAAGAAGTTCGAAGATCCGTGGAAGCTTTCACATCAAGGAAACCATCGTACAAAAAATAGAGCGTGACCGGCTCAGTTGGTATTGCCACGTTCAAAGAAGAGATCATTTGAACCCTGTTAAAAAGGCAATATCAATGCACGTTCCAAAGACATCGCGATGTAGGAAAGGCAGGAATATAAACACCTGGATCAGACAAATGCGACGACATCGGCATTTCATTGGCCTCAGTGACCGAGTGATCCAAAATCGGCAGGCCTGCCGATATTTTCTGAGGTCAAATAGGCGAACCCCACATGCGGATCAGTAGAAATGCGGTGAAGTGGGAGGGTTGTGATCCCTTGTTTTCGGATCATAGCCTCGCTGATAAAAGGAAGAAGAAGGAGAAGGTGAGTGCGACAATAGCTTCAAGAACCTTAAGCAACAACTATGCGAAGCACCAACACTAGCATATCCCATTCCCGGAGAAATGTTCATCGTGGATGCAGATGCAAGTAACGTCGGCGTCGGAGCGGTTCTTTCGCAAGTACACAATGGCCAAGAGAAGGTAGTAGCATACTTCAGCAAAGTGCTCTCCAAGCCCGAAAGGAACTACTGCGTGACCAGGCGAGAACTTCTGGCGCTGCTTCTGGCGACAAAACACTTCCATAAATACCTCTACAGCCAAAAGTTCCTTTTGCGCACAGACCACGCGGCTCTAAAATGGCTGCTGCAGTTCAAGAATCCGGAGGGCCAGGTGGCAAGATGGATTAAACGGCTGCAGATGTACGACTATGAAATACAACATCGTAAAGGGAAACTTCATTCTAATGCGGATGCCTTGTCCCGGCGACCATGTAAAAGCGACTGCAAGCATTGTGTGCGGCAGGAAGAGAAGAACCTTCTTTCCATCGAAAGGGTAAGAGCTGAGCCTATCGCTGGTTGGAGTGCAGAAGAAATCCGCAACGCTCAGAAAGAAGACCCAGACATCGAGCCGATATTAGCGTGGAAGGAGTTTATGGAAAAGCCAAATGGACAAGATATCTCGGACAGGACAGGCTCAGTGGGACTCCCTTCATGTGCAAGATGGTGTACTGAAAAGGAAATGGCAAGGCCGGACGGGAAAGATTTCATAATGCAGCTTGTCTTGCCGCGATCAAAAGTACACGAGGTGCTACGGGAGATGCATGATGGAGCATCCGGAGGTCATTTGGGTGCAACCAAGACACTGGAGAAGGTGCGAGAAGGTTTCTATTGGCTCAGCGCAAGGGTAGACGTAGAGAGTTGGTGCCGAAAATGCGTCGTGTGTGCCGCCAGCAAGGGACCCAGAACGAAAACGCGAGGCAAGATGCACCAGTACAACGTGGGCGCACCCTTTGAACGGATTGCCGCTGACATCGCTGGTCCATTTCCAGAAACCGACAATGGTAACCGTTACATCCTAGTCGTCATGGACTACTTCAGCAAATGGCCAGAAGCGTTCGCCATCCCTAACCAGGAAGCGAAGACCATCGTGGAACAGATCGTCAACAACTGGGTGAGCAGGTTTGGCGTGCCCATGGAACTGCATTCTGACCAGGGACGAAACTTCGAATCAAAGATATTCCGAGAGGTATGCCAACAACTAGGAATTAAAAAGACGAGAACTACCCCGCTTCATCCACAATCCGACGGGATGGTAGAGCGCTTCAACAGAATCTTAAGCGAACATCTCTCCAAGGTCGTAGAAGACCACCAGCGCGATTGGGATCGACAAATTCCTCTTTTCTTGAAGGCCTACCGTAATGCAGTGCACAGTACTACTGGACATACTCCATCCGAAGTCTTGTTTGGTCGAGCAGTCCGGCTACCTAGTGAGGTGAAGTTTGGATCCCCTAACGATGAGCCCAAATGTGAAGAGGACTATGTCGCAGACCTCAGGGAAAGGATCCGAGACATACATCAGAGGACCAGGACGAGGATAAGGATAGCGAGTGACCGCATGAAAACCAGGTACGACACAAAGGCAACAACGTCCAGCTTCCACGAGGGAGACCTAGTATCGCTGTACAACCCACACCGGTAAAAGGGGAGGTCACCCAAGCTGCAGCAAGACTGGGAGGGTCCTTATAAAGTGGTCACACGCATCAATGACGTCGTCTTCCGGATCCAGCGTGGAGCAAGAGGCAAGATGAAAATTGTCCACCTGGATCGTCTTCATCGTTACCATGGCAGTAATCCAGATGATCTTGTTCGGGACGAACAAGTTTAAGAGGGGGGCAGTGTAGCATTGACTACAGGATGGTTTGTGTACCAAAAACTAAAACACTGTATCTCAAACTGTGCAACGACATCTATTGCCTACTAGTAGTAATTATTCCAACCTGATGTGCTTACGTTCCAACCTGATGTGCTTACGATCCACAATTGTTCCACACAATATCCCAATATTCCATGATCCTCAATTCACCCGGAGAAACGTTTAGCATGTTCTAGAACCCGAAATAAAAAGAGAAAAAAAGAAATAGCCGCCGTCGAATGCTCTTGCCAAAGGATGGGCGTCGATGTCCAAAACAGCGCTCGCCGAGGATAAATTCGTTGCTGGAACTGCAACAAAAGAGGGCACCTACAACGGCAATGCAGAGATCTACCCAGCCGCGGAAACTATCCACACTATGGTAATTGGCGACGTAATGAAATATCATATAATAGGTATAACATCCATCCTGTTGGTCAGGCTTCCCGAAACCAGGAGTGGGGAGACCGCTCAAGAACCAGTTTCGCGGGGCGGATGTCGGAGTCGACGCCCCCAATACCACCATCCAGGTTCCCCAAACCAAACTCCATTCTAATGCAGATGCCTTATCCCGGCAACCATGCGAGATCGAGTGCAAGCATTGTGTGCGGCAGGAAGAGAAGAACCTTCTTTCCATCCAAAGGGTAGGAGCTGAGCCTATCGCCGGTTGGAGTGCGGAGGAAATCCGCAACGCTCAAAAAGAAGACCCAGACATTGAGCCGATATTAGCGTGGAAGGAGTTTATGGAAAAGCCAAATGGACAAGATATCTCGGACAGGAGCCCCACTCTCAAAGCATACTGGGCTCAGTGGGACTCCCTTCATGTGCAAGATGGTGTACTGAAAAGGAAATGGAAAAGGCCGGACGGAAAAGATTTCATAATGCAGCTTGTCTTGCCGCGATCAAAAGTGCACGAGGTGCTCCGGAGGTCATTTGGGTGCAAACAAAACGCTGGAGAAGGTGCGAGAAGGTTTCTATTGGCTCAGCGCAAGGGTAGACGTAGAGAGTTGGTGCCAAAAATGCGTCGTGTGTGCCGCCAGCAACGGACCCAGAACGAAAACGCGAGGCGAGATGCACCAGTACAACGTGGGTGCACCATTTGAATGGATCGCCGCTGACATCGCTGGTCCATTTTCAGAAACCGACAATGGTAACCGTTACATCCTAGTCGTCATGGATTACTTCAGTAAATGGCCGGAAGCGTTCACCATCCCTAACCAGGAAGCAAAGACCATCGTGGAGCAGATCGTCAACAACTGGGTGAGCAGATTTGGCGTGCCTATGGAACTGCATTCTGACCATTGACGAAACTTCGAATCAAAGATATTTCAAGAGGTATGCCAACAACTAGGAATTAAAAAGACGAGGACGACCCCGCTTCATCCGCAATCCGACGGGATGGTAGAGCGCTTCAACAGAACCTTAAACGAACATCTCTCCAAGGTCGTAGAAGACCACCAGCGCGATTGGGATCGACAAATTCCTCTTTTCTTGATGGCCTACCGAAATGCAGTGCACAGTACAACTGGACATACTTCATCTGAAGTCTTGTTTGGTCGAGCAGTCCGGCTACCTAGTGAGGTGAAGTTTGGATCCCCTAACGATGAGCCCAAGAGTGAAGAGGACTACGTGGCAGACCTCAGGGAAAGGCTCCGAGACATACATCAGAGGACCAGGACGAGGATAAGGATAGCGAGTGACCGCATGAATACCAGGTACGACACAAAGGCAACAACGTCCAGCTTCCAGGAGGGAGAACTAGTATGGCTGTACAACCCACACCGGCAAAAGGGGAGATCACCCAAGCTGCAGCAAGACTGGGAGGGCCCTTATAAAGTGGTCACACGCATCAATGACGTCGTCTTCCGGATCCAGCGTGGAGTAAGAGGCAAGATGAAAATTGTCCACCTGGATCGTCTTCATCGTTACCATGGCAGTAATCCAGATGATCTTGTTCGGGACGAACAAGTTTAAGAGGGGGGCAGTGTAGCATTGCCTACAGGATGGTTTGTGTACCAATAACTAAAACACAGTATCTCAAACTGTAGCAACGACATCTATTGCAAAACCTGTTAGCAGTAAATATTCCAACCTGATGTGCTTACGTTCCACAATTGTTCCACACAATATCCCAATATTCCAGGATCCTCGATTCACCCGGAGAAACATCTAGCATGTTCTAGAACCCCTTGCAATTTCATATAAATACCCATACCACAACCACCGTGGATACAGTTGTTTATAAGTGAATACAGCGATTACAAGAGATATTCGACCAGTGGTGAAAACAACCAACATTGTGAAAATAAATCTGTAGCGACCGTTTGTTTTGAAATAAATAAAGAATAAAGTAATTGACTATTGTGTTAAAGTAAAGTTGGTGTTTGATAATAAATAAACGATTAAAATACACAAAAGACGGTTTTATATAAACGAACCCCAGCAAGAATATTACAGTATTATGCGGTGACTCTGGGATAACACGAGAAAAGTTCATGTTACTGCATGTAGCGTCTGCGAATGCATCCATATCCAGCATGTGTTCTCGAGTTGGATTTCGGCATGTGGCTGAGTATCTTTAGATACGTAACTCCTGCCCCCTAAGTTTTGAGCGATGGACAAGGAAGCTGCATCCTTGGAGGATCGATTACTGTGTTAATTGCTGATCTTATTGCTGTAGTATTGATGCTTTCTGCTGGTGGTTCGGCTAGTGTGTTGGTCGCAGTACTTTCAGATGATGTCAACTCTGCTGCCCCAGTTTTTGTGGCTTTTAGTGTTGTTTTTGTGAAGAAGTACCCAATTCCAATTATGGAATTAGTTTGTATGTTTCTATTTTGTAATATTTCTAATAGTTCTTTATTTCTGAATTGATATTTCTGTAGTTTTTGAAGATTTAGGATTCCAGGTGTTGTTGTTGTGTTGATTGGGCTCAATGATAAAGGGTATATGTGGATCTCATCCCAATAAACATGGCTGCTGCTTTCGTAGATCATCTGGTTGATTTCAATTTGGCAATTCTGGAAGTGTATGATTAGGGTTCTTCTGATGTGTAGTTCGCTGGGTTCACATGTTGATTTTATTAATAACTCCGGAATATTGATTAGTACATGAGTCGTGTTTTATTATCTGATCCGATCCAGATCAGATCATTGGTATGTATGCATTACAATAACAATACGAGATCTTGTTTTTCATTTGGATCTATTTTCGTGATCTGAAAATTAGTTCGCCTATTCCTTGCTAGGCTGCTCTTTTGTCGACAATTGTCAAAACCCATGTTGCCAGATTAGAATATGAAATACTTTCTGCACTTTAAATATTATTCCATGACTTCTATGTTTTCTTTGCATTGGAATTATGCACATAAAAGCGTATCTGAAAGTAAATACCTATCCCAGTTACTCCCAATGATTTCAAATTAATAATTATTGAGTGATTATACACCATTTGAATGAATTAGGACCGACAAAACATAGAGTAAAAAAAAAGATAGCATATTCTCTGAATTTTATAAGCGAAAATAAATCACATGACAACTCCGCTTGAATGAACTCACCTATGAAATTCTAATGGAAAAGATGGGGAACAAATTATTCCTACTTTTAAATAACTAATTATTGAATGAAAACAATAACAAGTTGTACGCCAAAGGAAACAAATGTTGTTCCAGATGCATATGGCAAGAGTTAAGCACAATTTCAGCATGAAATAAACCATTTTTTTTTTAAAGAAGTTCGATGCGGAAACTATAACTACACCACAAGATACAACAAAAATTGTTCATTGATCCAGATCCAGGTTGTTTTATTTTCGTCGTGTGATCTGATCTGGATCAGATCAAATAATAAAACACGGCTAATGTAGTTACTATCTAGTTGTATGACCTCGCCATTTCCTGATTCTATTCTGCATTTCGCTGGTTTGTTGTTCATCAAGTTAGGGATGCAATACTATCATAGTATTGAATATTTTTATGGTTCAGGATAGCATATGGTAGGGTTTTGTTACGATCTTTTGGATTTTGTTTATAGGAAGGGGAATTATGTGGAAAAAGGAGTAACTGTCTTCAAGGATTACTGGAATTTGAATGTTAAATATTATATTTGTATGGTTATAATATGCCTGTAAATCGAGAAGCTCATAAATATTTTCATCAGATTTTATTTCTACCGATCGATTTTGAAGAAAGTCGTAAATCTTCAGAGCTTAAAATTTGTTTTGAAATTGTATTATTATTCTGTTATCCAATTGGATTTGGGTATAATTTAAATAATTTTTGATAATTTCTTGCTGATTATTTATATGGTCTGTTATGTTTCTAAAACGCCGTATTATTTGACTATTGATTTGATTCTGTTGGTTGACCTGGTTCTTTACGTTTATCTGATTTTGCATTAGCTGTTCTATTTCTTTATTTAACCGCAAGGCGTCGCGCTGGCGTCCATGTTCCTTGTAATGCTTTTTATTACGGTCCCCAAACCATCAATGAGTCCTCTTCTATTCCTAGCTTTAAGCATTAGAGTACGTAGTTTCGTTTTTAATTCTGTCTGTTTAATATATAGTATGTTATGGTTACTGAGTCTTTCAGTTCATTAATTTTATTAAAAGTTTAAAGTGAATTACTAATTTTGTTAATATTTGTTTCGTATACCTCCAATTGTACTATGTGTAGTAGGTTGTTGTATGAACATATAGTTCTTGCAATTTCCAATTAGGAATTATTCCTGCGTTATTGTCTAGTTGATGTATCTCCAGTTTCTATGCGTATGTTACCGTCGTCAATGCCCTGAAATTTACGTTTTTTCTTTAATTTTGATTTTTGAGTTGGGGGGTGGCAATGGTGTAGTGGTAACGTCGTCAATTGCCGCGCAATGGTTCATGGTTCAAATCCTGATGTCAGCAAGGATTTATTTATTTCCCATGAAAAATATAAAGTCAGTCCGATTATTTGCAAAAGCTTCTGTGAACACTACTGCGAAGGCATAACACTGGCAGTAGCTTGGTCATGTGGCTAGAAAAATTGTTCGCTCTGTTGATGATGATTTGCCGTTGACATCGGTTATCGGAAAACAAGTACTGTGAATCAGAAGCAAAAGACAATAATAACAAAAAATCTCCCCAGTTATCTGGACGCCACCCCCGGAGAATAACTGAAGCATAAACAACTGAGCTTCAAGAACCACTACCACACTATCCATCCTTTCCAACGCCTGCGCTTTGCGTAAAACATGTTAAAGGTATTCATAACCCTTTGAGTGCGCGCAAATTATAAAAAAAACAATGTATTTTCTGATCTCTATATGTTATAACTGTGACTCTGCCATTCTTTTTTATTTGATGTCTAATAAACCTAGGCGTTAGCTTATTACGTCTGTTTTCCTTCATATAGATAATAGACCCTTCTTTAACTTAAAATGGAGTTTCTCTTTTTTTTTTAGCTAATCTATATTTTTTGTTATGTGTTGTTCTACGTACTTCCTATTCCTATTCGTGTAACTTCTCTAAATATTCATGAACGTTCTTATAATTTGAATTCTTGAACTTATATATTCTCCCGTAAAACAATTCAAATGGGGTAAGGTTAGTTGCTGTGTGGACAGCATTATTGTAGGTTATTAAGGTATCGTTTAAGATTTCATCATGGTCCCTTGTCTTCCTCTTATCAAAGATAATTCTGTATTGTATATTTTCTTTCGACCGGAGCATTACTGCTCGATTGTTGATATGATGTCGTGTGAAGTTGTACATCGTATTGTTTGCAAAAGTCTTGAAATATAGTTGCTAAAAATTTCGCACTTTGGTCTGTAATTATCTTCTCTGGAATTCCATGGAGGCTCATGAAACATTTGAGGCTTTTTATAACATACATATAAGCTGTTCCTAGCAGGTAGGGTATATGCTGTGACGGATTTTGAAAACTTGTCGATTATAGTTAGAATTTTCTTATTTTTTATATTGTAAATGTCAATATGTACTATACCTAATGGTATTCTGGATTTTCGGGGACTTGGAATTAAAGTTTTGGAGGGTTCCCTATTGTATTTTAAGGTTTGGCATTTAATGCAATTGTTTAGAACTTTGCAGATTTTGTTCTTCATAAATGGAAAATAGTATATATGTTTAAGATAAGCTAGGGTCTCGTTAATTCCTCTATGATTGTTTTTATCGTGATATTCCCTTATGGCTTTGTCTTGGTCGTCTTCGTTGAGTATGTCGTCTAGCAATGCTGTACATCTAATTACTTTGAAAGTTTTACATCTTGTACACGTTGTGAACTGTCCGAAATATATTGTCGTCGGTTCTGAATATTGCTGTTACTTTGTTAGGGGGTGTATATTGCTTGAAAATGTATATAATATTGTCCTCGGAGAAGTTTGGATTCCTAATAGTGCGTCCTTGTTTGTTTCTGAATATAACTAGTACCCGGTACAGAATGGTTATCTATTTCAGTTAGGTTCATTTCTTGCGGCCTAATCCTGCTTAGAGTATCCGCATTTGAGTCTAATTCGCCTTTTTTGTATGTAATTTCATAATCAAATTCCAATAGTTTCAGACGCCATCTAACGAGCTTGGTATTTGGGTCTTTTAAGTTCATCAACCATGTAAGAGGTTTCTGGTCTGTGATTATTTTGAATTTGTGGCCAAAAAGGTATGGGCGGAAGTACTTTGTTGCCCAGACTATTGCTAATAATTCCTTTTCAATTGTAGAATAATTTACTTCGGAATCTGTTCAAGTGCGACTTGCGTAGCAAACTAGTCTATCGCTACCAATAGGGCCTTGGGAAGTATTGCTCCAATAGCGTAATTGCAAGTGTCTGTTGTTAGGTTGAATGGTTTATTAAAATCTGGATATTGGAGGATGGGGTCGTTTATTAGGAGTTCTTTACATATATTAAATGTTTGAATATATCGGTCGTCTAGCACTATTTTCTCATCTTTTTTAACTCATTCGGTCATGGGTTTCGTGAGCTTTGCGAAATCTCTGATAAACTTCCTATAGTAGCCTAAAAGGGCAAGGAATGATTTTATTTGCTTCCTAGACCGGGGAATAGGAAATTCTCGAATGGCTTTAATCTTATCCGGATTTGGCTTCACGCCCTCCGGGGTGACAATATGGTCCAAAAAAGCTATTTCTTTATGAAGGAACTCTGATTTGTCGATCTGAACTTTTAGATTCCTTCCCTTAACCTTTGGAAGACTTTTTTTGTGTTTTCCAAATGTTCTTGCAATGATGTGGAAAATATTATAATGCCATCAAGGTAGACAAGACAAATTTTACCTTGATATTACTTAAGCACGTTATCCATCACCCTTTGGAAGGTGGATGGAGCGTTCTTAAGCCCGAAAGGCATGCGTACATATACAAAGTGACCATTTCCCACCGTGAAGGCAGTTTTCTTGATGTCACTAGGGTTCATCTCTATTTGGTGGTACCCACTAGGCAGATCAACTGTAGAGAAATACATGCTCTTACCGAGTTTGTCCAATATCTCGTTTGTATTGGGAAGAGGGTATCGGTCAGTGACCGTTTTTTCGTTCAATCGAAGGTAGTCGATAACGAGACGTCATTTCTATTTCCCGCTGGCATCCAATTTTTTTGAGACGATCCATACAGGCGAATTCCAGGGTGAGTAGCTGGGCCTCATAATTCCTATTTCCAACTTGTCTTTTATTTGTCGTTGCACTTCTTCCTTATGTATAAAGGCATACCTGTATGATTTAGTGTAAATCGGGAGATCATCGTCTGTGGGAATAGTGTGTTTCACAGCATTTGTAAAGCTCAGTTTTTTGCCTTTTTTAAGAAAAATGTCGTCGTATTCTCGACAAAGTTTTGTCATATGTTTCCTTTCTTCAGTGTTCAGATGAGAAGTTCGAATTAATTTTTTGATATCGTCTGGAATCCTAGTACTGTCCGAATTGTCGTACTGTACATTGAAATAATTTGTTTCAGCGAATTGCTTAGAAGAAAATGGGGTTACTTTAAGGGGTTGCTCAAGGATAAAACATTGGTCATAGTCCGCTTGATTAGTTACTTCAATCAGACTATACCAATCTCTTGCCTTGTAAATACCTTCTGGTATTATAAGCATGTGCTTGATGGATAGTGGATTTATATATACGTCACCATTTTTTATATCTACGGGTAATCTAGCGACAATTTTTGATTTTGGAGGAACTACGTATTTTCCTGACATGAAGTTAGGTTTAAAATATATGGGTATGTTAGTGTTATTTGTTATAAGTGTTTGCTTTGAAAGATTATTTTTTGCGCCAATTGCCGTTATGGCATCAAAACCTAAAAGGCCATCAAAGTACGCGTGAAAACGGAATACTAAAAATTGTATTTATCCCTGTTGTTTGAATTCTACGAATTTTGGCAGGGTAACTTTCTTATCTATGTTATGTTTGTTCAAAATTGTGGTTATTGTAATGGGTTGCGTTTTTGTAACGTCATCAGGATGCACAAATTTAGGATCCATAAATGAAGAAGAGGCACCGGTATCGACCAACAATTTCAGTGGTCTGCCAAAAGCAGACGAAATATAAATGTATGGTTATATCGATCCGTGCTTGTTTATGTCTAAATACCCGATGGGTGCGTCAAGGCTCGTGCACAGAAATTTGTGTCATCAAGTTCGTACATTGTATCAAGTAGGTCTCAGTCTTGTTGGTCGTAATATTCGTCTAATTCTTTATAGTTCGCGTTGGTGTTGGGTTCATTATTAAGTGTATGTTGCTGTAAGTAAGAGTTTTCATCGGCTGATGCTTCACAATTTTGACCTTTTTCTGATAAATTATGAATTTCTCTTTTGACGGAACAGATTGTCTAAATGTGTTGCTTGGAGTCCTAAAGTTTGGTAGCTGATTCTGTCTCTGTGAAGTAGATTTAATTTGTGAGTTCCTAGAATATGTGGCCCTTGGCTCTGGGGTGGACCTTTTTAGTTGTTGACTTAGGTTCTGTCTTGAATAGTTTGTGGGCTGATGTCTTTGTTGAGATTTAAAGTGGTTTGAAAAATTTGCAGAGGGGGTTTGTTGCGGCCTATTTGTAATGTTCTGTCTATTTTGGCTTGAGGAAGGGTTAATTGGTTGTATTGCCGATTGTACCTGGGTCTTTTGCAAAAAAGATATGTATTGATGTGTAGGCTGATAAGTATTTTGTTCCTTATTTTTCCTGTAATTTAATTGTTTATACATACATGTCAGCTTTAGCATTAAATATGTTCTGTTCTTTTAGACAATAAGAGAATGCTTCTGGTAAGGTATTGAGTTTCATAGCACTTATTGTAGATCCAAGTGGTTCTCGTAAACCAATTAGAAATGCGTTAAGGCACATTTCCGAATAAAGGTCGCTTTTTGCCTTTATTGTAGTGGAATCCCTAGGCAAACGTGGTGCAGAACAGTTGAGGAGGAATCGAGCTCTTTAGGAATGAGTTGGAGGCAGCTCAAACGCGTTGCAGAACTCCGAACACGATGGCGCGCAGGCGTGGTTGACGCCCTATGCCCCCCGAGGGGTTAAAGGATATAAGTTAAGTTAAGTTTGCCTTTATTACATTAGGTTCTTTCTCATATACTTGTACATGATTGCTAATGGAGGCAAACATTTATATTATTTTATTGTAGAATTGTTCTACAGTATCTTGGTTCTGTTTCTGATTGTGTAAGTCCCGGATAAGTGAAGTTTCGTTTCTCTTATCTGAGTAATGTAAGACTAAGTTCGATCTAATGGCGGTCCATTCTAATGGGGTCCCATACATATTCAAGATCTCATTAGCTGGTCCGATAATTTTATTCCTAATTACCCTGGGCATTGCTCTGGCTTGTAACGAGCCATTTATTGATTGAATTAGTGACATAATTTCTTCGACGTTCTGAATGAACACGAAGAAAAGACGTGGATTTCCATCAAAGTTTGGTAGATCTTTGATATGGTCAGGAATTCTTAAAGCCTGAAATAAATCCATTTGAGGAATGGGAGGTATATCTTGAGCAATATTCTGCTCTCGATTTCTTGCTTGCTGTGGTTGTTGTTGATCTGCTTGTTGTGCTTCTTCTGGAATTGGGTGAAGTTATTCAGCAACTTGCCCAGCCGCTACTACTTTACTATATTATTTTCAATTTTCACTTTGCCAATATTCTCTTGGCAATTACACTACGCGGTTTTTCCCGTACCGAATACTACTACGACTGCGCCAGTTACGGGTTCGAAATCCCCGTTTGATAAAAAAAAATATAAGGTCAAATAAGAACACGTCTTTTCTGGACTACGTCCCACAATCAACTTCAACTTTATTCCATTTTAATTTTATCTTATAAATGTTTTACAATATTTCTTGGCAATGGGAAAATGTTTACGTTGCAAAAGTGAAGTGCAAAGCAGTTAAAGACAAAGCAAAGAAAGGTGTATAATTGCAAGTTAAGGAATTTACAGTACTGTATTATGCGGTGACTCTGGGATAACACGAGAAAGGTTCATGTTACTGCATGTTGCGTCTGCGAATGCATCTATATCCGGCATGTGTTTTCGAGTTAGGTTTCGGCATGTGGCTGAGTATCTTTATATACGTAACTCGCGCAACGAGTAGCTCTCAAACTGTTAGGAGAAATGAACGCACGTCTTTAATTGTTATGCCGTCAGTCGTCAAAATAAATATGTTACTTGTTGTCCAAATAATTTTTCATTTAGTATTGTTTCTTTTAATGTATCAGGCTTAGGCAACAAACTATTTGTCAATGATTTCTTTGATTTTATTAATAAATACAACATTTTTGTACTTTTTGAAATGTTTGTCGGCAAAAATATGGAACGTTTCGAAGCTTACTTCGAAAATCACATGTTGGTTTGGATCCCAGCAGTAAGAACAACAACGCATGGTAGAGCCAGTGGCGAATGCTTATATGGTATAAAAAAAGGACTGGGAAAAGTAATTAGTAGCAGTTTTGTAAAACTAATAAATAGAGATTCGATTGAAATGGAAATTGAAAAAGTTGAAATGTATATATTAGCTGTTTATGTCAATTGTAACAAATGGATGAATGATTTCACGAGTTTGTACAATTTTTTCCTAGAATTTGGCAAAGAGGATATTATGGTAGTTGGAGACTTCAATGGAAGTGTGGGTACAGCGCAAATACTAAATGCGGAGCCAGAACTATTGACAGGATAGATAAATGAAATGAGAAAAGCGGCAGATGTATGTACAGATGGAAACGGGAAGAAACTTACTGAAATGTGTGAAACGATTGGGCTTACACTGTAAAACGGGCGCACAATATCCGACGGAAAAGGAAATTTAACATTTATACCACGTACGCAGTAGCGCGTGCTCAACAATTGATTATTTCTTCGTGCTGGGAAATTGGCTGAAGCATACAGTTGACCTCGAGGTGAGAGAGTTAACCCATTCAGATTACCCACCAGTAATCGTTAAAATAAAGTTGAAAGCACAAAAAACCCCCGCTTTTCAGAAGTCGTTGCTACCAAGACTAAGATTGAAAAAGGAAAACCTGGAAAGATAGAAAATGAATCTGAACATCGAATTAAATGATATAAATAATGGTGACCTCCAGTCTATCAGAGGTATAGAGATCCTTTCCACTTGTATCGTGAATGCAGCAAATCCCTTGCAATCAGCAGTCAAAAAGAATGGAAAGCAACGGTAGTATGACTTGGAGTGCGAAGCAGCCAGAAAGAAATCATTCCCCTTCCTGCGGCTACTGAGAAGTGTAGGTACCAATGAAGCAAAACATATGTACCAAGCTGCAAACAGGTGTTTCAAAAACCTCTGGGAGCAAAAACATAGAATACACATTCAAAATCTCTCAACAATGCTGACGAACATAAAAGATAGTCGGTCATTTCGGAAAACTGCCAAAACACTAAACGGTATGTTTTTCGGGGAGAACATCAAAGTTGAAGCCATATTAGCTGAAAACTTCGAAAAATTTCTCAATCCACTTCCAAATATAATGCAAAAGCAATATGCACTTCCTCTTCTCGAAGTCCTATATTTAGATGAACTTATTACTGTCGAGGATGTCACTAGGGCCATAAAGAAATGCTGCGATAATAAAGCTCCGGGGAAGATCAAATTCCTTACGAATTCTTTAAAAATGCGACGGACGCTTTTCTGCATAAGCTTACGGAAAAGTTCAACATTATATTCTCTACGGGCGAAGTGCCAGTAACTTTAAAAAAGAATATAATATTTCCCATATTTAAGAAAGGAAACCTAAATGAGCCAAGAAACTATAGAGAGATGTCATTTTTAAACACGATCACAAAAATTTTCACGGGAATCCTTTTAGAACACCTAACAAACTTGATTCGAGAAAACGAACTACTTAGCGAGTTTCAAGCCGGTTTCCGCAAGGACTATTCCGCAGTGTATAACATCTTCGTTCTTAGAAGTATAGCCCGATCGTATTTGGACAAGGGTAAAAAACTATATGTTTTATTTGTTGATTTTGAAGCAGCCCTCGATTCTATCGACAGAAGATCGCTAAGATTGCTACAGCAAATGTATGAAGACAATATCATAGCGGTATGTGATGGAAACATCTTGTCGGCCTGGTTCCAATCGAAAGCAGGTGTAAGGCAAGGATGCCTCTTGAGTCCCCTCCCATTCTCAATCCTTTTGAACGATCTTGTTGAATTTCTACCGGGAGGAATACTTTTCGTAGGTTTATCTACAGGGTGTCCCAGTTAAGCAGTATAATCCTTTAAGAGGAAATACCTGAAGTTCCGCCGAACAAAAAATTTTATGACAGTGGGAGGGGGTCTATTCTCATCACATTTCAAGTTATAGTCCCTCAAATTGGGTGAGCTCTTATTTGGAGGTGTAACCACTTTAAACGCTATAACTTCTAAACTATTACAGGTACAAAAATAGTTTTATGCATTTTGGAAAGACAATTTAGTAGCGCGTTTTAAACACGTTGGGTACAGCTGTGCAGCTACAAAAAATGATGGCTCCTTAAACTGAAAATAATGACAATTTGTTGTTAAATTTTTTTATTTCAAATGCAAGGTAACATGATCGGCTGTCTACCTGTGGAATGCAAAAGTGCAAGCAATGCAATCCAGTCGCACGTGAGTTACGTATCCATAACGTTCACTCACCCCATCAGCACCTTTATCCAGTATACGTACATATATTATTACACTGCACTTTTTTTCTTAATTATCTGACCTTATTAAATTGTTCACCTTAATGTAAAGTCAATGCACAGTTTATATCAGATTACGTTTATTTCCTTTCCCATAGAATACATTTTTGTGAAATAAGCTTTAATTATAATTTTGTTTCCCATAGAACCCATTTTTGTCAAGTAAGCTTAAATTACTGTAAAATTTTATTATTAGAAGTCTGGTTAATAAAGTGGGCGAAGCTCTGCCCAATTGAAAATTTAATTTTGTTTTTTTTTTGTCCATTTTTCGTGGCAGCAAACGCGTAATTGGCGCAGTCGGCAGTTCGGTGACGGTTTTCTTTGATTGTTTACTCTAAATAAATTATAATCGGCGGATTCCCGGCTAGTTTATCGAAAAGTAAAAGTTAAAAGAAATTGATATTGTGACGTTATTATCAAAGGATAATTGCTAAGAAGCGTCGGTATCGAGTGAATATCGATATAAAGTGATATCATTACCGCGGGATTTCATGCCCTAATCACCGCAGGAACCTCAATCCTTTAGACCAAAATAATAAATAGTGAACTAATTGAACTAAAAGTGAAATAACTGAAACAGAAGTGTTTGCAAAGTGTAAAATAATAGACAGACACTACCTGGAACAAAACTGTTCAATTGGGATCAACTATACAAGCTCTACTCTACAGATACTCAACAATGAAAGCAGCGTTGTGCATGTAAGTCAAAGTAGAATATTTTCCTTCCTTCCTTCCCCATGTCCGATAATAACAAAAAAGGCAGACCAAGAAGAAATCCACACTATTATTTGCTAGCTTCCACTAGTAACTTAAGTGATTCCGACAAAGAAGTCGAGCGTAGTAGTATAAGAACTAACATAGGAAAAGACAATATCTTGAGTAGTACCAATAATTTCAAGCAGTTAGGAAATATTAATTTAGAAATGTCGGTAGATCAGGACCATCAGGAAGTTCCTCAACTTATTTTTTCTCAAAATAATGTTCAAAATGAACAATTAAACCCTTCTCAACCAGCAGTACAACTATATAT
The DNA here is from genome assembly GCA_945910035.1 of Brachypalpus laphriformis. Classification (NCBI taxonomy): domain Eukaryota; kingdom Metazoa; phylum Arthropoda; class Insecta; order Diptera; family Syrphidae; genus Brachypalpus; species Brachypalpus laphriformis. The sequence continues at coordinate 216,529,920 of OX246753.1, read as the reverse complement.
TTTTCAGGCATTAAGAGTGCCTGACGCTATAAAGGATTTGCCGAAGTTTGATGGCAACCCTAGGCTTCTCTTTGAGTTTATTCACAATGTTGAAGAAATACTGAGCCTCATTCCACATGCGGATGGCACAGTGCATAGTAAAATTCTGCTTAGAGCAGTGCGAAATAAAATTGTTGGGCCAGCCAATGAGGTCCTTAATATGTATGGCACCCCGTTGACTTGGACGGCAATCAGGTCGAATCTTGTACTACACTACTCTGACAAGAGGAACGAAACCTCTCTTATCAGAGATCTACAACCCTTAAAACAAAATCACAATAGTGTAGAAAAATTTCACAGCAGCGTGATAGAAATCGTTGCCACAATAAGTAATCACGTACAGGTGTACGAACAAAACCCAACTGTAATCAAAGCAAAAAGCGATTTGTATAATGAAATGTGCCTCAACACATTCTTAGTAGGCCTACGGGAACCTTTAGGCTCCACAGTTCGGGCAATGAAACCAACATCATTGCCAGAAGCATTTTCCTTTTGTATAAAGGAACAAAACATTTTTTATGCAAAATCCAAACCCAACCGTGGAAGAACAAATTATAAGAAAGCAACAGATTCAGCTGAGCGCTTTACGCAGTTTTCTCAGCAACTGAGACGGCAACTCCCAGCCAGACCCCAACGTACGAGTCCTTCGTACAATGGAAATAACAGGTACACACAACAGCCAACATACCAGCAACAGCAACCCATTTTCCAACAGCGTCCTCAACAACAACCAACATACCAACCCAATATGCAGCAACAACCTATTTTCCAGCAGCGTCCTCAACAACAGCCAGCATACCAGAACCAATTTCAGAGAAACCATCAGTTTCCTCAAAGCCAAAAAAGACTTCCACCACCAGAACCAATGGAACTCGGTTCCGGGAACACCAGGCAAACTAGATCCCAGCAACATTCTAATCTATTTAGACACAACGGACCCTCGAGGTTTACTAATCAGGAATTGCACAATACTACTACAAAACTACTGACAACCAAACTCCCAACTATCAACAGTTAGACCCCTACTATGACTATGAACAATTTGACGAACTAGACCGTAATTTGCTTGATACATTCCGCGAACTGGACGACACAAATTTTCACTCACTGGCCCCGAAGAAGGAATCGGATACATAGATATAAATAAACACGGCTCTGACCTTCCCTATATAAATATATCTTCTCCTTTCGGTCGTCCGCTTAAATTCTTAATTGATACAGGAGCCTCAGCTTCTTTTATCAACCCTGAGTTCGCTCACCCCGATGATTTTTGTACAATAAAACCTATTACTATTACCACAATTTTAAACACGCATAAATTACATAAAGAAGTACACTTACCCAACTTTATAGAATTTAATCAACCCGGAACAACTAGATTCCTAGCATTTCGATTTCATGGATATTTCGATGGGTTACTAGGACTAGATACACTCACTGTATTAGGAGCTAAAGTTGATTTAGCTAATAAACTCTTAATTACTAAAAATTCAAAATTGCCTATACTTCTCAAACCCAATTTCATGTCACACAAATTCATCCTTTCCGGAAACTCCAAAACTATAGTAAAATTGCCAGTTGATGTAGAAGAAGGTGACATCCTCATTAATACTACGTACATCAAACCCCACTTATACATTCCAGAAGGTATATATAAGTCAGTGAAATGGTATAGTAATTTAGTAGTAATAAACACAAATTCGAGTGAAACTTTATTTTTAGAACAACCCCTTAAAGCTAACAAATTCGATAAACACAACTATTGTGGATTAAATAACTTTGAAATCAATAACAACGACCCTAACACAAGTTCCATAAGTTCAAACGACATAGCTAATCTGATCCGAACATCTCACCTCAACATTGAAGAAAAAAAGGTAATTTATAAACTATGTCAGGCATACGAAGACATTTTTTTTTAAAGACGGACAAAACTTAACTTTTACTAACAAAATCAAACATATCATAAAGACAACAGACGACATTCCTATATTTTCAAAATCGTACAGATATCCGCATATTCATAAACAAGAAGTTAAAACTCAAATTCAAAAAATGTTGGAACAAGGTGTAATAAGACCGAGTTATTCCCCATGGAGTTCGCCAATCTGGATCGTTCCTAAAAAGAAAGATGCCAGTGGAAAAGTTAAATGGCGATTGGTAATCGATTATCGTAAACTCAACGAGAAAACGGTTAGCGACAAGTACCCACTCCCCAACATAACTGATGTCTTAGACAAACTTGGACGAAGTATGTACTTCACCACACTAGACCTCGCTAGTGGATTTCACCAGATTGAAATGAACCCATTAGACGTTGAAAAAACAGCATTCACGGTAGAAGGCGGACACTACGAGTATGTTCGTATGCCATTTGGCCTCAAAAACGCTCCATCGACTTTTCAAAGAGTGATGGATAATGTTTTGCAGGATCTACAAGGCAAAATCTGCTTGGTTTATTTAGACGACATAATCATTTTTTCCACATCCCTTCAAGAACATGCCGAAAATCTAGAAAAAGTATTTAAAAAATTACGTGAAGCAAATTTTGAAATTCAACTGGATAAGGCCGAATTCCTACACAAGGAAGTTGCATTTCTTGGACACCTAGTAACTAGTCAAGGTGTTAAGCCTAACCCCTAAAAATATCAAGGCAACACAGGATTTTCCGATACCCAGAACTCAAAAAGAAATCAAGTCATTCCTAGGACTTCTCGGTTATTACCGCAAATTTATACGAGACCTTGCAAAACTGACAAAACCACTCACAGAATGTCTCAAGAAAGGTAAGACAATTGAACTAAATGACAGATACATTTCAGCATTTGAATCAAGTAAAGACCTCTTGATTAACGACCCAATTTTACAATATCCCGACTTTTCGAAACCATTTATCCTCACTACAGATGCGAGTAATTTCGCATTAGGCGCAGTACTATCACAAGGTACTATTGGTAGCGACAAACCTATATGTTATGCCAGTAGAACCTTAACCGCCACGGAAAGTAACTATTCAACAATAGAGAAAGAATTATTAGCGATCGTTTGGGCAACTAAATATTTCCGCCCCTATCTATTCGGTCACAAATTTAAGATCGTTACCGATCACAAGCCATTACAGTGACTAATGAGTCTCAAAGATCCAAACTCCAAGTTAGTAAGATGGAGACTAAGGCTTGAAGAATTTGATTACGAGATAGTTTACAAAAAAGGTAAATTAAACTCAAATGCAGACGCATTAAGTCGAATTAAAACACCAACCTCTGAGACCAAAGTAGAATTAAGTGCTAACGATATAAGCGCTCATAACCCTGACTCTAATTGTTCCACTATACATTCGGCTACTGAAAATCTTGACGACCATATATATATTTCAGAACGTCCCCTTAATGAGTTTAACATTCAACTTATCCTAGAAACAAGTGACAGAGACAGACCAGTTACACTTCAAATGTTATTTAAAAACAAACAAAGACGAACAGAATACAGACAATACTTTTCCGAAGACAGTATAATTAACATTTTTAAACAATTTTTACCCCCAAATAAATGTTGTGGTATATATACAGATGATGAAACATTCAAAATCGTCCAAAGTGTTTACTCGAAATACTTTTCTAACAGCAAAATTTTTAAACTAATTCGATGCATGGAAATATTATCAGACATAACAGAAAATGACACACAAGACAAACTTATCACTGACTATCACACCAATAATAACCATAGAGGCATCAACGAAACTCTCTTGCACCTAAAAAGACAATACTACTTTCCATACATGAAGACTAAAATAATGAAAATAATTAATAATTGCGAAGAATGTCAGGTAATGAAATACGATAGGAACCCTCCCAGAATTAAGTACAAAAACCCTGAAACACCAGGGAAACCTTTAGATATAATCCATATCGATGTTTACAGTATAAACAATAGGAAGATTCTAACAATAATAGATAAATTCTCGAAATTTGCAGCAGCATACACACTCCCTATTCAGAATAGTCTTAATTTAATCAAGTCACTTAGGCGTACCTAAAAAATTAATTTCCGATCAAGGATCTGAATTCACGGCACTTATATTTAAAGATTTCTGCAAACAGTACAACATTGATTTTCATATCACCTCCTTCCAACAATCGAACAGCAATTCCCCTGTGGAACGTATGCATTTCACATTTAAAGAAATCTACAGAATCATATATAATAAACAGAGAGAAAGAGATCATGATGACATTTTAAATGAAACCGTAATCACATACAATAATGCTATACATTCTGCCACAAAACTTAGTCCTTATGAACTATTTTATGGTAGAACATACAAATTCAATAAAGAAGTAAAATATAATAATGAACATGAATATCTCAAAAAATTAAATGAATTCCAAGAAAAATTATACCGGTCCATAAAGGCTCAGGTAGAAAAACTAGTATCTAAGAATATAAACAAATTAAACACTTATTAAGGAAAGAATTTAGAAGAAACAAACTTACACCTAGGTTTAGTAAACATAGAATTAAAACAAATAAAAAAGTTACAATTATTACTAGAGATAATAAAAAACTTCATAAATCTAAAATAAAAAGAAAACGTAAATTTCAGATTACTAACGATAACAACGTTGACGACAGGACAGAAAATGGAAATACAGAATCTTAGCGACAATATGGGTATACTTCCCATGACATTAGGAACGGCTAGAACCATTAAAGCTTACAATAACCTCATACACGTAGTAAGACTAGACGCATACGAAACAAACATAAACAAGATAGCAAACTCACTCAATGCATTTGATAAAATTGGCGACCTTAAATATTCATTAACCATACTTAACGTTAAGGTGACAGAACTAAAAGCTAAACTACAGACATTAATGCCAAAATTAAGAAACAAAAGAGGATTGGTTAACGGACTAGGATCAGTTATAAAAACCATAACCGGAAATATGGATGCTGATGACGCCATACACTTGAATAAAGAGATAGAACAATTAACTCAGGGTCAATCAACAATGACAGGCGAAATAAATCAATTAACCCAAATCAATAATCAAATGAGCCAAAGATTTAGCGACATTACTAATCACATTAACAGACAGCAAGGAATAATTGAGGGCTACTTAAGATATTCGTGGGCGCCGTGGCGTAAGTGGTTAGTGTGTCGGATCACTACGCATGAGGTTCCAAGTTCGAATCCCAGAAAACACCAAAAAGTTTTTTCACGGTCCCACCTCTCGCGAGCGTCTGACAAACATCCGAGAGTATTGTTGTCATGAAAAAGCTTCTCAAATCGCCGTTCGGAGTCGGCATTAAACTGTAGGTCCCTTCCATTTGTGTGAAAAATATAGCGCACACAACATGAGTGGTTGCGAGAAGCTAGGCCCTGGCACTTTAAAGAGCTGTTGCGCCAAATATTTATTTATTTTATTTATTTACTTAAGATATTCTCGTAATGAACTAAACAACAGAATAAAATCTAATGAAATAGCAATAAGATACACACAGTACCTTAATCAAGTAAACTACAACATAGACCTACTGAGTAATCACTTAAGTAACATAGCAGAAGCAATAGTATTGGCAAGACTTAATATCATATCAAAACAAATTCTAAATTCAGATGAACTAAATGAAATATATACATTTTTTAAAAATAAATCCATAGAAATAAAGTCAGATGACCATTTTATGAACTTCTTGGCCTCCAAGCCTATTTCAACAATACTAATATCATATTCAATATCCAAATTCCACAAATCTCTGAAGAAACCTTTTCATTTTTCCACATTATACCCCTTCCCATTAACAACACTAAAATGATTATTTCCAAACCTTTTGTTATTTCCAATCCCAAACATATTCACTACTTTGATGAGAAATGTCCAAAAATCGAGGGAACATATTACTGTAGAGAAGCAAGGAAGTACAAAATAAATCCCAATGACACCTGCATCGCCAATCTTCTAAACAACCTACCAGCGGAATGCAGTCTACGAGAAGTACCGGAAGTAACGGAAATACTACAACCAGAACATAACTATATCCTACTTATCAACATCCCCGAAACAACGATCCAGACAACTTGCTAACCTCACCAACAAAAACTTAGAGGAACACAACTAATACACTTCGAAAACTCCCAACTGGAGATAAACCAGATCATTTATGAAAGCAACGAAAATATGTACTGGGATGATGTACACATCTTTCCATCACTACTACAACAAATCAACGTATCATCAATAATTAAGTCACCCAACATTCAGAAGCCACAAGATCACCAATTCAAGAACATGTACCTAATAAATACACTACATACAGCAACCACTCGAACCAGCAGCATCATCATACTTAACAGCGTAGTAACTTTCGGCCTCATCCTAATCATCATCCACCTACTGAGACACTACCTATCATCATCAAGGAAAGCATTTAACATCCCAAGAACAGAAACTACACAGGTCATAGTCGCTCCTGCCCCAGAAACAGCAGCACCGCAGCTTCTTTGGCCTTCGCTCCACTTTAAGGGGGGAGGAGTTACGTATCCATAACGTTCACTCACCCCATCAGCACCTTTATCCAGTATACGTACATATATTATTACACTGCACTTTTTTTCTTTATTATCTGACCTTATTATATTGTTCACCTTAATGTAAAGTCAATGCACAGTTCATATCAGATTACGTTTATTCCCTTTCCCATAGAATACATTTTCGTGAAATAAGCTTTAATTATAATTTTGTTTCCCATAGAACCCATTTTTGTCAAGTAAGCTTAAATTACTGTAAAATTTTATTATTAGAAGTCTGGTTAATAAAGTGGGCGAAGCTCTGCCCAATCGAAAATTTAATTTTGTTTTTTTTTTCATTTTCCGTGGCAGCAAACACGTAATTCGCGCGTGCGTTGGGGGGATCAACTTTCAATCTTCGTGCAAGTAAGGCAATGGGTCTGCGTGGGGAATGCAACTGAGTAATTTTATATTTAAGAATTGAAATATGTAAAATATGTATGTCAGCATTTTAAGGTTTAGAAATAATATTGTAAAATAGAATTAAGCATTCAAATTGTGACCGGCAAATAGAGCAGTAGGCTCTCGGAAATAAATTAAATATTTTATAACGTAACCGGTTGTTTCATTTGAACCGGTTGTTGGAGGTTCCCAATTGTATTTTTTTACTTGAACCTGAAAGGACATAGTTAACTGGCGCCCGAGCAGGGACCTCCAACTATCCTCACAGCGAAATCCGCGAAAGTGAAATAAGAACAAAATAAGATAAAAGAAAGCACAGTTCCGCGAAAGTGAATAAAATGAGATAAAAGGGGAACAACCCCATACCTTAATAGTTGTTTGCAATTGTAACAATTAAGTGAAATAAGTCTTGGCGAACTGGTCTTGTGTAAGAATACTCAGATTTAAGATATGAAAAGTCATAATGCAGTAAATAATTACGAAGAATTATATATAGAAAAAAGAAAGATAAAACTATTAAATTAATAACTCTCACATTTTTTTTTAAATAATTTTGTGACAATCAAGCATAAGAACATATAAAAGAAACACACATTTCACCTTATTCTTGAGCTTACCAAATCATGCCTAGGAGCAGTCTTTCATGAAAAGAAGGTCCGGTTCACCTTTAAATTATTTAATCATAATTTCGGTGGTGTTGACCTTCGTACCTTAGTAGGTTGTTTGCAATTTTCAACGCTTACGACTAAAATGGATAAATACGAATCTTCCGATTCGGAGTAAGTACCCCGAAAGTTAATGGAGAGCTCTCAGCGGGCATCTAGGGACTAACATCTTGATTGTCACAAAGAAAAAATTTAAAGAAATTAACTTACAAATAAAGAAACAAACTGAGCCTATAAATAAAGACACAAACATTAAAAGAATTGGTTCTTGTAAAAGGGAAATTATTAATTAAATACATACAGATAAAACTGTAATGAAGGGCTACTACAAAAAAAAAACACTAAGGTGCAAGCCACAACGCTAAAATAAATATTTCTTTTTACCGGAAATAATTAAGACTTTTGTCGTTGCACACGCTCGAAGTTTTGCTAATAACCCAACCAAGTCGTGCATACCTTACCCTTGCGTCACCTTTGGGAAATGGATGAACTAAAAAATGCAGTAACCCAACTTACGGGCGCGGTTAATTCTGCTCTTGAACAGCTTAAGAGTATGGAGGGGCGCATTGGCCAAATTGAACAATGCAATCCTAGACAGGCAATTCAATCTCTCCGGAGAAACTGAAGGTCATAGGAAGCCGTATCGATTCGATGAAACTGGCGACCCCGGCTGTTATACCGGTACCACAAACCGATAACCCACCACCTCTCCAAGGGCCTAATAATGAAGAAGGCATGAAGGATATATCCAAGCTTCCGGACTCCGTGAAGGAGCTTCAGGTTTTTGATGGTAACCCAGTGCACTATGTCTCCTGAGTTCAAAGTGTACAAACGATATTAAAGGACTACGAAATCGTTCGTAGTAAGCCCATCTATCGGGCAATCCTCCAGCACATTCGACAAAAAATAAGAGGCAAAGCCGACTGCGCCCTCGTATCTTACAACATATTTGACAACGAATGGTCCGAAATCAAGAGGGTTCTCTCTTTGCATTATGCGGATAAGAGGGATATTCGAACCCTCGAGCACCAATTGAACAAACTCACGCAGGGCAGCTCGAGAGTCGATGATTTCTATGCCACGTTCAATCACCAATTCTCTCTGATCCTAAATAAGATTAGAGCCGAAACGTACTCCACCGAGACGGTGGCCCTAGTAGAAACATATCGGAATCGTGCATTAGATGTTTTCGTGCGGGGACTGAATGGGGATCTTTCAAGGTTACTCATAATTCAGAAGCCTAAAACCCTACCAGAGGCATATTCAGCTTGCATCGAAATGGAGAACCTTAATTTCAGGAGCGATTCGGTGCACATCCAGTCGCCGGATACAATATCATCCCCCGTCTACTATAATTTTAAGAATGACGGAGGGCCTCTCCCTTCTGGAAATTGAACTAGGCCATTCAATAGCAAAAATAATTTCGGTCAGATGCCACGCTCCTCCTGGAACTCGGGATTCCAACTGCACCATCCTCCACCAGGACCGACAGGCTCGAAGCCTGCAATTAAAATGGAAGTAGATAATTCCGTTCAAACAAACAATGTTAATTAAATGAATCGACCCAATAACCCATTCAAACGAGAAGCTAATTCCGACAACTACCCACGGAAACAACAACGATGTTACCACATGGAATCGACCATCGACCAGGATCCTGATGCGTCAGAGATCGCAGACACCTCTGCCGAGGGGCCTAGTGACGAAAATTTTATGGTAGGCGCTTCGTTTCCAGCGTACCATACATAGAATATATCGCGCGGGACGGGAAAATCCTGATTTTCTCGTAGATACCGATGCAAATAAAAATTTCATTAAATCCAATTTAGCACCAAATGCAAATCCCGTTAAAAACCATTTTACATCGATAGTCCTGCTGGGAAGATACTAGTTGAAACCAAAATTTGTGGTAAATTCTTCTCTTCCTTAGGCTGCAATTTATATATAAGATTTTCCATTCTTCCGAGTTTAGAATCATTCGATGGAATAATCGGTGATGACACTCTCAAGCAACTTAAAACTATAATAGGTAGCCAAAAAATGAGTTAATTATAGACTCCAACAAGAAAATTATTTTAAAAAAATATGACTTCCACCGTCGTTAACCACTTGTTAATCACGAATAAGGATATCTCTCAACCTGCTAAACTTAGACTGGAATTTCTCTGCTATAAATTTAACAGCCTTTTTGGCCCAGTTGGTAATGAAAAGGTTAATACCAGTGTAAGGGCAGAGATCCACACGAGCACCGATGAAGCAATTTATACTAAAAGCTACCCCTATCCAACTTCTTTGAGGGAGGAAGTTGAAAGGCAGGTTAATGAGCTGTTGTCAGAGAACATTATCCGACCATCGAAAAGCCCATACAACTCACCTATATGGGCTGTTCCAAAGCCTAACGGGGAAAAACAGTACCGAATGGTCATCGACTATAAACGATTAAACTCGGTAACCATCTCGGACACATATCCAATCCCTGACATTAACAGTAACCTAGCTAGCCTCGGGGATGCTAGATTCTTTAGGACACTCGACCTCACATCAGGATTCCACCAGATCCTAATGAAGGAGAAGGCCAATCAATCAAAAAAAGTTCCTATTACTCTTGATAATGCAGCACTTAAGGCGTTTGAAGATCTGAAAGAGCTGCTTACTTCCGCGGAGGTATTGGCATTCCCAGACTTTGAGCAACCTTTTAATCTGACTACGGACGCCTCTGATTATGTCATCGGGGCTGTCCTATCCCAAGGCGAGCATGGCAAAGATAACCCGATCGCATACATCTCCCGTTCCTTGAACCGGACGGAAGAAAACTATGCAACGAATGAAAAAGAGTTGCGTGCCATAGTGTGACCCCTCGATAACCTAAGGAACTATCTCTATGGAGCTAAAAAAATACGCATATACACTGACCACCAGACTTTGATCTTCACTCTGACTAATAGAAATTACAACGCGAAGCTTAAACGCTTGAAAGCAAGAATTGAAGAATATAACTACGAGTTGATTTACACACCTGATAAATCAAACTTTGTGGCTGATGCTCTCTCGCGGCTCAGAACAGAGGTCAATCACTTGTCAGGCTCCCCCGATGTTCCGGACGAAGCAAATAGCGAAGATAACCGAACCTTAACAGCGAGTTGGTGTACAGACGCAGATACAGAGACTGCAAGCGAGCGACAAAGCACAACGACAGACGACATACAGACTGGCACCGCCGACGAAGGTCTGTGTGAAAAATCTATTGACGACAACGAATCCTGTACAATGCATAGTGCCGCACAACCCAAAGAAATACCCTAAAACTTTGGTAAAGAGGTACTTTATTTGCTGAGTATAGGAATAATATTACAGTGGTCCTTTTTAATAATGCAAGTGGGTTCTATCAACAATTTTTATACTTAACAATAGGTCGATAAGCTTAATATTGTAATATTTTTGCTGGGGTTCGATTAAATAAAACCGTCCTTTGTGTATTTTAATCGTTTATTTATTATCAAACACCAACCTTACTTCAACTCAATATTCAATCACTTTATTCTTTATTTATTTCAAATTAAACTGTCGCTACACTGGTCTAATCTCCCTCTTGTAATCGCTGTATGCACTTATAAACAACTGTGTCCACGGTGGTTGTGGTATGGGTATTTATATGAAATTGCAAGGGGTTCTAGAACATGCTAGATGTTTCTCCGGGTGAATTGATGATCCTGGAATATTGGGATATTGTGTGGAACAATTGTGGAACGTAAGCACATCAGGTGGGAATATTTACTGCTGTGGTATGATGGGTAGTCAATGCTACACTGCCCCCCTCTTAAACTTGTTCGTCCCGAACAAGATCATCTGGATTACTGCCATGGTAACGATGAAGACGATCTAGGTGGACAATTTTCATCTTGCCTCTTACTCCACGCTGGATCCGGAAGACGACGTCATTGATGCGTGTGACCACTTTATAAGGGCCCTTCCAGTTTTCCTGCAGCTTAGGTGACCTCCCCTTTTGCCGGTGTGGGTTGTACAAATATACTACGTCGCCCTCGTGGAAGCTTGACGTTGTAGCCTTTGTGTCGTACCTGGTTTTCATGTAGTCACTCGCTATCCTTATCCTCGTCCTGGTCCTCTGATGTATGTCTCGGATCCTTTCCCTGAAGTCTGCCACTTAGTCCTCTTCACATTTGGGCTTATCGTTAGGGAATCCAAACTTCACCTCACTAGGTAGCCGAACTGCTCGACCAAACAAGACTTCGTCAGCGGCAATCCGTTCAAAGGGTGCGCCCACGTTGTACTGGTGCATCTTGCCTCGCGTTTTCGTTCTGGGTCCCTTGCTGGCGGCACACACGACGCATTTTCGGCACCAACTTTCTACGTTGTCGCACCTTCTCCAGCGTCTTGTTTGCACCCAAATGACCTCCGGATGCTCCATCATGCATCTTCCGTAGCACTTCGTGTACTTTTGATCGCGGCAAGACAAGCTGCATTATGAAATCTTTCCCATCCGGCCTCTCCCATTTCCTTTTCAGCACACCATCTTGCACATGAAGTGAGTCCCATTGAGTCCAGTATGCCTTGAGAGTGGGGCTCCTGTCCGAGATATCTCGTCCATTTGGCTTTTCCATAAACTCCTTCCACGCTAATATCGGCTCGATGTCTGGGTCTTCGTTTTGAGCGTTGCGGATTTCCTCTACACTCCAACCAGCGATAGGCTCAGCTTTTACCCTTTGGATGGAAAGAAGGTTCTTCTCTTCCTGACGCACACTTGCGACCTGGCCCTCCGGATTCTTGAACTGCAGCAGCCATTTTAGAGCCGCGTGGTCTGTGCGCAAGAGGAACTTTTGGCCGTAAAGGTATTTATGGAAGTGTTTTGTCGCCAGGAGCAGCGCCAAAAGTTCTCGCCTGGTCACGCAGTAGTTCCTTTCGGGCTTGGATAGCACTTTGCTGAAGTATGCTACTACCTTCTCATGGCCACTGTGTACCTGCGACAGAACCGCACCGACGCCGACGTTACTTGCATCTGCATCCAAAATAAACATTTCTCCGGGAATGGGGTATGCTAGTGTTGGTGCTTCGCATAGCTGTTGCTTAAGATTCTGGAAGCTTTTGTCGCACTCACCTGACCACTTGAACTGTCTTCCATTTTCTGTCAATTGGTGCAAGCTCTTCGCGATTCCGGCAAAGTCCGTTATGAATCGTTGGTAGTACGTGGCGAGGCCCAAAAAGCTCCTGAGTTGGTGTTTGTCTTTTGGAACTGGCCAGTTTTTCACAGCTTCCACCTTGTCTGGATCGGTTCGCACTCCTACTGACGAGATAACGTGGCCCAGGTACTTGACTTCGGATCTGAAGAGGTCACATTTCTTTGGGTTCAGCTTCAGGTGAGCGCTTCGAAGCCATTCTAGCACATTCTTCAGGTTGTCACGATGTTCCTCGAATGTTTTTCCTATCACGATAACATCGTCCAGATACACCAAGCAAGTTTTCCAGGTCAATCCACGCAGGACGTGTTCCATTAGGCGCTCAAAAGTTGCCGGAGCGTTGCACAATCAAAATGGCATTACTGTAAACTGCCACAGCCCATTTCCTGCAGTGAACGCAGTTTTCTCACGGTCCTTTGGATCGACCTGTACCTGCCAGTAACCGCTCTTTAAATCAAGGGTGGAAAACCATCGAGCTCCTGAGAGTGTGTCCAATGTGTCATCGATCCGTGACAGAGGGTAGCTATCCTTTTTGGTGACGTCATTAAGTCTCCGATAGTCCACGCAGAATCGAGTGCTACCGTCTTTCTTCTTGACCAGTACAACAGGTGAGGCCCACGGACTCTTAGATCTTTCGATGAGCCCTTCCTTCTCCATCGTTGACACCATATCTGCAACCTCTATCTGTTTTGCCAATGGTAGTCATCTGGCAGGCTGGGGAATTGGTCTGGCATCTCCAGTGTCTATGCGATGTTGCACGAGATGTGTTCGGCCATACTCTCCATCTTGTGAGGCAAATATATCAGCGTACTCACCGATTAGATTTTCTGCCATGGCCCGCTGATCCTGATCCAGTTCGCAGTGCTTGAGGATCATGTCCCTTACTTCGGCCAACCTGGCTGATGAAATAGGCCTCGCAGATTCTTTTTCAGTTATTGTTGAAATTTAACATATCGGCGCACATTTACCAATAACTTCCCCTTGTTTAAGTTTGACGCTATGGCTCTTTAAGTTCATGAGCCTTACTGGGACCAGGCGGTTCTTTGGCTCCACTAAAACTTTTCCTACGATGTAGTTTGGGGGATACCTTCCTGAATCTGTCTCCAACAGATAGAATCGGTGGTTCCCAGGATTACCCTCTAGTTTTGTCCAAATGATAGTCTCGGAAGATGGTGGTAAGACTTCGTCCTTGCTGAGTATTGTCCTTAAATGTGCAGCATTCTCGTTCCCGTACACCATTGGAATCTCTACGTTCCTGTACCGCAGAACTTGCATCCCGATGTCGATGATTACGTCATGTTCTTTCATAAAGTCCACTCCGATGATGCATTCATCACATATGTCGGCCACCAGGAACGCATGAAAAAAGGCCAACCCTGCTAGTTGTAACGTGAGGCGAACTTCTCCGTATACTTTCGCCGCTTCCCCTGTCGCAGTTCTAAGATAGTAGCAGCTGGTGTTGTGCAGCCAAGACTTCCGGACGAGATCTCTTCTTACAATGGAAGCCGTGGCGCCGGTATCGATAGTAGCCACGCACTTGTTTTTGCCGATGAATGTTCCACTGTTAGACTCTTGTTGCATCGTTTGGTTTGGGAGACCTGGATGGTGATCTTGGGGGCGTCGATTCCAATAGCCAACTTTTGCCCCGCGAAGCTGGCTCTTAGGCGTTTCTCGACTCCTGGTTTCGAGGAGCCTGGCCAACAAGATGGATGTTGTCCCTGTTGGATGGTCCTTCGTTGCGTCGCCTGTTCGCACAATGTGTACAGTTTCCGCGTCTGGGTGGATTTCTGCAATGCCGTTGTAGGTGTCCTATTTTGTTGCAGTTCCAGCAACGAATTTGTCCTCCGCGAGCGTTGTTTCGGTCTTCGACGTCCATCCTCTGGCGAGAGCATTCGATGGCGGCTACTTCCCTCACACGGTGGACAGGTCTGGTCTGCGGCTTCCATTGTCAGAGCAAACGCCAAGGCTTCGGCAAGGGTTTTCTTTCCAGCCATTCTTACAGCCATTTCCAATTTTGCATCGGCTATGGCATTGGTAAATGCTTCGGTTGCCATCTCGTTAATGATCTCCTCGCCGGCGTTCGGATAGGACAAATGTGCCAGCCGCTCGATGTCTGCTTGTAACTGCTGGAGCGTCTCACCCTTCATCTGGACCCCTCTGCGCAATTGGACCCTATACACTTGCTGCATGTGGTCGTCCCCGAATCGCATCTCAATGGCTTTCACCAGACTATCGTAGTTACATTGTTTGTCATCGGGAATAGTTTGTAGTAGCTCTGCAGCTGATCCTCTAAGCGCAAGCGTGAGGGCAATGGACTTCTCTTCGTCGTCCCAGTTGTTCGTCATTGCCACAGCTTCGAACTGCCTCTTATGTATCGGCCATGATGTTTCACCATCGAAGACAGGAGGCTGCGTCTCTTTCCTTCTCGGGCAGTCGGTTGAATACTCCCGAACTTTCTGTTTCTTTACGTGTTCCAGTTCCTTTGCCAAATTCTCGAATCTTCCTTCGACAGTCTCGATTTCCGTTTGGACATTCTCGAATGTCATTTCAACATTCTCGAACTTCGTTTCAACATTCTCGAGTCGTCCTTCGACGGCTGTTTCAAATGTCTCTATTTTGGCTTCTACATTTTCAATCTTCTCATCAATTGTCCCGAATCTTATTTCTAAACTTTTATTTTGTTCATCGAATTTGCCTTCGAGAACGCTCCTTTGATCGAATAGCTGTTGCTCTAGAGAATATTTTTGTTCATCGAGCTTGACATCTAGAAAATTCTTTTGATCACCCAAGGAATTTTCTAGTATTTCGAACTTTTTCTTTTGCTCGTCTAAAGAATTGTCTAGCTTCTCGAATTTTTATTCTGATCGTCGAATTTCTCAGATAGCAATTTCATTAAAGCCGACATGGCACTCGTCGTACTTACTTGTTCTTCTTCGACGTCAAACAAAGCTGTTTCAGGATCTGCACCCTCGTCCGTCATTATTTTACGAAACTTAGTGATCAATTCTCTTTTCTACTGCAAAACCTGCTAGCAGTAAATATTCCCACCTGATGTGCTTACGTTCCACAATTGTTCCACACAATATCCCAATATTCCAGGATCATCAATTCACCCGGAGAAACATTCCATATTTCGTCTAATTAGTTTTTGAACGGATATTTAAGAGATTCTGGTAATTTATTCTCTGGGACCTATTAAAGAACACATCCGTAGGTTTCCTTTTGGTAACCGTATGGACCTTGTTGTTGTATCGATCAAAGGCTACATATACGAGTTCCTTGACCTTGAAATCTGGATTTTCTGCTCAACGACAGAACCTTGTTGTTGTATCGATCAAGGACTACATATACGAGTTCCTTGACCTTGAAATCTGGATTTTCTGCCCGACGACATCGATAAATCTCTAACACCGTAGAGTGCACCCCTTCTATTTGACCATTCACTTCACTTCTGTGGGATGGGGTTAGGAAGAGTTTTACGCTTAGATTCCTTATCAGGTTTAATACAATTGGACTAAGGAAACCCCTTTCGGTGGCTGTGACTAAAATTAGGGGGACTGTTAAGAAATGTAGAATTTTTATTAATTTTGTAACGAAGTGACATGTTTCCCTACCTCTAACTACCAACCGAGACGAAAGTAGAAATAAAACGGAGTATACAGCCAGGCACTTTTGAAAGCCAAAGACTACCAATTCATAAGGGGCGGAGTATTACATACTTTAAGGCACTGGAATAGAGCCAAAAACAATGAATAAAGTCAAGGAGACACAAATAACAACAAAAGACGACGGATTTTTAAGAATTTACATCTAGTTCTTACAAGAACATCACATAAGAAAGAGAAAGTAAGTGGCAGTCCTCAGAGTCTAATCGGTGGTGAAAGTGTACCAATCTAGTGTACCTGGAACAGACTCTCCCGAATATTCTCCAAACGATCTTCTGATCTTGACATTTGTGCCTTCACATCAGTGAGTGGACATCCTAATACGGGTCCGTTTTGACCACAGCCAGCCCGTCCTCTGATAAGGGTCCCTCCTTCCTTTGGGACAACTCTTCCAGACCGGCATTTAGCGGAGTTTTGCCGCCAGCCCTTCCCGCTTCCAAGCTCACGCTTGACTCACCTTTTCTGAGAAGCAGCCCATCTCGGACTGCCAAGCAGCTGTCCTGCACGGACTGGCAGCCGGCCCGGGCCTTGCCGGACCAGCCAGGGGGCCCCTGCCTTGCACGGATGCCCAGCCTGCCCGTGCCCTGCACGCACAAGCCCCGAACTAATACCGCGTGTGGACCGCACGCCCTGTCAAGGCGACCCTGAGACCGCCGCAACCCGAGAGACCCGCCAAGGAGGCCAGTCCGAGCCTGAGCTCGGGGTTATGTATTGTCAAAGTATTTTAGTTTAATATGAAGCATATCGACCTATTGTTAATTATAAAAATTGTTAATAGAACCCACTTGCATTGTTAAAAAGGAACACTGTAATATTATTCCTGTACTCGGCAAATAAAGTACCTCTTTCCCAAAGTTTTACATTATTTCCTTGGGTTGACCCTGGAGCCGTCGAGCTCACCTCAGCTTCGATAAAAAAGACTTTAACAATTGGCGCCCGAGCAGGGACCTCTACAAGAGGTACCACCAGAACTCGACCAGCCGGAACCAGATAACACCGGAACCAGACCTCTACTAGAGGTACCACCAGAACCCGACCAGCCGGAACCAGACCTCTACTAGAGGTACCACCATAACCCGACCAGCCGGAACCAGATCACACCGGAACCAGACCTCTACAATAGGTACCACCAGAACCAGTCCAGCCGGAACCAGACCTCTACAAGAGGTACCACCAGAACCCGAATAGCTGGAACCAGATCACACCGGAACCAGACCTCTACAAGAGGTACCACCAAAACCCGACCTCTACAAGAGGTATCGCCAGAACCAGACTGAACCAGAACCAGACCTTTACAAGAGGTATCACCAGAACCAGACCTCTAAAAAAGGGGGTATCACCGTGAAACCAGAACCAGAACCAGAAAATACCAAAACCATGGCGCCCTGAATAGGTGACGGCCCAACACTCCGAGAACCAGCAGCGGATGACCAGCTCGCTTCGATGAACATCGGGTGGATCTACTTGCTAAACAAGACAGAGCTTACGACCACCATGGCCGAGAAAGGGCTGGAAACCACGGGGACACTAAAGGAACTGCGGCAACGTATGAGCCAATACTTGAAGGACGCTCGAACCCGCAATTCGACCCAGAACCTCTGCGCGGAGTGGGAAGGCCGCGTCCAGGAACGAGAATACGCCGAGACCGAGCCTATTAGGGCACCCACCGAGACCAAAGGGCCTACACCGCTGTAGGCTGAAACCCGTTTCCCGGTTCCGATGGCCAGCCAAGTGAAGTATCCAGAACCGACCGCCAAGCCCGAAGGGCTGAATGAGCCGACGACGACAGAACGGCCGGATAACTTCGTGACACCGGGTCCTCCGCCAGCCGCGCCACAACATAATCTGGTCCTCAGCTATGAAGCCGAAATAATGAACAGTGTTCGCAAGTGGGGCCTGAGATTTGACGGGTCAGGAAACCCCCACGAGTTTATTGAGCGGCTCGAGGAATTAGCCCAGTGCTATGATATTCCGTCAGATCACTTACCCCGTACACTTCCCGAGATCTTCCGAGGGACGGCCCTGCAGTGGCTCCGAATTTACCGAGGAAATTGGAAGACCTGGGAAGATTTCCGCCAGGCTTTCCTCCGGTACTACCTCCGAGCCCGCTTCGTCAACAAACTGGAAGACGAAATCATGCGGAGAAGACAAGGGCCACGGGAGAAAGCTAAGGAGTATATACGGGCATACCAATATCTGATCCGGCCCGAGTATCGGCTGTGCATCAAGCGACGAGACTTCGATACCCAGGAAGAGCTCATGGAGCTTACGGACGAATACGAGTTCGTACGCAATGAAGAGAGAAACAGTCGACCAACCTCCGTCCCAAACCCGCCAGCGAGACCGCCAGTCGTTAGGACACTGGCCGTCCAGACCAAGTATGACCGAAGTACCCATTGTTGGAATTGCAAGCAACGGGAACACCGGCAACCAGAGTGCCGGCAAGCATCCCGCCTATTCTGCTCCCGGTGCGAGGAAGAAGGGGGACTGACGAGAGACTGTCCGTGCCACCAGAACCCAGTGACCATTATCTCCAAGCCCGTGTGGGACGATCGCAGATATTTTATTCCCATATCCGTAAAAGGACGTGTTTTCCAAGCATTACTCGACACTGGTACCACCCAGTCCTTAATCAGCACCGCCTTGAGGGGCAGCCTGCAAAAGATGAGGATACCAAAGCGTCTGACACGAGAAAGGGTAGAGTTGGCAAACGGTCAAATCATGACCACCAGCGAGTACTACTCGGTCACGCTGGACTACCTCTCCAGGGAAGTCGCCATAAAACGCGCGTATATAAGGAACCTGGCCGAAAACTTCGCGATGGACTTCCTGGAACAAACCAGTTTTCAGATGACTATAGCCGGACAACTCTTAACGCACATTCCCGTCTCCCCACCAGAAGAGGTGTCCTCAGTGCACGTCCTCAGCGGAGCCGAATACCCCCCCAAGACCGGAACGTCAGCACCTCGAGGCATTCCTGGCGCAGGAATTGCCCAAGTTCGAAGTCCTGAAAAGCACCGGATACGACTCATCACCTACCAGCCGTTTAAGCAGCGCTATTCTCCCCGAAATCCCGCCAGGCATAAGATTATCGATAACGAGATCGATAAAGTGCACCGATTACGCAAATTTGAGCCGTCGAATAGCTCTTACAGTTCCCCGAGTGTCCTGGTTAAGAAGAAAACCGGAACCCGGAGGCTCGGCGCAGATTTTTGCCAGCTCAACGACATTTCCGTAAAGGAGGCTTACCCCCTCCGGCAGATTAAATCAAATAGCCAGACACAAAATCCGTGCACTCGACAGCCGACTGCCCCAGCTAAGGTTCGAGCAGCACCGCCGAAACGCAAGATTCCCGGGACGGCAAAGGGCAGTCCAAATATACGAAGCTCCCCTCGAGTGCCACCGCCAAGCCCCGTGCGAGTTATGCCCCGTCTGGGAGACCAAGCCCGCCTCCATGCCTTCAGGGAGCAGAAGAAACAGGCGGAAGAAAGGAGGTTCCAGCGGATAACCATGCAATTGGATGAGCTGACGCATCGACAGGTTAACCACAAAGGCCGTCCAATACTAGGGGCATCCACAAGCGGCGCGTCTGCCGCATTTCCAGAAACACTCCCCCGACCCCGGGCAAGCGAGGCCCAACATCGACCGACAAAAACATCAAACACTCCGCAAACAGCGCGTGTTCGGAAACGCAACACTCAGACACAATGAGCAGCAGGCAACACTGGGACACGAGAGAGAAACGCAACAAACTAAAGACCGAACAAAGACGCCGGAGGAGGCAACGGGAAAGAGCAGACCCGTTTGCAGGATTGACCGTACCTGCTCGAAACCCCGGCGAATCGAAAAGAAGAATCGTCCTTGGACCTCAGGGAGTAGAGTCGGTGACCTACCAGGAGAACGGACTAACCAATTACCAATGAATTTAATAATTTTGTTATTTTTAATGCTTTTTATTTTTGTTGACGAATTAAAGTTTTCATAAAGTAATTTATAATTAATATTTCCTCTTACAGGAGACACGAGTCAACGACGAGAAGGTTCTCGTCTGCCGAAAAGGGAGGGAAATGTAACGAAGTGACATGTTTCCCTACCTCTAACTACCAACCGAGACGAAAGTCGAAATAAAACGGAGTATACAGCCAGGCACTTTTGCGGAGGACGACCCACGCCAACAAAAGTGTTGCATATCTTTGGCCACCTTTGCGAAAGCCGAAGACGACCAACTCATAAGGGGTGAAGTATTGCATACTCTAAGGCACTGGAATAGAGCCAAAAACAATGAATAGTCAGGAGAATTTTTAAGAATTTTAAATTTTTTCAGAATTCACATCTCGTTCTTACAAGAACATCGCATAAGAAAGAGACTGTAACTGGCACTCCTCAGAGTCTAATCGGTGGTGAAAGTTTACCAATCTAGTGTACCTGGAACAGAATCTCCCCGAATTCGGTTTCCAAACGATCTTCTGATCTTGACATTTGTGCCTTCACATCAGTGAGTGGACATCCTGATACGGGTCCCTTCTTCCTTTGGGACAACTCCTCCAGACTGGCATTTAGCGGAGTTTTGTCGCCAGCCCTTCCCGCTTCCAAGCTGACGCTTGACTCCCCTTTCCTGAGAAGCAGCCAATCTCGGACTGCCAAGCAGCCCGGACCTGTCCGGACTCGCCAGGGGGCCCGTGCCTTGCACTGACGCCCAGCCTGCCTGTGCCCTGCCCGGACCAGCCAGTCAGTCCGTGGTTTGCACGAACGTTCAGCCTGCCCGTGCCCTGCACAGACAAGCCCCGAACTAATACCGCGTTCGGACCGCACGCCCTGTCAAGCCGACCCCGAGACGCCGCAACCCCAGAGACTCGCCAAAGAGGCCAGTCCGAGCCTGAGCTCGGGGTTAAGTATTGTCAAAGTATTGTAATATTCTTGCTGGGGTTCGTTTAAATAAAACCGTCTTTTGTGTATTTTAATCGGTTATTTATTATCAAACACTAACTTTACTTCAACACAGTATTCAATCACTTTATTCTTTATATATTGTAGCATTGACTACAGGATGGTTTGTGTACCAAAAACTAAAACACTGTATCTCAAACTGTGCAACGACATCTATTGCCTACTAGTAGTAAACATTCCAACCTGATGTGCTTACGTTCCAACCTGGTGTGCTTACGTTCCACAATTGTTCCACACAATATCCCAATATTCCATGATCCTCAATTCCCCGGAGAAACATCTAGCACGTTCTAGAACCCCTTGCAATTTCCTATAAATACCCATACCACAACCAACGTCGCGACAGTTGTTTATAAGTGAATACAGCGATTACAAGAGATATCCGACCAGTGGTGAAAGCAAGCGACATTGTGAAAATAAATCGGTAGGGACCGTTTATTTTGAAATAAATAAAGAATAAAGTGATTGACTATTGTGTTAAAGTAAAGTTGGTGTTCGATAATAAATAAACGATTAAAATACACAAAAGAAGGTTTTATTTAAACGAACCCCGGCAAGAATATTACAATATTTTAAATTAAACTGTCGCTACAGATTTACTTTCAATACGTCGTTTGTTTTCACCACTGGTCGAATCTCCCTCTTGTAATCGCTGTATGCACTTATAAACAACTGTGTCCACGATGGTTGTGGTATGGGTATTTATAGGAAATTGCAAGGGGTTCTAGAACATGCTAGATATTTCTCCGGGTGAATTGATGGTCCTGGAATATTGGGATATTGTGTGGAACAATTGTGGAACGTAAGCTCATCAGGTTGGAATATTTACTGCTAGCAGGCAATAGATGTCGCAGTATCTGACGATGTACTTAATACTACACTGCCCCCCTCTTAAACTTGTTCGTCCCGAACAAGATCATCTGGATTATTACCATGATAACGATGAAGACGATTAAGGTGAACAGTTTTCATCTTGCCTCTTACTCCACGCTGGATCCGGAAGACGACGTCATTGATGCGTGTGACCACTTTATAAGAGCCCTCCCAGTCTTGCTGCAGCTTGGGTGACCTCCCCTTTTGCCGGTGTGGGTTGTACAGCCATACTAGGTCTCCATCGTGGAAGCTGGACGTTGTTGCCTTTGTGTCGTACTTGGTTTTCATGCGGTCACTCGCTATCCTTATCCTCGTCCTGGTCCTCTGATGTATGTCTCGGATCCTTTCCCTGAGGTCTGCCACATAGTCCTCTTCACATTTGGGCTCATCGTTAGGGGATCCAAACTTCACCTCACTAGGTAGCCGAAATGCTCGACCAAACAAGACTTCGGATGGAGTATGTCCAGTAGTACTGTGCACTGCATTTCGGTAGGCCATCTAGAAGAGAGGAATTTGTCGATCCCGATCGCGCTGGTGGTCTTCTACGACCTTGGAGATATGTTCGTTTAAGGTTCTGTTGAAACGGTCTACCATCCCGTCGGATTGCGGATGAAGCGGAGTCGTCCTCGCCTTCTTAATTCCTAGTTGTTGGCATACCTCTTGGAATATCTTTGATTCGAAGTTTCGTCCCTGGTCAGAATGCAGTTCCATAGGCACGCCGAATCTGCTCACCCAGTTGTTGACGATCTGTTCCACGATGGTCTTCGCTTCCTGGTTAGGGATGGCGAATGCTTCAGGCCATTTGCTGAAGTAGTCCATGACGACTAGGATGTAACGGTTGCCATTGTCGGTTTCAGGAAACGGATCAGCGATGTCAGCGCCGATCCGTTCCAATGGTGCACCCGCGTTGTACTGGTGCATCTTGCCTCGCGTTTTCGTTCTGGGTCCCTTGCTGGCGGCACACACGACGCATTTTCGGCACCATCTTTCTACGTCGTCCCTTGCGCTGAGCCAATAGAAACGTTCTCGCACCTTCTCCAGTGTCTGGTTTGCACCCAAATGACCTCCGGATGCTCCATCATGCATCTTCCGTAGCACTTCGTGTACTTTTGATCGCGGCAAGACAAGCTGCATTATGAAATCTTTCCCATCCGGCCTCTCCCATTTCCTTTTCAGCACACCATCTTGCACATGAAGTGAGTCCCATTGAGTCCAGTATGCCTTGAGAGTGGGGCTCCTGTCCGAGATATCTCGTCCATTTGGCTTTTCCATAAACTCCTTCCACGCTAATATCGGCTCGATGTCTGGGTCTTCGTTTTGAGCGTTGCGGATTTCCTCTACACTCCAACCAGCGATAGGCTCAGCTTTTACCCTTTGGATGGAAAGAAGGTTCTTCTCTTCCTGACGCACACTTGCGACCTGGCCCTCCGGATTCTTGAACTGCAGCAGCCATTTTAGAGCCGCGTGGTCTGTGCGCAAGAGGAACTTTTGGCCGTAAAGGTATTTATGGAAGTGTTTTGTCGCCAGGAGCAGCGCCAAAAGTTCTCGCCTGGTCACGCAGTAGTTCCTTTCGGGCTTGGATAGCACTTTGCTGAAGTATGCTACTACCTTCTCATGGCCACTGTGTACCTGCGACAGAACCGCACCGACGCCGACGTTACTTGCATCTGCATCCAAAATAAACATTTCTCCGGGAATGGGGTATGCTAGTGTTGGTGCTTCGCATAGCTGTTGCTTAAGATTCTGGAAGCTTTTGTCGCACTCACCTGACCACTTGAACTGTCTTCCATTTTCTGTCAATTGGTGCAAGCTCTTCGCGATTCCGGCAAAGTCCGTTATGAATCGTTGGTAGTACGTGGCGAGGCCCAAAAAGCTAGTGAATTGGTGTTTGTCTTTTGGAACTGGCCAGTTTTTCACAGCTTCCACCTTGTCTGGATCGGTTCGCACTCCTACTGACGAGATAACGTGGCCCAGGTACTTGACTTCGGATCTGAAGAGGTCACATTTCTTTGGGTTCAGCTTCAGGTGAGCGCTTCGAAGCCATTCTAGCACATTCTTCAGGTTGTCACGATGTTCCTCGAATGTTTTTCCTATCACGATAACATCGTCCAGATACACCAAGCAAGTTTTCCAGGTCAATCCACGCAGGACGTGTTCCATTAGGCGCTCAAAAGTTGCCGGAGCGTTGCACAATCAAAATGGCATTACTGTAAACTGCCACAGCCCATTTCCTGCAGTGAACGCAGTTTTCTCACGGTCCTTTGGATCGACCTGTACCTGCCAGTAACCGCTCTTTAAATCAAGGGTGGAAAACCATCGAGCTCCTGAGAGTGTGTCCAATGTGTCATCGATCCGTGACAGAGGGTAGCTATCCTTTTTGGTG
This sequence comes from Brachypalpus laphriformis, assembly GCA_945910035.1. Classification (NCBI taxonomy): domain Eukaryota; kingdom Metazoa; phylum Arthropoda; class Insecta; order Diptera; family Syrphidae; genus Brachypalpus; species Brachypalpus laphriformis. Next base: position 216,505,177 of record OX246753.1, on the reverse strand, counting down.
ACGTCATTAAGTCTCCGATAGTCCACGCAGAATCGAGTGCTACCGTCTTTCTTCTTGACCAGTACAACAGGTGAGGCCCACGGACTCTTAGATCTTTCGATGAGCCCTTCCTTCTCCATCGTTGACACCATATCTGCAACCTCTATCTGTTTTGCCAATGGTAGTCATCTGGCAGGCTGGGGAATTGGTCTGGCATCTCCAGTGTCTATGCGATGTTGCACGAGATGTGTTCGGCCATACTCTCCATCTTGTGAGGCAAATATATCAGCGTACTCACCGATTAGATTTTCTGCCATGGCCCGCTGATCCTGATCCAGTTCGCAGTGCTTGAGGATCATGTCCCTTACTTCGGCCAACCTGGCTGATGAAATAGGCCTCGCAGATTCTTTTTCAGTTATTGTTGAAATTTAACATATCGGCGCACATTTACCAATAACTTCCCCTTGTTTAAGTTTGACGCTATGGCTCTTTAAGTTCATGAGCCTTACTGGGACCAGGCGGTTCTTTGGCTCCACTAAAACTTTTCCTACGATGTAGTTTGGGGGATACCTTCCTGAATCTGTCTCCAACAGATAGAATCGGTGGTTCCCAGGATTACCCTCTAGTTTTGTCCAAATGATAGTCTCGGAAGATGGTGGTAAGACTTCGTCCTTGCTGAGTATTGTCCTTAAATGTGCAGCATTCTCGTTCCCGTACACCATTGGAATCTCTACGTTCCTGTACCGCAGAACTTGCATCCCGATGTCGATGATTACGTCATGTTCTTTCATAAAGTCCACTCCGATGATGCATTCATCACATATGTCGGCCACCAGGAACGCATGAAAAAAGGCCAACCCTGCTAGTTGTAACGTGAGGCGAACTTCTCCGTATACTTTCGCCGCTTCCCCTGTCGCAGTTCTAAGATAGTAGCAGCTGGTGTTGTGCAGCCAAGACTTCCGGACGAGATCTCTTCTTACAATGGAAGCCGTGGCGCCGGTATCGATAGTAGCCACGCACTTGTTTTTGCCGATGAATGTTCCACTGTTAGACTCTTGTTGCATCGTTTGGTTTGGGAGACCTGGATGGTGATCTTGGGGGCGTCGATTCCAATAGCCAACTTTTGCCCCGCGAAGCTGGCTCTTAGGCGTTTCTCGACTCCTGGTTTCGAGGAGCCTGGCCAACAAGATGGATGTTGTCCCTGTTGGATGGTCCTTCGTTGCGTCGCCTGTTCGCACAATGTGTACAGTTTCCGCGTCTGGGTGGATTTCTGCAATGCCGTTGTAGGTGTCCTATTTTGTTGCAGTTCCAGCAACGAATTTGTCCTCCGCGAGCGTTGTTTCGGTCTTCGACGTCCATCCTCTGGCGAGAGCATTCGATGGCGGCTACTTCCCTCACACGGTGGACAGGTCTGGTCTGCGGCTTCCATTGTCAGAGCAAACGCCAAAGCTTCGGCAAGGGTTTTCTTTCCAGCCATTCTTACAGCCATTTCCAATTTTGCATCGGCTATGGCATTGGTAAATGCTTCGGTTGCCATCTCGTTAATGATCTCCTCGCCGGCGTTCGGATAGGACAAATGTGCCAGCCGCTCGATGTCTGCTTGTAACTGCTGGAGCGTCTCACCCTTCATCTGGACCCCTCTGCGCAATTGGACCCTATACACTTGCTGCATGTGGTCGTCCCCGAATCGCATCTCAATGGCTTTCACCAGACTATCGTAGTTACATTGTTTGTCATCGGGAATAGTTTGTAGTAGCTCTGCAGCTGATCCTCTAAGCGCAAGCGTGAGGGCAATGGACTTCTCTTCGTCGTCCCAGTTGTTCGTCATTGCCACAGCTTCGAACTGCCTCTTATGTATCGGCCATGATGTTTCACCATCGAAGACAGGAGGCTGCGTCTCTTTCCTTCTCGGGCAGTCGGTTGAATACTCCCGAACTTTCTGTTTCTTTACGTGTTCCAGTTCCTTTGCCAAATTCTCGAATCTTCCTTCGACAGTCTCGATTTCCGTTTGGACATTCTCGAATGTCATTTCAACATTCTCGAACTTCGTTTCAACATTCTCGAGTCGTCCTTCGACGGCTGTTTCAAATGTCTCTATTTTGGCTTCTACATTTTCAATCTTCTCATCAATTGTCCCGAATCTTATTTCTAAACTTTTATTTTGTTCATCGAATTTGCCTTCGAGAACGCTCCGTTGATCGAATAGCTGTTGCTCTAGAGAATATTTTTGTTCATCGAGCTTGACATCTAGAAAATTCTTTTGATCACCCAAGGAATTTTCTAGTATTTCGAACTTTTTCTTTTGCTCGTCTAAAGAATTGTCTAGCTTCTCGAATTTTTATTCTGATCGTCGAATTCCTCAGATAGCAATTTCATTAAAGCCGACATGGCACTCGTCGTACTTACTTGTTCTTCTTCGACGTCAAACAAAGCTGTTTCAGGATCTGCACCCTAGTCCGTCATTATTTTACGAAACTTAGTGATCAATTCTCTTTTCTACTGCAAAACCTGCTAGCAGTAAATATTCCCACCTGATGTGCTTACGTTCCACAATTGTTCCACACAATATCCCAATATTCCAGGATCATCAATTCACCCGGAGAAACATTCCATATTTCGTCTAATTAGTTTTTGAACGGATATTTAAGAGATTCTGGTAATTTATTCTCTGGGACCTATTAAAGAACACATCCGTAGGTTTCCTTTTGGTAACCGTATGGACCTTGTTGTTGTATCGATCAAAGGCTACATATACGAGTTCCTTGACCTTGAAATCTGGATTTTCTGCTCAACGACAGAACCTTGTTGTTGTATCGATCAAGGACTACATATACGAGTTCCTTGACCTTGAAATCTGGATTTTCTGCCCGACGACATCGATAAATCTCTAACACCGTAGAGTGCACCCCTTCTATTTGACCATTCACTTCACTTCTGTGGGATGGGGTTAGGAAGAGTTTTACGCTTAGATTCCTTATCAGGTTTAATACAATTGGACTAAGGAAACCCCTTTCGGTGGCTGTGACTAAAATTAGGGGGACTGTTAAGAAATGTAGAATTTTTATTAATTTTGTAACGAAGTGACATGTTTCCCTACCTCTAACTACCAACCGAGACGAAAGTAGAAATAAAACGGAGTATACAGCCAGGCACTTTTGAAAGCCAAAGACTACCAATTCATAAGGGGCGGAGTATTACATACTTTAAGGCACTGGAATAGAGCCAAAAACAATGAATAAAGTCAAGGAGACACAAATAACAACAAAAGACGACGGATTTTTAAGAATTTACATCTAGTTCTTACAAGAACATCACATAAGAAAGAGAAAGTAAGTGGCAGTCCTCAGAGTCTAATCGGTGGTGAAAGTGTACCAATCTAGTGTACCTGGAACAGACTCTCCCGAATATTCTCCAAACGATCTTCTGATCTTGACATTTGTGCCTTCACATCAGTGAGTGGACATCCTAATACGGGTCCGTTTTGACCACAGCCAGCCCGTCCTCTGATAAGGGTCCCTCCTTCCTTTGGGACAACTCTTCCAGACCGGCATTTAGCGGAGTTTTGCCGCCAGCCCTTCCCGCTTCCAAGCTCACGCTTGACTCACCTTTTCTGAGAAGCAGCCCATCTCGGACTGCCAAGCAGCTGTCCTGCACGGACTGGCAGCCGGCCCGGGCCTTGCCGGACCAGCCAGGGGGCCCCTGCCTTGCACGGATGCCCAGCCTGCCCGTGCCCTGCACGCACAAGCCCCGAACTAATACCGCGTGTGGACCGCACGCCCTGTCAAGGCGACCCTGAGACCGCCGCAACCCGAGAGACCCGCCAAGGAGGCCAGTCCGAGCCTGAGCTCGGGGTTATGTATTGTCAAAGTATTTTAGTTTAATATGAAGCATATCGACCTATTGTTAATTATAAAAATTGTTAATAGAACCCACTTGCATTGTTAAAAAGGAACACTGTAATATTATTCCTGTACTCGGCAAATAAAGTACCTCTTTCCCAAAGTTTTACATTATTTCCTTGGGTTGACCCTGGAGCCGTCGAGCTCACCTCAGCCTTCGATAAAAAAGACTTTAACAATTGGCGCCCGAGCAGGGACCTCTACAAGAGGTACCACCAGAACTCGACCAGCCGGAACCAGATAACACCGGAACCAGACCTCTACTAGAGGTACCACCAGAACCCGACCAGCCGGAACCAGACCTCTACTAGAGGTACCACCATAACCCGACCAGCCGGAACCAGATCACACCGGAACCAGACCTCTACAATAGGTACCACCAGAACCAGTCCAGCCGGAACCAGACCTCTACAAGAGGTACCACCAGAACCCGAATAGCTGGAACCAGATCACACCGGAACCAGACCTCTACAAGAGGTACCACCAAAACCCGACCTCTACAAGAGGTATCGCCAGAACCAGACTGAACCAGAACCAGACCTTTACAAGAGGTATCACCAGAACCAGACCTCTAAAAAAGGGGGTATCACCGTGAAACCAGAACCAGAACCAGAAAATACCAAAACCATGGCGCCCTGAATAGGTGACGGCCCAACACTCCGAGAACCAGCAGCGGATGACCAGCTCGCTTCGATGAACATCGGGTGGATCTACTTGCTAAACAAGACAGAGCTTACGACCACCATGGCCGAGAAAGGGCTGGAAACCACGGGGACACTAAAGGAACTGCGGCAACGTATGAGCCAATACTTGAAGGACGCTCGAACCCGCAATTCGACCCAGAACCTCTGCGCGGAGTGGGAAGGCCGCGTCCAGGAACGAGAATACGCCGAGACCGAGCCTATTAGGGCACCCACCGAGACCAAAGGGCCTACACCGCTGTAGGCTGAAACCCGTTTCCCGGTTCCGATGGCCAGCCAAGTGAAGTATCCAGAACCGACCGCCAAGCCCGAAGGGCTGAATGAGCCGACGACGACAGAACGGCCGGATAACTTCGTGACACCGGGTCCTCCGCCAGCCGCGCCACAACATAATCTGGTCCTCAGCTATGAAGCCGAAATAATGAACAGTGTTCGCAAGTGGGGCCTGAGATTTGACGGGTCAGGAAACCCCCACGAGTTTATTGAGCGGCTCGAGGAATTAGCCCAGTGCTATGATATTCCGTCAGATCACTTACCCCGTACACTTCCCGAGATCTTCCGAGGGACGGCCCTGCAGTGGCTCCGAATTTACCGAGGAAATTGGAAGACCTGGGAAGATTTCCGCCAGGCTTTCCTCCGGTACTACCTCCGAGCCCGCTTCGTCAACAAACTGGAAGACGAAATCATGCGGAGAAGACAAGGGCCACGGGAGAAAGCTAAGGAGTATATACGGGCATACCAATATCTGATCCGGCCCGAGTATCGGCTGTGCATCAAGCGACGAGACTTCGATACCCAGGAAGAGCTCATGGAGCTTACGGACGAATACGAGTTCGTACGCAATGAAGAGAGAAACAGTCGACCAACCTCCGTCCCAAACCCGCCAGCGAGACCGCCAGTCGTTAGGACACTGGCCGTCCAGACCAAGTATGACCGAAGTACCCATTGTTGGAATTGCAAGCAACGGGAACACCGGCAACCAGAGTGCCGGCAAGCATCCCGCCTATTCTGCTCCCGGTGCGAGGAAGAAGGGGGACTGACGAGAGACTGTCCGTGCCACCAGAACCCAGTGACCATTATCTCCAAGCCCGTGTGGGACGATCGCAGATATTTTATTCCCATATCCGTAAAAGGACGTGTTTTCCAAGCATTACTCGACACTGGTACCACCCAGTCCTTAATCAGCACCGCCTTGAGGGGCAGCCTGCAAAAGATGAGGATACCAAAGCGTCTGACACGAGAAAGGGTAGAGTTGGCAAACGGTCAAATCATGACCACCAGCGAGTACTACTCGGTCACGCTGGACTACCTCTCCAGGGAAGTCGCCATAAAACGCGCGTATATAAGGAACCTGGCCGAAAACTTCGCGATGGACTTCCTGGAACAAACCAGTTTTCAGATGACTATAGCCGGACAACTCTTAACGCACATTCCCGTCTCCCCACCAGAAGAGGTGTCCTCAGTGCACGTCCTCAGCGGAGCCGAATACCCCCCCAAGACCGGAACGTCAGCACCTCGAGGCATTCCTGGCGCAGGAATTGCCCAAGTTCGAAGTCCTGAAAAGCACCGGATACGACTCATCACCTACCAGCCGTTTAAGCAGCGCTATTCTCCCCGAAATCCCGCCAGGCATAAGATTATCGATAACGAGATCGATAAACTGCACCGATTACGCAAATTTGAGCCGTCGAATAGCTCTTACAGTTCCCCGAGTGTCCTGGTTAAGAAGAAAACCGGAACCCGGAGGCTCGGCGCAGATTTTTGCCAGCTCAACGACATTTCCGTAAAGGAGGCTTACCCCCTCCGGCAGATTAAATCAAATAGCCAGACACAAAATCCGTGCACTCGACAGCCGACTGCCCCAGCTAAGGTTCGAGCAGCACCGCCGAAACGCAAGATTCCCGGGACGGCAAAGGGCAGTCCAAATATACGAAGCTCCCCTCGAGTGCCACCGCCAAGCCCCGTGCGAGTTATGCCCCGTCTGGGAGACCAAGCCCGCCTCCATGCCTTCAGGGAGCAGAAGAAACAGGCGGAAGAAAGGAGGTTCCAGCGGATAACCATGCAATTGGATGAGCTGACGCATCGACAGGTTAACCACAAAGGCCGTCCAATACTAGGGGCATCCACAAGCGGCGCGTCTGCCGCATTTCCAGAAACACTCCCCCGACCCCGGGCAAGCGAGGCCCAACATCGACCGACAAAAACATCAAACACTCCGCAAACAGCGCGTGTTCGGAAACGCAACACTCAGACACAATGAGCAGCAGGCAACACTGGGACACGAGAGAGAAACGCAACAAACTAAAGACCGAACAAAGACGCCGGAGGAGGCAACGGGAAAGAGCAGACCCGTTTGCAGGATTGACCGTACCTGCTCGAAACCCCGGCGAATCGAAAAGAAGAATCGTCCTTGGACCTCAGGGAGTAGAGTCGGTGACCTACCAGGAGAACGGACTAACCAATTACCAATGAATTTAATAATTTTGTTATTTTTAATGCTTTTTATTTTTGTTGACGAATTAAAGTTTTCATAAAGTAATTTATAATTAATATTTCCTCTTACAGGAGACACGAGTCAACGACGAGAAGGTTCTCGTCTGCCGAAAAGGGAGGGAAATGTAACGAAGTGACATGTTTCCCTACCTCTAACTACCAACCGAGACGAAAGTCGAAATAAAACGGAGTATACAGCCAGGCACTTTTGCGGAGGACGACCCACGCCAACAAAAGTGTTGCATATCTTTGGCCACCTTTGCGAAAGCCGAAGACGACCAACTCATAAGGGGTGAAGTATTGCATACTCTAAGGCACTGGAATAGAGCCAAAAACAATGAATAGTCAGGAGAATTTTTAAGAATTTTAAATTTTTTCAGAATTCACATCTCGTTCTTACAAGAACATCGCATAAGAAAGAGACTGTAACTGGCACTCCTCAGAGTCTAATCGGTGGTGAAAGTTTACCAATCTAGTGTACCTGGAACAGAATCTCCCCGAATTCGGTTTCCAAACGATCTTCTGATCTTGACATTTGTGCCTTCACATCAGTGAGTGGACATCCTGATACGGGTCCCTTCTTCCTTTGGGACAACTCCTCCAGACTGGCATTTAGCGGAGTTTTGTCGCCAGCCCTTCCCGCTTCCAAGCTGACGCTTGACTCCCCTTTCCTGAGAAGCAGCCAATCTCGGACTGCCAAGCAGCCCGGACCTGTCCGGACTCGCCAGGGGGCCCGTGCCTTGCACTGACGCCCAGCCTGCCTGTGCCCTGCCCGGACCAGCCAGTCAGTCCGTGGTTTGCACGAACGTTCAGCCTGCCCGTGCCCTGCACAGACAAGCCCCGAACTAATACCGCGTTCGGACCGCACGCCCTGTCAAGCCGACCCCGAGACGCCGCAACCCCAGAGACTCGCCAAAGAGGCCAGTCCGAGCCTGAGCTCGGGGTTAAGTATTGTCAAAGTATTGTAATATTCTTGCTGGGGTTCGTTTAAATAAAACCGTCTTTTGTGTATTTTAATCGGTTATTTATTATCAAACACTAACTTTACTTCAACACAGTATTCAATCACTTTATTCTTTATATATTGTAGCATTGACTACAGGATGGTTTGTGTACCAAAAACTAAAACACTGTATCTCAAACTGTGCAACGACATCTATTGCCTACTAGTAGTAAACATTCCAACCTGATGTGCTTACGTTCCAACCTGGTGTGCTTACGTTCCACAATTGTTCCACACAATATCCCAATATTCCATGATCCTCAATTCCCCGGAGAAACATCTAGCACGTTCTAGAACCCCTTGCAATTTCCTATAAATACCCATACCACAACCAACGTCGCGACAGTTGTTTATAAGTGAATACAGCGATTACAAGAGATATCCGACCAGTGGTGAAAGCAAGCGACATTGTGAAAATAAATCGGTAGGGACCGTTTATTTTGAAATAAATAAAGAATAAAGTGATTGACTATTGTGTTAAAGTAAAGTTGGTGTTCGATAATAAATAAACGATTAAAATACACAAAAGAAGGTTTTATTTAAACGAACCCCGGCAAGAATATTACAATATTTTAAATTAAACTGTCGCTACAGATTTACTTTCAATACGTCGTTTGTTTTCACCACTGGTCGAATCTCCCTCTTGTAATCGCTGTATGCACTTATAAACAACTGTGTCCACGATGGTTGTGGTATGGGTATTTATAGGAAATTGCAAGGGGTTCTAGAACATGCTAGATATTTCTCCGGGTGAATTGATGGTCCTGGAATATTGGGATATTGTGTGGAACAATTGTGGAACGTAAGCTCATCAGGTTGGAATATTTACTGCTAGCAGGCAATAGATGTCGCAGTATCTGACGATGTACTTAATACTACACTGCCCCCCTCTTAAACTTGTTCGTCCCGAACAAGATCATCTGGATTATTACCATGATAACGATGAAGACGATTAAGGTGAACAGTTTTCATCTTGCCTCTTACTCCACGCTGGATCCGGAAGACGACGTCATTGATGCGTGTGACCACTTTATAAGAGCCCTCCCAGTCTTGCTGCAGCTTGGGTGACCTCCCCTTTTGCCGGTGTGGGTTGTACAGCCATACTAGGTCTCCATCGTGGAAGCTGGACGTTGTTGCCTTTGTGTCGTACTTGGTTTTCATGCGGTCACTCGCTATCCTTATCCTCGTCCTGGTCCTCTGATGTATGTCTCGGATCCTTTCCCTGAGGTCTGCCACATAGTCCTCTTCACATTTGGGCTCATCGTTAGGGGATCCAAACTTCACCTCACTAGGTAGCCGAAATGCTCGACCAAACAAGACTTCGGATGGAGTATGTCCAGTAGTACTGTGCACTGCATTTCGGTAGGCCATCAAGAAGAGAGGAATTTGTCGATCCCGATCGCGCTGGTGGTCTTCTACGACCTTGGAGATATGTTCGTTTAAGGTTCTGTTGAAACGGTCTACCATCCCGTCGGATTGCGGATGAAGCGGAGTCGTCCTCGCCTTCTTAATTCCTAGTTGTTGGCATACCTCTTGGAATATCTTTGATTCGAAGTTTCGTCCCTGGTCAGAATGCAGTTCCATAGGCACGCCGAATCTGCTCACCCAGTTGTTGACGATCTGTTCCACGATGGTCTTCGCTTCCTGGTTAGGGATGGCGAATGCTTCAGGCCATTTGCTGAAGTAGTCCATGACGACTAGGATGTAACGGTTGCCATTGTCGGTTTCAGGAAACGGATCAGCGATGTCAGCGCCGATCCGTTCCAATGGTGCACCCGCGTTGTACTGGTGCATCTTGCCTCGCGTTTTCGTTCTGGGTCCCTTGCTGGCGGCACACACGACGCATTTTCGGCACCATCTTTCTACGTCGTCCCTTGCGCTGAGCCAATAGAAACGTTCTCGCACCTTCTCCAGTGTCTTGTTTGCACCCAAATGACCTCCGGAAGCTCCATCATGCATCTTCCGTAGCACTTCGTGTACTTTTGATCGCGGCAAGACAAGCTGCATTATGAAAACTTTCCCGTCCGGCCTCTCCCATTTCCTTTTCAGCACACCATCTTGCACATGAAGGGAGTCCCACTGAGCCCAGTATGCCTTGAGAGTGGGGCTCCTGTCCGAGATATCTCGTCCATTTGGCTTTTCCATAAACTCCTTCCACGCTAATATCGGCTCGATGTCCGGGTCTTCTTGTTGAGCGTTGCGGATTTCTTCTGCACTCCAACCAGCGATACGCTCAGCTCTTACCCTTTGGATGGAAAGAAGGTTCTTCTCTTTCTGACGCACATAATGCTTGCAGTCGCTTTTACATGGTCGGCGGGATAAGGCATCCGCATTGGAATGAAGTTTCCCTTTACGATGCTGTATTTCATAATCGTACATCTGCAGCCGTTCAATCCATCTTGCGACCTGGCCCTCCGGATTCTTGAACTGCAGCAGCCATTTTAGAGCAGCGTGGTCTGTGCGCAAAAGGAACTTTTGGCCGTAGAGGTATTTATGGAAGTGTTTTGTCGCCAGAAGCAGCGCCAGAAGTTCTCGCCTGGTCACGCAGTAGTTCCTTTCGGGCTTGGAGAGTACTTTGCTGAAGTATGCTACTACCTTCTCATGGCCGTTATGTACCTGCGAAAGAACCGCTCCGACACCGACGTTACTTGCATCTGCATCCACGATGATTTCTCCGGGAATGAGATATGCTAGTGTTGGTGCTTCGCATAGTTGTTGCTTAAGGTTCTTGAAGCTTTTGTCGCACTCACCTGACCACTTCAATTGCCTTCCTCTTTCTGTCAGCTGGTGCAGGCTCTTCGCGATTCCGCCAAAGTCCTTTACGAAACGTCGGTAGTACGTGGCAAGGCCCAAAAAGCTCCTGAGTTCGTGTTTGTCTTTTGGAACTGGCCAGTTTTTTACAGCTTCCACCTTGTCTGGGTCTGTTCGCACTTCTTCTGATGAGATAACGTGGCCTAGGTACTTGACTTCGGATCTGAAGAGGTCACATTTCTTTGGGTTCAGCTTCAGGTGAGCACTTCGAAGCAATTCTAGCACATTCTTCAGGTTGTCGCGATGTTCCTCGATTGTTTTTCCTATCACGATAACATCGTCCAGATACACCAAGCAAGTTTTCCAGGTCAATCCACGCAGGACGTATTCCATTAAGCGCTCAAAAGTTGCCGGAACATTGCACAATCCAAATGGCATTACTGTAAATTGCCACAGCCCATTTCCTGCAGTGAACGCAGTTTTCTCACGGTCCTTTGGATCGATCTGTACCTGCCAGTAACCGCTCTTTAAATCAAGGGTGGAAAACCATCGAGCTCCTGAGAGTGTGTCCAATGTGTCATCGATCCGTGGCAGAGGGTAGCTCTCCCCTTTGGTAACATCATTAAGTCTCCGATAGTCCGCGCAGAGTCGAGTGCTACCGTCTTTCTTCTTAACTAGTACAACAGGTGAGGCCCACGGACTCTTAGAACTTTCGATGAGCCCTTCCTTCTCCATCGTTGACACCATATCTGCAACCTCCGTCTGCTTTGTCAATGGTAGTCTTCTGGCAGGCTGACGAATTGGTCTGGCATCCCCAGTATCTATGCGATGTTGCACCAAATGTGTTCGGCCATATTCTCCATCTTGTGAGGCAAATATATCAGCGTACTCTCCGATTAGATTTTCTGCTTTGGCTCGCTGATACCGATCCAGTTCGCAGTGCTTGAGGATCATGTCCCTTACTTCCGCCAACCTGGCTAATGAAACGGGCCCCGCAGATTCCTTTCCAGTTATTGTCAAGATTAAACATATCGGAACACATTTACCAATAACCTCCCCTTGTTTTAGTTTGACGCTGTGGCTCTTTAAGTGCATGAGCCTTACTGAAACCAGGCGGTTCTTTGGCTCCACTTAAACTTTTCCCACGATGTAGTTTGGGGAATTCCTTCCTGAATCCGGTTCCAATAGGTAGAATCGGTGGCTCCCAGGATCACCCTCTAGTTTTGTCCAAATGATAGACTCGGAAGATGGTGGTAAGACTTCGTCCTTGCTGAGTATTGTCCTTAAATGTGCAGCATTCTCGTTCCCGTACACCATTGGAATCTCTACGTTCCTGTACCGCAGAACTTGCATCCCGATGTCGATGATTACGTCATGTTCTTTCATAAAGTCCACTCCGATGATGCATTCATCACATATGTCGGCCACCAGGAACGCATGAGAAAAGGCCAACCCTGTATTGTGCAGCCAAGACTTCCGGACGAGATCTCTTCTTACAACAGAAGCCGTGGCGCCGGTAGTAGCCGGTAGTAGCCACGCACTTGTTTTTGCCGATGAATGCTTCCACTGTTAGACTCTTGTTGCATCGTTTGGTTTGGGAGACCTGGATGGTGGTCTTGGGGGCGTCGATTCCATTAGCCATTTTTTGCCCCGCGAAGCTGGCTCTTAGACGTTTCCCGACTCCTGGTTTCGAGGAGCCTGGCCAACAGGATGGCTGTTGTCGGTGTAGGATGGTTCTTCGTTGCGTCGCCTATTCGCACAATGTGGACAGTTTCCACGTCTGGGTGGATTTCTGCATTGCCGTTGTAGGTGTCCTATTTTGTTGCAGTTCCAGCAACGAATTTGTCCTCCGCGAGCGTTGTTTCGGTCTTCGACGCCCATCCTCTGGCAAGAGCATTCGATGGCGGCTACTTCCCTCACACGGTGGATTCCCTGACAGGCCTGGTCTGCAGCATTGTCAGAGCAAACGCCAAAGCTTCGGCGAGCGTTTTCTTTCCAGCCATTCTTACCGCCATTTGTAGTTTCGCATCAGCTATGGCATTTGTGAACGCTTCGGTTGCCATCTAGTTAATGATCTCCTCGCCGGCGTTTGGATAGGACAAATGTGCCAGCCGCTCGATGTCTGCTTGTAACTGCTGGAGCGTCTCACCCTTCATCTGGGACCTTCTGCGCAACTGGACCCTATATACTTTCTGCATGTGGTCGTCCCCAAATCGCATCTCAATGGCTTTCACCAGACTATCGTAGTTGCGTTGTTTGTCCTCGGGAATAGTTTGTAGTAGCTCTGCAGCTGAACCTCTAAGCACAAGCAATGGACCCAGCGTTACCATATTCACCGATTAATCTGAAAATGACAGTTTTTTGAAGTCGTGCAGTTATTAAGTTTTTTCTCCAAAACTAAAGTTTTTTCTAAATTTTAGCAGTTTCGGCAAGTTTTAATTATTTTTGCTTATATTTTTCTTCAAATATAGTTTGTTTTCCATGGGAATATCAAAAATGCTTATTTTATGAGCTCAGATATTGTACCAGATTACCAAATACCTAATACAAAACATACTTTTCTTAATTTCTTAATATGGATTGTACAAATTTCTTCAATTTTCTTCCTACAAAGGAAATGTTTCAGAAATTTACACAAGAAATATATACAAAATAAATGTATAAACTTTTATACTTAATTGAATGAGTAAACTTACATACTTATTTTCTATGATGCATGGAATGGACAACACAGACTTTGTTCATTTATTTGTTACTTTATTTATTGTATCATATAATATTTTGTTAATGAATTGAATTCTTTATGTTTAAACAAAAAATAAATAATTTTTTTTTTTTGAAGGGACAGTTTTTTTTATTAAGAAAACAGTTTTATTTTTTGTTATGGACAGTTTTCCGCAGAAATAATATGGCAACGCTGAATGGACCTCTCTTCATCGTCCCAGTTGTTCGTCATTGCCGCAGCTTCGAACTGCCTCTTATATATCGGCCATGATGTTTGACCATCGAAGACAGGAGGCTACATCTCTATTTTCTCGGGCAGTCGGTTGAATATTCCCGAACTTTCTGTTTCTTCACGTGTTCGAGTTCCTTTGCCAAATTCTAGAATCTTCCTTCAACAGTCTCGAATTTTGTTTCAACATTGTCGATCTTAGCCTGTACGTTTTCGAATTGTCCTTCAATTGTTCCGAATTTAGCGTCCAGAGAATTCCTCCGTTCCGCCAAGGAATTTTCTAGTATCTCGAACTTCTTGTTTTGCACATCTAGCTTAGCATCTAGAGAATTCTCAAATTGTTTGTTCTGTTCATCGAGCTTGGCATCTAGAAAATTCTTTTGATCACCCAAGGAATTTTCTAGCATTTCTAACTTTTTCTTTTGCTCGTCTAAAGAATTGCCTAGCTTCTCGAATTTTTCATTTTGAGAATTCTTTTGTTCGTCAATCTTAGCTTCTAGAGAATTCTTTTGCTCGTCGAATTTTTCAGAAAGCAATTTCATCAAGGCCGACATGTCATTTGTCGTACTTACTTGTTCTTCTTCGACGTCAAACAAAGCTGTTTCAGGATCTGTACCCTCGTCCGTCATTATTTTCCGCAACCTCATAATAAATTCTCTTTTCGTACCAGTCGTAGGTTGCTCCCGCTGGCTCAGTACTTCCTTTAGTTGCGGCACTGACAAATCTTCTAGCAATTTCCGAACCATTTTTTTTTTTCACTTACACAATAAGCAATACACAAAATTTGTTTTATTCCACTTTTCTGACACCAATGTAATATTCTTGCTGGGGTTCGTTTAAATAAAACCGTCTTTTGTGTATTTTAATTGTTTATTTATTATCATACACTAACTTTACTTCAACACAGTATTCAATCACTTTATTCTTTATTTATTTTAAATTAAACTGTCGCTACAAATTTACTTTCAATACGTCGCTTGTTTCCACCACTGGTCGAATCTCCCTCTTGTAATCGCTGTATGCACTTATAAACAACTGTGTCCACGATAGTTGTGGTATGGGTGAGGTGACCATAATTGTTTCCTCTCAAAGCGGGACACCTGTACATTTCTTTCGGCAAAACATACTTTTTTTTTTTGCCTAAGGGGTAGTGGAAAAACGTTACTGCGCACGAGAAGTGTGAGACTTCTTCTCTCTAAAAAAAAACCAACTTTAACCCCTTTTGAACATTACACCATCAACTCCGGAGCCGGATGCATTACTTCAGAGTAGTGTCGTTTTCTTTCCCCTTTGGGGACCGGCTTTTTCACATTTTTCACCTGGTGCGGGCTTATAATATCTTACCGGTAAGGCTTTCGTCGATTTGGTAGACTTACTAAGGGTATATTTACTTCCTCCTTTCTCTATTTCGATATGAGTACCGTCTCAAAGAATAAATATATTTTATTGCACGTGTCGATACTCGGGACCATCTTGTTTACGGCACTGTTAGCCCACCGGAAGTCGAGCTACAAAAAGATGGAAAGCGCAAGGAGTTTCAAGAAAAGACACAACAAATAAAATTACATCCTCCGCCACCAATAAACGTCGTTGGAATTACGGTTATAATAAGTTGCATTGCCTCCTTAAAGGAACACTGGCATCGAAGATTAAAATGACATCTCTCCGAAACAATACGTGGGAAATCAATATCGATGATACTGACGGTTACCGAGCAGTGTCTCAAAAATTGAATGCCGAGGAAATAAGTTAGAAAGACCACTACGTGTTGTAGCAAGGGGACTCCACCCCTCGTGCACCAAAGAAGATGTTATAAACGACCTTCAAGACAAAGGCTTTAAAGTTCTTGATGCCGTCAATATTATCAAGAAGAAGAAGCAAAAGTCGGAGGGAGATTAGGAAAAATTGGTAAAGCGTGGACTTCTACTAATTATGCTAAGTTTTGATAAAGACGAAAATAAAGATGTTATATATGGTATTAAGACTATTCTTAACATCGTGGTCAAAATTGAACATATGCGTAAGAGCTCCAGATCGATCCCGCAGTGTAAGTGCTGTCAAGGCTTCAATCATACGCAGACTTACAGCTAGAAAGAATGGCGATGCGTTAAATGCACAGGTAAACATCTCTCGGAAGAGTGTCACCTGAATAAGTAAACCCCAGTCACTTGTATAAACTCCAAAGGAAAACATCCTGCGAACTATCGAGGTTGCGAAGTGGCGAAAGAGCTTCAAAAACGGCGAGATACGCTTAAAAATTCCATGCGCACGAATACGAAACCAATCAAGAACAGACCCAAAATAGCTGCGAAAAAAGCAGCGAAAGATAGAAAATCCGTCAATATTGACTTAAGGTCGGATAATGAAGAAAAATCCAAGCGTAGTAGAGAAAAGGTGACAGAAACAAAATCTTCGAATATTGACGTGCAGTCTTATGCTCAAGCGCCGATGATTGCTAATGGCAAGTACATGACCGACAACTCACGGGAGATCAAGGCAAGAAACCATCCAAACTTTAAGGTAAAGACTCCTGCTCAACTTGCGGCATTGGAAAACGGTGATAGAGATAGCTCACAAGATCCTGTATCCCATGGTTTCTCCTTAATTCTTGCGAAACTTGAAGAGCAATGGAAAAACAAACAAACTTATTTTTGAGAGACTAGTTGCACTAGAAAACAACTTTCATAATACATCCACTTCAACCAAAATATGAAAGAAACGCTTAAAATTCTTACACTGAAGATCAACGGGCTCGACGAGTTGGAAATATTTATACGAGAAAAAGATATTGATATATGCTTGGTCTGTGAAACTCATCTGGCAAAACAATCGAATGTTAAGATAAGGGGATATAGCTTGTATCAAGCCTTCCACCCATCGGAAAGAGCCAGAGGCGAATCATCTTTGTTTATAAAAGAATGTATCGAACACTCAGCGGAAGTAAAGATTGAATTAGAAGCAATGCAACTAAGCACGGTACGCGTTGGAAATAGACATTTTGCCTTCACCATTTCGTTTATGTTTTGTCCACTGCGATGTAAACTTGAAGCAAGTGATTTCACAAACATTTTCAACTTCCTTAAAACAAATTTTATTATTGGTGGCGACTTCAACGCGAAACACCCCTTCTGGGGTTCAAGGTACGCCTCTCAGAAAGGAAGAAAGCTTTATAATGCGGGTATGCAATACAGTTGTGATTTGCACTCGACGGGTAAACCAACATATTGGCCGACTGATAGAAATACTATAAGATACCAGATTTGATCGACTTCTTTGTTGTTAGAGGATATCTGGCAACTGTGCAAAAGTTGAAGAAAGTTTTGATCTCTCCTCTGATCATTCTCCAATCATCATGACGTAAGTGAAGTTTGATTAAAAAAGTAGGACCGTCTAGATTAACCAGCGCGAAAACTAATTTAGATGGCTTTAAAAAAACATATTGAGGCAACTATTAAGCCAAGCGTATCACTTAAAACGCCCTATGAACTCTCTCAAACCGAATCCAACGTTTTCAGTTTTAAAACGATCAAAGTATGCTTCGTTCGTTCATCATTTTTCTCATTCTCAAACAAACGATGCATTATAGATACGAGTACATAGTAGATGCAGACACGGTCCACGGAGCGACAGAGCACAAAGTACCTATTACCTACCAGTTATGTGTTTCAATTTCAAGTCTGTTTTTTGCTGTTATTGTTTCTAGTTTTTCTTTTTTTGTGCTGTCTCTGAAAGTCTGTCTGTGAGCAATATTATTTTTAGTATATATGGTATATTTACTGAGAATGAGTTTAATGAACGAAACAAGTTTAATATGGGGTGGCCTTTTTTCAAAGCGGGACATTTTGCGTTCTTTGGGGACAGCGGGACTGTCCCTCCGAAAGCGGGACGTATGGTCACCTTAGGTATGGGTATTTATAGGAAATTGCAAGGGGTTCTATAACATGCTAGATGTTTCTCCGGGTAAATTGATGGTCCTGGAATATTGGGATATTGTGTGGAACAATTGTGAAACCAATCATCGGCGCTTGAGCATAAGACTGCACGTCAATATTCGAAGATTTTGTTTCTGTCACCTTTTCTCTACTACGCTTGGATTTTTCTTCATTATCCGACCTTAAGTCAATATTGACGGATTTTCTATCTTTCGCTGCTTTTTTCGCAGCTATTTTGGGTCTGTTCTTGATTGGTTTCGTATTCGGGCGCATGGAATTTTTAAGCGTATCTCGCCGTTTTTGAAGCTCTTTCGCCACTTCGCAACCTCGATAGTTCGCAGGATGTTTTCCTTTGGAGTTTATACAAGTGACTGGGGTTTACTTATTCAGGTGACACTCTTCCGAGAGATGTTTACCTGTGCATTTAACGCATCGCCATTCTTTCTAGCTGTAAGTCTGCGTATGATTGAAGCCTTGACAGCACTTACACTGCGGGATCGATCTGGAGCTCTTACGCATATGTTCAATTTTGACCACGATGTTAAGAATAGTCTTAATACCATATATAACATCTTTATTTTCGTCTTTATCAAAACTTAGCATAATTAGTAGAAGTCCACGCTTTACCAATTTTTCCTAATCTCCCTCCGACTTTTGCTTCTTCTGCTTGATAATATTGACGGCATCAAGAACTTTAAAGCCTTTGTCTTGAAGGTCGTTTATAACATCTTCTTTGGTGCACGAGGGGTGGAGTCCCCTTGCTACAACACGTAGTGGTCTTTCTAACTTATTTCCTCGGCATTCAATTTTTGAGACACTGCTCGGTAACCGTCAGTATCATCGATATTGATTTCCCACGTATTGTTTCGGAGAGATGTCATTTTAATCTTCGATGCCAGTGTTCCTTTAAGGAGGCAATGCAACTTATTATAACCGTAATTCCAACGACGTTTATTGGTGGCGGAGGATGTAATTTTATTTGTTGTGTCTTTTCTTGAAACTCCTTGCGCTTTCCATCTTTTTGTAGCTCGACTTCCGGTGGGCTAACAGTGCCGTAAACAAGATGGTCCCGAGTATCGACACGTGCAATAAAATATATTTATTCTTTGAGACGGTACTCATATCGAAATAGAGAAAGGAGGAAGTAAATATACCCTTAGTAAGTCTACCAAATCGACGAAAGCCTTACCGGTAAGATATTATAAGCCCGCACCAGGTGAAAAATGTGAAAAAGCCGGTCCCCAAAGGGGAAAGAAAACGACACTACTCTGAAGTAATGCATCCGGCTCCGGAGTTGATGGTGTAATGTTCAAAAGGGGTTAAAGTTGGTTTTTTTTTAGAGAGAAGAAGTCTCACACTTCTCGTGCGCAGTAACGTTTTTCCACTACCCCTTAGGCAAAAAAAAAAAGTATGTTTTGCCGAAAGAAATGTACAGGTGTCCCGCTTTGAGAGGAAACAATTATGGTCACCTCACCCATACCACAACTATCGTGGACACAGTTGTTTATAAGTGCATACAGCGATTACAAGAGGGAGATTCGACCAGTGGTGGAAACAAGCGACGTATTGAAAGTAAATTTGTAGCGACAGTTTAATTTAAAATAAATAAAGAATAAAGTGATTGAATACTGTGTTGAAGTAAAGTTAGTGTATGATAATAAATAAACAATTAAAATACACAAAAGACGGTTTTATTTAAACGAACCCCAGCAAGAATATTACATTGGTGTCAGAAAAGTGGAATAAAACAAATTTTGTGTATTGCTTATTGTGTAAGTGAAAAAAAAAAAAGGTTCGGAAATTGCTAGAAGATTTGTCAGTGCCGCAACTAAAGGAAGTACTGAGCCAGCGGGAGCAACCTACGACTGGTACGAAAAGAGAATTTATTATGAGGTTGCGGAAAATAATGACGGACGCGGGTACAGATCCTGAAACAGCTTTGTTTGACGTCGAAGAAGAACAAGTAAGTACGACAAATGACATGTCGGCCTTGATGAAATTGCTTTCTGAAAAATTCGACGAGCAAAAGAATTCTCTAGAAGCTAAGATTGACGAACAAAGGAATTCTCAAAATGAAAAATTCGAGAAGCTAGGCAATTCTTTAGACGAGCAAAAGAAAAAGTTAGAAATGCTAGAAAATTCCTTGGGTGATCAAAAGAATTTTCTAGATGCCAAGCTCGATGAACAGAACAAACAATTTGAGAATTCTCTAGATGCTAAGCTAGATGTGCAAAACAAGAAGTTCGAGATACTAGAAAATTCCTTGGCGGAACAGAGGAATTCTCTGGACGCTAAATTCGGAACAATTGAAGGACAATTCGAAAACGTACAGGCTAAGACATGTAGCCTCCTGTCTTCGATGGTCAAACATCATGGCCGATATATAAGAGGCAGTTCGAAGCTGCGGCAATGACGAACAACTGGGACGATGAAGAGAGGTCCATTCAGCGTTGCTATATTATTTCTGCGGAAAACTGTCCATAACAGAAAATAAAACTGTTTTCTTAATAAAAAAAAAACTGTCCCTTCAAAAAAAAAAAATATTTATTTTTTGTTTAAACATAAAGAATTCAATTTATTAACAAAATATTATATGATACAATAAATAAAGTAACAAATAAATGAACAAAGTCTGTGTTGTCCATTCCATGCATCATAGAAAATAAGTATGTAAGTTTACTCATTCAATTAAGTATAAAAGTTTATACATTTATTTTGTATATATTTCTTGTGTAAATTTCTGAAACATTTCCTTTGTAGGAAGAAAATTGAAGAAATTTGTACAATCCATATTAAGAAATTAAGAAAAGTATGTTTTGTATTAGGTATTTGGTAAACTGGTACAATATCTGAGCTCATAAAATAAGCATTTTTGATATTCCCATGGAAAACAAACTATATTTGAAGAAAAATATAAGCAAAAATAATTAAAACTTGCCAAAACTGCTAAAATTTAGAAAAAACTTTAGTTTTGGAGAAAAAACTTAATAACTGCACGACTTCAAAAAACTGTCATTTTCAGATTAATCGGTGAATATGGTAACGCTGGGTCCATTGCTTGTGCTTAGAGGTTCAGCTGCAGAGCTACTACAAACTATTCCCGAGGACAAACAACGCAACTACGATAGTCTGGTGAAAGCCATTGAGATGCGATTTGGGGACGACCACATGCAGCATGTATATAGGGTCCAGTTGCGCAGAAGGTCCCAGATGAAGGGTGAGACGCTCCAGCAGTTACAAGCAGACATCGAGCGGCTGGCACATTTGTCCTATCCAAACGCCGGCGAGGAGATCATTAACGAGATGGCAACCGAAGCGTTCACAAATGCCATAGCTGATGCGAAACTACAAATGGCGGTAAGAATGGCTGGAAAGAAAACGCTCGCCGAAGCTTTGGCGTTTGCTCTGACAATGGAGGCTGCAGACCAGGCCTGTCAGGGAATCCACCGTGTGAGGGAAGTAGCCGCCATCGAAAGCTCTTGCCAGAGGATGGACGTCGAAGACCGAAACAACGCTCGCGGAGGACAAATTCGTTGCTGGAACTGCAACAAAATAGGACACCTACAACGGCAATGCAGAAATCCACCCAGACGTGGAAACTGTCCACATTGTGCGAATAGGCGACGCAACGAAGAACCATCCAGGCACCTCGAAACCAGGAGTCGGGAAACATCTAAGAGCCAGCTTCGCGGGGCAAAAGTTGGCTAATGGAATCGACGCCCCCAAGACCACCATCCAGGTCTCCCAAACCAAACGATGCAACAAGAGTCTAACAGTGGAAGCATTCATCGGCAAAAACAAGTGCGTGGCTACTACCGGCTACTACCGGCGCCACGGCTTCTATTGTAAGAAGAGATCTCGTCCGGAAGTCTTGGCTGCACAATAAAGGGTTGGCCTTTTCTCATGCGTTCCTGGTGGCCGACATATGTGATGAATGCATCATCGGAGTGGACTTTATGAAAGAACATGACGTAATCATCGACATCGGGATGCAAGTTCTGCGGTACAGGAACGTAGAGATTCCAATGGTGTACGGGAACGAGAATGCAGCACATTTAAGGACAATACTCAGCAAGGACGAAGTCTTACCACCATCTTCCGAGACTATCATTTGGACAAAACTAGAGGGTGATCCTGGGAGCCACCGATTCTACCTATTGGAACCGGATTCAGGAAGGAATTCCCCAAACTACATCGTGGGAAAAGTTTAAGTGGAGCCAAAGAACCGCCTGGTTTCAGTAAGGCTCATGCACTTAAAGAGCCACAGCGTCAAACTAAAACAAGGGGAGGTTATTGGTGAATGTGTTCCGATATGTTTAATCTCGACAATAACTGGAAAGGAATCTGCGGGGCCCGTTTCATTAGCCAGGTTGGCGGAAGTAAGGGACATGATCCTCAAGCACTGCGAACTGGATCGGTATCAGCGAGCCAAAGCAGAAAATCTAATCGGAGAGTACGCTGATATATTTGCCTCACAAGATGGAGAGTATGGCCGAACACATCTGGTGCAACATCGCATAGACAGTGGGGATGCCAGGCCAATTCGTCAGCCTGCCAGACGACTACCATTGGCAAAGCAGACGGAGGTTGCAGATATGGTGTCAACGATGGAGAAGGAAGGGCTCATCGAAAGTTCTAAGAGTCCGTGGGCCTCACCTGTTGTACTAGTTAAGAAGAAAGACGGTAGCACTCGATTCTGCGCGGACTATCGGAGACTTAATGATGTCACCAAAGGGGAGAGCTACCCTCTGCCACGGATCGATGACACATTGGACACACTCTCAGGAGCTCGATGGTTTTCCACCCTTGATTGAAAGGGCGGTTACTGGCAGGTACAGATCGATCCAAAGGACAGTGAGAAAACTGCGTTCACTGCAGGAAATGGGCTGTGGCAATTTACAGTAATGTCATTTGGATTGTGCAATGTTCCGGCAACTTTTGAGCGCCTAATGGAATACGTCCTGCGTGGATTGACCTGGAAAACTTGCTTGGTGTATCTGGACGATGTTATCGTGATAGGAAAAACATTCGAGGAACATGGCGACAACCTGAAGAATGTGCTAGAACGGCTTCGAAGCGCTCATCTGAAGCTGAACCCAAAGAAATGTGATCTCTTCAGATCCGAAGTTAAGTACCTAGGCCACGTTATCTCATCAGAAGGAGTGCGAACAGACCCAGACAAGGTGGAAGCTGAAAAAAACTGGCCAGTTCCAAAAGACAAACACGAACTCAGGAGCTTTTTGGGCCTCGCCACGTACTACCGACGATTCGTAAAGGACTTTGCCGAAATCGCGAAGAGCCTGCACCAGCTGACAGAAAAAGAAAGGCAATTGAAGTGGTCAGGTGAGTGCGACAAAAGCTTCAAGAACCTTAAGCAACAACTATGCGAAGCACCAACACTAGCATATCCCATTCCCGGAGAAATCAGCGTGGATGCAGATGCAAGTAACGTCGGTGTCGGAGCGGTTCTTTCGCAGGTACATAACGGCCATGAGAAGGTAGTCGCATACTTCAGCAAAGTGCTCTCCAAGCCCGAAAGGAACTACTGCGTGACCAGGGAAGAACTTCTGGCGCTGCTTCTGGCGACAAAACACTTCCATAAATACCTCTACGGCCAAAAGTTCCTTTTGCGCACAGACCACGCTGCTCTAAAATGGCTACTGCAGTTCAAGAATCCGGAGGGCCAGGTCGCAAGATGGATTGAACGGCTGCAGATGTACGATTATGAAATACAGCATCGTAAAGGGAAACTTCATTCCAATGCGGATGCCTTATCCCGCCGACCATGTAAGAGCGACTGCAAGCATTGTGTTCGTCAGGAAGAGAAGAACCTTCTTTCCATCCAAAGGGTAAGAGCTGAGCGTATCGCTGGTTGGAGTGCAGAAGAAATCCGCAACGCTCAAAAAGAAGACCCGGACATCGAGCCGATATTAGCGTGGAAGGAGTTTATGGAAAAGCCAAATGGACGAGATATCTCGGACAGGAGCCCCACTCTCAAGGCATACTGGGCTCAGTGGGACTCCCTTCATGTGCAAGATGGTGTGCTGAAAAGGAAATGGGAGAGGCCGGACGGGAAAGTTTTCATAATGCAGCTTGTCTTGCCGCGATCAAAAGTACACGAAGTGCTACGGAAGATGCATGATGGAGCTTCCGGAGGTCATTTGGGTGCAAACAAGACACTGGAGAAGGTGCGAGAACGTTTCTATTGGCTCAGCGCAAGGGACGACGTAGAAAGTTGGTGCCGAAAATGCGTCGTGTGTGCCGCCAGCAAGGGACCCAGAACGAAAACGCGAGGCAAGATGCAATAGTACAACGTGGGTGCACCTCGTTGGTCCGTTTCCTGAAACCGACAATGGCAACCGTTACATCCTAGTCGTCATGGACTACTTCAGCAAATGGCCGGAAGCATTCGCCATCCCTAACCAGGAAGCGAAGACCATCGTGGAACAGATCGTCAACAACTGGGTGAGCAATTTCGGCGTGCCTATGGAACTGCATTCTGACCAGGGACGAAACTTCGAATCAAAGATATTCCAAGAGGTATGCCAACAACTAGGAATTAAGAAGACGAGGACGACTCCGCTTCATCCGCAATCCGACGGGATGGTAGACCGTTTCAACAGAACCTTAAACGAACATATCTCCAAGGTCGTAGAAGACCACCAGCGCGATAGGGATCGACAAATTCCTCTCTTCTTGATGGCCTACCGAAATGCAGTGCACTGTACTACTGGACATATTCCATCCGAAGTCTTGTTTTGTCGAGCAGTTCGGCTACCTAGTGAGGTGAAGTTTAGATCCCCTAACGATGAGCCCAGATGTGAAGAGGACTACGTGGCAGACCTCAGGGAAAGAATTCGAGACATACATCAGAGGACCAGGACGAAGATAAGGATAGCGAGTGACCGCATGAAAACCAGGTACGACACAAAGGCAACAACGTCCAGCTTCCACAAGGGCGACCTAGTATGGTTGTACAAGCCACACCGGCAAAAGGGGAGGTCACCTAAGCTGCAGGAAGACTGGGAGGGGCCTTATAAAGTGGTCACACGCATCAATGACGTCGTCTTCCGGATCCAGCGTGGAGTAAGAGGCAAGATTTTTTTTTTTTTTTTTTTTGGTTGCGCCTGGAGGTGCAGGAATCTTCAAAAGATACCAATGGTCCGTACCATTGGTTATGCCCGATTCATATATCTGACAATGCCATCAGTGCTAGTCAGTATATGCCTACGGGCTAAACCTCACCCCCTCAGAGAGGCACTATGAGAACCGGCTGCTCGTACTCATAGTAGTAGGAAATTCGTTCCTCTCATTTTTTCATTTTTTGTGATGACTACGACTAAGTTGCCTTAACGAGTAGTTTACGCTTCTGTAGTGTTAATCGCGTTAGGTAGGTAGCTTTCCAGTGAAGGCACCTACTAATACCGTCATTACATGCGGTTTTACTTACGGCGCTAGGTCGAAAGGTCTTGTTCTTTGTAGTCGGCGCTCAAGGCTTGTCACGTCCATAGTACGGATTATTTCATTATTGCAATGAACACGAAGACGATTACGAAGTTTGCGAGCAAAGTTTGTTACTTCGTCCCTCACGGTAGCAATTCCTAGATCTCTGTGAATATCACTATTCCTTATATACCAAGGAGCATTCACGATTGCTCTTAGCATTTTATTTTGAAATGCTTGCAGTAGAGCCATATTGCTTGGTTTGGTACAACCCCAAAGTTGTATACCATATGTCCAAGACGGTTTTAGCACTTGCTTATACAGAAGCAGTTTGTTGTATACGCTTAACTTCGAGTATCTTCCGAGTAGCCAATACATTTCTCTAAATCTGATTTCGAGCTCTTCGCGCTTCTTTTTAACGTGTGGTTTCCACTTAAGTTTTGCGTCTAGGGTCATTCCTAAATATTTTGCTTCGTTTGCGTAAGGTATTTGTACCGAGTTAATGGATATAGGTAAGTTGTTTATCTTTCTCAACGTAAAATTGACATGCGTTGATTTTGTCTCATTGAGGACTATTCGCCAGGTTTTTGTCCATTCGCATACATTGTTCAAAGCTCGTTGGAGTTTTCCCGTTGATGATTCGACTGACTCATCCGTTACGAGGATAGCCGTGTCGTCTGCGAACGTTGCTACAACGGTCCCTTCATCTTGTGGTATATCTCTTGTGTAGAGCAAGAACAGGATTGGACCGAGAACACTTCCTTGTGGAACACCGGCGTAGATATCTTTGAAATCCGAATATTCACTCCCGTGTCTAACACGGAAAAGTCTGTTTTCAAGATAAGATTCCAATATTCTGTACAACTTTTCCGGTAAGATTACCCTTAGCTTATACCTTAGGCCTTCGTGCCATACCTTGTCGAAGGCTTGCGATACGTCGAGAAAAGCGCTAGAGCATATTTTTTTCCCTTCTAGAGCTTTTTCAATCTCGTTCGTTATTCGATACACCTGATCGATTGTGGAATGTTTGACCCGAAACCCGAATTGATGATCCGGGATCAAGTGTCTTTCTTCAATTACTGGTTGCAATCGTTTCAGCAGAAGTTTCTCGAAGACCTTAGATATTATTGGTAGAAGTGAAATGGGTCTATATGATTTCTTGTCATTTGCACATTTCCCCGGTTTCGGAATCATAATAACTTCGGCGACTTTCCATTGCCTTGGGACATATAATAGTCTTAAGGAAGCATTTATAATGTAGAGCAACTTAACCAGCACTTTTTTCGGTAGCTCTTTCAAAATTTCGCCAGTGATTAAATCATATCCCGGAGCCTTGTTATTTTTCAATTTTTGTATTGTCATTCGAAGTTCGGACAGGGATACGGTTTTTACTCTAAAGTTGTCGGGTGCCATATTATCATTCGGATCTTCGATCAACGGTTGTCCATCGAA
Organism: Brachypalpus laphriformis; assembly: GCA_945910035.1. Lineage (NCBI taxonomy): Eukaryota > Metazoa > Arthropoda > Insecta > Diptera > Syrphidae > Brachypalpus > Brachypalpus laphriformis. The sequence goes on along the minus strand of OX246753.1, from coordinate 216,478,571 downwards.
CGGCTTGAACGTTTCCTCTAAGTGATCGGCAAATAATTCTGCTTTCTCTTTATCTTCTTTTGCCCATTCCCCGTTAGCTTTCCTAATTGGCGGCGAGTGCATTACAGGTTTCCTTATGGACTTCAAGGCTTTCCATAGAGAGTAGTTTGAATACTTATCAGCGGTCAAACCCTCGAGGTAAGTAGAAGTCTCGTGATTTTTTAGGTCCTGCAGCACTTTTTTAAGCTTGTTACAAAGATGGTTCAGATAAGTTTTATCCGGTGGCGCGCGGGATTGTTGCCATCTCTTGCGCGCTCTCCTCTTTTCTCGTATGAGGTCTTCGATTTCAGGCTGGTATTTGACTTTATTGTTCCGCGCTTCTGTCTTTCGCAAAGGAGTGTTTTTCCACGCTGAGCTCTGAATGGCTTCGACGAGTTTGTCGATTTCTTCTTCTATTTCGAACGGTGTCTTTAGCGGTACATTTAAAGCAACATTTTCCTTGCAGTCTCTTTTGAAAGCGTCCCAGTTAGTTTTGTTACTAGTTAACCTAGGCGGTCCTTCTTTTTTTACTAGACTTCCACCTATTTTCAGAGTGACTGCCGAGTGATCTGAGCATAGATCAAAGCATTCTTCGATTTCCGTCAAATTTTTAGTTAACCCTTTTACGATAAAGAAGTCGACGAGGTCAGGGATTTTATTTTTGTCAGTTGGCCAATAAGTTGGCTTTCCTGTCGAAAAAAAGTTCACCCCACGTTTCATGCTGGTTTTGTACAATAATCTGCCTTTTGTCGAATTGCATCTGGATCCCCAGAAAGTGTGTTTCGCGTTAAAGTCACCACCTAAGACAAAATTAGGTCCGAGTGAGTCAAAGAGACGAACGAGGTCGTCTTCTACTAGCTTATATCCCGGAGGGAAGTAACTAGATCCGATGTTGTAGTCTAAGTGGTTTATTTTTACGGAGACTGAGCTTATTTGCATAGAATCAAATTCTATTTCTATGTTTTCGGAGTGCTTAATACAGTCTTTGATGTAAAGAGAGGACCCGCCTCTCGCATTTTCCGAAGGATGATTCGCATGGTAATCGCTGTAGCCTTTTATTTTGGGTCTAAGTCCCTTTTTTAAGTGCGTTTCCGATACCAAACATATGTCAATGTTATTTTTCCGTAGAAACACTTCTAACTCGTCGATTTTTTTCAGAAGGCCGTTTGCGTTCCACGTTAGTATCTTAAGTAGCTGTTTCATATTCATGTTTTTTTGATTGTCTTGCGAGGTTTGAACTCGAGCTTGCTCAATTTGTCAAGTATAATTTTATTAACTTTGGTTTGCTCCTCAAATTTTTCCAATATAATGGTAAATATTTGGCTAACCGGATCTGTTGTAGCTGATCTTAATTTGTTTTCGTTTGACGCGACTTGCGCGTACGATCTCGCGTCAACCTGTGGCGGTTTTTCCGCTGCACTTGGACCAGCGACGTTCTCTTGCGCAATTTTTTTATTTCCCTTTATCGGTCGCTTCGTTTTGACTGGCTTAGCGGTCTTGGGCTTATCGGTTTTACGATCTCTTATGCTTGGGTTCGGGTGTATCGGTTTCTTGAGAGTATCGCGCCTTTTTTGAAGCTCCTTTGCTACTTCACAACCTCGATAGTTTGCTGGGTGCTTGCCTTTACAGTTTATGCAGGTCGCCGGAGCCTGCTTATTTAAGTCACACCTTTCTGATAAGTGGTTCCCGGCACATTTTACACATTTCGGTTCTTTTTGGCAATACGACTGGGTGTGATTGAAACCTTGACAGCGTTTGCACTGAGGTATCGATCGTGTATTCGTACGCATAGGCTCGATTTTAACTACGATATTCAAAATACTTTTTACATTATAAATATCGTCTATATTTTCGCTTCTATCGAAGGTTAGCATAAAGAGCGGAAGTCCATGCTTGACCAAGATTTCATTGCCTTGTTCCGTTTTCTGCTTTATCTTCTTTAAGATATTAATTGCGTCGATAATTTTCAAGCCTTTTCCTTTAAGGTCATTTATAATGTCATCTTTAGTGCATGAGGGGTGGAGACCCCTTGCTATAACACGGAGTGGTCTTTCTGATTTATTTTCGTAGGTGAACCACTGGATCTTTTCCGCGTTTAGTTTTTTCGATATTGCTCGGTAGCCGTCAGAGTCAACTACATTAATTTTCCAATCATTGTTTCGGAATGACGTTACTTTAAATTCCGATGTCACAGTTCCCTTAAGAAGGCAATGCAATTTATTGTAGTCCGTAAAGCCGACGACGTTTATTGCAGGCGGGGGACGTAATTTGTCGTGAGTTTGTTTCTGTTTCAAGTCTTTTTCCTTGTCTTGTTTTCGTGGCTCGACTTCAGGTGAAGAACCGGCTCTTCGTTTTTTGCTGGCTCTTTTCTTTGAGACCCCATTTGTTTCGCGTGCTAGCTCTTCTTCATCCGTGTGATATTTGGGACTAGCTGCACGGGGTGGGGTAATTTCCCGTTCTCTTTGCAAAAGTGAATTCTTTAACGCCTTGTTTTCCTCTTTTAGTGATTCTACCTCTCTCTTAAGCTCTTGGTAGAGTAGATCCATTTTATTTAGCTTAATACGGAGTTCATTGTTTTCTTCCTCAAAGCTATTACATTTCACTGAGTCCCGTTTCTCTTGCGCTTGCGCTTCCGGTGGACTTCTTTTTCCGGAGACATTCGGTCTTGATGGTGGAGACCGAGTTACCCTTGAATTTCTCAAAAAGGGGTTTATTAAATGCAACAATTGGCTCTCCCCAGAATCCGTAGAGCCTACCTCCGAAGAGGGTGGATTTTCCAGAGAACCTGGACTGCCACCTGCGGTACTATATCTATTTGTTTTACTCATTGCATATTATGTATACATTTTATCCCCGGTATACGAAGGGTGGATTTTAGTCGCCTCTTACGACAGGCATGTCTACCTCGGGTATATTCTGCCCCCTACCCGAAGGGGTCAAAGAGGCAAGATGAAAATTGTCCACTTGGATCGTCTTCATCGTTATCATGGTAATAATCCAGATGATCTTGTTCGGGACGAACAAGTTTAAGAGGGGGGCAGTGTAGTATCAAGTACATCGTCAGATACTGCGACATCTATTGCCTGCTAGCAGTAAATATTCCAACCTGATGAGCTTACGTTCCACAATTGTTCCACACAATATCCCAATATTCCAGGACCATCAATTCACCCGGAGAAACATCTAGCATGTTCTAGAACCCCTTGCAATTTCCTATAACTACCCATACCACAACCATCGTGGACACAGTTGTTTATAAGTGCATACAGCGATTACAAGAGGGAGATTCGACCAGTGGTGAAAACAAGCGACGTATTGAAAGTAAATCTGTAGCGACAGTTTGATTTAAAATATATAAAGAATAAAGTGATTGAATACTGTGTTGAAGTAAAGTTAGTGTTTGATAATAAATAACCGATTAAAATACACAAAAGACGGTTTTATTTAAACGAACCCCAGCAAGAATATTACAATACTTTGACAATACTTAACCCCGAGCTCAGGCTCGGACTGGCCTCTTTGGCGGGTCTCTGGGGTTGCGGCGTCTCGGGGTCGGCTTGACAGGGCGTGCGGTCCGAACGCGGTATTAGTTCGAGGCTTGTCTGTGCAGGGCACGGGCAGGCTGAACGTTCGTGCAAACCACGGACTGACTGGCTGGTCCGGGCAAGGCACAGGCAGGCTGGGCGTCAGTGCAAGGCACGGGCCCCCTGGCAAGTCCGGACAGGTCCGGGCTGCTTGGCAGTCCGAGATGGGCTGCTTCTCAGGAACGGGGAGTCAAGCGTCAGCTTGGAAGCGAGAAGGGCTGGCGACAAAACTCCGCTAAATGCCGGTCTGGAAGAGTTGTCCCAAAGGAAGAAGGGGCCCGTATCAGGATGTCCACTCACTGATGTGAGGGCACAAATGTCAAGATCAGAAGATCGTTTGGAGACCGAATTCGGGGAGAGTCTGTTCCAGGTACACTAGATTGGTAAACTTTCACCACCGATTAGACTCTGAGGAGTGCCAGTTACGGTCTCTTTCTTATGCGATGTTCTTGTAAGAACGAGATGTGAATTCTTAAAAAATTTAAAATTCTTAAAAATTCTCCTGACTATTCATTGTTTTTGGATCTATTCCAGTGCCTTAGAGTATGCAATACTTCACCCCTTATGAGTTTATCGTCTTCGGCTTTCGCAAAGGTGCCCAAAGATATGCAACACTTTTGTTGGCGTGGGTCGTCCTCCGCAAAAGTGCCTGGCTGTATACTCCGTTTTATTTCGACTATCGTCTCGGTTGGTAGTTAGAGGTAGGGAAACATGTCACTTCATTACATTTCCCTCCCTTTTCGGCAGACGAGAACCTTCTCGTCGTTGACTCGTGTCTCCTGTAAGAGGAAATATTAATTCAATAAGCTATAATCGCATTACAGATTAGTTACTTTAATAATTCCCATGCAGACCCTTCATATTTTCGCCTATAAGCCTCCAATTGTAACGATTCGCGAAGGAAACGCCTGGGTGACAAACGGCTACTTTAAGTCCATGTAATCGACTTGACGAAATATAACGCACTTGTTCAGAACACCGAACAGCTGATAGCGAAGTATGGAAAGGGCGAAGAGATGCCACTCGTTCTGGATTACCATATGAAACAGATCAAGGACCGCCTCGGCGAACTGAGAGACGCGAGGACGAGAAGAGCTAGGTCAATCAATTGGATAGGTTCCACCTGGAAATGGCTGGCAGGCTCTCCCGACGCAGCCGAGTGGGTCAACCTCTTAGAGACATAGACAGACATTGTACAGAACAATAATCAACAGTATAGAATCAACGAAAAACTGATTGACACAACACGTGAGATTACAGAAAGAATTAATAAAATAATTGACCGCTTTAACAACGCTGTACACAAAGAGGGGACGGACAAACTTAAGCACGACCTACCGAATAAAGTACTCATATTAAAGGAAGGGGTGAATGAGATAATAAGGGCCTGTCAAATGGCTAAAAATGGCATAGTCAACAGCAACCTCTTGGACCCTGAAGAGATCAATGCGGTAGTAAATGAGCTAGAAATCTTGCCCTATCAGAATATTGTGGAAGCTGGGGAATACGGCCGACCTTCAGTGTACAGCAACGGAACACTGATGCTTTACATCTTATCAATCCCTAAAATTAGACCGGATAAATCATCTGGTCACAGCTCGTGCGGCCATCAGAAACGGCAAGCAGATCGACTTAGACTATCTTAAACTTCTAATTAACCATGACGAAACGTACGGACTAGACGGGAAATGTTCCAACATAGGTAACACATCCGTGTGCGAAGAGAGCGTTCTAAAAGGACTACCAGAAAGCTCTTGCCTACCCAAAATCCTTAAAGGCGGTAATGCACTTTGCGACTATCACCCCTATTATGGTTAGCGAATCGAACGTTCGACTCAAGTCGAACCTCCCGGCAAATTGCTCCTGTTGTTTTATACACTTCACAGATGACATTTAATTGCTTCTTCTTTTGTCAGCACTTATTCTTTAATCGAATGAAAATGTTTGCTAACAGCGATACCACGACAGAAGCAATTCGCTGACAGTTCGACTTGAGTCGAACGTTCTATTCGCTAACCATAATAGGGGTGTATAAAACAACCAACGAAGAAGTAGTGGAATTGATTGGCGAAAATATAGTTTTTTTGCTACAAATTTTAATGGGTCACTCATAAATAAAAATACGTCTAATCCCTTAGAGGTACCTATCTTATCCAGATGGATAATGACAAGGTTCACATAAAGGATAGAACATACTACAGCAAGGTGGCCATCGTGACCAGCAACCGAGTTAAATCTAAGCTGGAATATGTGCATGACCTCAGCGCGAAAAATATCGGACGCATTAACAATTTAAGAAAGAATTTTAACCCCTCTATTCTTACAGAAATTATTATCATCATGGTGGTACTAGGTGTCATCTGTCTGCCGTGGAAGAAGATTTACGGTCAAACCTGCATCCCAGACCTTCGCCTATCTCTTCGACGAAAACATGTTCCACGTCCTACACCACGACCTTCTCAGGGGGCCAATGACACCAGCCGAAACCCAAGCTCGTCCACATGTTCAGCGAGTGATCTGTGGGACGCAGATATTTGAAGGGGCGGCAGTTAACATGATCGGCTCTCTGGCTTGGCAGACACCTTGACGCGGTGCGAGAGCTTAAGTTGCAAGGACTCACTCAACCGCGGGAGCTTCGCCCTCGGATGAGCTGACTGAAGAGTAACTTACCAAGAGCCCCCCGCCCTGATCCAGGGTGTTAAGCGAGACCGTGCCTATTGGATGGTTTGCAGCCAGGGGGTCAGCGAGGTTATGATCCGAAAACAAGGGATCACAACCCTCCCACTTAACCGCATTTCTACTGATCCGCCTGTGGGGTTCGCCAATTTGACCTCAGAAAATATCGGCAGGCCTGCCGATTTTGGATCACTCGGTTACTGAGGCCAATGTAATGCCGATGTCGTCGCATTTGTCTGATCCAGGCGTTTATAGGCCTGCCTTTCCTAGATCGCGATGTCTTTGGAACGCGCATAGATATTGCCTTTTTAACAGGGTTCAAATGATCTCTTCTTTGAACGTGGCAATACCAGCTGAGCCGGTCGCGCTCTATATTTTGTACGATGGTTTCCTTGATGTGAAAGCTTCCACGGATCTTCGAACTTCTTATTCGATCAAGCTTTGTCACTCCTGCAGCTGCCGTTAATTTACTCTCATACTTTTTGTACATCGTCCAACATTGTGAACCGTATGTGAGCGCTGGACGTACAACTGCGGTGTAGAGCCTTCCTTTCAACTTAGGGGCATTTTTCTGTCACAAAAGATAGCGGAATTTTCTCGCCACTTCATCCACCCTACGCTTACGCGATGATTGATGTCGTCATCACAAGATGCTTTGCTATTGATCATAGATCCTAGATATTTGAACTTTTCGCACTTGGGAAGCACTGTTCCATTCAAATAAATGTCTGGAATAGGCCTGAGTGGAACAGAGAACGGGCAGCATAAGTACTCTGTCTTTTTTGAACTAATGCGATACCCATTTCCCTCCAGAACGTCCACCCACACATCAAGTGCTCGTTGCAGGGATGTAGGATCCTCACTTATGATGGCTCCATCGCCAGCAAAGAATAATTCATGTACCTTGGGGTCCATCACTTTACCTTCAAGCAGATAATCAAGGACTGTAATAAAGGGCAAAGGACTTAAAACGCTTCCCTGGTGTACCCCGACTTTGATTGGGAACTCTTCGGTTACTCCAGCGGCGCATCTTACTCTTGTCTTTGCTCCTTCGTACTTGTCCATGATCATCTGTACATAGGTTTCTGGAACCCCTCTATGTCTTAGCGCCACCCATATCAAATCTCGTGGTTGTCTGTCGAATGCTTTTTCAAAGTCAACCAATAAAATATGCAAATCCCTTAAGGAATCACGATGTTTTTCCATTATGATCCTTATACTTTGGATTGCATCTGTGGTTGATTTACCCGAGACAAACCCGCACTGATCATCAGATAGCCGTATTATCTTTCGCAGTCGGCCACCTAATACCCGCTCAACGATCTTCATGGTGTGACATCAGCTTGATCGAACGGTAGCTACTCGTGGGAACATGAATAAAGAAAAAAGAAAAAATTAAATAAAATACATGCGGGATATCACCGCACCAGAAATGACAAGTTGTCTGGAGAGAGACCTCCGGGACGAAGACTACGACAGGCCTAGCACGAGTCGTAGAAGAACGCCACCAGCGCGCAGATTTAGCCCTAGGCGCAGGATGAGCACGGAGCACCACAGGCGCAGAGACACTGAAGTTCCAAGAAGACAGTGGCCTACAGGCACCCAAAAGCCAAGATCCCCGGTAAAGAAGGCATGCACTTCCCGGAAGGCGAGAAGACCAACAGAGAGTAGCAGACCCAGAGAGCGGCTGCATAAACCTCCCACGCTACCAGACAGGGGTAAGCCCGGTGGTCTGGATGACCCGTTGAGAAAAGGCCTCAGTGGAGCGGGTGCAAAGTGGAACCTGCGCTTCCTAGACCAAGGTTTCGAACCTGAAGAAGCAAAGAAGCTAACCGTGGAAAGAAAGAAGGGGGTAACTGACACTCCAGTAGTACAGGGACACCTAAAAAGGGGAAGGGATAACATCACCTCCCCGGAGAAACCTGATAGCAAGCGACATAAAGCTACTAGCAGCGTCAGCTCGGCGGGCCCAATCACGGTCTCAGTGGAGAGGAGACGCACAGTAGAGCCAGGCACCAGCTATGCAGGCATAGTGAGAAACCTGCGAGTGGCTGTGCTCCCAAAGGACTACTCGGTGGCAACGTTAAGCACTGAGGAGCAAACGGCGCTTGAGGACGCGATTATCGAAGAAGAAGCCCTAGGCTGGAAGAGCAAGCTTCAGTTTGAAGGTATACACTTCAGACTGGGCTTACTACTTGTTGACTGTTACAACGAGGACACAGCTCAATGGCTACTGCAAACAGCAGCAAGACTAACTGCGTGGAAGGGGGTCAAATTGACGGCGTGTTTGGGAGAAGATATCCCCAAAATCCACACCATCACCGTCTTCCTTCCAAGGAGCTCTGGGCACGACCAGAAGAAGTCGCTAGACCTTATGGAAGCGCAAAACTAGGGGCTTAACACGCATCTATGGAAAGCGACCTGTAGTCGAGAAGAAGGCAAAGGAAGAGTGGTAACCTTTCTCATTGACGACCAATCGACAGAGACGATTGCCAAGCAGGACTACATGATCCGATATAACAAATATCGAGAAATGTATTGGTTACTTGGAAAATATTCCAAGCTTAATATATATAACAAACTGCTTTTATATAAGCAAGTGCTAAAGCCTGTATGGACATATGGTATACAACTCTGGGGTTGTACCAAAATAAGTAATATTAAAATTTTACAAACTTTTGAAAACAAAGTGCTAAGAGGTATTGTAAATGCGCCATGGTATATCAGAAATAGCGATATCCACAGAGACCTTGGCATTAAAACAATCGAAGACGAAATTCAAACCTACGCGAGAAAGCATAGAAGTCGACTAGAAAGTCACGTAAATATTACAGTCCTCCAACTTTTGGAAGAAAGAAATTTACTGCGCCGTCTACAAAGAACCAAACCTTTAGACCTAGCGCGATAAGTAACCGCGTCTAAACTGCGGAGCTGGCAGGAACTTCTAATGGGAAGGTACCTGCAAAACGTCATTATTTCGCGAAACGAAAACTACTTGATAAGTCGAATACTTAGTTGTAGTAAAAATAAAAACAAGTCTGTTTTGAAGGGAGGTTTTTTAGTGGGTAAGAATCCCACACTACTATGAGCACGCGCTGTCGATCCTCATAGTGTCTTGTTGAAGATTTTCACCTACCCTCGGAAAAAAAAAAAAAAAAAAAAAAAATTATCCGATATAGGTTCGGCAAAATAAATGTCTGCGGACTGCGGAAGCAGGCAGCCGAAACAGCCGAAACCCACGCGGGCGAGGATGGAGCACCCGCAGCAAACCAAGGATCAGTAGCTCAAGAAGAGGGAACTGCAACTCCAGCTGACTCCATTACAGCACCAGCAAATGCCGAGGAGATCCTCCTGAGTGAGGAAGACACTGAAAGTGTCGACATAGCTGGACTCAACATGGAGGATCTAGTCATTCCTCTAACAGAAGAGGAAGAAGAGATGGAGGTGGGCACCTGCCCCTCTCCGAATTTCCCCTAAAATGGAGCAAAAAGCTCTCACTCGCATCGCACAAGTTAACCTACACCACGCGAAGGCGGCCTCGGCCGTCATCTCAAGAAGTTTCATCAAACAACAACTTGAACTTGTGCTGATACAGGAACCCTATCATTTCAGGGGAAAGGTAAGAGGTCTCTCAAGCAAGAATGCACAGGTAATCTGGGATAATAGACAGGATCTCCCCAGGGCCTGCATACTAATCAGTAAAAACATAAAATGCTTATGTCTTTCAGAGTACATGACGCAGGATTTGACAGCTATCCAGGCCTTCATTAACGTAGGAGGCGGGGAGGCACCGCCAGAAGAGGTTCAAAGGCTAGTGAGACACTGCAGAAGGAACAAACGGCCACTTCTGCTAGGATGCGATGCCAACGCCCATTGTCTGGAATGGGGCAGTAGCGACAACAACGCTAGAGGTGAGCGCCTTCTCGAATTCATTATTAATGAAAACCTAGATATCTTGGATGTGGGAACTACACCAACCTTCGTAACTAGGGTAAGGGAAGAGGTTCTAGATATTACACTCGGCAACCCGAGTATTAGTAACTGCATTACAGGTTGGAATGTTTCTGACGAGCCGTCCATGTCGGACCACAGGATCATCACCTTCAACATAGAAGGTCTCAGTAAGGAGGTTACCCCGAAAAGAAACCGCCGCAAAACTGACTGGGACAGATATACATAGGTCTACACTCGAGTGGAACCTAATAAATGTGAAAGGAAAGAAAACGGCGAGCCATTTCCTAGAACTGGAAAACAACGTAGAAGTGGTTAACAGGGCGATCAAAGATGCATTTGAAAGCAGCTGCCCTATTAGCCGTAAGAAAGATCCGAAGGACATTCCCTGGTGGAACAAAACGCTAGTCGACCTAAGATCAAAGGTGCGCAAGCTCTTTAATAAAGCAAAGCGTGAGGGAGACTGGCAAACATACACCAAGCAATTAACAAGATACAACTTGGAAATCAGAAAAGCTAAAAGAAATAGCTTCAGAGCTTTCTGTGAGAATATAGCGTCAACCCCTGCAGCGGCTAGGTTACATAAAGCATTGGCTAAGGAGAAAGTAGGCGCGCCAGGCTCACTGAAAAAGCAAGATGGCAGCTATACCGAAGATGAAGAGCAGAGGGCCCTTCTACTATTAAAGACACACTTCCCGGGCAGCTCAATCTACAGCAGCACAGATGTACTCGGAAGACATAAAAGGCCCAGGAGACTGGGCAATGGCAAAAGACATCTGCACGAATCAAAGGCTAAGTTGGGCTCTGAACACCTTCCAGCCGTTTAAAGCACCGGGAGCGGACGGTATATTTCCTGCCCTACTACAACAAGGCCAGGAAATCATTATGCCACACCTCCTAGAACTATTGAGAAGCAGCGTCGCACTTGGACATATACCAAGAATATGGAGAAGGGCAAAGGTCATATTCATTCCGAAAGTGGGAAAAAGAGACACCACTTCACCAAAATCCTTTAGACCCATCAGCTTGACCTCATTCATATTAAAGACGCTAGAAAAGGTCATAGATAATCAGCTAAGAATGACTGTGCTGGAAAGAATACCTCTCCACCATAATCAACATGCCTACAGAGCAGGAAGATCCACCGAAACTCCAGGATACACTGGAGAGCAAGGAAACAGCAGTATGCGCATTTCTAGACATCAAAGGAGCCTTCGATAACACCTCCCATAAAGCAATTAGGAGGGGTCTCGAAATAGAAGGAGTAAATCACACCACAAGTAATTGGATGTGTGAGATGCTAAGAACTAGGACTGCTGAGATAGAGGTGGGTCAAAAAACCATCACAATAACCACCACTAGAGGCTGTCCATAAGGAGGGGTATTATCACCATTGATGTGGAGCCTAGTAGCAGATGAACTACTGCACAAATTGAAAGGTGACGGCATTACGTGCCAGGGCTACGCCGACGATATAGTCATTGTCGCAAGAGCAAAATTTGAAGAAACGCTATGCGAAATCATTCAGAGGGGTCTAGGAATCACACAGAAGTGGTGTAAAACGGTAGGACTTAGAGTGAACCCTACCAAAACCACTGTGATACCCTTCACCAAGAAAAGACAGTTAAAGCGTATGCAACCCATCCTGTTGGAAGGGATCAGAGTTGACCCACAGAAACAGGTCAAGTATCTAGGTCTAACACTAGACAGCAAACTCCTCTGGAGAGAACATGTCGAAACTGTGGTAACCAAAGCCACCAGAGCACTTATGGTGTGCAAAAACATTTCAGAAAATACCTGGGGTTGTAGCCCAGCCACACTGAGGTGGGACCCATCATCACTTACGGGGCAGTGGCATGGGTTAACAGAACTAGACTAACCACGACGAGGACATCCCTCAACAAAGTGCAAAGATTAGCCTGTGTATGTATAACAGGAGCCATGCGAACCTGTCCCACAGCAGCTCTAGAAGTGATCGTAGGGAAACCTCCACTACACATAGTGCTAGAGCGAATCGCCAAGGAGACCATTTTAAGAATTAGCTAGGAGGGCATCGGGAAAGGAACATGCATCGCAAATAAAGAGCGAGTAACCCTATCCAAATCGGTGCCGCTTCTGGACTGCTTTGAAAGGAAATTTGACTCAAAGCTAAGCAGCAAAAGAGATTGGAGCAGCGAATCCGATAAATACTAATTCAAACAACACACAATTAAATGGTAATGGTAGACGAATCGAAAACATCTACTGGCACTGGGGCAGGAGTGTACGGGCCCAGAACTAGATACTCAGAATCACTGGGAATATTCCCCAGTACATTTCAAGCAGAAGTTCACGCGATCGAAAGATGCGCGCAATTCAACTTAGACAGGAAATATCGCGGGCAGGGCAGCCAAGCCCCTATTAAAGCACTGACCTTGCATGAGATCAGATCCAAACTGGTATGGGAATGTCTCACCAGGATCAACAAACTGGGAAGAACAAACAAAGTAACTCTCTACTGGTTACCAGGACATGTAGGAGTAGAGGGGAACGAAGCAGCTGATGAACTAGCTAGAAACGGATAAGACACACCGTTCCTTGGACCAGAACCCTTCTGTGAGATAGGGCCCCACAAAATAAGGGTAGACTTAAGGAAAGAAGAAGAGAACAAATGGGCCAAACATTGGGATGATATCCCCCAAATAAGACAGACAAAGGAACTTCTGGGGAAATACAAGCAGAAAAGAAGCAGAGCCTGCCTAAGAGTTAGTAAGAATCGGCTTCGCATCTTGGCGGGCATGTTAGCAGGTCACTGCAGACTTAAGGAGCACCTTAGGAAATAGAGAGAGACGGACACTGCAGATTCTGCAGGGACTTCGCAGAAACACCAGCGCACCTTATGGAATGCGAAGCACTGATTCACAAAAGAAGGAATCACCTTGGTGCCTTCCTCCTATCAGAAACGGATTTACCTTCGCTGGATCCACTGAAGATACTCCGGTTTGCCGTAGCTGGACTGGTTGTCAAACAGTAGTGCATGCGATCATATGAAAACACAAGCGTTTTCACTCAGCTGAGGCCTACCAACTCCTACTCTCAACCGGCAGCGGAAGAATTCCCTAGACGGAGTCAACGGTGGCGTCTATAGTTCCAGTTAGGTTGAACTTAGTGAATACCTTGCACGAGCTGCTTCGACGTATTCGGATCACAGGTCGGTAAGGAATTTCCAATGTTGGTCAGGACATTGGAATAGAGATGGTGGCGGAGGAGCCCTTAATGGGTCAACGGCAGCGCTCATACTCCCGTAGTGGACTACTGACACCGGTGTACCCGGCCCCTCGTCCTAGGGGAATAATTAAGGAACTGGCCCTCCAGGTTGGGGGTTGTGCCGTCGGGGTAACTTCCCTACCACGTGAAAAATGTATGGTTCCGAAACAACCAAAAGCCTCGGATAAGGACGACTCAACTAATGACGACCCCAGCAAACGAAATAAGCACAACGACCTTCGGCTCTGTACGTGGAATGTTCTGTCCCTTTACAGACCACGTGCAGCCGAACAACTAGCAGAGGCCCTAGACTGCTATAAAGCAGATATTACCGCCATCCAGGAAGTGCGATGGGATGGGCCGGGCAATAAGAGGATGAAAAACTGTGACATCTACTACGGTGATTGCTACAGAGGGAACAGGCAACGCTTATTCGGATGCGGATTTGTCATATGCGGCAGACTTAGGCAAGAAGTCTTAAGCTTCCGACACGTTAGCGAGCGTATTAGGACTACCCGGATCAAGGCTAAATTCGCTAACATAAGCCTAATATGTGTTCATGCCCCCACGGAAGAAAAGGACCCTGCCACCAAAGAGTGTTTCTACGAGCTCCTCGACAAAACATACGACCAATGTCCTAAATACGACGTTAAAACCGTATTGGGCGATTTTAACGCCAAAATAGGAAAGGAGGATGTCTTTGGTAGGGCAGTCGGTAAGCATAGCCTACACGACACCACGTCTGATAACGGACTAAGGCTAATTGATTTCGCTGTGGAGCGAAATGTCACCATAGCAAGCACATGGTTTCCTCATCTCGATATTCATAAGCAGACATGGTGGTCTAATGATCATATAACGATCAACCAAATTGATCATATTGCGATCGACGCAAGGCATGCATCCAGTATTCTGGATGTCCGGAGCTTCCGAGCGGCCAACATAGACTCGGATCATTACCTTGTTGTAGCCAAGGTACGTATGCGGATATCCCAATCTGAGCAACAAAGAAGAATTACTGTGAGAAAATTTAACGTCGAAAAGCTACAATCGCAAGAGACCGCCAGACTCTTCGCTGAACGCGTATCCCGAAATCTCTCAATCACCCCTTTGCCGCCAGCATGAAGTACCGAAGACCAGTGGCAACGCTGCCAACATGCCATCAGAAACGCCGCGACTGATGTGCTGGGTCTCGCTCGCCCACCACCGCGAAACCCGTGGTTTGACGAAGAATGCCGGCGAGTGCATGCAGCAAAACAAGAAGCATATAAAGCGGCGCTGCAAAGGAAGACGAGAGCTGCTCGTGAGCTCTACGAGCAAAAGAGACGGGAAGAACATCGGCTTCTCCAAAAGAAGAAGAAAGAGCATGAGAAGCGCGCGTTTGAGAATATCGAGAGTTTATACTCCAGGAACAATGTACGGAAGTTTTACCAAAAGCTAAAAAGAACGCGTCAGAGAAGTAATACTCGTACAGAAACCTGTAGAGATGAAAATGGAAACCTTGTAGTAGAATCACAGTCGGTGCTGAGAATATGGAAAAACTACTTCTGCAGATTGTATAACGGCGACGAAGACCAATATCCCGCTGTCAGGCAGAATGAACCATTCAACATAGACGATGATAGTCAAAATTTCCGTCCACCTGACCAAAACGAAGTGAGGATAGCAATATCCAAGCTAAAATCCAACAAGGCTGCTGGACCTGACGGCTTACCGGCCGAACTCTTCAAGGCAGCAGGGGATGAATTGGTAGAGTGCATACACCAACTCATTTCTAATATTTGTTCAGACGAGTGTATGCCTGATGAATGGAATCTCAGCATCGTTTGCCCGATCCACAAGAAAGAAGACCCCCTCAATTGCGCCAACTATAGAGGCATCAGTCTCCTCAACATCGCATACAAGATCTTTTCTGCGATATTGTGTGAACGCCTGAAACCTTTTATCAACAGCCTGATTGGACCCTATCAGTGCGGTTTCAGGCCAGGAAAGTCCAACATCGATCAAATCTTCACACTTCGGCAGATCCTGGAGAAAACCCAAGAATTCCAAATCGATACTCACCAGCTCTTTATCGATTTCAAGGCCGCCTATGACAGCATCGATAGAGAAGAGCTTTATAGAGCCATGTCTAGTTTTGACATCCCTGCCAAACTTGTCCGTCTGTGCAGGCTGACGATGTAGAACGCTCGCTGCTCCATCAAGGTCGGTAATGACCTCACCGAGACCTTTGATATCAAAAAAGGTTTTAGACAAGGTGACGCGCTGTCATGTGACTTCTTCAATATTATACTTGAACGGATTGTGCGGAACTCACAAGCCAACACCGGAGGCACAATCTATTACAAGTTTGTACAACTGCTTGCATACGCCGACGATATAGACATTATCGGAAGGACTCAGCGGGCTGTCACCGGTGCGTTTGCAAGCATTGAGGCGGAAGCGGCCAAAATGGGTTTAGCGATAAACGAGGGCAAAACCAAGTATATGCTGTCAACAAGAAGGGAAAACCAACACCGACGAATTGGACAAAACGTCACAGTGGGCAGCTATAACTTCGAGGTAGTAAGGGACTTTGTCTACCTTGGCTCTGCTATAAATTCTTCTAACAAAATCAGTGGAGAAATCAATCGAGGAATAACTCTTGCTAATCGCTGCTTCTTTGGGCTTATAAGGCAATTCAACAGTAAAGCCCTATCTCGAACAACTAAGGAGACTCTATATAAGACCTTGATCATCCCAGTCCTGCTTTACGGCGCTGAAACATGGACTTTATTAAAGGAGGATGAAAATGTCCTTGGTCGCTTCGAGAAAAAAATTCTTCGTAAGATTTTCGGTCCCGTTTGCGTTGACAGGTTTTGGAGGAGAAGATTCAATCACGAACTATACGAGCTGTACAGCGACATCGACCTAGTCAAAAAACTGCGTATTGCACGTCTGAGATGGCTAGGACATGTCGAGCGAATGGACACGAACGCTGCGACCGGCAGAGTCTTCGAATCTAATCCCGAGGGACGACGCAGTAGAGGGAATCATCGCCGTAGGTGGCACGCACAAGTTCAAGAGGACCTCGACCAACTTGGAGTGCGCAACTGGAGGCAATTAGCTAAAGACCGAGCTAAATGGAGAGGCTTGTTGTTTGAAGCCCAGGTTCACCCCGAACTGTAGCGTCACCTAAGTAAGTAAGTAAGTAGCAGCTGGACTGGAGGAAGTGCTCTAGACCGAGTTTATCATCCGCTATAACCTTATTAAAGGGGGCACAATAGATCTTTTATAGGTCGCAGTGCACTTGCACCTCTCAATAATATACACCTATCTATCTAACAAGATCGACTGTCTACCTGAGGAATGCAAAAGTGCAAGCAATGCAATCCAGCCATACGCGCATCCGTTGGGGGGATCAACTTTCAATCTTCGTGCAAGTTAGGCAATGGGTCTGCGTGGGAAATGCAACTGAGCAATTTTATATTTAAGAATTGAAATATGTAAAATATGTATGTCAGCATTTTTAGGTTTAGAGATAAAATTGTAAAATAGAATTAAGCATTCAAATTGTGACCGGCAAATAGAGCAGATGGCTCTCGGAAATAAATTAAATATTTTATAACGTAACCGGTAGTTTCATTTGAACCGGTTGTTGGAGGTTCCCAATTGTATTTTTTTACTTGAACCTGAAAGGACATACATAGTTAACTTGCATTTTTCTCAAAATTTTTACTTAATAATTTTATTTGTTATTTGTGAATACCTAAAAAATTTCCTTAAAGTTATGTTAAGCAACTTTCTTACGTAGGATCAACGAAGTTGTAGTAAAAGCCATTTTTTTGTCAGACAAAAATGGTCAAACAAAATCAAGTGAGAATAAGAAACTAACGTGCCCATGAGCAATGCAGTTAACAGCTAATTGTCGAATAGAAAAAAAGGGTAACAAACAATTATCACAGATTTGCAAATGTACTGTAATTTTGTTTCAACTGATTTACAATCGGCATTTTGCTCTGTAAGGTAACAGCCGATCCCCACAAAGTGTATACAAAACGTGAATACGCGAAAATAGTGTTTGCATACGGGTTCTGCAATGGAAACGCTTCATTGGCAAGATTGGAGTACGAACAACGATACCCAAATCGTAGAACACCATGTAGTCGGATGTTCGCTGATGCGTATCAGCGCCTTGTTGATACTGGGTCAGCGGCACCAAATAAAAGGGAACGACATTTAGACGCAGCGGCGGCAGAAGTTGGGAGTGGGATTTTGCGTGTTGCGGAAGTTTAGCCTTCAGTCAGCGTCCGCAGACTAGCTGTGCAGTTGGAACTTCCCAGAAGCAGGATTCGCAGAACTCTACAAAGTAATACGAGTAGATTACACCCTTTCCATTTAACCCTTATGTCAATGAGTAGGTCTGGCCAGACCTTTTCCATTTTCGAAACCATTTTTTCCTAATTGATTGTGTAGCTATCTTTACCAAATTTCCTGACTTTGTCAGCGTATATATTTTTAATGCTTTAGTCTGGATAATAAATTGTAAATCTAAGTGGGTGAAAACAAAAAAGTTTTTCTACAACAACCCCTAGAATCAATAGAATAGGTCTGGCCAGACTTTGCTACATATTGTATGGAGAAACGTATTTATTTAACATTTCATCCAAAAAAAACAACTTCTTTTTACCTAAGTCCGTCAAGTAATTATTAGTTTTATTTAGTGCATTATACATATATAAACAAAATAATTTGTTACGGTATTTTGCAAAAATATGCAACTGCCTGGAGTTTTCCACTAATTACTTATGTTTATGACGTATGCAGGCCATTGGGTCACTTGAACATTCCGTATTTGATTGTAAATCGTTTATTGCCTACGACTTCCAGATAATTAAATCATTAGTTAATTTTACAGTTAGTTATTTTTGTTCAGTTTGTGGGTATATATAAGAGTGAAGGCATCATTATTGCAGGTAGTTATTTTTGTGCAGTTTGTGGGTATACCATATATGAGTGAAGCAATTCTGTTTTATAATAAACATCAAGTTGGCGTCGACGTCATGGATCAAATGTTGGGAGAATATACATGTAAACGACAGACGAAGCGATAGCCATTGTTTTTTTTTCTACAACATGTTGGATGTCGCAGCATTAGCATCTTTCATAATTTACAACAAAGTAAATGATATGAGTGCAACGAACAAAACCAATGTACGTCGACAACTTTTGCATTCTTTGATTGAGCAGTTAGTGACCCCTCAGATCGAAGCAAGGATGAACGATCCAAGGATAATAGGAGTGTTTTCCGTTCGAAATGGCATCGAATCTTTCTTCGGAGCACCATTGCAAAATAGGATTCCACAGCCCAGCAGTAGCCAGACATCAACTGGCCAGAAAAAGACGTGTAGAATTTGCAGAATAAACGATAAAATACAAAGGAAAACCAGTTTTGCATGTATTGCCCACGAAGAGCCGTCTGCTTACAACACAGTATTTAGTTACATAAATGCCATAAATGTGAATCTAAATAAAAAAAAATTTTAATTAAAAATAAAAATAATAACATGTCCAAAATAACAAGAAAACTTCAGTTATTTCATTGAGTTCCATCAATTTTCATACAAAATGTATGAAGGTCCAGCCAGACATATTATTTTGATGGGAAGGTTTTAAAACATCCATTGACAGAAGGGTTAACACCGGTACAGGATTTACTACCAGGAGATGCGCAAAGAAGAGTGGAATTTTGCCAATGGCTACTGCGCAAACAAGCAGAAAACGGGCAACGGGCCTCAATAACATTCTGTGGACTGACGAAGCGCATTTCACAAGAGATCGAGCAACAAACTACCATAATTTGCACCATTGGCCAGACTCCAATCCCCTTTTTTACGCACAACATCCTTTCAAAGCTAAGAATTTAATTATTGTGAACAACTTTTTCAAAATATCTTGCTTATTTTAAAGGAGGTTTATCGTAAATGTTTGGGCTGGATTAATAGGAAACACTTTAGGAGGCCCGCACGTTCTTCCACGAAGAGTTAATTCCCATTATTACTACCTGGAATTTCTTGGAAAACGATTACCGGAGCTCCTTGAAGATGTTCCTCTTGTTCAGAGAAGGGCTCATTCTTTCAACAAGATGGAGCACCTTGTCACAGTGTTACGGTAAATTTTTACCGCAACAAGAAACGCCCTGTGCATCCTTTACTCCCTCTTTTTTACCCTGTTCCTGCAACATTCTGGGAAAGTGGAGGGCAGCCATGGGTCCATCAGCCATAGGCCCATTTCCCCAGCATCTTGCAAGAACAACCATTTAGGTATCTCAAGATGACCCGAAGAAACGGACGGTTCTTCTAGCGGGAAGGAGGCGAGTGACCAGCGTATGATCACCGGAAAGAGTGAGCGGACCGCCCGGACGAATTCCCCCCCCCCCCACACACACACACACGTAAAGAGACGAACCGGTACGAGATGCAACACAAATACAATCATCGACCTAGACGGAGGTCACAAGATAGTCACATTACGAGCACAACATACTAAACACGAGATACAAGACATCACAACCGCGATACACCTGCGAGAGGAGGGGACGTGGTGTCCCAGACTTAAACCCAACAACAGCGTGTACGCATTACACATCACCAACATGACCAAAACGCATTGAACACCAACAACGGATGAATCAACAACACGTATCATCGGAGAGGGCGAGGGGCCCAGATCATCAACAATTCTACACACATACAACACCAACACCATAACACCCAATGCGTACTGTAACACAACATCAACAACAACATCGACAACATGAACACATCAAACACATTAAAACAAGACAAGCGGCAGCCCACGAACAACGGATGGTTCGGATGGAACCCATCAATGGCCGAGAGCCCACCCTAACCGTCGACTTCTTGTGTGGAGTGGCACGTTAAGGGCTCGTCCCTAGTCCCCAAATCTGCGCGGAATTCTACCGGGTAGATTAGATTAATCGCGTATTTTAAATCGTACTCCTTGTTTTATTTTCTTCCAGTATGATAATTTTGTTGAGCGCAGAATGGCGTTTTAGGGCCCGTCCTGTAACTAGTCAGGTCACTTCTTTCCTTCTTTTAGTATTGGTGGGAGGAAACCCACGGTAGTAAATTTTAATTGCTAATCTTCTTTCACTATGTCGATTTTCACAAATTGTTTAAAGAAACAGAGCGGATGGGGAAGAAAAGCCAAAGTCGGGCGAATTCGAGCCAGCGGAATGTGGATGAGATTTGAGAGCGGAATAGCGGCGGTTCAAGAGCGGTTGCATACTTACGCAAATAAGCGGAGTAATGCACAGCAAGCTGCTCTTGAGACCAATAGCTGAATGTGCGGGGATTCATGTATGTGTACGTGAAAGGCTCGAAGCTCGACTAGGCCTAGTATTCAGCGAGAGACCACTTCTTGGTTGACCATCAAAGTTAACAGAGGTTTTCTGAGAGAGGATTTTTCGGGAAAGCGAACAAAGAATGGAACTCGATATAGTGCTAGTTGGTGAAGTGATTGAAGTGATTAAAGTGATTAAGAGAAAAGGAACATTTAAAAACAAGGAGTGAAGGGAGTGAAGGAAGTGACCAGGAGGAACGGACCAGGACAAGAGGAATTATTTTTTTTCTGGAAGAAGGTCGGTAGCCAGAGCGGGGCACCGATTAGGAAGAGCCTAGAACAAGGAGGGACGCAGGATAAACAGATAAGTTTGAGTTTAATTTTAGATTTTTTTTTCTCCGTTAAAATTTGCGCGCGTTTCGGTTAGGAAACATTTTGAATTTTGCGTAACCCGGTAGGATTCGACCCCGTATAAATTTCCCGGTGAAAGCGGGACTCGCGACCCGTAACTTCTTTTCGGTTTGAGTTGTTCGGGACTTGCCGTAACGGGCCACTCCTACGGCGATAATTTTCTTTTTGCGTTGGGATCTTTTTTCCTCCCTGAGGTTTTTTTCTGATCCCAGTAATTTTATAATCCAATCCTTTGTTTCTTCCCTTTATTTTTTTTCTTTTAATAAATCGCTCGCTCCGAAGGAGTGATTATAACGTAGTACGAAATTGCTTTTGTTTTTTTTTTTCTTTCATTTCTTGTAAACAAATATTTTCAGCACCCCCCCATAGGTTTCGAAATCTCCCTCCGAAAAGATTTCGTGGCGCCCGTAGTACTTTTCGGTACAACTATAACAATTTTTCTTTTACCTTTTTTTTACGCGCATCTCTAGATTTTTTAAATCGAACCACCCTAGCTGAGCAGCCGGTGAGCGACAGCATTGACGTGCTGTGTGTTGTTGCACTTTTTTTTTGTTCGCCCTTTTTGCCATTTCGTTTTCCGATCGCAAAAGCGATCGGTCGTGTCCCTTTTTGCGCTCGTTTTTTTTTTCTCTTCTTTAATTAAGTGTAGCAAGTCGGCTACTTTTGTTTCCATTGACCCGCGGTTTAATTTTCCCTCCCCCTGAAAAAAAAAGTGCAACAACAGTAGCAGCGGAGTAACTTCGTTCCACAACCATACTTTTAACGAACAGTGGATTGGTCGATTTGGCCCCAACCCTTGGCCACCCAGATCTCCTGATCTAACACCCATTGATTTCTTCTTCTGGGGTGCTATGAAAGAAAAAGTTTATTTTAGAGAAAAGTCGAGTCTGGAAGAGCTCCAAGAAAAAATTAGTGCCGTTTCAGAAGAGATGAGAAGAAGTGTGCTGCTCGTTAATCTGCCATCCGAAATGCTTAAACGCGCCCGAAAGTGTATTCAAATAGAAGGAAGGCACTTCGAACAATTGCTATAAACATTCCATAAACTTAATAAAAAAACTTTAAATAAAAAAATTGAACAACAAATGTTCATTATTTTGAGTTTAAGGAGCCATAACTTTTTAGTAGCTACACAGCTGTACCTAATGTGTTTGAAATTTGTATGCGCTACTAAATTGTCTTTCCAAAATGTATAAAACTATTTTGGTACATATAATAGTTTAGAAGTTATAGCGTTTAAACTGGTTACACCTCCAAATAAGAGGTTACCCACTTTAATGGGTTATATGTGGTGAGAATAGACTTCCCCCTGCCGTACAATTTTTTGTTCGGCGGACCTTCAGGTATCTCCTCTTAAAGGATTATACTGCCTAATTGGGATACCCTGTAAAAAGCTGTTGCTCTACGCTGACATCATTATACTTGCGGAAAGCCCAGACATGATGTAAATCATCATAAAAAAGCTTCAACAATACTGTCACATGTGGAAACTGCAACTCAATACCAGTAAATCGAAAATTATGATTTTTCGGAATTGATGGGGTCGGTATGCAAGAAATGAAAAATGGATGTGGCAAAATTAAGAACTAGAGAAAGTCAAAGAATATAAGTTCCTCGGAGTTCTGATTACCGCCCAGTTATCGTTTAAAAGCACCTCCAGGAGAAACTAAGGGAATCGAAACGCGCAATTAATTGTAGCTGGAAAGGTGTCTTGCAAAAAGAATACTGCGCCGAGTACAAAGTATACAATTTTCGAAGCAGTCATGAGATCGATAATGTGTTACGCGGGACAAGTGTGGGGGAATTTGGGAGTTTGAAGAGGTTGAAAATTTCTAAGATATTTCGTCAAGAAAATGTTCAGATTACCAGAAAATACACCGACATACATGCTGCACTTAGACACTGGACTAACACCACTACCCCATAAGATTGCCATGCATCTCAAAACCAGGAACGTTCATTTCTTTCCCCCTGCACGAAAATAACTGGAAAATGTTCTTGCAACACATTGATTGCAAAATGAGAAGTGAGTTCGACCCTCAAGCCAAAGCATCGGTCCACAGGATGTACAACAGCAACCTGTTTTATAATCTACGTGATATAAGCCGTCTATTAAGGGGGCCAGAGGAATAGAGGCATCCAAATGAATCTGTGTCCTAAGACCGTCCATACGTGGTGAAGAACCGCATCCTGCACGAATACGAAATATGGCGGATCTAAAGAGGAAAAACTTGAAAAACCCATAATCCCAGGTCTGTAACGACCGTGCCTAAGGGATGAATGGCACTCTGTAAGTGTGTCTTATAACGGTGGACTCCAGAAACCAGGTGACATCCGGTTTAAATTAGCCCTCCCGTGGCATGGGGCTCTACCGCGGGTGAACTACCCTTCCCCTTATCAAAATTCCCATGGATAACAATTTAAAAATAACGATGAGGAATGTACTCCTCTGAACGCGCAAACCGGGGCCGCTTTGGGCCTCTCAGACTCTACAGAGAGGGCACTTGGTCCTACTGGTCGTTACACACCTTGGATTACCTACAGAGACGCCACCGTTAATATCGTCAAGATTGGTGTCTTACCACCAGACTTCCCGGACACCATCTGGACTACAGACCAGCTCAGACGGGTACAGGACAAGGTACTGGACATCATCCTGCAGCAGAGGGAAAGCTCTACAAAAACGCAGTTCCTCGGCTGTACTTTCAAACCCGGTTGGCTTCTTTTCAGCTGTAAAAATAGAGCAACAGCGGACTGGCCAAGGCAACAGTGCCCAAAATGAAGCCCTGGAAAGATGCACAGCTGATAGCTGTGGACGAGGATACGAATTTTTGTCGGATCCTTTTTTCTGGAAAAGACCCGAACGAGCGTTTGTTGGGCCTAATAAAAGGCCAAAACGCAGGGCTAAGAGTGGACGACTGGAGAGTGCTCAATAGAGTCGAGCGAGCAGCCGCCGTGGGGATCACCGTAGCTCTGTATCTGGCATCAGCCTCACACCTCTCCAAAATCGGAGGTGAACTTAGTTACGGCTTCGGATCCGTACAACTTCGCCGTAAACACAAAGAGCACCCAAGACCCACCGTAAACCAGATAGGCACGATAGATAAGGAAAATCCTGCCAGCTCTTGTACGCGCAGAGCTAATACCAGCGGCACTGAGACCACACAGGGCCCCGGCACCAGCGCTGAGGCGGTATCCGCAAACAAACGGCCGCTACGGAAGCATCCGCGCAACCCTCATCCGCGCAACCCTCATCCACGTCCACCCTCACCCCTCAGACCCAGACACACACCACGTCGAGAGGTGGGGTGCACCCCTAGATATAGCGAAAGACGCTACATCCCTCCCTCTGGAAGGTTAAGGAAGTGGGAGAGAAGAAACCCAGAGGAAGCTACGCTACTGAATAGCGGCAGGGCCAGAAAAACGGCCCACCGGGAAACGGTAGATGCGTCCTCCACCACTCATCAGAAGGCATTTCAAGTGCCTTGAAATAAACTTGCACCATGCTAGTGCAGCATCTTTCGTGCTGAATAGACGGTTTATCAAGAATATGTTGACTTGGCACTGATGCAAGAGCTATTAGTGCTCGAGGGAGCCATTAAAGGGCTCCCAACGAAGAACTGTAAGTTAATTTATTCTGACTAAAAATACTCATAATATATTTCCTATTACAGAGTTCATTACTAGGGACCTGGTGGCGATAGTGGCAGAAGGGCCGCTAACAAGTGGAACCACGGAGATTGTCTTCGCCTCCGCTTACTTTCCCGGGGACACAGACGAGGCACCGCCGAATGAGATAGGGTACTTGATGGCTAACTGCCGTGCCAAAAAATTACCCTGGATTATCAACTGTGATGCTAACGCCCATCACTCCGCCTGGGGCAGTTCGGATATCAACAAAAGAGGTGAATCGCTTTTTGAATTTATATGTACTAACAACATGGTGGTGGTAAATAGGGGAAATGTTCCTACCTTTACTAACATCATCCGCCAAGAGGTACTAGATCTCACTTTGGCAAGCCCTTTTATATACAATTTCATCACAAACTGACGAAGTCTCTATGTCGGACCATAACCACATCAGATTCGATATAGGGATCTCCATGAGTGACACGCTAAATTACAGGAACCCTAGGTACACTAATTGGGATTCCTATCGGTTTATCCTCGAGGCAGAATTAAATCGTGCTTCGAATCCTATATATACCATTCCAGAGTTGGAATTCGAGGCAGAACACCTTCCAAAAACCATTTCCGTCGCTTACGAAGGCAGTTGTGCCGAAACACAGAAAAGGACCAACCGCGACGCTCTTTGGTGGAATAAGCATCTTGAGTCACTTAGGCGTGAAACTAGGAAGCTATTCAATAGAGCTAAACTCAATGGCTACTGGTGCCTTTATAAAGAAACTCTAACAAGTTATAACAAAGAACTTAGAAAATCTAAACGCGAATCTTGGAGAACTCACTGCGAACGTATCGAAAGCTTCCCCACTGCGGCTCGCCTCGCCTGGGATACCCTCGTGTCCAGGGACCCAACAGAGCGATACATTGTGCTGTGTTCCAAGAACCCTGAGCTCTTCTCGACAACACTTCACAAGCTTCGATTTAATTTCTATGGCAGTGATCGCTTTTATAGCTGCCTGGCTGTCGACAAAGATGGTGATACCTTCTGGCGGTATTGCCCTTACCGCAGACTCACGGGCGGCTGTTGCCACTGTCAAGCCTTACTTGATACCCACATCCAGGCTGTATATCCGATTGTGCTATCTCTCCAGAACACCTGAGGAACGACGTTCTCATTGCTTCTACACGAGACTATAGCCTATCTGGCAAAATCTTTACTGCCAACCATATTAGATGGGCTCTAATTACCTTTAGCCCATTTAAATCACCAGGTATAGATGGTATATTTCCCTGCCTACTACAACAAGGAGCAAACCTGTTAATTCCTACCCTTATAAGAATTTTCAGATCCTGCCTTACACTACATACTAAAAAGTTGGAAGGAGGTTAAGGTTGTGTTTTTTTTTCCGAGGGCAGGTGAAAAATCTTCCATAGACACTATGAGAATAGCAAGCGCGTGCTCATAGTAGTGTCAGATTCTTACTGACTAAAAAAACACCACCCTTCGATATAAATTTGTTAGATATCGCAACTAAGTATTAACTTATCAAGCAATTTTTCTTTCACGAAATAAAAACGTTTGGCAGGTTACTTTCCACTCAAAGATCCTGCATATTCCGCAGGTTAAACATTATCTCGCCAAGTCGAAAGGTTTCGTCCTTTGTGGTGGGCGCAATAAATTGCTCTCATCCAAAATTTGTAGGACTGTATTGTTGACATGTCCGATTAGTCGGTTTCTATGCACTTCTTCATCCCAAAGGCGGCAAAGCAGGCCTAAATCCTTTCGACCCATTAGTCTCAGTTCCTTTCTCGTAAAAACGATGGAGAAAATTGTCGATCATCATATAAGGGAAAAGTTCCTTATACATGATCCTCTGCATGCAAACCAATTTGCTTATCAACCTGAGAAATCTACGGAAACAGCCATTCATAGCTTAACACTATTGATTGAAAAATCATTAGCTGCCAAAGAAACAGCCCTATGTGCCTTCATAGATATACAGAAAGCATTCGACAACACTTCCTATGAGGCTAAAAAGGCTATGATCAGGAAAAATATCGCTCCTCTGATCGTAAACTGGATCCTAACCATGCTGTGCAGCAGGAAGATAAGAATCGAGTGCGGAGGCTCGCATAAAACTATAACAGCTACCAGAGGTTGACCGCAGGGAGGAGTCCTCCCAATCGACATATCCAAGGAAGCGAAATACCTAGGTGTTATACTAGACGCTCACCTGGAATTCACACCTGAACAAGGTTACCGATAAAGCGACAAGAGCAATGTTTACGTGCCAGCGCCTACATGGTAAAACTTGGGGGCTAAAACCCAAGATAATATTCTGGACGTACAGCGCCATTATCAAACCCATCGTCACCTTTGCATCGTTGGCTTGGTGGCCAAAAACCTTACAGGCCAAGACTCAGGAACAGTTGAATAAAATACAGCGTCTAGCCTGTCTGAGTATCACAGGAGCAATGAGAACGTGCCCTACGGGAAATTACCAACAATATTTCAGGCGGAAGTCCATGCGATCGAGCTCTGTGTACGAGAATGTCTGCGTAGAAGAGGCGAGGGTACTCGTATCTATATCCCCTCAGACAGCCAGGCAGCACTTATGGCTCCGAAATCTTACACGGTAGGATAAAAACTCGTATGGGACTGTCTAAACCTACTCGAAGAACTCACATCAAAAAACACAGTCATTGTGGCCTGGATACCAGGACACAAAGGCTTCGAGGGCAACGAACAGGCGGACTGCTTAGCGAGAAGAGGCGCTAGTCGCCCACTAGTCGGTCCTGAACCCTATTTTGGAGTCGCACGGAGTAGCGTAAACATCAAAATAAAGAAATGGGAGGATGATCATCATGCAAAGTACTGGGCCAAACTCAAGGGCCTAAGATAGGTAAAGAAGTTCATTAATCTCAACCGCTGCAAGGCTAAAAAGCTACCCGAGCTTAGGAAAGCAGACCTAAGAACCTTAACAGGCTACTTGACTGGTCATCGCCCACTCAGGTACCATCTGCACAAGATAGGAGTAGCAGATACAGACGAATGCCGGCTATGTGGAGAGCAAAAGGAGACGGCAGAACATATTCTTTGTGAATGCCCTATGGCCGCAAGAAAAAGACTTCTCCATATCGGAAGGGCTTTATTGAGTCCCTCTGACTTTTGGAATATTGAGCCTGGAGCTTTGTTGAGGTTTATCAAGAGCCTTAACCAAGTTCTCAGCTAAACACCGGGCTTGCACAATAGATCTTATAAGTCGCAGTGCGTACACGGCCCTAGTAAAGTAAGGTAAGCCGGAGGAGAACTGCTGAAACTAAACTACATTCCACATCCAGCCGACCTTCCGGTACATTGCTTTCTTTGCAAGATCCGATCACTAAGAAAATGCGGACGGGCCAACTAATTCATATTCTCAACGGATCCTATGGCTGGCGTAACATTCTCTACAACTGTGTAACAGCTACGACTTCTAGAAAGCAAATTTGAGATGCACCTTTCTAACTTAGGACTTACCTTCTTTTGAATTTTTGACCATCTTTCTATACATAATGTTTTATTTAGCTTCTTTTATTTTAAATTGTTTAATTCATAATATTTTATAAATATACTTTGCCAATCAGGTTAACGGTATTGCCATACCTTCAAAATTAAATTACATTACCATGCTTGTTCGCGATAATTCGACCACTCTCAAATATACATATGTACAAACCATACAATACTGTCTGTAAAGAAAAATGTACCAGTAAAAAACCCCGCAAATAAAAAACCTCTTTTCCTTCTAAACGTTATAAACTGTGTGTTGTCTTACTTTCTTTGTTCCTTTTATATATTATTGACAATAGCAAAGTATATTGCAAATTGAAATTTCGAAATTATTCTTGATATGTATATATTAATTATGGGAGGGTTAAGGGAGTGGCCATACTATCTCAAACAATGCTATTGTGATAATTGGAGTATATTATTAGGTCATTCATTTGATTCTTAAGCATTTGTTTACGAAGACTTGCAGCTTGCGTGTGTTAATGGTGTCCACCTTCCAGGTACTGCACTCATAAAGCAGCACTGATTCTACGTTGGAGCGGAACAGTCGTAGCTTGGTTCTTAAGCTAATAACATTGCTTCTCCAGATTTTGGACAGCATTCCGAACGCAGCTTTAGCCTTCCTGATTCTGCTGCACACATCCAGTTCGGTGCCACCGCGATTAGCCGAGACGACACTTCCTAAATATAGAAAGTTATCAACTTTCTCGACTTGTTTTCCGGCAATGTTAAGTTGAGCGCAGGTATTGGAAGTTAATCTACTATGATTTAATAAATCAAAGTTATCTATCTATGTCATGGGTCGCTTCCCTAACGGTATGACAATCATAACACGTCTTGAAAGCCGGCATGGAGACATGCGCACTACATGACCAAACCATCGAAGTATAGATCGTTCCGTTCGGAGAAACAGCTGCTGAACATTGATTGCCTCGCATACCACCCAGAAATCTTACTTCGGCCGCTGGTATCCGTGATCTTCACTTTTCCCTCACTACCCAGATTTTATGACCACAGGCGAAAGTAAGAATATATACCATTTAAAAAGTCATAAAATTGTTTTGGCACTTAGTTCAACCTTCCGACCAACCGACAAACTCTCTCAAAGTTTTGTTTTGTTTTTTCGGTAGGTGAAGATCTTCAACAAGACACAATGAGGATCGCCAGCGCGTGCTCATAGTAGTGTGGGACCCACTAAAAAACTTCCCTTCAAAACAAGCTTGTTTTTAGTTTTACTACACCTAAGCATTTCAAGCAGTTTTTATTTCACAAAATAAGGGCGTTTTGCAGGTCCCTTCCCTAGAAGTTCCTGCTAGCTCCGCAGTTTAGACGCGGTTACTTAACGCGTTAAGTCTAGAGGTTTGGTTCTTTGTAGACGGGGTAGTAAATTTATTTCATCCAAAACTTGGAGGACTGTAATATTTACGTGACTCTTTAGTCGAGTTTTATGCTTTCTCGCGTAGTTTTTAATTTCGTCTTCGATTATTTTAATGCCAAGATCTCTGTGGATATCGCTATTTCTGATATACCCTGGCGCATTAATAATACCTCTAAGCACTTTGTCTTCAAAAGTTTGTAAAATTTTAATATTACTCATTTTGGTACAACCCCAGAGTTGCAGAGTTGTATACCATATGTCCATACTGGCTTTAGCACCTGCTTATATAAAAGCAGTTTGTTCATTTCTATATTTTTACTATCTAGTTCTTTGCGTTTTTTCTTTACACGCGCTTTCCATATCAGCTTTGCATAAAGTGTCATTCGTAGATACTTAGCCTCGTTTGCAAACGGAATTTAAAACGAGTTTGAAGAGATCGGCAATTAATTATTTTCTTGTAGGTAAAATTTACATGAACAGATTTGGTCTCGTTGACTGCGTTCGCCAAATCTTTGTCCATTCATTTACTCTATTCAAAGCTTCTTGCAGTTTTTCTGTGGTATCTTCGAACGTTTTACCTACTGCCAAAATACCAGTGTCGTCGGCAAGAACGCTTCCTTGCTGCACTCCAGTCATTATTTCCTTAAAATCTGAATATTCGTTTCCACATTTGACGCGGAATAGTCTAATCGTAAGGTAGTTCTTCAAAATATCATATAGGTGCTTTGGCAG
Organism: Brachypalpus laphriformis; assembly: GCA_945910035.1. Lineage (NCBI taxonomy): Eukaryota > Metazoa > Arthropoda > Insecta > Diptera > Syrphidae > Brachypalpus > Brachypalpus laphriformis. Next base: position 216,448,057 of record OX246753.1, on the reverse strand, counting down.
AACTTGTCGTAATTTAAACTTCAAGTCTTCATGCTAGACCTTGTCAAAGGCTTGAGAGACGTCAAGGAATACGCTTGAAGAAATCATTTTTTCCTCAAAACGCTGTCAAAATGGATCCAGCCGTACTACGCCAACAGCATTACTCTTTCCCTCAACTGTAAATAATACCCCGTGGTACTTCTTTCAGCCTATTTGGCGTCACTTTTATATAGGCTTCTCTTGAGAGCAGCTTTCGAAGTCTTGACGACTCGCTGGACTTCGCGATTGAGCCGCAGAATTTCTTCCATAACTTTCTTTTAGATTACCTTATAAAGTATTTGAATTGTCCTACAGTATATATTTCTTGGAAATATATTTTTTAATGCATTTCGCCCTGCTGTATGATTTCCTAACTTAACTTGTTACTTAATCGCCTGAAAACGTAGTTCGCTGGTTTGTTGTTAAGTTCGGTTATTAAAATCATGGAACCCAAGAATATCTTAATTCCTCTGAAGGTATAATTCATTGGCCCTTCACTAGTAGAGCCAAGCTCAACCTCTGAATTTCAGTAGTTTTAGCAAAAGATAAAAATTCTCTGCGCCAGTCAGATTGATGGAACAGTCACTTTGAAAACTTAAATATTTCACATAAAATATCACGATGTTAATAACTAACAAATAAAGCCTTACTAAAAGCGCCTTCTTATGCAATGCATTTTGAGTTTAAACCGTAGACTTATCTCTTATACTCGTAGGATGCAGGATGATCGAGTTTCTGTACCGGACTATGTTGTATTGACCATGTGACTTAAAAACCAATTTATTTTATATAACTTAAAAGTAAACATACGAATACATAGTAAACATAAAAACTGCATCAACTTAAAAGACAAAAAAAAAAAAATTATTTTCACACCCACATCCTTCTCTGTTACTTTTATTCAGCGTCCTCGTCAACAACAACGGGCTTGGGTCTCGGTAGCCTCTTTCTTTGTGGTCCTTTTGTACGCAGTGGGTTTTTCACTTTTGGTTTTGGATTTTCCAACTCGTCGAGCTCGGCATCAGTTAAACGGTCCTTATACCAATCAGCGCTGAACAATGAGAAAATAAAATAAAAGAAGGACTAAAATCAAAGCATATTTGAATTATGTAATAAAATGAAGTCTTGGGCAATTTTCTATTTCTACCATCACAACAACTTCAATCAAAACGTGTAGTTCTTACCAATCAGTAACTTTACGTGCCCATTCGCAGAGCTTCTTGTCTTCGTCGAACACCTGACCCAATTTGCAGCCATTGCGGCGTGGCACTTCACCATTAATGCACACATAAAAGAATTGACAGTCATCCGGGTCGGCGTAGCGTGGATGTGTCTGTGCCTCACTCTCATTCACTTTAGGACAAGTAAATTCGAACACATCCTTGGATGAGCAACCAGTTTTCCCGGCCTCATCCGGCCATGTACAGATGCCGGTTTTCGGATTGAATACTAGACCTGATGGGCAGGTGATCATATTGAATTGACCGTCAACACAATAGTAGAATGTATCGCATACGCTTATATCTTTGTGGCCGAAGTAACCATTTTTGCGAGGACAATTTTGACTGGGAATTGGAGTTTCTGTTGGTATGAGAAAAAGGGTTATTGGACATTTAAGTGTTTTTTTTCACATTCAGGATGAAATACATTCAGGATATTGTAATGGTGGTACGAGTAATAACAAGAAAATATTCAAAGTGCTTCTTAGATTCATAAAGAGCTAGATAACGTGAAAAATTATTAATTAAAAAAAATCGGAGCTCTAGAGAACTGTAAGTGAGAATTTAAAATAGCACTGCAACAAGCTCCAAATGCCGCTGTTTACAGCATGTGACGCCAAAGCTTTTCTTGCAATTTATTCTGAGCTCATTCCTTGATATTTATAATATAGGAGCTACCCCAAATTATAACTAGAGCTAGCCAGGAAGTACTTGACCCACCGCTGAGCAGTCCGACCATAAGTAGATTAGAAACTGAAAGGCATTTATGTAGTGACCCGTCTTTGTCTAATAATATTAGAACTGTCCTTGGCTTAGATAACACATGCAACTCTTGAACAGCAACAAACGTAGAATAAGGTGCCATGATAAGGCAGTTATATTGAGAAAATTGAGATACAAAACGCGCAGACTGTTTAATACATCATTCAGAGCCCTGATGTGACCGATTGATATTTTTCTAGCTACTCGTGGGATTATGAAACATAATAAAATAAATTACAAATTTTACAAATATAAAAACATGCGGAACATCACCGTTACCGAAATGGCAAATCGTCCGAAGTGAGACCTCTGTGATGAAGACAACAACAGGCCGAGCATTAGTCGTAGGAGGACATCTCCAGCTCACAGTAGTAACCCCCGACGCAGCGTAGTCGAGGAGTAGTACAGAGCTGAAAGCCGTCAAAAGGTTTTCGAACTACAGGGGCCAAGATCCAAAATCGGGATGCAATACACTTCCCGGGATGACAGAAAGGAAGAAGAAGATAGCTGACCAAGAGACGGGCTTCAAAAACCTCCCACACTACCAGGCAGACACAAGCCCGGTGGACTGGATGACCCGCTGCACTTCCTAGCCTAAAGTTTCGAACCTGAAGAGGAGAGGTTCACAGAAACAAAGCCATACAATCTGGTATAGTTTCGACAGAATTACTTATGGTAGATTGAGCAAGCAGGCAGCCGAAACTCCCGTGGGGATGACTTACCACTCCGGCCAACCCGGAATCAGTAACAGAAGAAGTGGGAGCTGGAACTACAAAGCTAACTGACACCACTGCAGTATGAACAGTTCTTCAACGATTGATGTGATCTCCCGAGTGAGTAAGACATCAAGACTGTTAACATAGACTCAAAGTGGAGGATCTAGTATAATAGCAATTCCTTTCACAGAAGAGGAAGAAGAAATGAAGGTGGGGATTGGCCCTCCTCCGACTTCCCTTAAATGGAAGGGTAAACAAAGCACGCGTATCGCACTTTTTTTTTTATTTATATAATTTGTGCGCTCTCAAGGGGTTATGAATACCCTTACATGTTTTTACACAGGCGTTGGAAAGGATTGATAGAGAAATTATTTTGTGTAGTAACTTGAAGCTTAGGTGTATATGCTTCAGGGAAACTCCGGGGTGGCGTCCGGATAACTGGCGAGATTTTTGTTACTTTTTGCCTTTCCCTCTGATTCACAGTATTTTCAATCATCCAATTCGATCAATTTTTCGAGCCAGATGACTAAACTACTGGCAGTGTTATGCTTTCGCAGAAGTGTTAACACAAGTTCTCGTAATTGATAGGACCGACTTTATATATTTGATGAGAAATTAATAAATGCTTGCTGACGTCACTTGCTGATTTGAGCCTTGAACCATAAGCGTGGCAATTGACGACGTTACCACTACACCATTACCACCCCAATTATTATTAAAAAGAAAATGTCCATATTTTGAATCCGAGAAATAAACCAACTTGCGTAACTAGGGTAAGAGAGGAGGTTCTCTATATCACACTCAGTAGCCTGACTCTAACGCACGATTTCTTCACCGAGTACTAGCGATAGTACCGGTATTAGAGCAAAAGTTGGTACTCAAATCGGTATCAAGTCATTTCTTCACAAAGTACTAACGCCGATTTGGTACCGAGTATTAGCTGGTACTCGGTATAAGCTTGGCTCTCGAAATCAGTATTAAAGTACTTATGTCAATTTCTTTTAAAATGAACTGTCCGATTTGCAAAGACAAAATTGATCGTAATGATGCAACGAAAATACAGTGCGGTGATTGTAAAAGTTTGTTTCACGGTTCGTGTGCCAATATACATCCGGCCGACATTGATTATTTAACGACCAATAATCCTACACATCGATGCGACAATTGTTCTACTTTGCGTCGTAAATCTTTTCTACAACCTGTTCCATCTATTCCACGCCAAAAACTACAGCCCTCTATTAAGCAGCAAAAATCTGCTACATCAAAGTCAACAGCTGCCCCAATCAAGACTGCATCACATTCATCACATCGGGAAAAAGTACCTGCCGAAATAACCACAACACCTAAATCGACTATTGCCCACGCCAATCTAGCATCACTTTCATCTCAATGCGAAACAGAGCCTGCACTTGGCGCAGCAGACGACAGTTTGTCGACGGTTCTTTCATCTTCGGCCGAAAGTTCAATAACCCTTCGACTGCTCTACGAAGAAATCCTCATTCTAAAAAAAATCCACTGTGATTTTCTCAGCACAGTCCAGCAGCTGAGAGAGGAGAACGAAACATTGCGTTCGAAGGTGGCCAATTTGGAGAGCAGGGTGAACTGCAGGGAGCAAAAGCAACTGGAGAATGCTGTTGAGATTGTTGGTGTTCCTGTTTTAAATGGTTTAAACGCAAGGGAGAGAGTAAATGAGATCTTCGATAAAGCTTTAAGTATCTCCGTTTCGACTGAGGACATAGAGAAATGTTACGTAAAGCACATAAATAAACCAAAACATACGATTACAACCTCCACCTCTAATACTCACGGTGATATTCTTTGCGTGCATTTCTCTTCAGGCAACCTCAAACAGAGAGTGATGGAAAGCAAAAAAAAAATGCAAAGAGGAAGCTGAACTCTTCGTTATTTAGTGATGGTAGTAACAATAATATTTTTATTAATGTTAGCTTAACTAAATATTCTAAAGCTTTATTTATGGCAGCTAAGAAATTGCAAACTAAGAGTAAATTCAAATATTTGTGGTTCCGGAATTCGCATATTCTAATTAGAAAATTCGATAATAGTGAGGCTGTTGTCATAAGATCATTTGATGATTTAGCTGCTCTTCAAAGGCAGTAATATGAACGACAGCCTTGATCTTATGTGCGACAGCCCCACTATTAGAACCATTAGAAGTAGTTTTGATAAAATTTTTAGATGTGATTCATTTTTCGTTTTACATCAAAATATAGTATACGTAGTTTACGTCAAAACTTCGATTTACTGATTGGGAATCTTGAAGCTCTTGTAAACCTGCCACAAATAATATTTGTATCTGAAATTTGGATTTATTCTTGGGAAATTGAAGATTACCATATTCCTAATTTTAGTTTTTTTGCAAACACTAATGATACGTACTCTGCCGGTGAAGTGGGAGTTTTTGTATCGAACTTGTATGAGTGTGATGTGAAAGTTTTTAATCTAAGAAGCGCGGATATCATCAAAGTTTGTTGCAAAAGAATTATTTAATTTTATCTGTGTATATAGACTTCACTCTTCGCCACCTAATTTGTTTTTAGACGAATTTTCAAACTTTCTGGCCAGTGAACCATCTGGAAATCTTGTCATCTTAGGTGACTTTTATATAGATATTTTAGAATCTAATTCCGTTTCGGATTCTTACCAAGCGCTCATGGCTGAACATGGATTTTTATCCTTTGTTGTCGAACCTACCAGACCAATTTCAGGCAACTGCCTTGACCATGTTTTTGCTCGTCTTGAAAATATTGCTGTGGATCTCCTTGCTGGTAATAACTTGGACCTACGTATAACCGATCATTGTATGACGGGAATCTTTTTTGTAAACATGAATTGTAGGAACCCTTTCGTATCATCACAGATCTTTTTTGATAAAATTAACTTTCACGAATTAAACGATAGGCTACGCTATAAATATTGGGACAGTGTTTATGTTGAACAGAATGTTTCCTTATCATATGATATTTTTCTTAGCATTTTAAAACACTATTTAAGTTTATCCACTTTCACTTTAACACAAAAAGTTTCACTTTATTAAACAAATAAATCTAAAGCACAAATTAAGAAAAACAATTTTCAAACATCCACGGAATAATAACTTAAAATGTCCTTTTAACAAACTGTGCAAAAAATTAAATAAGGAAGTTAAAAACGCTCGGGAAATCTATTATCATTTCAAAATACAAGCGGCAAGTGGGAATCTTAAGAAAGAGTGGCAAGTCGTTAACAGTATTGTTAGTCGAAAAGTTTGTTCTATCACAGATCCCATTATACTTAAAAAATGGTAGTATTAAGATTTCAAATCCTTTGGATATAGCCAAGGAATTCAGTAATTACTTTGCTTCCATTGGACAAACTTATTTTTCAGGTAGTACACAAACTTCTTGTATCTGTTGCACTAAGCCTGATACTGAAGGCAATGATTATAGAAACAGCTTCGTTTTTGAGCCTATTACGGGGTTTGAATTACTAAAACCCATTAATTCTCTTCCTAATTCCAATTCTCATGGATATGATGGAATTTCGAATTTGGTTCTAAAGAACATTGGACCCAATTTAGTAGATATTTTGTCTTACCTTTTTAATTTAAGCATTATGTCTAGTACTTTTCCCCCTGCACTTAAATGCGCTGTAGTGATTCCTTTATTTAAGAAGGGTATCAGGACAGATAAATCAAATTATAGACCAATTTCTCTGTTGCCTTCAATCTCAAAAGGGTTTGAAAACTGAATTAAAACGAGAATTTTAGCCTATCTTAATCATACAAATTTTCTTAGTCCTATGCAGTTTGGTTTTACCAATGGCTTCTCCACTGAGGATGCTTTGTTGGATTTTTGCTCTATTTTATATAAGGGGTTAGATAACAAACATTTTTGCGCTGGCCTTTTTGTGGATATAACTAAGGCGTTTGACATGGTTGACCATGAAATTCTCTTAGATAAATTATATAAGGCCGGATTCAGAGGATTCATATATAATTGGTTTGAGTCTTATCTTAAAGATAGAATGCAATACGTAAAAATTGGCAACAATACAAGCAGTTCAAAAACCAATAACTTGGGGGTGTCCCAAGGTTCTGTACTTGGCCCAATTTTATTTCTTATATACATAAATTCCTTATTTGCTCTTTCATTGGTGGGTAAAACTAAAGCCTTTGCTGACGACCTTGGAATTGCAAATTGTTCAGTCAGTTCGTTAGCTTTAATTGCTGACATAAACCATGATGTTTTCTTACTAAGATGTTGGTTTGCCAATCATAGACTTATTGTTAGTAGCAAAACTAAGTTGATGTTTTTCAATTTTTCTGAGCAGGAGTATCCCGACTCAGATATAATATTTCATTCTCATGACAGCGCGAGTCACGACTTGCTAAACAACCAATGCCGATTCCAAAGTGGTCAAACTTTCAATAGAAATGCTGACTGCAGTAATGATTGCTTCACTATTGAAAGTGTAGATAGTTTTAAGTATCTTGGTGTTACCATAGACACAAATTTGAACTGGTCCAACCACATTCTTTCTTTGAAAAAATATCTTCTTTATTCTACTCGTTGTCTCTTCCGCCTTAGAAAGTATTGCTCTCTTAACACTTTGAAAATAGTTTATTATGGTTTATTCCAATCACGATTGCAATATGGACTTTACAGTTGGGGTGGCGCTTACCTTAGCAAACTACAGCAATTAACGGTCTCTCAAAAATCTGCAATTCGTAATGTTTGTAATTCTCACCGTTCAGCACACACAATGGACCTATTCAGGACCCTGAAAATTCTTCCTTTGCGTCATTTATTTTATTTTAAGGTTCTGAAGGTATTTTTTATTAGAGGCGGGTATCTGGATAGTCCAATTTCTGACTTACACAGCTTACGTAGCCAATCAAACTTTGTTGTAAATGTTCCTGCTTTTCGCACTACAAGTTACAGAAACTTTTACTCTACTGTTTCATGCAAATTATTTAACACTCTGCCCTTGGAAATTCGGTCCATAAGAAATTTATCCCGGTTTACAAAAGTAATTAAATCATGGCTTCTTGGTTTTAATCACCACGAGTAATCGAAACCACGTGTAATCGAAACCCTGTCGTGTTTTTCAGTTTAAAAAAATAAAATGATTTGCTCATTTGCTTAACTAAGTACTTAGCTATTTCTGCCATTTATAATTGGTTTTTGATTGCATCACTTTTTTATTTGTTAAAGGTCAATTTTTAGTCTTCCTCACTTACTGGAATCTAATAAATGTAATTTCTATTTGTCTACCTTTGTACACCCTACACAAAGTAAAATTTATTAAAATGTGGCATCACTTCTATTTTTTTTTTAAATAAAGATGTCACTAACTATTCTATATGTATTAAATGCTTACAAATTTTATACTGAATTGTAAACTTTTTCTGCATACATATTATGAATAAAGAAAATTGAATTTAATTGAATTGAGATAGTACTCTATTTTGATATTTTCTTGGCTGTCATTGTGAAAAAAGTTAATACGTGGGTGGGTTCTATTTTGGTTTCATTTGATTGTTTATTCTATTTTCTGGAAAATGGATTTGATTTTTGGTGGGGATAGTTTGTTTCATGGTTTCGAGGACGATATCGAGTACGAGAACGATGAAGTAGCGGTGGAAGTTCGTCGATTTGAGCGCCGTATCTACCATATGCCACAACGGAGTACAAAAAATACTTGGGACGATGTGGACCTTTTTAGGCGTTTTCGGTTGTCGAAAACAACGTTTCTTTACGTTCTTCAATTGGTAGTGGACGAATTGCAGCACCCACTTGACACGATTGGCGATGATTGACATTTTGCCGATGAAATATTTATGGGATAATTTTTACACTGCATATGGTGGATTGCAATATCCCAGAACTCAATCTGCTTTTGATGCAAGGCAGCATTTAATGCTTGTCAATAGACAATGGTGTCATTAGGGCTGCTTCCGATGTGTCTGCTTTCGATGCTGCATTTGGTGTGTTTGCATTGGATGTCATACTGTCGCAATCGTACGATGGCAAACCGGAAAGCAAATGGCCATAGTATGAACGGAGCTCCAACATAGCGCCAGTTACTTCCATTTTTGGCACAGACGACGAACCACCACCAGTTTGTGTGGCATTGGTTCTCTCGAGAACGAAATGATTACGAATTACCTGCATAACTTTTTTGTAGCGGGCAATGATGGCGTCGACATTGCGCTGAGTGGCAATCTTCGTAGAAAAACAAAAATTTGTAATAAATTATTAAAATAGAAAGAAAAAAAACTAAACGCACCGAAGGATGAGAATTAAAACGTTCAGCAATCGCATCCCAATCCGCCTTCTTTATTTCTTTCGTAGTGCCATTCGTTCTACAGTTTAATACTGATCTTAAGCCAATCTCACGTACGAGGTCGCACAGTAAATCTGTGTCATTTTGATTCCAATTGGGGCAGCGAGACTTTTTCGCTTCATCACTATCGTTTTTTAATTCTTGTTTCTTCATTCTTCATTGGTACCAAACATAAAGTAAAGAAAAACAACCAATCACACAATCTTCCACACGATTCCGCATACCTACCACCATACTCACATCATTCACAGCACAAATATTAAAAAATAAAATTTCACTAATGAATAAAATACGAATATAATTCCAAATAATTGTCTAACGGCCGACAAATGCCAAAATAGTGTCAAAATCAGTATTGGACCCGTTTTAAGATATACATATTAGCTGCTAGTACCGCTTGGTGAACTTAGATCCAGTATTAGTGATGTGAAGAAATGTACAAGTACTATCTTTTCGTTGGTACCGAGTATCAGAGCTAGTCCCTGGTCTAGCTAGACCGAGTATTAAGGCAGCTTAGTACTCGGGTGAAGAAATCGAGCGTAAGCAACTTTATTAAAGAAAGGAAAGTTTCTGACGAGTTCTGCTGTCCGATTTCAGAATCATTGATTTGAACAGAGAAGGTCTCAGGAAGGAGTTTATCCGATTATCCCAAAAATGAACCCACGTAAAGCAAAATGGCTGAGCGCCGTGGCGCAGTGTTTGAATCCCAGAACACGCTTGGTTGTGAGAAGCTAGGCATAGGTCCTCCATGGGCTGTTGTGCTAAATTTCGTCGGCTTAGTGCAAAAACTCACTAAGTACATTTTTGCCATATTTCAGTTTAAAGTATTTAAGTGCTTGTCTTAATGTTATTCACCCATGCAAAATCTCTGTAAGTGCATCAGATGAGATAATAATCCTTTGAAAACAATAATAAAATCTTTGAAAATGTTTTAATAAATATTTTTTTACTGCACTGCCAATTTGAATTGTGAATAACCAAATATTGAGCAAATGTACTTAATGACTTATTGCACTAAGCCGACGATATGTTTGTATGTATGTAAAACAAACTGAGACATGTATAGGTATGTCCACACTTGAATGAAACCTATTAAATGTGAAAGGAATGACAATAGTTAGTTACTTCCCGGAACTGGAAAACAAAGTGGAAGGAGTTAACAATGCTTTCATATAAGCTTCTAAAAATAGCTGTCCCAAACAATCAAAGAAAACCCCATCGTGGAACAAAACGTTAGTTAAATTAAGACTGAAAGTGCGTTAGCTCATTAACAGACTAAATCGCGACGGAGACTGGCAAATCTCCACAGTGAAATTAACGAGCTACAACATGGAAATCACAAAAGCGAAAAGAAATTGCTTCAAGGAATTTTGTGAGAACTGCCAGACTTCATAAGGCCTAGCGCGCCATGCTTATTAAAAAAAAAAAACATAATGGCAGCTACACTGAAAATGAATAGCACAGGGAGCAGACGGTATATTCACTACCCTACAGCACAAAGGCAAGAAAACCATAATATATATATGTATTGTACGTATGAAATATAGCTAACTAGCTGACCCACCCGGCTTTGGTCGTGGTCATAAATTATTTTAATTGTTAATTTTTAGATATGGGCATGGCGGGCAAAAATCCTCTTCTCTAGTCCTCCCCGTGGGCGCCCGCTGGAAATGGCTAATCCTAGTTCGCTAGGTTAGTGTCCGCTAAGACTAACACGCACGCATCAATCGTGCGCAGTGGTCATCGAGAATGAGGTAACAACAGATACCTAACTCCCTGGTGGTGTGAGCTTTAGAACCGTGCCGAGGGATGGAAGACTGGGGGTTAAACTAGTCCTAACGAGCTCCAGTGGGCGCCCTGGCAAGGCTCACAGTAAGTTGCGCATTGTCTTAGCATGCCGGTAAACTAAGATCGACCAGTTGTTCCGTGCCTACTTGTGGGAACCAAAATGGATAAAAACGTAAACTTAAACAAAAAAAACAAAAACAAAATTACAAAAAACACAAACAAATATTTGCATACCTGGGGAAGTACTCTCTGAGCAGACAAGGATGGAACTGGGGGTCGATGACGTAGTGTCATCCCCACAGTCTTCCACGTATGGGCTAGAGAAGAAGCTTGAGGACGTGTTACTGGCCAGCGACAGAGAGGATACGGACAGTATACTCACTGACGCTAGCGCAGTGGGAAGTGAGCAGGCTAGTACTCTCACTTCCGTAACTAAGAGCGATAGTGGGTTGGCGGGTACTCCCATTTTATTAGAGCCGGGCACATGTGAGTTGGCTGGTACTCTCACAGAAGTTAAAAAGGGTAGCAGTGAGTTGGCTGGCACTCGCACTAAATGTGCTAAGGGAATAATGACCAAAGGAACTAGTAGCGCAGCTGGCGAGAACTCTGCTCCTAGTTTCTCTGAGGTCGTGCGGAAGGGTAGCAGGAAAAGCGCACATCAACTGGAGAAGATGCTTGTGCGCAATGCTCTACGAAAGGTCGAGAGTGCTAAGCGCAAAGTCGAACAGTTCAGGGGTGTAACGATAACTCCTTAAGTGCTTGGGATAAGTTGCAGCTTGATCGGGCTAAGGTAGTCTTAGCCGATGAGGCTGCCAGGAAGATAGCGGCCGCACAGGCAGGTGAGGCTAGAAGTAGGGAGGAGCTGGGGGCTTCTACGAGTGGAGTGGAGCCTCCCAGCAATATTGAGGGCACAGTCAGGGGGAGGGGGAGACTTCAGCTGCGGGGGCTAGTAGGGTGGCGTTCCAAAGCAAAATGAGTAGATCCGACGATGTCGTGGAACCGAGCGCGGCGAAAAAGGCGAAGGCTGGTATTTCGCCTTCGGCGCGCCCGAAATACGACCCGGAAGACGAGCTCCTTGTTGCTATTGTCAACGAGCAGGAGCCCTGCGGTCGCCTGGCCATGGCCCAGTGGATTACCGTGGAGGAGAAATTTCAGGATGCTCTGTGGAAGAAGCAGTCTTCCACTGAGGATAGTGACCTTCAATTCGACGGTGCTGGCTGGGAAGGGGGCCGGAAGGTTGTTGCCTGTGGGAACAAAGCCTCTGCTGACTTCCTCAGATAGTTTATTTCGGAGATTGGCGAAGTATGGAGCGGGTCTCAGCTCAAGTGCGTGACTGTGACGGAGTTGTCATGATCCACTCCGCCCAAAGCTTGGGTCTGGGTTCCGCTGCCATACACCTACCCAGAAGAACTGCTTGGTCTCTTCCACGTGCAGAACAGGGAGTTGAAGGCCAATACATGGAGGGTGCTCAAGACACGTCCTCGGAAACAGTTTGGTCAGCACTTCTTACTGACGCTAAATAGGGAATCGCTGAAGTCATGCAAATAAACCCGCATCACAGTAAGGCTGCGACGGCATGCTTGATCAACTACATTATCAAGCATGACGTCTCGGCCATACTGGAAGCTTTCTTGGTCCGGTCTTATATCTATTATACACTCGTGATATACCGCAAGTAGAAGGCACTGAGCTAGCTACATTTGCCGACGACACTGCTATCTTGGCAGTAGGTAAAACGGTCGAAGATACTACAGAAAAACTGCAAGAAGCTTTGGATAGAGTAAATGAATGGACAAAGGTTTGGCGAATCGCACTCAACGAGACCAAATCTGTTCATGTAAATTTTACTTATAAGAGATTAAATAATCTGGCGATCTTTTCAAACTCGGTTCAAATTCCGATTGCAAACGAGGCTAAGTATCTTGGAATGACACTTGATACAAAGCTGAAATGGAAAACGCACGTTAAGAAAAAACGCAAAGAACTAGATAACAAATATCGCGAAATGTATTGGTTACTTGGAAAATATTCCAAGCTTAATATAGAGAACAAACTGCTTTTATATAAGCAAGTGCTAAAGCCTGTATGGGCATATGGTATACAACTCTGGGGTTGTACCAAAATAAGTAATATTAATATTTTACAAACTTTTGAAAACAAAGTGCTAAGAGGTATTGTAAATGCGCCATGGTATATCAGAAATAGCGATATCCACAGAGATCTTGGCATTAAATCAGTCGAAGACGAAATCAAAAACTACGCGAGAAAACATAAAAGTCGACTAGAAAGTCACGTTAATATAACAGTCCTCCAAGTTTTGGATGAAAGAAACTTACTACGCCGTCTACAAAGAACAAAACCTTTAGACTTAGCGCGATAAGTAACCGCGTCTAAACTGCGGAGCTGGCAGGAACTTCTAATAGGAAGGTACCTGCCAAACGTCCTTATTTCGTGAAACGAAAACTACTTGATAAGTCGAATACTTAGTTGTAGTAAAAAAATATAAACAAGTTTGTTTTGAAGGGAGGTTTTTTAGTGGGTAAGAATCCCACACTACTATGAGCACGCGCTGTCGATCCTCATAGTGTCTTGTTGAAGATTTCACCTACCCTCGGAAAAAAATACTGGTACAAGAGCCATGGCTCAACGACAACAACCAGATCCAAGGGCTCAAAAACAGGAATTATACGTTGTTCTACAAAGCGAACGAAGGTAAAATCAGGGCTTGCATACTTTTAAAAGCAGTATAAGGGCATTTCTTTTGAATAATTTCAGTGACGGCGATCTAGTAGCAGTCTCCTGTGAAAGAAAGGGAAGCAAACCGCTGTGCCTGGTCTCTGCTTATCTCCCGTACGAGCTGGCGGAGATTCCATCTGGTAAGATGAAGCAGTTGGTAAATAAGGACAACTGGCTCTTCATCGTGGGCTGCGATGCAAATGCGCATCACTCGCAATGGGGTAGCAGTGATACTAATACAAGAGGTGAGTGTCTTTTCGATTTCATTCTTTCGACCAAGCTCACCATATGTAATAAGGGATCTACGCCAAATTTTGTAGTGAGGAACAGACAAGATGTGATTGACATAACACTAGCTTCTTGTTTTGATCACCTAACGGTAGAAAAATGCAGGGTTTTGGAGGAGGCATCTCTTTCTGATCACAGATGGATACGCTTCCATATTAATTTCCAGACTTGGACTAGCAACAGCTACAGAAACCCTAAGAGTACAGACTGGGGTATGTATACAGAGCTAGTAAGGAAACATCTTAAGGATGGGCCTATTCGCAACGGCGATTCTCAAGATATAGATAAGGCGGTAGACAACTTAGGCAAAGTAATGAACATGGCATTCGAAAGGGCCTGTCCACTAAGAAAGAAGTCCAAGAGGTCCCAACCTCCTTGGTGGAGCAAGGAAATTAACTCCAAGAAAAAACAGGTTAGGCATTTCTACAACAGGGCCAAAGAAATAGGGGACGGTGGTTCATGGGATGAATATATGGACCGCCAGCGGGAGTTTAAGTACTTAATTGGGCAATCAGAAAGAAAGTCGTGGAAGGAATTTTTGTCAGTCCATTGCGGATACTAGTGAAGCTTCTAGACTTCGCAAGATGCTAGCTAAAGACACTTCTGTCCCAAGCTTCATCAAAAAATCTGACGGCTCGTGGGCAGAAAGTAGCGAAGAAGTTTTAGAAACGTTAATTGAAGCTCACTTCCCAGGAAGTAGATCGCCAACGGATTCCACTACTCATAGCTACTCGTATAATGGTAGGTCAATAGGGGACGACGTAGAAAATCTCATTACATGGAATAATCTGCGATGGGCTATTATGTCATTCGCACCATTCAAAGTAGCAGGCCCTGATGGAATTTTGCCAGCTATGCTTCAAAACCTCCAGACAAGGTCAGAAACAGGCTTAGGAAAATTTGTAACATTGTTTTAGGTCATGCTACGTATCAGTGGCATGGAGGGAAGTGCGGGTTATATTCATACCTAAGGCAGGTAAACCAAGCCACACTTCAGCGAAAGACTACAGACCCATAAGTCTTTCGTCAATCCTCCTCAAGTCACTTGAAAGACTTCTTGATATTCATATCAGAAGTAAGTGTTGCAACGGCATTCTATGCAAAGCTCAACATGCATATTTGAAGGGGAAATCGGTGGAAACAGCTTTACACGACGTAGTAGGGAAGATAGAAGCTAGCCTTCACTATAAGGAATTCGCACTAGCAGCCTTCCTAGACATAGAAGGTGCTTTCAATAATGTAGAAGGAAGGCCCATCAAACAGGCCCTAGAATCTTTGCATATCGAGCATAGCATTAACAATTGGCTATGCAATATGCTCGGCACTAGAAACATTAGCTTCACTATCGGAAACAGTTCAATAAGAAAATCCGTTACCAGCGGGACTCCCCAGGGAGGCGTTATCTCACCCCTCCTCTGGGTTCTAGTCATCGATGGGATACTTAAAGAACTAAGCAATACAGGCATAAGCGTCACTGCTTACGCGGATGACGTGGTGATTTTAGTTCAGGGCATGTTCCTTGATACATTAAGTGAAATGATGGAATCAGCTGTTAATAGTCTCGAAAAATGGGCTAGAGGGTGTGGACTACAGTCAATCCGGATAAAACTGAATTGGTACTCTTCAGTAGAAAATACAAGATACCACCCTTCAAACTGCCTAAGCTAGCAGGGGTGGAGCTTTCCCTTTCGGATCGCGCTAGATATCTTGCTATAATGCTAGATAGGGAACTAAATTGGAAACTTAACATACAGGAACGAGTCCGTAAAGCATATAATGCTCTCTTCATCTGTAAGCGGACCGCAGACCCATCATTACGTATGGGGCTCTTGTGTGGTGAAAGGCAACGAATACGAAAAACACACGGGGTATGTTGGCCATGGTACAAAGAACAGCTTGCATTGACATCAATGGTGCTCTACGCACAACACCTACGGCTGCACTCGAGATCTTTCTGTATCTTTTACCATTAGACCTACAAATTAAATTTCAAACGGGCAACAGTGCGCTTCGGCTCACTAACGTT
This sequence comes from Brachypalpus laphriformis, assembly GCA_945910035.1. Lineage (NCBI taxonomy): Eukaryota > Metazoa > Arthropoda > Insecta > Diptera > Syrphidae > Brachypalpus > Brachypalpus laphriformis. The sequence goes on along the minus strand of OX246753.1, from coordinate 216,432,158 downwards.
GGTCTTTTCAGGACTAGTAACATAGGACACAGCTCCATTCTCAAGGAATCTTTTCCCGGAATCCCTGACGAATCGGACAATATACTTGGCACTTTAGGCTTTGACACACCATACGAAGTACTTTATCCTATTAGAGAGGACTGGCAAAGGAAGACAGCCTCTGTCCATAACGAGATTGCAATATACACAGATGGTTCTAAGACCAATGAGGGCACGGGGTCAGGTATTTACTCGAGAGATACGAACCTACAGGTGGCCCTGAGACTTCCGGACACATGCAGTGTGTTCCAAGCAGAGGTTCTAGTTGTACTTAAAGCTGCGGAATTACTTGAGATGGGATCAATATCCGATAAGAATATCGCCATCTACATTGACAGTCAGGCTGCGCTAAATGCGCTAGAGTCTTACGTCACCAAATCTGAGATAATCAGGAATTGTCGCACAATGGTTAGGGCATTATGTACGCAGAACCGAGTCAGATTATGTTGGGTACCAGGACACTGCGATATCGAAGCCGACGCGCTGGCTAAAAGAGGAGCGGGACTCCCACGTATTAAACCACCAGGGTGCATGGCTAAGGGAATTACACGGCTAATCTAAGATGGTCCAACTTAGATGGTCACATGGTGTCTAAGGTCTTGTGGCCTATGTTAGATCGCAAAAAATCTGGGGAGATAATTAAGTTAGATAGATCGAGGCTAAGAACAGCGATAGGAATACTCTCTGGCCACTGTCTCCTAAGGAGGCATGCCATGAGACTAGGGTTATCCGATACGGATGTTTGTAGGTACAGCGATGACCTACATGTCTCAGAGGATATAACTTATATACTCTGTGAATGTCAAGGAATTGCCAGGATAAGGCTAAAGTACCTTTGGTAGATACTTCTTCGATAGCTTGGAGGAGGTGAGGTCCTTGAACCATAACAAGGATCTCTTCAAATTTTGTAGGGAGATTAATTGCTTGGGGGAATGGGTTTAGGTCTTTTGCCGTGAAGGTTTCCTAGGGATCGCGATGGGCCCACTTTGGTACCTAGTGTTTTATGATAACCTCATAACCCTACCTAACCTAACCTAACCTGACTCAGATATGGGCATTTATATTTTTAAAGTATTTTAATCTTTCGTACCACTAATTTATTTCATTGGATCTCTACAATATATTTTCTAAAAAATTCAACAAAGAGAATAAAAATTCGAAAAAAAAATGTTGGAACATTTCTTGTATACTCTTGATTGCTCCTTTGTGTGATATAGTTGAAAATCTTTGCTGATTTACTTCAAAATCGCCTAATGCAGCCTCACATTAGGATTAGAAAAGGCTTGGTTCGATTTTTCAGATAACAATGACAACTTGCTTTATTTTACCTTAATATTTATACAGAATTAATGCTAGCCTAAACAAAAAATGCATATTATAATTACAAAGATAAAAGTGCAAATTACGGAAAAATGAAAAAGAGTCAAATTATTTAATAAAAGGAAAAACAAAAATATGCTGACTTCGCTTATCGAGCATTGCCCTTTGTAGCTACTGCAATGTTGTTTATTGCATTCGTCATAATGCGTTGTCATCAAAGTTTTGTTTTGTAATTTGTTTGTTGATATCATCAACATTTTGCTTCCTCCAGAGTCGTCTGCCAATTAATCTCAAAGGGATGATCTCGAGTGTTGTTGTATTCTCTTAGTTCTATATCGGCAGAGTGGTTAGACCTACTTCGGCAATCACCGTATTTCAGTACCACAGCCAAGAAGCAGATGATGATCACTGCAATCGTAAACATTGCAATCGAAACCCCAATTGTCCAATACTGGTGCTTTTTAATGGTCTTCCAGTTGTGCTCATGTAGTCGGTTGAGTGCCTCGGCCCCGTCACGATTATTGAAGCTCAATACCTCCATTAAATCTTTATTCAACGGGATCACTGTTTCATTTGTAAAATATACCGGGGTTTGAGTTGATACTGATGTGCTGACAATAGCAATCGATTTGCTGAAGTGCATCGCTACTCTGGTCTCCTTTAATAATTTTGCTTCCAGTCGTACGAATTTTGATTGTATAACGCAGTCCGGAGTGACGTGAATGAAACCCGTGTTGCTTAAGATAACATCTTCCCGAGTTGTGCCACAATTTACGAAGACAGTGGTTTCCAATGGTGTAATGAACATCCATGTATTGTGCGTCCATAATTCCTTCCAAATGGTATGCGTTAATTTAATTGCTCTGGTTGGACATCTCTTGAAAGTCAGTTTCTTGTACAGCTGCTGGACAATACAATCCTCACTGTGCTCAATACTGTGGAATATTGAAGGCCTGAGGATAAATAATGTTTCGTTGAGTGTTGGTGCCTTGGTAATATCTTCCAGTGGTACTTCGAAGTACCTTTGTAGATTGTAGTTGACTCCCAGCACCGTCTGCTGTATCTGTACCTCCCGAAATGTCTGCTCGTCTATCTTCTCTGGAACAGCGTTCGTTTTTATTAAGTCATATTCATCGACGTCACTGATCATAAAGTATCCTGTGACTAAAACTTCCTTGGAAGTTGAGTACATCTCCAGTTTGTCCATTGGATCTGGTAACACCTTCATCTCTGGGCCAAGTTTCTCCGCACACTTTTTGGTGATTTCTTCTACGCTCTTGTGTGACAAGAATTCAAACAAATGACTCCGTTTGAGAAATGCATTTAGCAGCTTGTTGTACTTTGTTTCGATTTCCCGCATGTAGCTGAGTGCCACTAGATAGGTGTTTGTCACATGTAGATTGATCTTATTTTCGTCAACCATTCTGTACCAAGATTCCATTTTGTTGATCTCTTCTAGACCAGCATTAAGTTCTCTTGTAAAGTTGTTCATCTTGTCGCTGATTCTAGCTTCTGTCTCATTTACACTGGAGATTGTAGATAGCATAATTTTAGTGTTCGTCTTAGCACTTTTAATCAGCTCCTTTTGATTATTGTCCAGGTCTTCAATGTCATGGTAGACTTCGTCATTAACTCCGAATAGTGAAGTGAGAATAGTTCCTAGTAGTCCTCGTTTTTGCCTATGCAGGGGTGATACTTGAAGTCTGTTGAAGATTGAAAATACATTTTTCCATTCCTCGCCCAGGTGATGACATAATTCCTCGCATTGACTTTCCTTTGTCACGCTGTTACAAAATTCCGTTAATTGATCTCTTGTCTTGTTTATGTTGGCTTGATCACATAAGATATCTGTGATTGGGAAACGAATACTCGTGCGTAGTACGCCTCGTTGAATATTGGCTATTCCAATTTGTTCTACAAACAATCCTGCGTCCGGGTGAGTGATAATACACTTTGTCGCTCCTGGCATGATAGATGCAAACAGCGATAGAATCACAAGGGCAATGGAGAAATTTGATGTCAAAGTTACTGATTTCTCTTTCTTATCTCTTAGATTCCTTCTGGGTCTGCTTCGTGGTGATGGCTCCGGCGACTGTTGAACTTCGCCTTCCTCAGGTTTGATAACATTGTCATCTGTTGGTAGCAAACACACCTTTGCTACCGGTCGCTTGAATGTTCCCTTTTCTGTTTTGACGGTTACAACTCTGACAAGTTCATCTCCTCCGCGGTGTACTTCAATTATTTTACCCAGAGGCCACTTTGATGGAGTCAGCAGCTCATTTTTCAGCAGCACCAATTGACCAATTTCGATATTTTTTTCCTGACTGCTTCCATTTGTGGCGTTGTTGTAATTTGTTGACGTAATCCTCGTACCAACGATTGCACAAATCTTGCTTGAGTTTTTGAATGAGTTTCCATCTTTTTAAACTGCTCTCTGCGACATCCAGAATGACATCATGTTGTGGCGCAATCAACGGCGATCCAATAATAAAGTGTCCTGGCGTAAGTGCATCAAGATCTTCAATATTGTCTGTTAACGGACAGAGCGGTCTCGAATTTAAACATCCTTCTATTTGCACAAGAATGGTGTTCATCTCTTCGTGTGTGAGTTTTTGCTCTCCTATAATGCGATTTAAATGATACTTGACTGATTTCACCCCAGCTTCTCAGAGTCCACCAAAGTGTGGAGCTCCAGGTGGAATAAAATGCCACTGGATACCGTTCTCGACTAACGTGGTTTGTAGAGCATCAATCATGTTTTTTGCACCAACAAAATTTGTTCCGTTGTCACTGTACAGATGATGTATAGACCCTCTTCTGCTGATCATTCGTCTCAATGCTGCCATGAACCCATCCGTTGTTAAATCAGAAGTCAGCTCAATGTGCAGTGCTTTCGTTGCCATGCAGACAAACAGCGCTATGTATTCCTTATGTGATTTCACCCCTCGAATTTGTGAACATCGTATGTTGATCGGGCCTGCATAATCTACACCACAATGAGTAAACGGCCGTGAAAATGTTACTCGTGCTTTCGGAAGTTGTCCCATGAGTTGATTTGTTTCCCTAGCCTTGAATCGAAGACACCTTACGCATTCATTTATTACTGCCTTAACAGTGTTGGTTCCTCGGATGATCCAACATTTTCTACGAATGTGATTCAGAGTCAATTTCACTCCACCGTGAAGTGTATCGATGTGCGTCTTATTGATGATTAGTTTTGTCAGTGGATGCGATGATGCCAAAATCATAGGATGCTTCTGATCAATTGACAAATTTGCATGTTTCAATCGGCCTCCGACACGCAATATTCCACTTGTGTCGATGAACGGATTTAAAGATGAGATCTTGCTGTTTGACTTCAGTGCTCGGTTCTCACTTAGATTCTGCATATCCTCGGCGAAGCTGCCTTGTTGAGCACCCCTCACCAGCGCTTTTTCTGCTTCCAGAAGCTCCTTCACTATTAAGTTACCGTGTTATAATGTTTTACCTGTTCTGCTTCTTCGGCAATTGGTTTTAAATCGCAAACAGTACGCGCTTACGCGTTTGAGTTTCGGAAGCGACGAAAACACGAGAGTAATGTTGTCCGTGCATGGAGGATTGTTGGTTTGCATGACCGTGCAAGCGTGAGATTTTCTGATGTCAAATATATTTTTCTCTTCCATCATAAATTTGTTAGCTGGCCAATGTTGTTCGTCTTCTTTTAACCACTCTGGACCGTGCCACCATGTTGAATTTCCAGTTAGGGTATCCCCAAATGCTCCTCTAGACGGAATGTCCGCGGGATTCTCCCTTCCCGGTACGAACCTCCACTGTCCTTTAAAATGTTGTTGCACATAGGATACCCGGTTGGCGACAAATGTGTTCCATTTCACTGGATGTTGTTGTAACCAGTTTAACACTATAGCTGAATCTGTCCACGCAAAAATTCTGGTGTATTCTGATGTACTTCATTAGCTTTGTTAGAAGTGCAGCTGCGCATAATTCCAACCTTGCCAATGTAACTTGCTTCACTGGCGCCACCTTGGTCTTTGACGCGATGATACGTATTGTTGTAGAGTCACAATTAATAACTTTCTGATACACCACTGCTGCATACGCTGATTCCGACGCATCTGTCGCTTCCATCGTGGAATTCTTACATTTTCAAGTGTTGGCAATCTTGCCTTGAACTCGTCCCAATCATTTAGAATTTTTGTTGGGACATTTTCGTCCCATCCGATGCCCAGGAGCCAAAGACTTTGAATAAGAATCTTTGCCTTGATTGTGATTGGTGATAACCAGCCAAAAGGATCAAAGATTTTGCCAGCGTCACTCAATATTGCTCGTTTGGTACCCTTTGTGCTGAATGACGACGAGTTGACTTTAAACTGGAAGTCGTCTGTCCCCGGACACCATTTGATTCCCAAAACCTTGAATGTTGTATGACAATCAAAGTCATGTTCTGGTTCCATTTCAATAACCTCTTTTGGCAACGCTTTTATGAACTCTGAACTATTTGATGTCCATTTGCGTAAGTTGAATCCACCCTTGTGAAGTAGTTGCATCAATTCTTGTTGAAGGTTCTGACATTCCCTTAGTGAATTTGCCCCTCCAAGACAATCATCTACATAGAATCCTTCAAGTACTGTTTTGCTTACACGTGGATACCTTTCTCTTTCATCCTCAGCTAACTGACATAGAGTTTTTATTGCCAAATATGGAGCGGCAGCTGTACCGTATGTGACAGTTTTGAGGGCATATTCTCTTATTGGACCACTAGAATTTTCCCTCCATAAAATACGCTGAAGGTTTGTATCGTCCTGGTTGACTAAAATTTGCCGATACATTTTCTCGACGTCAGCTTTGAATGCAATTGGAAATGACCTCCATTGAAGTAGTAGAAGAAATAGATCCTTTTGAACTGTTGGACCTGTCATCATGATGCTATTCAGCGATTCCCCAGATGTCGTCTTCGCAGAGGCATCAAAGACCACTCTCAGTTTTGTGGTAGTGCTGTCATCTTTTATAACTGCATGATGTGGAAGAAAATACGTTTTTCCAGTATAACCCTCCGGTGCTTCCTCCATGTGTCCAGGACAATATATTCCTGAATGAATTTGGTATATTCATGCCGAAGACTCTCGTTTTTTGCGAACCTCTGCTCTAACATAAAGAACCGCTTCAGTGCCATTTTGCGTGATTCGCCCAAAACCATGCGATCCTTCAGCAATGGCAATTTGACGATGTACCGTCCCGTTGCATCTCGTTTATGAGTTTCTTGATAATGAGTTTCGCACAATTCATCGATTGCAGACTTTACGGTTGCACTTGGAACTTCTTCTAGCTCCCAAAACTTTTTCAAGGCTTCGTCCTCACTGCACACACTGATACACGATGTTATTACATTAACCTGTGTCTGCTTCTTTGAAGTTGGGGTGGTGATGACTGGTCCAGATAGTATCCAGCCAAATCTTGTGTTTTGTGCCATGGGCGTATTATTGGGACCTTTGACTAAACCATGCGTCAGAAATTGCGGAAAGATGTCTGATCCGATTAGTAATTCGATGTCCTTTGGTTGTCCGTACCATGGATCCGCCAACTTCAGCCCTTGGATGTGTGCCCAATGATTCGGTGTAAATTCATGTCCTGGCATTTTTGATGTAATGACAGGCATAACTAGTACTTCTACCTTTAAGCTGACCCTTTCATCGTGAATTGATTGGATGACAAGATTGCATGCTGCTATGATTTCTGTAGCATGACCGTTGATTCCATTGACCTTTGACTGATGCTTGACCAATGGTACCTTTATATGACGTGCTAACTTCTCCGCCACGACACACGACTGAGACCCTTGATCAATCAGAGCTCGTACGAGTTTTACTTGTCCTCCAATCATTCGTCTCAATGCTGCCATGAACCCATCCGTTGTTAAATCAGAAGTCAGCTCAATGTGCAGTGCTTTCGTTGCCATGCAGACAAACAGCGCTATGTATTCCTTATGTGATTTCACCCCTCGAATTTGTGAACATCGTATGTTGATCGGGCCTGCATAATCTACACCACAATGAGTAAACGGCCGTGAAAATGTTACTCGTGCTTTCGGAAGTTGTCCCATGAGTTGATTTGTTTCCCTAGCCTTGAATCGAAGACACCTTACGCATTCATTTATTACTGCCTTAACAGTGTTGGTTCCTCGGATGATCCAACATTTTCTACGAATGTGATTCAGAGTCAATTTCACTCCACCGTGAAGTGTATCGATGTGCGTCTTATTGATGATTAGTTTTGTCAGTGGATGCGATGATGCCAAAATCATAGGATGCTTCTGATCAATTGACAAATTTGCATGTTTCAATCGGCCTCCGACACGCAATATTCCACTTGTGTCGATGAACGGATTTAAAGATGAGATCTTGCTGTTTGACTTCAGTGCTCGGTTCTCACTTAGATTCTGCATATCCTCGGCGAAGCTGCCTTGTTGAGCACCCCTCACCAGCGCTTTTTCTGCTTCCAGAAGCTCCTTCACTATTAAGTTACCGTGTTATAATGTTTTACCTGTTCTGCTTCTTCGGCAATTGGTTTTAAATCGCAAACAGTACGCGCTTACGCGTTTGAGTTTCGGAAGCGACGAAAACACGAGAGTAATGTTGTCCGTGCATGGAGGATTGTTGGTTTGCATGACCGTGCAAGCGTGAGATTTTCTGATGTCAAATATATTTTTCTCTTCCATCATAAATTTGTTAGCTGGCCAATGTTGTTCGTCTTCTTTTAACCACTCTGGACCGTGCCACCATGTTGAATTTCCAGTTAGGGTATCCCCAAATGCTCCTCTAGACGGAATGTCCGCGGGATTCTCCCTTCCCGGTACGAACCTCCACTGTCCTTTAAAATGTTGTTGCACATAGGATACCCGGTTGGCGACAAATGTGTTCCATTTCACTGGATGTTGTTGTAACCAGTTTAACACTATAGCTGAATCTGTCCACGCAAAAATTCTGGTGTATTCTGATGTACTTCATTAGCTTTGTTAGAAGTGCAGCTGCGCATAATTCCAACCTTGCCAATGTAACTTGCTTCACTGGCGCCACCTTGGTCTTTGACGCGATGATACGTATTGTTGTAGAGTCACAATTAATAACTTTCTGATACACCACTGCTGCATACGCTGATTCCGACGCATCTGTCGCTTCCATCGTGGAATTCTTACATTTTCAAGTGTTGGCAATCTTGCCTTGAACTCGTCCCAATCATTTAGAATTTTTGTTGGGACATTTTCGTCCCATCCGATGCCCAGGAGCCAAAGACTTTGAATAAGAATCTTTGCCTTGATTGTGATTGGTGATAACCAGCCAAAAGGATCAAAGATTTTGCCAGCGTCACTCAATATTGCTCGTTTGGTACCCTTTGTGCTGAATGACGACGAGTTGACTTTAAACTGGAAGTCGTCTGTCCCCGGACACCATTTGATTCCCAAAACCTTGAATGTTGTATGACAATCAAAGTCATGTTCTGGTTCCATTTCAATAACCTCTTTTGGCAACGCTTTTATGAACTCTGAACTATTTGATGTCCATTTGCGTAAGTTGAATCCACCCTTGTGAAGTAGTTGCATCAATTCTTGTTGAAGGTTCTGACATTCCCTTAGTGAATTTGCCCCTCCAAGACAATCATCTACATAGAATCCTTCAAGTACTGTTTTGCTTACACGTGGATACCTTTCTCTTTCATCCTCAGCTAACTGACATAGAGTTTTTATTGCCAAATATGGAGCGGCAGCTGTACCGTATGTGACAGTTTTGAGGGCATATTCTCTTATTGGACCACTAGAATTTTCCCTCCATAAAATACGCTGAAGGTTTGTATCGTCCTGGTTGACTAAAATTTGCCGATACATTTTCTCGACGTCAGCTTTGAATGCAATTGGAAATGACCTCCATTGAAGTAGTAGAAGAAATAGATCCTTTTGAACTGTTGGACCTGTCATCATGATGCTATTCAGCGATTCCCCAGATGTCGTCTTCGCAGAGGCATCAAAGACCACTCTCAGTTTTGTGGTAGTGCTGTCATCTTTTATAACTGCATGATGTGGAAGAAAATACGTTTTTCCAGTATAACCCTCCGGTGCTTCCTCCATGTGTCCAGGACAATATATTCCTGAATGAATTTGGTATATTCATGCCGAAGACTCTCGTTTTTTGCGAACCTCTGCTCTAACATAAAGAACCGCTTCAGTGCCATTTTGCGTGATTCGCCCAAAACCATGCGATCCTTCAGCAATGGCAATTTGACGATGTACCGTCCCGTTGCATCTCGTTTATGAGTTTCTTGATAATGAGTTTCGCACAATTCATCGATTGCAGACTTTACGGTTGCACTTGGAACTTCTTCTAGCTCCCAAAACTTTTTCAAGGCTTCGTCCTCACTGCACACACTGATACACGATGTTATTACATTAACCTGTGTCTGCTTCTTTGAAGTTGGGGTGGTGATGACTGGTCCAGATAGTATCCAGCCAAATCTTGTGTTTTGTGCCATGGGCGTATTATTGGGACCTTTGACTAAACCATGCGTCAGAAATTGCGGAAAGATGTCTGATCCGATTAGTAATTCGATGTCCTTTGGTTGTCCGTACCATGGATCCGCCAACTTCAGCCCTTGGATGTGTGCCCAATGATTCGGTGTAAATTCATGTCCTGGCATTTTTGATGTAATGACAGGCATAACTAGTACTTCTACCTTTAAGCTGACCCTTTCATCGTGAATTGATTGGATGACAAGATTGCATGCTGCTATGATTTCTGTAGCATGACCGTTGATTCCATTGACCTTTGACTGATGCTTGACCAATGGTACCTTTATATGACGTGCTAACTTCTCCGCCACGACACACGACTGAGACCCTTGATCAATCAGAGCTCGTACGAGTTTTACTTGTCCTCCAATCATTCGTCTCAATGCTGCCATGAACCCATCCGTTGTTAAATCAGAAGTCAGCTCAATGTGCAGTGCTTTCGTTGCCATGCAGACAAACAGCGCTATGTATTCCTTATGTGATTTCACCCCTCGAATTTGTGAACATCGTATGTTGATCGGGCCTGCATAATCTACACCACAATGAGTAAACGGCCGTGAAAATGTTACTCGTGCTTTCGGAAGTTGTCCCATGAGTTGATTTGTTTCCCTAGCCTTGAATCGAAGACACCTTACGCATTCATTTATTACTGCCTTAACAGTGTTGGTTCCTCGGATGATCCAACATTTTCTACGAATGTGATTCAGAGTCAATTTCACTCCACCGTGAAGTGTATCGATGTGCGTCTTATTGATGATTAGTTTTGTCAGTGGATGCGATGATGCCAAAATCATAGGATGCTTCTGATCAATTGACAAATTTGCATGTTTCAATCGGCCTCCGACACGCAATATTCCACTTGTGTCGATGAACGGATTTAAAGATGAGATCTTGCTGTTTGACTTCAGTGCTCGGTTCTCACTTAGATTCTGCATATCCTCGGCGAAGCTGCCTTGTTGAGCACCCCTCACCAGCGCTTTTTCTGCTTCCAGAAGCTCCTTCACTATTAAGTTACCGTGTTATAATGTTTTACCTGTTCTGCTTCTTCGGCAATTGGTTTTAAATCGCAAACAGTACGCGCTTACGCGTTTGAGTTTCGGAAGCGACGAAAACACGAGAGTAATGTTGTCCGTGCATGGAGGATTGTTGGTTTGCATGACCGTGCAAGCGTGAGATTTTCTGATGTCAAATATATTTTTCTCTTCCATCATAAATTTGTTAGCTGGCCAATGTTGTTCGTCTTCTTTTAACCACTCTGGACCGTGCCACCATGTTGAATTTCCAGTTAGGGTATCCCCAAATGCTCCTCTAGACGGAATGTCCGCGGGATTCTCCCTTCCCGGTACGAACCTCCACTGTCCTTTAAAATGTTGTTGCACATAGGATACCCGGTTGGCGACAAATGTGTTCCATTTCACTGGATGTTGTTGTAACCAGTTTAACACTATAGCTGAATCTGTCCACGCAAAAATTCTGGTGTATTCTGATGTACTTCATTAGCTTTGTTAGAAGTGCAGCTGCGCATAATTCCAACCTTGCCAATGTAACTTGCTTCACTGGCGCCACCTTGGTCTTTGACGCGATGATACGTATTGTTGTAGAGTCACAATTAATAACTTTCTGATACACCACTGCTGCATACGCTGATTCCGACGCATCTGTCGCTTCCATCGTGGAATTCTTACATTTTCAAGTGTTGGCAATCTTGCCTTGAACTCGTCCCAATCATTTAGAATTTTTGTTGGGACATTTTCGTCCCATCCGATGCCCAGGAGCCAAAGACTTTGAATAAGAATCTTTGCCTTGATTGTGATTGGTGATAACCAGCCAAAAGGATCAAAGATTTTGCCAGCGTCACTCAATATTGCTCGTTTGGTACCCTTTGTGCTGAATGACGACGAGTTGACTTTAAACTGGAAGTCGTCTGTCCCCGGACACCATTTGATTCCCAAAACCTTGAATGTTGTATGACAATCAAAGTCATGTTCTGGTTCCATTTCAATAACCTCTTTTGGCAACGCTTTTATGAACTCTGAACTATTTGATGTCCATTTGCGTAAGTTGAATCCACCCTTGTGAAGTAGTTGCATCAATTCTTGTTGAAGGTTCTGACATTCCCTTAGTGAATTTGCCCCTCCAAGACAATCATCTACATAGAATCCTTCAAGTACTGTTTTGCTTACACGTGGATACCTTTCTCTTTCATCCTCAGCTAACTGACATAGAGTTTTTATTGCCAAATATGGAGCGGCAGCTGTACCGTATGTGACAGTTTTGAGGGCATATTCTCTTATTGGACCACTAGAATTTTCCCTCCATAAAATACGCTGAAGGTTTGTATCGTCCTGGTTGACTAAAATTTGCCGATACATTTTCTCGACGTCAGCTTTGAATGCAATTGGAAATGACCTCCATTGAAGTAGTAGAAGAAATAGATCCTTTTGAACTGTTGGACCTGTCATCATGATGCTATTCAGCGATTCCCCAGATGTCGTCTTCGCAGAGGCATCAAAGACCACTCTCAGTTTTGTGGTAGTGCTGTCATCTTTTATAACTGCATGATGTGGAAGAAAATACGTTTTTCCAGTATAACCCTCCGGTGCTTCCTCCATGTGTCCAGGACAATATATTCCTGAATGAATTTGGTATATTCATGCCGAAGACTCTCGTTTTTTGCGAACCTCTGCTCTAACATAAAGAACCGCTTCAGTGCCATTTTGCGTGATTCGCCCAAAACCATGCGATCCTTCAGCAATGGCAATTTGACGATGTACCGTCCCGTTGCATCTCGTTTATGAGTTTCTTGATAATGAGTTTCGCACAATTCATCGATTGCAGACTTTACGGTTGCACTTGGAACTTCTTCTAGCTCCCAAAACTTTTTCAAGGCTTCGTCCTCACTGCACACACTGATACACGATGTTATTACATTAACCTGTGTCTGCTTCTTTGAAGTTGGGGTGGTGATGACTGGTCCAGATAGTATCCAGCCAAATCTTGTGTTTTGTGCCATGGGCGTATTATTGGGACCTTTGACTAAACCATGCGTCAGAAATTGCGGAAAGATGTCTGATCCGATTAGTAATTCGATGTCCTTTGGTTGTCCGTACCATGGATCCGCCAACTTCAGCCCTTGGATGTGTGCCCAATGATTCGGTGTAAATTCATGTCCTGGCATTTTTGATGTAATGACAGGCATAACTAGTACTTCTACCTTTAAGCTGACCCTTTCATCGTGAATTGATTGGATGACAAGATTGCATGCTGCTATGATTTCTGTAGCATGACCGTTGATTCCATTGACCTTTGACTGATGCTTGACCAATGGTACCTTTATATGACGTGCTAACTTCTCCGCCACGACACACGACTGAGACCCTTGATCAATCAGAGCTCGTACGAGTTTTACTTGTCCTCCAATCATTCGTCTCAATGCTGCCATGAACCCATCCGTTGTTAAATCAGAAGTCAGCTCAATGTGCAGTGCTTTCGTTGCCATGCAGACAAACAGCGCTATGTATTCCTTATGTGATTTCACCCCTCGAATTTGTGAACATCGTATGTTGATCGGGCCTGCATAATCTACACCACAATGAGTAAACGGCCGTGAAAATGTTACTCGTGCTTTCGGAAGTTGTCCCATGAGTTGATTTGTTTCCCTAGCCTTGAATCGAAGACACCTTACGCATTCATTTATTACTGCCTTAACAGTGTTGGTTCCTCGGATGATCCAACATTTTCTACGAATGTGATTCAGAGTCAATTTCACTCCACCGTGAAGTGTATCGATGTGCGTCTTATTGATGATTAGTTTTGTCAGTGGATGCGATGATGCCAAAATCATAGGATGCTTCTGATCAATTGACAAATTTGCATGTTTCAATCGGCCTCCGACACGCAATATTCCACTTGTGTCGATGAACGGATTTAAAGATGAGATCTTGCTGTTTGACTTCAGTGCTCGGTTCTCACTTAGATTCTGCATATCCTCGGCGAAGCTGCCTTGTTGAGCACCCCTCACCAGCGCTTTTTCTGCTTCCAGAAGCTCCTTCACTATTAAGTTACCGTGTTATAATGTTTTACCTGTTCTGCTTCTTCGGCAATTGGTTTTAAATCGCAAACAGTACGCGCTTACGCGTTTGAGTTTCGGAAGCGACGAAAACACGAGAGTAATGTTGTCCGTGCATGGAGGATTGTTGGTTTGCATGACCGTGCAAGCGTGAGATTTTCTGATGTCAAATATATTTTTCTCTTCCATCATAAATTTGTTAGCTGGCCAATGTTGTTCGTCTTCTTTTAACCACTCTGGACCGTGCCACCATGTTGAATTTCCAGTTAGGGTATCCCCAAATGCTCCTCTAGACGGAATGTCCGCGGGATTCTCCCTTCCCGGTACGAACCTCCACTGTCCTTTAAAATGTTGTTGCACATAGGATACCCGGTTGGCGACAAATGTGTTCCATTTCACTGGATGTTGTTGTAACCAGTTTAACACTATAGCTGAATCTGTCCACGCAAAAATTCTGGTGTATTCTGATGTACTTCATTAGCTTTGTTAGAAGTGCAGCTGCGCATAATTCCAACCTTGCCAATGTAACTTGCTTCACTGGCGCCACCTTGGTCTTTGACGCGATGATACGTATTGTTGTAGAGTCACAATTAATAACTTTCTGATACACCACTGCTGCATACGCTGATTCCGACGCATCTGTCGCTTCCATCGTGGAATTCTTACATTTTCAAGTGTTGGCAATCTTGCCTTGAACTCGTCCCAATCATTTAGAATTTTTGTTGGGACATTTTCGTCCCATCCGATGCCCAGGAGCCAAAGACTTTGAATAAGAATCTTTGCCTTGATTGTGATTGGTGATAACCAGCCAAAAGGATCAAAGATTTTGCCAGCGTCACTCAATATTGCTCGTTTGGTACCCTTTGTGCTGAATGACGACGAGTTGACTTTAAACTGGAAGTCGTCTGTCCCCGGACACCATTTGATTCCCAAAACCTTGAATGTTGTATGACAATCAAAGTCATGTTCTGGTTCCATTTCAATAACCTCTTTTGGCAACGCTTTTATGAACTCTGAACTATTTGATGTCCATTTGCGTAAGTTGAATCCACCCTTGTGAAGTAGTTGCATCAATTCTTGTTGAAGGTTCTGACATTCCCTTAGTGAATTTGCCCCTCCAAGACAATCATCTACATAGAATCCTTCAAGTACTGTTTTGCTTACACGTGGATACCTTTCTCTTTCATCCTCAGCTAACTGACATAGAGTTTTTATTGCCAAATATGGAGCGGCAGCTGTACCGTATGTGACAGTTTTGAGGGCATATTCTCTTATTGGACCACTAGAATTTTCCCTCCATAAAATACGCTGAAGGTTTGTATCGTCCTGGTTGACTAAAATTTGCCGATACATTTTCTCGACGTCAGCTTTGAATGCAATTGGAAATGACCTTCATTGAAGTAGTAGAAGAAATAGATCCTTTTGAACTGTTGGACCTGTCATCATGATGCTATTCAGCGATTCCCCAGATGTCGTCTTCGCAGAGGCATCAAAGACCACTCTCAGTTTTGTGGTAGTGCTGTCATCTTTTATAACTGCATGATGTGGAAGAAAATACGTTTTTCCAGTATAACCCTCCGGTGCTTCCTCCATGTGTCCAGGACAATATATTCCTGAATGAATTTGGTATATTCATGCCGAAGACTCTCGTTTTTTGCGAACCTCTGCTCTAACATAAAGAACCGCTTCAGTGCCATTTTGCGTGATTCGCCCAAAACCATGCGATCCTTCAGCAATGGCAATTTGACGATGTACCGTCCCGTTGCATCTCGTTTATGAGTTTCTTGATAATGAGTTTCGCACAATTCATCGATTGCAGACTTTACGGTTGCACTTGGAACTTCTTCTAGCTCCCAAAACTTTTTCAAGGCTTCGTCCTCACTGCACACACTGATACACGATGTTATTACATTAACCTGTGTCTGCTTCTTTGAAGTTGGGGTGGTGATGACTGGTCCAGATAGTATCCAGCCAAATCTTGTGTTTTGTGCCATGGGCGTATTATTGGGACCTTTGACTAAACCATGCGTCAGAAATTGCGGAAAGATGTCTGATCCGATTAGTAATTCGATGTCCTTTGGTTGTCCGTACCATGGATCCGCCAACTTCAGCCCTTGGATGTGTGCCCAATGATTGGGTGTAAATTCATGTCCTGGCATTTTTGATGAATTGACAGGCATAACTAGTACTTCTACCTTTAAGCTGACCCTTTCATCGTGAATTGATTGGATGACAAGATTGCATGCTGCTATGATTTCTGTAGCATGACCGTTGATTCCATTGACCTTTGACTGATGCTTGACCAATGGTACCTTTATATGACGTGCTAACTTCTCCGCCACGACACACGACTGAGACCCTTGATCAATCAGAGCTCGTACGAGTTTTACATGTCCTCCAACGCATACGTTCACCATAGCTGTGGCTAGAAGTATCATCCTGTTCTTACTGCTTTTATGTGCAGTAGCGATTCCTGTTGTTGTTTGTGCTTCTTCTCTAGCTGTTCCTCCAGTTACCGTCAGTGTTGTACCCTCACCTCGAGTGAAATGTAGTAGGGAATTGTGCTGTTTTGTGCATATTTTGCATGCCTTCTTTGACACACATTCTCTTGCGGCATGTCCATCTCGTAAACAGTTGAAACATAGCTTTGATTGTTGGACCACATCCACTCGGTTTTTCGGCTTCATACTCAAAAAGTTTTGCAGTTGAATAGGTGATGAGATTCGCTGTAAACAACACATTTCAACTGTGTGACTGTAGTCAAATTGTTTCTTGCTGGTGTTGTTTTATTTTGTGACTGGTGCTCACGGTAGAATTCACGACTGCCTTCTAATCCTCGGAATCTACCCTCGATAAAGTCAAAAAACTCACTTAGCTTTGGAATATCTGTTGAAGTTCCTCTTGATTGTTGATATAACTTTCTTGTTTCTCCGTCCAGTTTTGGATATATAAGCTGGATTACTAATGGATCCCATGAGCTCACGTCAACTCCCAAGTTTTTGATACCGTACAAAATTTCATTCGACGTATCCATGATGGTTTTCAAGTCGAACGCACTTTCATTTCGAACTGGTTTTAAATTAAGCAACTTTTGGATGTAGTTGTTGACCAAAGCTGCTGAATTTTGGAACCGTTTCTTTAGCAATTCTATAGCCGTTGCATAATTGCTTGATGTTGGTGACAAGTGGCTAACAATCCTTGCTGCTTCTCCGTTCAGGTTGCCTTTCAAATATTGGATTCGTTCAACGTCGCTTAAAGAACCATTCTGGTGAACCAACCGATCAAACAGTTCCCAAAATGACGTCCACTCTTCATACCTTCCGCTGAATGTTGGTATACTTATTGTTGTTTGGGGATTGCGCTCCGGTTGGTGTTGTCGATCTTCTGCTTCCTTAATTTGGATGTATGCATCTTGATACATTTGCTCTAAATCGATGAATTCATTATTGGACACATACTCCTGGTCGTAATCTGCGTCTTCCAGTGACGACATTATTTCATCGTTCATTGTCACCAACTTTGTCCAGCATCCCTTCAGTTGATCAAATTTGAACCGAAGGTAAACTGAATTTTGACTTAAATCCAAGTTGTCAATTATGCGTAGAAAGTTGCTCTTGATTAGATTCAACTTTCTGAACCTTGTTGGACACTTCGTGTTGTCAGCTGTCTGCCCCGTTTCTCCTGTAGCTTTTTTTTTTTTATATATCCATCACAGACAGAGCACACAGAACACACAGAACACTACGTTCTCTGAGTGTATACTCTCAGTATCGCTTTACACAACAGATGTTTGTTGCGCGACTAAGGATCATTTACCGATTTTGCATCTCATAGACTACTTCAAATAAACAAAATAAATATTATTATTGATCAAAAATCAATGAATAAACGCAATTTTTAAATTGTAATCGTGGTAAGCTAAAATCAATTTCATTGCATAGCTCATTAAAAGTGCATATACACCTGGTAATAGGCTCATTCCTACCATAATTGGTTCTATGCCTTTTGTCGAAAATTAAATTTCTCACCCGGAGAGATCTCTGGGGAGCATATATATTTATAAGAAAAACCAAATCTGGTGAATTTATGTGATAATTAATTACGTCGCGGAAAAATATGACGGAAGATGCCTTACGCCTGAAACTTAAGGTTTGCAAGCCAATTATTTGCATCTTTCATCATAATTAGGAAGTTCGTCAAACACGTTCAATTTACGGACAGCATATCTCGTGAAATTCTTTTGAACTCTTTCGAATCTAAGCTCTTGAACAACATAAGGTGAATCCCAAATGATGGAAGAGTATTCTAAATAAGGCCTGACCAACGAACAGTAAATAGTTTTAAGACAATAAACATCTCTAAAGTCTTTACTATTTCGTTTAAGAAAGCCTAACAAAGAGTTAGACTTAGCTGTGGCGTAATCATAATGTAATGAGAAATTCAATTTAGTGTCAAATATGACCCCGAGATCCTTAACTTCATAAAGACGAAGAAGTTTAATATCGTTAATAAAATAATCATAAAAAAACGGTGCTGTAATGCGGTACGCTGTAAAGATCTTACATTTGGAAATATTAAGCTCTAAAGCATTATGTTTACACCATTCAGACAACCTGTTTATATCTGACTGAAAACGAATGCAGTCAGATGTATTTTTTATGCGTGCAAATAATTTTAAATCGTCCGCGAATGTTAAAATCTCACAAAAATTAAATATACCGTGAACATCATTTAAAAACAAAATAAACAGCAGCGGGCCCAGATGACTACCTTGTGGAACGCCAGATGTTACTTCTATTACGCGAGATGTAAAACTATCGACCTTTACCAATTGCCTTCTATTACTTAAATAATTGGAAAACCACATCAGCATTGAAGAGTGGAAACCCAACGATTTAAGTTTAGCCAAAAGTAAAGTGTGATGTACTCTATCAAAAGCTTTAGTGAAATCAGTATAGAGTACATCAACTTGTAAGCGATTTTCAAAACTGTTAAATATATAATTAGTTAATAAAGTTAAGTTCGTAGTACATGACCTACCACGGACAAAGCCATGCTGATTATTGGAAATAACTTCTTTAACCGCGAAAAAAAAGCTTATCTTTAACAATACTTTCAAACAATTTTGGTATTGCAGAAAGCTTTGATATAGGTCGATAGTTTTCAACTTTATGTCTCAAACCGATTTTAAAAATTGGGGTAATAAAAGAGTATTTCCATTCGCTAAGAAAATCTCCAGTCATGAGCGACTGGTTAAAAATAATTTTAAGTGGATGAAAGAAGGAGGATATACACTTTTTCAATATTACTGCAGGGACGCCATCAGGGCCAGGGCTGCTGTTTAGTTCCAGTTTCTGCAGCGCGTTTATTACGTCTTCATCCGAGAATTGCAACACACCAATATCCAATAAATCGTTAATATTAGAGTAATGGCTCATCGTTGACTGGACTCGAGACTCATTATAAACCGACTCAAAAAAGTTGGCAAATAAGTCACAAGTTCCTTTCAAATCTGTTGAATTTACATTTTCAAATTCCATAACCTTCGGCAAGCCTGAGGTATTTCTTTTTGAGTTAATGTAATTCCAAAATGATTTACCATTACTCTTTACCGAAGACTCGACGGACAAGACGTATTGTCTATATAAAAATCTATTTAAGAACTCATATTCTTTTCGGAATCTCAAAAAAAGTTCACGATTAGAGTTCGTTTTATTCGAAATATAAGCTGAATAAGCTTTTCTTTTTACATTTCGCAAATTAACCAATCTTTTATTTGACCAAGGAATTCTAAACCGATTATTATGACGCGTTTTAGGTACAAATAACTCAAAACCAGAATTGATTTTTCCCATAAATACATCGTAATTACCTTTTATATTGGGGGTGTTCAGCAGTGCATCCCAATCAAAACTGTTTATATAATCCGAAAGTGCAATAAAATTGGTCATAGCAAATTTGTAGGCTAACGCGGAATCATTATTTATACTTTGATTAGAGTAGCTTAAAAATGTTATTTCTAAAAATAAGGCTTTGTGATGGATTTTATTGGAATCAATAAGATCCAAAGCTTCCGAAATATTAAAATTAATTTCGTTATTCAAAAATATTAAATCTAAAATTCTATTTAAACTATTCCGAATATTGTTTATTTGAAATAAGTTTAGAGATAGAAGACC
The DNA here is from genome assembly GCA_945910035.1 of Brachypalpus laphriformis. Taxonomy (NCBI): domain Eukaryota; kingdom Metazoa; phylum Arthropoda; class Insecta; order Diptera; family Syrphidae; genus Brachypalpus; species Brachypalpus laphriformis. The sequence continues at coordinate 216,411,997 of OX246753.1, read as the reverse complement.
ATCGATAACCAATTGCTCCCATTCATGATTAACATTGAAGGGGATTAAATTTTCATCACCATCCACATTCTTCCAAGTAACATCACCAATATTGAAATCTCCCAATACACAAGGTAATTGAGAGGCACCAAGACGAGTAACGACACTACTAATGTTATCAATGTGCTTTTGATACACACTGGTCACACTATTCGGCAGAACGTAGGAGACAAAAATAAACAATTGATAACGAACGTCATCAGCAAAATCAATACACACACACAACTGTTCAACTTCAACCGTTCGATGCTCTAATATAATTTCCCGGCTGAGAAAGTGAGATGAGACAGCTATTAAAACTCCCCCACCACGCTCCTCAATAGATCTACATCGATCATTCCGGTAAACCACATATGACTGGTCAAAGATTTCAGTCGAGAAGATGTGTGGGTGTAACCATGTTTCGGTTAAAACAACAACATCATATTGGTGGCTGGAGAGTGCAACGAAAATCTCTTTTAATTTACTTCTCATACCACCAATATTCTGATAGTAAACCGAATATTTAACAGAGGTGCTTGGTTGTCGCAGCTGATCAATGTTTATGTTTTGATCACTGCTGCGGGTAAAGCAACTCGGTTTTTTGGAAACAAATTTTTTACGCGAATACCCGACGGCCAATTGGATGGTTCTAAGGCGCGCACGTAAACATCCTCTGGCAGACTAATTTTAAAATTAATGTAGTTTAATTTGGTTAAGTCAGCGGCTGACTTAACCAATTTAAAGCTTTTAATTTTCTCAACCGGTATACTCAATTTCGATGAGATGTAATTATTAATCGCGTCCTCGGTAGTGTCCACACGAAAACCAGCAACATGCAAATCTTTTATGGGGGAAGCAACGAAATTAGGAACAGATTTATCATTTCCGATTATAGGCTTATTTTTTTTAGCGGGTTTTTTGCTTTTTTTGGGCTTTTTGCGCGAAACCTCACTCCAACTTTCGGTTCCACCGGTGGCGATATTTGAATTACCCGACGCGTCTATACACTCTACGGGTAAGGGTGTAGCAGTTGATTCTTCAACGGTTTCAACCGGCGCGGGATTCGGACTATCAATTTGCACATCACTGTTTTTATTTAAGTTACAATGAGACTTTAACTCCCGAATTTCTGATCTAACCAAGCTTAGTTCATTCGTTAACGAACTAAGTTTGGTTAAAAGACCCAAAAATGGTATGCCATTGCAAACTTTGCACTTGAAGCATATGCCCTCAGATGACTTTATCAGCTGGAGGGCTGCTTCGGACAGATTCACACAATTTATGTGAAATTTTCTGCAGCACAACCCTCCGCAGCTAAGAAAATCGCCAGACAAAATGCCAGAATTGCAAGCGCCACAATATTCTACCATGATTAATTAAATTAAATTAACGTTAGAAACAAAATAAATTAGTCAATTCACGAGCGATTACGATGTTACTGTATGAAAAGCTGAATGACAACTGAAATGTTGCATTGCTGCACGTGAGCTTGAGGCTTGAATGCCTGCATCAGTGGGTGACGTGTTGTTGCTTGGAAGGTTGGCGCTTGAATACCTGCATCAGTAGGTTTCGACATCGACGAAGGTTGTGTTTTCTTCTTTATGAGCTCCAATTTTGCTTGGAACGTATCTTTAATGTCGAGATACCTTACTTGAAATTGTTGAAAATACTTCTTCGCGAAGTATTCATGCTGGGGATGTGTTTTCCTCAGCTCTTCCAAATGTCCGTTGTTTATTTGGAAGTCGACCCAGTGCTCTTCTAACTTCTCCAATCTCCTTGTTAGGTATTCCACAGAGTACCGGGATTCTCCATCCTTCTTGAAATTAGTCCATAATCGATGAACCTCCTCTGTGATCCTGACTTGGTTTAGTGCAATCTCTTCCATTGCGCTCATTGTTACACTGACACTAGCACTTTATGATGTTTTTTTTAGTTTTTTTTTTTTTTAATTGTGGTTTTGTACCACGACTTTCACGATTTTTCAGATAACAATGACAACTTGCTTTATTTTACCTTAATATTTATACAGAATTAATGCTAGCCTAAACAAAAAATGCATATTAAAATTACAAAGATAAAAGTGCAAATTACGGAAAAATGAAAAAGAGTCAAATTATTTAATAAAAGGAAAAACAAAAATATGCTGACTTCGCTTATGGAGCATTGCCCTTTGTAGCTACTGCAATGTTGTTTATTGCATTCGTCATAATGCGTTGTCATCAAAGTTTTGTTTTGTAATTTGTTTGTTGATATCATCAACAATAGTGCTGTATAAGTTTGCATTCTCGAACCAGGTGAGCTATGTATATGATCAAATTTGAAAAGCCGATTATTTTCCAAAATAGATCGCCGATTTAATATGACATTTCTCTGAAGTAGTTGTGGTTGACAGGTGTTTCAGCTGAGCTCAATTCTTTTTTTTGTGTTTATTTGGCCAAACTATCTCTGTCCTTCTCTCTGTGAGTCTCCTAGAGACGTAGTGGATGCAACACTTTGCAACAAAAAAAAGCATAAAAGCAAAATGACGACGTCTGGCCTTAAGCTGAGTGAAACATAGAATTATCAAGACTCTTGAACTTAAGGAAGCAGGATCTTCTTTAGTTCAGATTGCCTGGATATGTGTGTTCCCTGATTTAAATGTTGCTCCAATCGGCCTCTGAACTGGTGATGTACGAGTATCATCCGATCTCTTATAATACTGCCTTATAATGGTTTTTTCAAGTGCAAATGCTGCTGAATCTCTTCACTTCTTAAGGTTCTTACCCCAACAATTTTTGTTGGTACAATTTACGAGTAACAGACAGCAACTGTAAAAAACTATATTTGTCGATTCAGCTTTGACATTTTTAATGCGTTTCGAATTAGTTTTCAAAGATGCTTTTGTGGTTTAATACGTTTCCGTATTATTGTTCTTCTCTAACTTGTCTCCTAATCTTCAGCACTTTAATTTGTTCTATCTTTGGTCTAAGAAGTAGGAAAACAGACTTAAAGTATGGGTATTCAACCTGCAATATACTGCCTACGCCACCCTGTTAATAATTTATTTTAAATCTATCAAAACATTCTAAAATATGGACAAATCGAATGACCAACAAAAGTTTCTATGTCTGTACATGCATATGTACATATATACAGAACATATTGCCAAATCTCCTAATTGCACGAAGTCTTGATAGCACATGCATATCCTAACTAACATACATACATACATACACTTTCAATGGCCCGCTAATCCTTCATGAGGGTCGCAGGGGTAGGTGGCTCAGGTGGACTCTCCATCCTTCTTGATCCTCTGCCATTGACTCCAATTCATCAGGAAGAATCCCTAGGCGGCTCCAGGAGAGATGTCGGACTTGGTCCAACCCTCTATTACTAGGCCTTCCGCGGAGTCGCCTACCCGATGGCACGGAAACCATGGCGCGTCTTGGAAGCTGGTCTGGGGGCATACGCACTACGTGACCAAACCATCGAAGCATAGATCGTTCCGTTCGGAGAAGTAGCTGCTCAACGTTGAGCGCCTCGCGTACTCTGGTGTTGCGCATGCGATGCCTACGAGTTATTCCAGCAACACCGCGAAGGAACCTCATTTCAGCAGCTTGTATCCGCGATCTTATTCTTTCGGTCACTACCCAAAATTCATGACCAAAGGTGGAGTTGGAACATACACAGAGTAAAAAACCGATAGCTTAGCTTTAACACTAAGTTCGGCCTTCCTTGTAAGAGATTGGCCAAGCTCTCTCAAAATTGATCCAACCTGACCAATTCTACAGGATAACTAGGCATTGCTCTTCCGATCACTCGTAAATAAGACCCCGAGGTACTTAAATTTATTCACCTGCTTCAGTGGAACTCCACTAACATGCAGAGTGCACTGAATGGGTTTTTGGAAACGACCATTACTTCTGACTTGTTCACGCTGATCTTCATTCCAGCATCGTCACAAACGGCTACAAACCTTTCGATTGCGCGCTGAAGTTCGGTTTGAGAGGACCCAAGGATGACCAAATCATCCGCAAAGAGCGGATGACTAATCCTTAGGTCTCCCACTTTGAAACATTTCCCGCCACGGCTGCGCTGCAACATCCAATCCATATATACAATGAAGAGGAGAGGTGACAAAACGCACCCCTGGCGGAGCCCAACGCCCACAGTGAAGGGTATTGATTTAACACCGTTTATCCGAACACTGCTTCTACAGTTTGTATATAAAGACTGAATCGCCCTTAACAGGGAACCATCAATTCCATACTCCTGCAGAACACTCCAGAGTTTGCCTCGAGGAACCTTATCATATGCTTTTTCCAAATCCACAAAACAAGTGTAGACAGGTTTAGCATACTTCCAGGTCTTCTGAAGAACCATTTCGAGAGTGAATAACTGGTCGGTTTTGCTTCTACCGGAACAAAAATTGCACTGCTCATCCCCTAAATTGCTCTCAACCACAGCTCTGGAACGCGTTTCTAGCACCTTAGCGAAGACTTTTCTTGGGAGACTTAAAAGAGATATACCCCTATAGTTGGCGCAATCTCCTTTGTCCCCTTTTTTAAAAAGAGGAACTATCACCCCCATTTACCAATCACCAGGTGTTTCACCGCATTCCCAGGCCACTTTAATAACACGCGAGAGCCATTGCACTCCCTCTTTACCTAAAGCCTTGAGCATTTCTGGCCGAATTCCATCCACACCAGTAGACTTGCCAAACTTTACCGATTTGATCGCCAAAGTTACTTCTTCTACCGTAGGACTCCTTTCCACCCAACTTTCGACAGTAGGTCTGTCATCTTCGGTGCCCTGTTCGGGATTGAGCAATTCTGAAAAGTGCTCGCTCCATCTGCGTTAGATGTCCTCCTCATTGGAAAGAAGTGTACCGTCTTTGGATTTGATTCCTTCAACGACATTCAACTTTTTTCCTCTGAGTCGGCGGACGGTGTGCCAGAACATCTTATTTGCAGATCTGTGGTCACGTTCCAATTTCTCGCCAAACTCCTTCCAAGACTGTTCTTTCGCTGTTTTCACAGCTAATTTGCAAGTTCTTCGTGCCTCAATGTATCGATTTCGAGAATCGGAGTTCCCCAAGTGAATCCACACCTTAAAGGCTCCCTTTTTCTCTCTTATGGCTTCTTGAACTCCGGGCGTTTTAAACCAAGCAGTTCTTTTCCCACCACCAGCCGCTACACCAAGCCGCTTCACTCCACAAACATCTCCCGCAGAGGCAATTACCGCTGTTGAAAACAGTTGCCATTCTTCCTCTACATTTGATGGAACAGTTGGAATTCGTTTAAACCTCTCAGATATTTGCCGCGCAAATGTCTTCCGTATCTCATCGTCCTCTAACCTCTCCCATCGTATGCGTGTAACCATCCTTGGTTTACGCTTTGGTAGGGGAGGCACTCTCTCGCTAAGATACAATTTGCACAGCACTAAGTGATGAACAGTTGACAGTTCGGCCCATCTTAATACGCGAACATCACAAACCATTCTCTTCAGACACGATGGTACCACAAAGAAATCGATCAGCGACTTCTGCTGAAGACTCTGACGGTACCACGTGTATTTGTGAATGTCTTTGTGTGGAAAGATAGTGTTCATGATGGATAAGCCATTTTCACAACAAAAACTCTCTCAGTTCGCAATTTGATCAGGATCACCGTTCCTCCCAATCACACTCCCCCATGTCATAACATCTACACCCACATGAGCATTGAAGTCACCCATCAGGACAAAAGAATCCATATCTGAAACCTTTTCAAGGGCAACATCAACTTTATCTAAGTGCATACACCTCCACCAATGCCAGAGTTGATCTTTCAAGCTTGAGCTTTAAGATCGCAACTCTCCCTCCTAATGGTATCCACTCCAATACTCTGTCTGTCAACCTGGGACTTGTGAGTATCCCCACTCCCGCCCGAGCAGACATTGAGGGTGCGACTCCTGACAGCAAGAGCTTCCACCCATCTGAAAGGTCCACAGTTTTACAACCTCTCTGCTTTATTGAAGAGACGCCAACTATATCTAGTCGACTTTTAACAGCCTCCCCAACAAGCTCAAGATCCTTCCCTGTGAGCGATGAGATGTTCCAGGTGCCTATCCTAAGTCGATGCCGTTGTCGAAACTCAGAGAGTCCATCTGTGCCCCCATCGGTGCACAGCGCACTTACCCCTTGACCCCCGTAATGGTTCGCGAGACCATTGACAGGAAGCTCGTAGCCATTTCGGATTTGACCCGGCCGGCTGCCGAGGGGGACAGGCCAACCACCAGACGCTCGCATACTGACACCCTTCAGCCTGACTCCAAAGGATGCCCTGGTTTACCAGGTTTGGCAATATCCGAGGCCCGTTTCTGTCGCCTTGTCATCATAGGGTGTGCGCTTTGTTAGCCGTGACTGGATTGTATGGGTGGGAATAACTATTTAAGTTACCCCATCCGCACATCCCAGTCACGTTGCCCGCCCCCCACCACGAGGAGGTCAGCTGCCAGGGGGGGTATCCTAATCCTAATTTAAAAAAAATATAAATGTCTTAGATTTGCCACTGATAATGTTTTTTTTCAATTTTTACTCTAAAAGAGATCACACACTAAAGTTCAAAACATAATCTTGCATGCTGGCAGTTGACTTCAGCCAAGGAAAATTGTGGGTGATGATTTGATTAATTCTTTTTAGCATTGCTCAGCTTCAGGGTAATGCGGAAGGATGATTTATACCTCTAATGAATCACCGGCGAATTTACTAAATTAACCTATTCGATGAGCCATTACTGAGCTAGAGCTGCGTAATCACCTTTCAGTGACGAAAAATTCGATCTTAACCACCTTTACGCCACTTACACATTGAATTCTGGAAAATCCCTTCTTATCTCGCATCTAGGCAAAATAAAGAATAACCGTGCGCAATTTCAAGTACCTACGTCTAGCAGTTTTGGAGAAACCGTGTTCACAAAGAAAATCGTCTTTGCTTTTATAGTTTTTAAGATTCTAAAATATGGACAAATCCAACGATCAACAACATCTCATCTAAGAAAATGGAAAAATATTGCAATAGTTCTATGTCTACACATGCATATGCATGTAGATACGTACCTACGCGTATATTCCCAAGTCTCTTAATTGCATAAAGTTTTGACAGCACATGGATATCTTAACTAATAAAATTTACAATATCTTAGATTAAATGAATCAGCGGTGAATTTACTAAATTCACCTATTTGGTTTTTTTTTTAATCCGGAGAGCCAGTACTGAGCTACGGCTGTGGAATCAATATTTACAGATGGAAAATTCGATCTCCATACCTTTTATGCCACTTAGACCTTGAATTTCGGAAAATCCCTTCTTATCTAGGCAAAATAAGTAATAACTGTGCAAAATTTCAAGTACCTGTGTCTAGTAGTTTTCGAGAAACGGTATTCACAAGGAAAATCGATTTTGATTTTATAGTATTTAAAGATAAAAAAGATAATAAACTTATACTGGCAATGAGGATCAATAAGAAAATTATTAAAAAAAAGTCAAAACGTGTGCAGAAGTTTATGTCAGACACAGGCGAAAAAGTCTATAACAAAAATGGGAGCTGGGAAAAAGCCAGAGGTCAGTGAGATACTTCTACAAAAATCCATCCACAATTGATTACTGTATTGTACGTGGAAAATGGTTGTAGAGATTGTCGGATATAAAAGTACATGAGGTAACATATTCTGATCACTTGTCACTAGCTGCTACGCTGATTATAGAGACTCAGTCTGCCTCTCCATCATCTGATAATCAGTCACTGCCGGAATTGAGGTGGAGAGATAACTGGGCGCAGAGATGCAAAGATAATCACAACCTCAGACTCAACTCCGTAAGTATTGTAGGAGTCAGCTGAATTCTTAATGAGGATCAGACATCCTTTAGCACTGCATAGCTGAAGCAACTAGAGCCTTACAGTCAATTGGAAGGAGAAATAACAAAGAGACCTCGTATGACGTAGAGCAGGGCTACCATTTTAAATGTATTAATGGGAGTATTTTAGAAGTTCACAGGGAAGTATTTTTTGTCCGAGTGGAGTACAACAATTGTGCTACAGTCCTAGGTGGACCTGGGCCTTAACCAACAAACCTCTCCAGCCAGCCCAGTTACGAGCCAGCTGCCTCCAGCTGCGCACGACAAGTTGGTTGAGGTTTGCGCCACCTACCGCGAGGTCGTCCTATACTGCGTCGTCCATCCGGGTTGTATTCGAAGACTTCCTTGGCTGAAACGTTGGGCTCTACCCGCTCTACATGACCCAGCTAACTTAGCCGCTGCATGTGAACTCTTCTGGCTAATTCGATGACCTTGTATAGGCGGTATAATTCGGCATTGTACTTTCTCCTCCACTCACCGTCTATGCAGACGGGAACAAAGATCGCTCGAAGAACTTTTCTCTCGAAATATCCAAGGGCATCCTCATCCGGTTTTGTCAAAGCCCATGCCTCTGCGCCATACAGCAGGACTGGGATGATTAGTGTCTTATAAAGAGTTACCTTAGTAGTTCGAGGTAGGCTTTGCTACTCAGTTGCTGTTTAAGCCCATAAACACAACGATTGGCAAGAGTAATTCTTCGTGTGATCTCCCTACTAATGTCATTTGCGGAGTTCACCATAAAGCCTAGGTAGACAAAATCCTTTACTACCTCAAAATTATATCTGTCTATTGTGGCGTTCTGTCCAAGATTCCGATGTTGTGTGTCCTTTTTTGTAGACAGCATATATTTTGGTTTGCTTTCATTGACCCATATTTGCTGCCTAGATCTCAATACTCGGAAATGCCCCATTGACGGCCCGCTTCCGATTATGCTAATGTCATTGGCTTAAGCGAGTAGTTGTACAGACTTGTAAAAGATTTTACCTCCGGTGTTGGCTTGTGAGTTTCGTACAATTCTCTCAAGTACTATGTTAAAGAGATCGCATGATAGCGCGTCACCTTGTCTAAGACCTTTCCTGACATCGATGGTGGTGTTCTTACCAACTTTGATGGAGCAGCGAGAGTTCTCGATCGTCAGCCTGCACAAACGGACGAGCTTGGCAGGGATGCCGAGACTAGACATGGCTCTTTAAAACTCGTCTCTATACATGATATCATAGGCAGCTTTGAAATCGATGAAGAGTTGATGCGTATCGATTTTATATTCATGGGTTGTTTCCAAGATCTGCCGTAGTGTGAATATTTGGTCAATGGTGGACTTTCCCGACTTGAAACCGCATTGATCTATCAGGTTGTTAACGATCGGGTTTAGGCGTTCACATAATACGGCAGATAGGATCTTATATGCGATGTTGAGAAGACTTATACCCCTATAGTTGGCGCAGTTCAGAGGGTCTCCTTTCTTCAGGGTTTTCGGCCAATATTTCTAGTTGTTGTTGCTCCACCTGCACGATATTGGTTCTTCACATCATAAACTTGTCCCAGAAGCTCAAATTTCTGAACCAATTTAACAATTACTACCCCAGAAGGTGCTTCGCGTCGACCGAGGAATCTTCTAACTTTTCGAATTGTTCCAGTGAATGTTTGTAGTGAATTTTAAGAATTTCAATGCGTTGATGAAGCGATTTCATTCCATTTGAATTAGTTATTTAATGTCTTATCTGTCAGAAAATGACAGCACATTTTATGACAGGTGGCGGAATAGCGGACTACTCAAAATAAAACCTTCAAAACAAAATACTCAAATTAGTACGTATCTATTTAAAAAAAAAAAATCGAAATATTGTAACGGGAGTAAAATTACGATGAGAGGAGTACGGGAGTAGAGTGCATGAGAGGGGAGTACGAATACTCCCTTAGTAGTCACTTCGGCAGCCCTGACGTAGAGTACGAAGAGGCCAGAAGAAATCAATATGCAGAGAAAAATAAAAGCATACTCGGAGGTTCTAACTCGAAAACTAGCGGAAATAAGAGACAGCCAGTCTGGATGTTAATAAGAACACTAAACGGCGCAAAATTCGGAAGAGGCATTCAAATTAAAGCAAATACATTAGCTGCCAACTTCGAGAATTTTTTAACCCGAGCATCAGTTCTAACCAAATACAATATGCCGTCCATTTGGACCGTTTGATCACATTTCAGGAAGTCATTAAAGTTGTGCGACGCTGCAATCTTAAAAAAACAGCTGGGGAGGATCACATACCCTATGAATTCTTTAAATACGCGACAGAACTGTTAATGGAACATCTTATAGAAGTATACTTGTACAACTTCATTTTGAACAGGGATCAAGTACCAATAAGTCTAAAAAAAAAACCTAATATTTCCGCTGTTCAAGAAAATAGACGCAAGCGATGCAAATAATTATAAAAGAATATCGTTTCTGTACTCCCTGATGAAGATTTTCGCAGGCGCAATCTTAGAACGCTTAGAAACCTTACCGGAGCTACTTCGACATATCTGAAGCTGAGGTCTGTAAGGATTTTCAATACTACGTCAGGGTATTGAAAAAGAGATGGTGGCGGATGAACCTTTAATGGGCCAACGGCAGCGCTCATATCCCCGAAGTCGGTGTATCCGGCCCCTCGTCCTAGGGGTTGCTAAAAAAGGATCTGGTCCTCCAGGTTGGGGGTTGTGTCGTCGGGTTAACTTTCCTACCACGTAAAAAACCTTCGGTTACGAAGCAACCAACAGCCTCGGATACGGATGAATTTACTGTTGACGACCCAAGCAAACGTAAAAAGGAAAACGATCTTCGTGTCTGCACGTGGAATGTTAGGTCCCTCTACAAACCACGTGCAGCCGAACAACTTGCGGAGGCCCTAGAGTGTCTCAAAGCAGACATTACCGCCATTCAAGAAGTGCGATGGGATGGGCCGGACAAAAGGAGTATGAAAAACTGCGACATCTGCTACGGCGATTGCTACAGACAAAAAGGACAGCGTCTATCCGGGTGCGGATTTGTTGTTGGAGGCAGACTTAGGCAAGAAGTCTTGAGTTTCCGGCATGTGAACGAGCGCCTTATTACTATCCGTATCAAAGCTAAATTTGCCAACATTAGCCTAATATGCGTTCACGGCCTTCCTGAGGAGAAAGACGACGCGACAAAGGACGACTTCTACCAGCTCTTGGACAAGACGTATGAGCAATGCCCTAGCCACGACATTGAAATTATCCTAGGTGATTTTAACGCAAAGCTAGGAAGAGAGGACGTCTTTAGTAGCGTGGTCGGAAGGCACAGCCTGCACGACAACACATCCGACAACGGACTCAGGCTAATCGACTTTGCAGCGGGGCGAAACTTTGTCGTAGCTAGTACGCGGTTCCCACGTCTCGACATTCACAAAGGAACATGGCTCTCCTTTGATCGAAAAACTGTCAACCAAATCGATCACATTGCGATCGACGCAAGGCACTCTTCCAGTATTCTGGGTGTCCGGACTTTCCGAGGAGCCAACGTGGACTCGGATCACTACCTAGTTGTAGCCAAGGTACGGATGCGGATATCCAGAACGGAGCGAAATCAACGAAATACTGTGAGGAAATTTGACCGCCAGAACCTTTGCCGATCGTGTTTCTTCTAATCTCAATATAAGTCCTATGCCGCCAGCAGCAAATGCGGAAGACCAGTGGCAACGTTGCCAACAAGCCATCAGAGATGCCGCCTCTGATGTACTGGGTTTCTCTCGCCCACCACAACGAAACCCCTGGTTTGATGAGGAATGCCGACAAGCACATGCAGCTAAACAAGAGGCGTACAAAGCGGCGCTGCATAGAAGGACTAGAGCTGCTTACGAGCTTTACATGCGCAGGAGAAAAGAGGAACATCGACTTCTCAGAAAGAAGAAAAAGGAGCATGAGAAGCGCTCGATCGAGGAGATTGAGAGACTCTATTGCAGGAATAATGTTCGAAAATTTTACCAAAGAGTAAAAAGAACATGCCAGGGTTTCAAAGCCAGAACAGAAGCCTGCAGGGACGAAAATGGTAACATAGTAGTGGAATCGCAGTCGCTGCTGAGGATATGAAAGGAACACTTCTGCAGACTGCTAAACGGCGATGATGACCAATATTCCGCTGTCAGGCAGAATGAGCCATTCAACAGTGACGATGGCAGTCAAGATTCCCGTCAACCCGATCAGAATGAAGTGAGGATAGCGATATCTAAACTCAAATCCAACAAAGCTGCTGGAGCCGACGGCCTTGCCGCTGAACTTTTCAAGGCAGGAGGAGATGAGTTGGTAAGGAGCATGCACCAGCTCATCTGTAAAATCTGGTCGGACGAAAGTATGCCCGATGAATGGAAGCATCGTTTGCCCGATCCTGAAGAAAGGAGACCCTCTGAACTGCGCCAATTACAGAGGTATAAGTCTCCTCAACATCGCATATAAAATCCTGTCTGCCGTATTATGTGAACGCCTAAAACCGATCGTCAACAACCTGTTGGTCCTTATCAGTGCGGTTTCGGGCCGGGAAAGTCCCCCATTGACCAAATATTCACACTACGGCAGATCTTGGAAAAAACCCATGAATACAAAATCGATACGCACCACCTCTTTATCGATTTCAAAGTTGCCTATGATAGCGTGTATAGAGACGAGTTATACAGAGCCATGTCTAGTCTTGGCATCCCTGCCAAGCTCGTCCGTTTGTGCAGAATGACGATGGAGAACTCTCGCTGCTCCATCAAAGTAGGTAAGAACATCACCGAACCGTTCGATGTCAGGAAAGGTCTTAGACAAGGTGACGCGCTATCATGCGATCTCTTTAATATAGTACTTGAGAGAATTGTACGAAACTGACAAGCCAACACCGGAGGTACAATCTTTTACAAGTCTGTACAACTACTCGCTTATGCTGATGACATTGACATAATCGGAAGAACTCAGCGGGCCGTCAATGGGGCATTTACGAGTATTGAGACCGAGGCAGCAAGGATGGGTCTAGCGGTCAATGAAAGCAAAACAAAATATATGCTGTCTACAAAAAAGGACACACAACATCGGCGTCTTGGACAGAACGCCACAATAGACAGAATTACTCTTGCCAATCGTTGTTTCTATGAGCTAAAACGGCAATTGAGTAGCAAAGCCCTAGCTTGAACTACTAAGGTAACTCTTTATAAGACTCTAATCATCCCAGTCCTGCTGTATGGCGCAGAGGCATGGGCTTTGACAAAACCGGATGAGGATGCCCTTGGTTATTTCGAGAGAAAAGTTCTTCGAGCAATCTTTGGTCCCATCTGCATAGACGGTGAGTGGAGGAGAAGGTACAATGCCGAACTATACGGCCTGTACAAGGACATCGACTTAGCCAGAAGAGTTCACATACAGCGACTAAGATGGCTGGGTCATTTAGAGCGGATGGAGCCCAACCTTCCCGCTAAGAAAGTCTTCGAATCCACCCCGGATGGACGGCGCAGTAGAGGACGACCTCGCGGTAGGTGGCGCAAACCTCAACTAACTTGTCGTGCGCAACTGGAGGCAGCTGGCTCGTGCTGGCTGGAGAGGTTTGTTAGTTAAGCCCCAGGTCCACCCCGGACCGTAGCGCCATCTAAGTAAGTAAGTAAGTAATCTTCGAGCGCTTCACGGAATAGATACGACGAAGTAATTTACTTAGCGAGTATCAAGCATGTTTCAGAAAAGGTTATTAGACAGTGGACAATATATTCACACTAACAAGCATTGCCCAGACTTACCTTGACAATGGAAGCAAATTATTTGTCTTCTTTGTTGATTTCAAGGCGGCATTTGACTTTAGCGACCGGAATGCTTTATTCTAGGTATTTCAAGAAAAATGCTGAAGATTATCCAATGTGTGTACGACGAAACCATGACCGCAGTTTGGGACGGGGAAGATTATCCAGCTGGTTCCAGTCAAAAATCGGAGTAAAACAGGGCTGCCTTTTGAGTCCACTCCTATTCTCGATGTTCGAAATTTGTCCCGGAGGAATTCTGTTCAACGGACTCATCATTAAACTTCTCCGTATGCTGATGACATAGTTATATTAGCGGAAACTGCAAACATGTGCAAATTATGATAAACCGGGTACAACTATACAAACAATCCGAAAATAATGGTATTTCGCAATGGCACTGGAGGGTACGCAAATGAAGAAAGATAGACCTTGGAGAATGAGGAATTAGAAAAGATAAAAAGCACAAATATCTCGGGCTGATTATTAATCCGCATCTGTCATTCAAAAAACATCTTCAAGGAAAACTCAAGGATGCAAAGATAGCAATCAATTGTAATTGGATGGGTATACAGAGAAAAACATTGTTACAAGCGCAAAGTATAAACTCTTTGAGGCTGTTATGAGGTCCATCATGTGCTATGTGGCGCAAGTTTGGAGAATCTTGCAGTACGAAGAAGAAGAGAAGTTACTGCCATATTTCATCAAGAACATTTTCAGATTACCTGATAATACGCCAAACTACATGATCCATTTGGAAACTGGTCTACCACATGTTTACCCAAGTCATCGGGCTCCGAATGTTTTGGTTTCACACTTGCAACACCAGAAACTACAATTCTTTAAAGAATATCCCAGGCTGGGAAGCCAGCACAATGTTCTGATAATGGAGGAAGACACTTCGACCTGAGAGAGTACTCATCAAGTGTTATTCAGGAAGATTCAAGAATCCATCTTCTCGAAATATACAGAGAAGGCAAAGGAAAGTATTACGAGTACAAGGCATTCGTATCGAGTATTGCAACATAACCTTGGTGAAAAAAAACTACATCCACGACCGGTGTAGCCTAGAAGACATTTCTGCTATTTTCAAGACGAGAGGAGAACTTCGGCATCTAGGATATTCGAGATATGAGATGTGTATCCGAGTAAAATAGTACTCGATCAATTTTAAAGGCGGGTAGAACAGAAACATAGCAGAATCGAGTACGTATGCAAGAGAAAACCGGTTGTTGGTTCTATTTCGTTTTGCTACAACAACAACAACAATAAAAAAACAACGACAAATTCTATGCTTATTAATACAGTTACAAACACTTCGACAACTACAAGCCTTATTGCAACAAACGTTACACCTATTTGTAGCACCACTGCATCTACATCAATCACATCCTGCAAAAACTTGTTCCGGATAAAATGCAGCAGCCCAACCATAAGACGAAAGATGTTCCTAACAAGCAATCTCATCCCAAAAAAGGAATAAAAAAACAAATATTTGGCGAAACAGCTCTTTAAATTTTTTTTTTTTTTTTTTCCGAGGGTTGGTGAAAATTTTTCCATAGACACTAAGAGAATAGCAAGCGCGTGCTCATAGTAGTGTCAGATTCTTACTGACTAAAAAAACACCACCCTTCGATATAAATTTGTTAGATATCGCAACTAAGTAATAACTTATCAAGCAATTTTTCTTTCACGAAATAAAAACGTTTGGCAGGTTACTTTCCACTGAAAGATCCTGCATGTTCCGCAATCTAAACGCGGTTTATCATTATCTCGCCAAGTCGAAGGGTTTCGTCCTTTGCAGTCGGCGCAATAAATTGCTCTCATCCAATATTTGTAGGACTGTATTGTTGACATGTCCGATTAGTCGGTTTTTATGCTTTCTCGCGAAGCTTCTAGTTTCAGCTTCGATTGTCGGAATTCCGAGATCCCTGTGGATATCGTCGTTTCTAATATACCACGGTGCTTGGACAATCTCTCTTAGCACTTTATTTTGAAAAGTTTGTAAAATATTGGCATTTGTTTTCTTGGTACAACCCCAAAGTTGTATATCGTAGGTCCACACCGGCTTTAGCACTTGCTTGTATAAAAGCAGTTTGTTCTCAGTACTGAGCTGGGAATACTTTCCGAGTAACCAGTACATTTCGCTATATTTGATTTCGAGTTCTTTCCGTTTCATTATCACGTGCGAATTCCATTTCAGTCTTGCGTCGAGTGTCATTCCCAGGTATTTGGCCTCGTTTGCAAAAGGTATTCGGGCCGAGTTTAGGAAAATTGGCAAGTTATTAGTTTTCTTGTAAGTGAAATTCACGTGAACGTTGAGGGCAATCCGCCAGTCCCTCGTCCATTCATTTACTTTGTTTAGCGCGTTTTGCAGTTTTTCAGTCGTTTCTTCGATTGTTTTACCTACTGCTAGGATAGCGGTGTCATCGGCAAACGTAGCAAGGATAGTGCCATCTTCTTTCGGTATATCTCGAGTATATAACAGATAGAGAAGCGGCCCAAGAATGCTTCCTTGTGGTACGCCGGCAGAAATTTCTTTGAGCTGCGAGTATTCGTTTCCATGTCTAACACGAAAGAGTCTATTCCCCAGATATGATACTAGAATATCGTATAAGCACACAGGGAGAACTTGTCGTAGTTTGGATTTCAAGCCATCATGCCACACCTTATCAAAGGCCTGCGAGACGTCAAGAAATACGCTTGAGCAAATCTTTTTTTCTTCAAGTGCTTTCTCGATTACGTCAGTAATTCTATGCACCTGGTCAATCGTCGAATGCTTACTTCTGAACCCAAACTGGTGGTCAGGGATAAGATTATTTTCGTCTATAACGGGTTGGAGACGCCTTAGTAATATCCTCTCGAAAATTTTGGATATGACTGGAAGAAGCGAAATTGGTCTATACGATTTTACCTCATTTGGCGGTTTTCCTGGTTTTAAGACCATTATTACTTCCGCAACTTTCCATTGGCTCGGAACGTGTTTTAATCTGAGCGCAGCATTTACAATATAGAGAAGCTTAATCAAAGCTTTTCTAGGTAAAACTTTGAGAATTTCTCCCGTGATTAAATCATAACCAGGAGATTTCTTAGGTTTCAGAATCTCGATCTCATTTTTGAGTTCCCTAAGCGTTGCACTTGTGAGTGTTAAATTGCCAGATGGTAAATCCGGCCTATTGGCGTTATCGTAAACCACTTGACTATCGTATGGTTTAAAGGTTTCTTCCAGGTGGGCCGCAAAGACGTCCGCTTTTTTTTTATCTTCCCTCGCCCATTCATTTTGATTCAATTTAATTGGCGGCGCGGAGACTTTGGGCCTTTTGGTGCCTTTTATGGCTTTTCAAAGTGAATAATTGGAATCATTTTTCGCTGTTAAACTTTCAAGGTAAGAGCCTATTGCACGATTCTTAAAATCTTTAATAGTTTTCTTCAACAAATTGCACAGACGATTCAAGTGTGTTTTATGCTGCGGAGCACGACTCCGTTGCCATTTTTTACGCGCTTTTCGTTTTTCCTTGACCAATTCTTTTATTTCCGGAGGATATCGTAAGCCGTATTTGTCCGGCGTTTTCCTTGGAATGGGAGTATTATTCCAAGAGGCGAGCTGTACGATCTCGACGAAGCGATCAACTTCAACCTCAAGTTCATAGGGTGTCGTAAGTGGAACGCTCAGTTCAACATTGTCTTCAATTTCGTTCCTAAAACCTTCCCAGTTAGTTGTTCTACCAGTTAATCTCGCTGGTTCTAGGTTATAGACTAGTTTTTCGCTCAATGTCAAAATAATTGGGGAATGATCAGACGACAGATCAAAACTCTCTTTGACTTTTATATGGTTGGTAGATATTCCTTTCACAACGAAAAAATCTATCAGATCAGGTATTTTTGAAGTATCAGTTGGCCAGTAAGTCGGTTTACCCGTCGAATGGAAATCGCAATTGTACTCCATACCTGCCCGATAGAGCATTCTACGTTTTTTCGAACTGTATCTTGAGCCCCAGAACGTGTGTTTCGCATTAAAATCGCCGCCAATAATGAAATTAGGCTTAAGCGATTCAAACATGTTAGTAAAATCACTTTTTTCAAACGCGAAACGCGGTGGACAGTAGATAGACGAAATTTTAAGAGTACGCTGACTATTTTTAACTCGAATCGTGCACAGTTGCAAAGTTTCAAGCTCTATCTTTAGGTCTTTCGATTGCTCGATACATTCTTTAATAAGCAAGGAAGATCCGCCTCTCGCTTTTCCCGAAGGGTGACAAGCGTGGTAATCATTATAGCCTTTTATTTTTAAATGCGATTCCTTTTTGATGTGGGTTTCAGAAATCAAGCAAATATCAATATCTTTTTGGCGCATAAATATTTCTAATTCGTCAAGTTTTTGCAAAAGTCCGTTTGCATTCCAAGTACATATTTTCAACATTCGTTTGTCATTCATGTTCTAGTTAAAGTGCGCGTTTTCTGTGAATTATTTTCAAGCTTAACCAGCCTATCGAGAATAATTTTATTTATTTTGCCTTGTTCTTCAAGTTTCGCGAGAATAACTGAGAAAACATGAGAAAAGGGGTCGGTCGAAATTTCAAGGTTTTTTGGTTTTTCGGAAGCCACGGCCTGAGCATAAGACTGCATTGCTGCTGTCCGAGGGTCATTACCCAGTGGCTTTTCTAATCTTAGCTTTTCAGTACCGTTTCTTTTAAGCTCTTTAAAGTGCCAGGGCCTAGCTTCTCGCAACCACTCATGTTGTGTGCGTTATATTTTTCACACGAATGAAAGGGACCTACAGTTTAATGCCGAATCCGAACGGCGATTTGAGAAGCTTTTTCGTGACAACAATACTCTCGGATGTTTGTCAGACGTTCGTGAGAGGTGGGACCGTGAAAAAACTCTTCGGTATTTTCTGGGATTCGAAATTGGAACCTCATGCGTAGTGATCCGACACACTAACCACTTACGCCATGGCGCCCACTCACCCTCGCTCAAAGCAACGGACAATACTAAAATATTAAAATATCAGAACGCCTTAAAAAACTACTACGTTAACTCATATAATCAAACATCCACTACCACTCTTCTCTATAGAACTCGAAAACAACGGCAATAACAAAAATATTTACAGCATTACCCATTCACTACACTGTAAAATATCGTTCGAACCAGCACATGAAAAAATACTTATACCCCAATGTATGAACTGTCAGAAATACGGACACACCAAAAATTATTGCACAAAGGAACCAACTTTCGTAAAATGCGCAGAAAAGCACAAGACTATCAAATGCGAACTTGGACCAAACAGTAACGGTGTAAAATGTGCTTTATGTGGAGAAAAACACACCGCAAATTACAAAGGTGAAATATACAAAGCTCTCAAAGTTCAGAGATACCCTGCCTTACGGGAAAAAAAATTAAAACCAACAACGAGAATCCCCGAACTGAAACAGCCGACACACGCGAACCACCTACAAATCACACCCGAACCTATGCACAAGTCACATCGAATGAGGTGGCACTAAGCACACAAAGAACACAAGTGATAAACGAACAAACTAACACAACGACTACATCTCCCCCAAGGTTTGCACAATCTGCATCATATGGCACCACCTTAAATAATCAGAGCACAAACGAACAAACACACACTTTACAGCAAATACATCTGACGATCTCACAGAAATAAAAATCATGATGAAGCAACTCATAACACAAATTAGTAACATGATGAATATCCTTACCCTAATAATGACGAAAATTAATGGACAGATACGATAAAAAATAGTTTATGGAACGCTGATGTTCCACATGCGTTGGAACTGAAACAGTTCGTTAAAGACAATTCTGTTGATATCGCCCTAATTTCAGAAACACATTTCACAAACAAAAGGTATCTTAATTTTTGGAAAATTGACCGGAAAAGTCGGAAAAGTGTATATATAAAAGTAAGACTACGTTTGTTTGTTTCTTTTCGATAAACTTCGAAACTACTTCGCCAATGGACCTCAAACTTAGATATAAAGTATGTTTTAAAGAGAGGAAGGTTATGCACATACTTTACGATAGATGGCGTAAAGCAACAACTTAACAAAATTGACAAATTAAGCAGAAAATAACAACCAACAGAACAATGGAATTTCTCACGCCACACATGAAATATTATCCACACGATAGGATGATAAATAATTTAAGTTTATTAGTGGTTCAATAGAAAAACATACACACGAAAAAAACATCTATTTCATTTCATTAAATGACGTTGCAGCGCACGCAGATCATCCGCTAGTAAATAAATAAATCCATATGGTATATAGGTATAAGAATTGGTGCAACTTGCGCAGTATATTTGTTATGAAGTGAGAAGTGCACGTAAATCAAAAGTTTTCTGATAGATACCGCTGAAGACAAACAATCTCAAACTCAAAAACTACAGCTATTACAACAAATGGCAAGCTGAACTTAAAGCAAGGAAAAATCTGGAAGTAATTGTTATAAGTCTGCAAAGCCAGATAAAAGTTTTAGAAACAAAAGTTTCCCTGTTGGTCTGTACCAATAAATACCCAGTCCAACTAATCCAGCAAGATGGGCAAAAATAATACCTCACAGAGGAAAAAGAGCTTCCACTAGAAACAGAAGGGCATCGGAGAAGAGCAAAAGGCCAACGATAAAACGCAAGACAGAAGAAAGTCCTGAAACGTCTGCAAGAAACCTTGATAATGTGCCTACGGTAAAACACGCAAATTTGCAAGCTAAGATGAACGATAAAAGGCTTGAAAAGGCAACCATTGGTATGAAAAGACAGCCATTACCATCGCCAATAATGATCTCTGGAGTAGACAGATTTGGTGAGTTAAAAAGAATAATTGAACAAAAAACGAAGAAAACATGCAACAATTATTGGAAAATAAATGTCGATGACAGTGACACTTATAGAAAAATCACTGGTGAATTGACGAAAATTAAATTGCAATGGCACTCATATGAAATTAAAGCTACTAAACCATTTAAAGTAGTAGCCAGAGGTCTTAAATTTTTTTTTACAATTATTCCAATTTTATTGGGACTAATCAAAATCAATACAATAATTTTCTGTACATTATAATAAATTGTAGCCGATTTTTAAAGATTATGCCTGGCTAGATAATTAAAGGAATATAGCTTCTTAAGCTTTTCAATCATTATATAAGCATTAATAAATAATAAAAAATGTTCCCATTGTATCTCCCGGCATACTTTAATCAGTTTTTATTAGGACTTAAAATAATGACTAGATAGAAAATACGTTTAAACGAAAACGAAACATTACAAAACAAACGAACTATTGCCATGTGCAATCAATTTAAATATTATTAAAGGTAACGTATCCCTCTGCTCTAGTATACATTTAAAGTTGATTTGCTTATTGGATAATATAAAAGTGCTTATATAATCAAAAACAAGACCAACCGTTAAATTTTCATTAAACCTTTACATACATATAATGCGAGCATGTAAGCGAACCAATTAGATGTGTTTTTTGTTTTTTTACTATGTCGTTTCTTCCGACCATTGGAAATTCAGCCTCTCAAATTAGACCGTGACGCTATTACATAAAAAGGCAGCAAAAGACTTCTACCAACATCATGACGGAGGAATCTTTCATTAAGAAGGGTGAAAGGTAGTAATTATAGTCTAAACTCTCACATTTGTTTGAATGCAACAAAGATTTAACAAGTACATTTGGATGATAGTCTATGCGCTGGAGTTTTCTTAGAGTAAGATTGATAAGGTATGCCATACGAAGTGTTACGTTGCAAGTACTGTAGAGTTGTTTATTTGGATACCATTTCTTATCCGGTCTTCTATACTTTCCACAACAGTCTCTAAGTATTCTTTGTCAAATTGTTCCAATTATTTTGCCGTTGTGGGAGAGATAGTGAGCCATGAACCGAATCCATATGCCAATATGGGTCGTATAAGTATCTTTGTACTTGGGGACAGCGCTTTTGACTGTAACATCTTTGGCTTTTGATAACATTTTTCTAGCATGTTTATTGAAAATAACCCTCTTATGGAAGTATATACCGAAGTAAGTATTTCAATTATGACCGCAGGGTGATGGGGTGGTTATCGATTTGCAACTTCAACATTTTGCTTTCTTTCACAGCTAAGCGATGCCCTTTTCCACTTGCATTGCGAAAACAAGTTATGCCACATTTCTCTGTGTTTATTTTGATGCCCCATTTTTTAAAGCAGCCCAACAGCAAAGGAAGCTTTCCACCGATTTTATTAAGAGCTTTTTGAGGTCTCGCGTCGCTAGCAAGTATTAAGTTATCGTCTGCATAGAAGATTTCACCAAATTCTCTATCAGCATCTGCTATACTTTCACATGGAAAATCATAAAGAAATATGTTAACCCTTCTGTCAATGAGTAGGTCTGGCTAGACCTTTTCCATTTTCAAAACGATTTTTCCTAATTGATTGTGTAGCTATCTTTACCAAATTTCCTGACTTTGTCAGCGTACATATTTTTAATGCTTTAGAGTGGACAATAAATTGTAAATCTAAGGGGGTGAGAAAAAAAAAAGTTTTTCTACAACAACCCCTAGAATCAATGGAATAGGTCTAGCCAGACCTTGCTACATATTGTATGGAGAAACGTATTTATTTTACATTTCATCCGAAAAAAAACTCTTTTTACCTAAGTCCGCCAAGTAATTATTAGTTTTGTGTAGTGCAATATATATAAACAAATTAATTTATTACGGTATTTTGCAAAAATATGCAACTGCCTCGAGTTTTCCACTAATAACTTATGTTTATGACGTATGCAGGCCATTGGGTCACTTGAACATTCCGTATTTGATTGTAAATCGTTTATTGCCTACGACTTCCAGATAATTAGATCATAAGTGAATTTTACAGTTAGTTATTTTTGTTCAGTTTGTGGGTATATATGAGTGAAGCAATATAAGCGATAAAATACAAAGGAAAACCAGATTTGCATGCACTGCCTGCGAAGAGCCTGTCTATTTACGACACAGTATTTAGTTACATAAATGCCATAAATGCGTAAATCAAGAAAATACTTCGTAATATTAATGTTATGTAAAAATAAACCTTAAATTAAAAATAAAAATAATAACATGTCCAAAATAACAAAAAAAAACTTCAATTAATTCATTGAGTTCCATCAATTTTCATACAAAATGTATGAAGGTCCAGCCAGATCTATTCCATTGATGGGAAGGTTTTAAAACATCCATTGACAGAACGGTTAAACAGAAGCGATCCCAGAATGGACCCATACCGAATACCCAACAAAATTGGGAATGATTCTGAGTACTCAAAGTATATAGTTATTTTTTCAAACAATTTTCCTATATTTGAGAGTAAGAATATGGGACGAAACTCTATGATTTCTTTAGCGGACCTTTTTTTGCTACTGGCAAAAGTTTGGCTTTTTTCCAGATTGTAGGGAAATATCCGTTATTTATACAATGGTTGAATAAGGAAGACAATATTAAATCGAGCGTATGACAGCATTTTCTTAAGATGAAATTAGATATCTCGTCTATACCTGATGAACGCTTGTTATTAACTCTAAAAAGCTGTACATTACCCGGAGTGGTTAAAGGTGGTTTATTAGGGTTGACGGAAAGATGAGATGGCGAAAAAGTTGTGATAGGGATATCATTATGACTGGTACAAAATTCTGTAACAGTGGAGAGCACTTCGGTGGCTAAATTGTTATCGAATTTGGATATTTTTTCCGAGTTAACATAGGAAAAAAAGTCTTTAAAAGTATTGAGCGTAGTCTCAGTATCCACTAGCTCCACGCTATAATGTGTCAGTACGTCTTTTGAGATATCCGTACCAAAAAAAGTTCTTCCCGTTATTCCATCGATCCCTCTAAATGCTTGGGGAGAAGGTCTTATTCTCTGCAATCTTGACATGAAAGTGGAATTGATATCTGAGTTTATTCTCTCACTTATTATTGATGATGCTGATGTATTTCATTCTTGACGATAACTCACGATATTCGTGATTTATTCTATTCAGTTGTCTGTGATAAATTCTTTTTAGTTTTCTGAGCCAATTGATCTGTTTAATTGTAAGACGGGAGATGTTGTTGTACTTAGATTGTTTAGGTTGGCATATTACCGAGCTAGAATCTATACTTGTTATCAGCGATGAATTCATTTCGCCTATGAGTGCATATATTTCTGCATTCGATAGCTTCTTTCCAGTCCGAAAACTTCCCAGTCTGTGCTTTTAAAGATTCTGTAGGAAACAGGAGGTTACAACAGAGGTGAGAAGTTACCGATTGTTATCTTAATGGAAATTTCATAGTGATCAGATATTGTAGGAAATGTCGAGCATAAGTTATTGTTAGCTGTACTGTTCAAACAGGATGAAAGCAAAAAAAAAAAATCGAATACGGAAGAAGAACGTGGGAATGTTGGGCTATTAGGTGGAATCAGATCAAGATTTAAGAAGGGACTGTTGAAAAACCAATCATCGATTTTGAGTCCATTTCCGTTGTG
Source organism: Brachypalpus laphriformis (assembly GCA_945910035.1). Lineage (NCBI taxonomy): Eukaryota > Metazoa > Arthropoda > Insecta > Diptera > Syrphidae > Brachypalpus > Brachypalpus laphriformis. The sequence goes on along the minus strand of OX246753.1, from coordinate 216,387,833 downwards.
TACACTATCTGCCCAGTGTTGGTGACGAGCATTAAAGTCCCCCCCCCCCCCCCCCCCCACTCTCACCCCCCCACCCCCTCACTTCGGCCAAAATTGGCTGATTTTTATTAAAAGTTCTTTAAATGGGATGATAAATAAATTTTCCGATTCATTAAGGAAGTCGCTTAAATTCCCAATTTGTTCAGACTGCTTGTTTGCCTGTCTATGTGCTTTCGGGTATACTTCGTTGGATCTAATTTTTGGCATGCCTGCAAAGGAGACTTGTGGCCCAATAAGCTGATTAACTGTTTTATGTCCATTTCTTATGTAAGATTTTTTTTCCAATTTCGCATTATAGGACAGGGCTTTCTTTCTTTCTTTATATTTTATATATGATAGGCAGGTAAGATCACTAGGTGCATGGCCTGATTTATTGCAGTTAATGCATTTAAGTTCTGAAACTTCCGGATTTGTTTCCCTACAATTTTTGTGAGACTCAATACAGGACTCTGAGTCATGCTTTTCTCCACAGAGAACGTATCGACTACTATAGGCGCAACAGTCTCCCGTATGACTAAGGCGTTGACAGCGATAACACCTTACGACTACCCTATTATTTTTCCTTTCCCAGTACACCCTTTGATGCAATAAACTTCTAATATTTAATCAATTTTTGATGGATTCTCCGACCTCTAATTTTATTACAAAAATATTTAATTCAACATTTTTGGCTTTTGTTCTAGCTTATCTTATCTTACTAACTTTCACATTTGGTGCGGATTCCTTCAGAGCTTTACGAATGCTTTCAATAGGTGTATCACCATCAATACCTTTTAGAAGTAAAGAAGCCTTTTTTGTCTCTTTAGGAGAGAAAGAATATGCGCCTATACCTGTCTCGCGAAGTTGATTAATAATTAACCCATGCACGCTCGCACTATTTACATAGACCTTGGTCTTATGATAACCTGTATTAACGAACTAATGCTGAATATCCGAAACATTACATTCGGCTGCTGCTAATTTAATTAAATCAGTAAATCAAAGTAATGTGTAATTAGCACCAAAAATAAAAATAGATGGGCAAAAACAATTTTGCTTGATTTATTCAATTCATTACTATTATTGTAGGAGGTTTTTGCCTTTTAGAAGAATTCTTGCTTGGGGAATCACTCACATCGCTCAATAAAGAACAGTTGTCCATGTTGTCCAGGTTTGCTAGTGGTGCGAATGGATTGTTGTCAAGGGAAGATTGATGACCCATAGCATGGGGATGTCCAACGCCGTCGTCAGGTTGCCGATGACTGCAATCTGCATCTGTAATCATCTAGCTCAGCACTTTTTGGTTTATCCACCCAAGGTGTGACCCAATTTTTCAATTAGTGCCCTCGAAAATTATTTTTTATTTTTTTCGTTTGTATTTCCTATCGTGATACTGACCTATCCCACTTTCAATTTAATTTCTTAATTATGGCTAATATCTGTGGAAATGCAAGTTTTTCAAGTGAAATAAGCAACGTTGAACTGATTAACTGCAGTGGCCTCTGTGGCAAATCCTTTCACCCTCTATGCACCGGACTATCTAAACGATCTGCGACTAATGCTAAAGAATATCTGAAGAACTTTGTTTTTTACTGTGATGAATGCAAAGTGATCACCCTATTCCATGTCTTGCTCGTGATCAAGTGCCAAAGTGACTCTATGAACAACTTGCTTGCGTTCCATAAAAACTTTTTTAAAAGGATGCTCGAGCTTTCGTCCAAGTTCGATGACGTGATTAAACGTGTCGAGGATCTTAATAAAACTGTTGAGTCCTGTGAAGTTACACGTAAGCCATTGCTCCAAAACATTGAAAAATAATTGAAACTAATCAGTGAAATCGATCACAAACTCCCTTGTGAAAATCTCACCAAATCGAGTCATTTTGATGACCTTAGGCGTGAATTTTTATCTTACTCCCAAGCAATTAAATCCAGCATTTGCAAGAGTATCAACTCCCTGCGCTCCGATATCGAAGTCCGTCCGTTATAACTTCATCGTCTCCCGGCCAACCCGATCCACTTTTTACCGAGCTAGTAACTACGATGGAGAGTATCAGCAACCAAATACTACCAACTCAGCTTATCATTAGTGATATGGGTAAAATGCGGGTGATCAACAGCAAAATCGATGACGTACAACCATCCTGTAAGGAACTGCATGTGCTATACAACACATGCCTACTCACTAAACCCAAAACCGGTTCTAATTCTCCTCCAATGATCCAATAACCACCCGCTTAACCAGCCGCTCAAGTTATTTCAACTTTCGCTATCACTCTACCTTCCAACGATGGATCACAGAGTCTCCCATCACCACCTCGCCTCATTAAGCGACTGGGAGCCTTTTGGACTCCATCCTATTAGAATGAAAGGGTGGAGAAATTAAACAAAATCAATCTATCGACCTTTGCCGCGAAACTTACTTCTCGTCACGCCGGCTCTTCATGGTTACGAAATTTCTTTCAACATAGGTTTAGTTTCACAATTAAAAATTGCCACAAAATCTCACTAGCAAATTCCGGTAGGTTTAGCACTTTCAAGTTCACGATGCCCTCAATATACATATGACTAGTTATTTTCGAGCCGCATTGACGATGCGTTAAATTCATGCGATTTGTGCTTTAAAAAATGGATTGCCAAGACCAATGATCGTAGCCTAAACTTAACGATAAATCTAGGTCCAAGCCTAAGCCAAATCCTTACCCTAACCGGAGTTTTAAAACTAAATTTTATTTTTTATTTTTTTCTCACGAATAATCCAGTTTCCTTCTCTTCCTTCAAGAAAATCCTACCTCTAATGTTACTCTCAATCCTAAACGTAACCACATCTCTTCCAACCTAACACCTGCTCCCGCCACTTCTTCACAGCAAACTTCTTCCAACACTAAAACCAAGTATTATAATTTCTAACACTCCTATATTTTTAACCCTAAACTATCTCCACCGTCATCCTCCGTTGGCAACCCAACCGCCCCCAATAGCGGTTCCAACTCTATTAAAGTAGCTTCCTCCGATGCTGCATCTATCTTTCTGGATCCAATGATTTCTCCTTCGGTTAAATTAACTAAGCAATTAGTTGATCAGAGCGACGATGACCGTTACGTAATATCTCGCTTGAAAAGATCGTAAAATCTACGCGAATATTCGCCTCTATCCGGCACAACAAACCTAATTCCACTTGTATCGATGGTAAAGCAAAAACTAACATGATGGTCTCAATCGACCAGGATGGTTTTCCTTCTAATCCTTAAAAGTTAAGGCAATTATTCATTCGTTTTCATGAGTGCTTCGAAATCTCGCCCACTGATGTCTCTAACGATCTCTCTTCATTTGCTTTTTATGTTTGCTCAAAATGGCTATCCTACCTTCAGAGATCGCGTAAAAACCTGCGACAGCTCCTATCGACTAACGTATTTTCGTTCCTAATTGCTTAACGCCATGCCCCACTAGCGTAGATAATACCAGCACCGTTAAACACTTATCCATTTACTACCAGAACGTACGCGGTTTGGGCACCAAAACCTTCACTATGTATATAATACATATACAGTGCTGGAAATAAGTATACAAATTTAAATTTTTTTTAAATAATTCAAAAACAAAAGGTGCAACAAATTGAAATCCATTTGTTATCGTAAATACTTCTTACATTTTTATTTGTAGAAAAAATGAATTGAATTATTAGCCGTGCTGGAAAAAAGTATAAAAATTTTGCATTTCTTCATGACCTGCCGGTATAAAAGTAATTTTAAATGAAATGAAAAAGCTGCAATCAGTCTTTTTTAAAATTAAAAAAATAATAACTCGTTTTTATAGTCAATTTTTCTTCCATTTGATTTAATTAAATTGAGAAGACGACGAGGTATGCTATCAACAAGATTGTTAAGTGTGTCGTTGGTTATATCATTCCAACAATGATTCTCTGCTTCAATTCAGCAATAGTTCTAATTTCTGACTTTTCCTTATCATAGACATTTATTACAAGACTTGTCCAAAGATTCTCTATGGGGTTTAAATCCGGACTCAGCGCAGGCCGGTCCAGTAATTGGATGTCAAAGCCACGAAACCAATCCATAGTTGATCCTGCAGCATGGATCGGGGAATTATCCTGTTGGAAGATGATGTCTTGATCTCCAGCAAATGACATAAACGACAATAGGTAATGTTCGAGCATATTTTGGTAGTCAACGGCTTGAGCCTTCCACTTAAAAATGCGAATTCCGATTTCAGGTTGGTTTTAAATGCTACCTAAATCATGACAGATTCACCCCCGCTGTCCCTGAAAGAATTTTCTTATCGCGTCGCAGATCATGGCAGTAATAATTAAACCCATAAGGCCTGTCCAAATTAAATTTTTTCTCATCACTAAAAATAATGTGAGTCCATATTTCTGGCTTTTGGACAAACTTTTCTGCAAATGAGAGACGAGCAGTTTTGCGTACTGCTTTTAGGAGTGGCTGTAATTGAATTTTTTCATATTTTAAATAATCGGCACTTTCTAACCACATTCTTACTAGTCTGAAAGTGTAATCCAAGTGGAATCGCTCAACTAATTTTGCGGAAGAGATTCGGGTGTGTGAGATTTCAATTAGAACCAGTCTTTTAGTTCCCTCCTTAATTTTTTAGGCCTGCCGGATCTTTCTTTGCTCCCAAAATTTTTCATTCCACTTAAAGAAAAGTACAAATAACACTCGGAGACCTTCCTAATTTAATCCCGATATCTTTCTGTGACAATCCTGCTTCTTTAAGGTCCAAAATGCGTTGCTGTTCAATATCACTGAGATGACGTCTTCGTGGCATAATGAACTGTTGTTTGTTACCAGTTTTGGATCAATCATTATTTTTATTAGGTTTTAATATGGTACCTTGAAAATCTTACACAATTTTGAACTCGATTTGACTCGCTATCACGTCTTACATACTCAACTGATCTGAACTAAATGCGAATTTGTATACTTTTTTCCAGTAACATTTTCGCATTTGGGATATTTTCTGAAGCACCGTTACTTGAAATTAGCCAGCGCATTTCCATAAAACAACAATATAGTCCACACGAAAAATAGTGTATGTTACCGGCAATCTGTATAATCCGGTATTCTATACAATACCTAGGCAATGCATAGAATACCTAAAACGTTTAGGTAATAGATGAAATATCATTTATTTTATACTTTGCAGTACCGAATGCGCAACCGACGAGAACGGGAAAGGGGAAGACGTGCGAGCAGGCAGTAAACTCCGTGCGACGCGAGCGAGAGGACGTGCGCAGCGTGTATTAAGCTCATGCGTAACGAAGTACTATTTTTCTTCACTTTTGTTCTGTTTAAAAATGGAGACCGATCAACAAGTCTCTCAGATGAGAGAAAGATTTTGTTCACAATTGCGAATTAAAAGAGAAGCAGCAAATACTAAAAATTGCACGTTTATTGACGATAAAGAAATACAAAATGCAAAAAGAAGTCTCTCCTAGATTACTGGTTATTGAAGCATTATGATTCTATAACTGTTGGTCAAAAACATAAGTTGATATTTCCTGTGAATACTCCTAATAACAATACTAAATACTACGTCGGTGATAGTGAATTATTCCAAGTACTTCACGATACACATCAGAGTATCGGCCATGGAGGACGACATCGAATGCTGAAGGAGCTTTCTGCACGATACAAAAATATAACTCGCCATGACATTGCAACTGTGCCAACCGTGCCAGCAAAAACAAAAAGGAATAAAAAAAGGGATGGTCGTCAAGCCCATACTTTCATCCGAATTTAATTATCGCTGTCAAGTAGATTTGATTGACTATCAATCTCATCTAGACCGGGAATATAAATTTATAATGGTCTACCCGGATCATCTAACGAAGTTTGTGATATTAAGAGCACTTAAAACAAAACGCGCGGAGGAAGTAGCGTACAATTTACTGGATATTTTCACACTGATTGGTGAACCAGCAATCTTACAATTTGACAACGGTAGAGAATTTTCAAACCAAATTGTAAGTAGTCTTAAAAGATACTGGCCGACTTTAAAAAATGTCCATGGCAAGCCTAGAGATTCCCAAAGTCAGGGGAGTGTCGAACGAGCAAACCAGGACATCGAAAACATGCTAAAATTTTGAATGCAAAATAATGAACGTTGGGGTGATGGTCTGCGAACACCTTACGAAGCTCTTTTCGGATCTAAAATAATAGTTGGTATATCTTTGCCTCTCGATGATATTTACAACCTGGAAAGTGAAGAGGATCTAGAAAATGTTATTAAGACATCACCAAGTATTCCCATTGCTTCAGAATCCCTAATAATAGATCCAGTTTGGACACAAAATCAACCTCTAGAAGCTCAACATCAACAAAGCCCCACCATCGAAAGTTCTGAGTTCCGTAATGAAGCTTCAAATGTTCAAAGTGCGAATGATGAACACACGACTATTTTAAGTTCCGAGATTCTTGATGAGCCTGCAAATGTTGAAGATCTTACTTCAGAGGTAAATGGTCATTTCGTAGCAGAACGTGAGCAATCATTGAGTTCCCCACCCTTGTGCTGTGTTTCCAAGGAGACAACGGGTGCTCATTCGTGTGGAAAATGGAACAGACCTATTCATGCTATTTGTGCTGCTCCGGAAAAAGATATGGTAGAAGGCTATGGTTCTAAAGTTGTTTGCCCTTTATGTGCGAAAAACGCCTTAACTGTAAAGAACCGTATCAGTTCCAAAGATAATTTAACAGACCAAGCTCAGAAAATGCTCAAAACTTCTGAAAAAAATGTCCCCCTGTGCCATTGGGTACCACTGTAAGAATCCCTGTTCCGGAAGTCGACAGAGGTCGCAGTGATGCTCGCAATATACTTACTGTAGTCTTACAAAAAACAGATGACGAACTATACCAACTTGGAACAAAACACGGTGTTGTAAAGACATTGTATTCAAGGCAGCAGTTCACAGTTTGTCATCAAGAATTACTTAAAAAAGAAAATGTCCCTAATCAAGAAAGAAAACTCCGTACAATTGCGAATCTGCAATTTACGGGGACAGGTCAGGGATTTGTACAATGCATTTGCAAAAAACACTGCGATACTAAAAAGTGTTCATGTCTTAAAAGTAAAGTTTTATGCACTTCAAAATGTCACAATAGTTCCTCATGTAAGAATAAATAAATATTTTTTTGCTTATTCAATTTTGAGTAGGCAGTAGACTTTTTATTTTTACGGAATTGTTTTGTTTTCTAAGTTTTCAATACTTATTACCTGATTACTTATAAGCAAATTAGATTATGTTACCTAAGCCAGAAGAATTTATATTTCACGTTAATTTTATTGTCCTTTTCCTTTTTTTAAAGATTATTTAAATGAATAATTTATTGATTATAAAAAAAATATTATCAGTAATGAGTGTTCGTGTCCTAAAAATAAGTTCCTAAGAATAAATAAATATTTTTGAGTGTAATAATTCTTATTTCTACTGTAAAAAAATGTAATATATTACCCTTTTTTTCTATAAAAATTATTTTTAATGAGTACCCTAATTGTTAATTTAAATAAAGTTAATTTTGAGCAAACATAAGGTGTTTTATTTGTCCGTCATTTTACAGGTAGGTAGGTACTTACATAACATTGATAAATACAGACTAAAATCTTTTTACTTTACACATTGCCGGTGGACTAGCAGGTACTCTATACAATCACTGGGAATTGTATACATTACCTAGGTAAAGTATGTAACGGACAATAATATTCATAATATTTCATACATTGCCTGGACGCCCCAGGTATTATATACATTGCCTAGGTATTTTATAAAATACCTGAATTATACGGATTGCCGGTAACATAGACATACTCGTATATAAGTGATAAACTTGATGAACCAGTTGATAAAAAAAAAATTTATTTAATTATTCACTTATGCTGGTTTACAAGTTCACGATTTTAATTGCTACGAGTATAATATATAAAAACAGGCGGCGTCACTGGATGTTGGTGGACTTATGAAGATGTGGGTACTTGGTGCTATTTTCCCGTGTTAAGTTGAATTGACGTATCTGCATTTTTGGCATTTCGAGATAAATGCGGTTTTCTGTTTTTATGTGTAACTTTTTTATGTTTTGATCAATGTCTTTCATAAGTAGTAAAATAGTTATTATTTTTTGAATAAGAATAAAATAATAACCATCCCAAAGATGGCAAAAGTAGCCATATCTCCTAAACGCCAAAAATGTAGGTAAGTCGTTTCAACTTAACACGGCAGTATTCCCTTTTATAGACATTATCGGAAGAACTCAGCGGAATGTCACCGGTGCGTTTGCAAGCATTGAGGCGGAAGTGGCCAAAATGGGTTTAGCGATAAACGAGGGCAAAACCAAGTATATGCTGTCAACAAGAAGGGAAAACCAACACCGACGAATTGGACAAAACGTCACCGTGGGCCGCTATAACTTCGAGATAGTGAGGGACTTTGTCTACCTTGGCTCTGCTATAAACTCGAAAAATAAGATCAGCGCAGAAATCAAGCGAAGAATAACTCTTGCCAATCGCTGTTTTTCCGGGCTTATAAGGCAATTCAACAGTAAAGCCCTATTCCGAACAACTAAGGAGACTCTGTATAAGACCTTGATCATCCCAGTCCTGCTTTACGGCGCTGAAACATGACTTTATTAAAAGAGGATGAAGATATCCTTGGTCGCTTCGAGAGAAAAATTCTTCGTAAGATTTTCGGTCCCGTTTGCGTTGACAGGTTTTGGAGGAGAAGATTCAATCACGAATTATACGAGCTGTACAGCGACATCGACCTAGTCAAAAAACTGCGTATTGGGCGTCTGAGATGGCTAGGACATGTAGAGCGAATGGACACTAACGCTCCGGCCCGCAGAGTCTTCGAATCTAACCCCGAGGGACGACGCAGTAGAGGGAATCATCGCCGTAGGTGGCGCGCACAAGTTCAAGGGGACCTCGACCAACTTGGAGTGCGCAACTGGAGGCAATTAGCTAAAGACCGAGCTAAATGGAGAGGCTTGTTGGTTGAGGCCAGCTGTGAGTGACTTGGTTTGGGTCTATTATTAGATATGTATGTCGATAATAAGTTTCCAAGCTGTGAGTGGCTTGGTTTGGGTCTACTATTGGATATGTTGATAATACGTTCCCGAACTGTGACTAGCTTGGTATGGGTCTATTATTGGATATGTTGATAATATGTTCCCAAGCTGTGCGTGGCTTGGTTTGGTGTTATTGCTAGGCAGCTGACGTCGCATCCTGTTTTCCATAACTCCCCCCTTCCTTCAGGAGACGCTGTCCCAGCTCTCTAAAGCTTTGGATGGCTTTTGAGTCTTCATTGGTCATCTCGTTTTGCTGATGTCTATTTATTGTTGTTCTGGGACATTTTATGTTGCACTTGGTTTTACATTTTAGTATTATATAAACTGTTAGTATTATTATTAGGCAGATGACAATGGTTGTCCAGATGGGACTATGCTTACTTGCTATCTCTATTTTTTTGATAAAAGATATGTTCTTAATTTCTAACGTCATATCGTTTGCTTCTAAATAGTCTGTTATTGTAAAGTTATCTACATGATAGGTCTTCAAATATTTGACTATTAATTGTTTAGGGTTTTCATAGAGTGCTTGGTCAATGGTTACATTTTCTTCAAACTTAACTAGGTGTATCTTTATGATATCGGTAATGATTAATTGTGTGTTCGCCTGACAACATTATAGCTCCGTCTGATATTACTTCTAAATTGTTGTTTTTATCTTTGATCTTAGTACAATTCGTCATTTCTTTATTCAACAAGTCGTTTATGCAAGTGTTGTTACTAAATTTACAAATACTTCTTTTGATTTCTTCTTTAGAATTTTTAATGGATAAGCATTTTTGCATTTAGCCACATACGAGTACGGTTCTACTACTAGTTTACCACCTTTCTTCGCTATTGGAACAACTCTATTCAATTTACAAGATTTGGTTAGTATTAGATATTTAATGTAAGTTACAATTATGTCATTTCTCATTAGTATTTTGAATATAGATACATCCAATAAGTCTGTGATGGTAACATTTTTTCAGTTTTCCATCTGGATTACTTCATTTATTTCCTTGTAATTCAAAATATGTAATACAGTATAACCCGGATTTACGCGATAGGTGGGACCAAGAGATAGCCGTCCGAACTTGTCATAAACCGAATTTGCGCTGCGTACGTAATGTTTTACGGAATTGGAATTGTTATTCCGCACGGAACACGTTCGAACTTGTCGTAAACCGAACACGCCGATGCGCGCGATGATCAAAAAGAAAAACCGCGTATCTCCGAATTCGCGTAAAACGGGGTAGCGTAGGTCGGGGTATTACTGTATGTTTAATTTCTTAAATGTTATCGTATTTATTACATTTTGTAAATTATTTATTATTAATATATTACTTCTACTTATAAATGAGTCATGTTTAAAATTGTTTACTTGTTCCAACATTGCAAATATTTTTTCATTGATAATTCTTTGTTTATTATTATTTTCGATTAATAAGTTTATTTTCTCGTCTACTTCTATCATTTCATCGCGATCGGGCAGTCCTCCTATAAATTTCCAAATACTGCCTATGAAGTCGAGGTTTCTTCTCAGTCTACCTGTAGTTAGTTGTGTCAGTAGAGTCTCTATGATTGTGAAGTCAGTATCGTGTGGTATGTCAGCCGGTTGAGGGTACCTGGTGGCTTGTATTCTGCCGTGTTAAGTTGAAAAGACGTATCTACATTTTTGGCGTTTAGGAGATGTGGCTATTTTTGGCATCTTTGGGATGGTTATTATTTTATTCTTATTCAAAAAATAATAACTACTTTTACTACTTATGAAAGACATTATCCCTATCTCAATGAGTTCGTAGTTATCTTTTGAATCGTCTATTATTTATATTTCAGTAGCCATGATTGTCATTGTCATGAGTATGAGAAGTAATGTGCAGTCCATTGTCTGCGAATAGATAAATTTTTTTATAATTTTCCTACATCGCCATGTCTGGTTGTTGAATGGTTCGTTGGGGTAAAATATATTTTAATTCCGGATCTTTCCGTTGTTGATGTGAATGGAGCGGACGTGAATGTGGGATCTTGGTCACAAACGATTTGTTTGCATTTTGGGAAGGTCTGTAGGATTTCTAATACCTTGTTTTGCAAATCTTGTCTAGTATCCAACATTCTGGTAACTAAAAATTTCAACTATGGATCTAGGCAAGCGAGAATTCTGATCTTTTCGGCATACATTATCTATGTGTAATGACTAATGGGGTTTGTTGGGGTGCCTATTGTATTTGTTCTCACTGCATATATCGCAATTTGTGATGTATTGCCTAAAGTCTTCTGCCATGGTTGGCCAATTATATTTTTCTTGTATTTGTTTTAAGTTTTTTTTTGTAGTTCTTATGTGCTCTATTATGAGTTTGTTTGGTTAATACTACCTGATCCTCTTTATTTGGTACGTCAATCGGGAAATATGATACTGCTATAAATTTGTTAGAGAAATTGTTTCTCGATGGAGCTTTTAGTTCGTACAGAACTTTAGGTGTTGCATAGATTGCTATAATACCTTACTTGAAATATTCTTTTAGAATTGGGGTAACTTCTTCTACGGTTCTATAGGTGACTGTGCGTCTAGTTCTATTCATATTTTTGAATTTTTGGAATTATTTTCTCATCGAATGTTAGTGAGCCTTTGCCTATCAATAATTGCTGTGCATATTTGTTAAGAGGTTGATTGATTTTCTCTATAGTATATTCGTCGAAGCTTTCGGCCGAAAGTTGAGAGTTTGCATCCTAGGCATCATATATCTGATTGAGTTATTGTCGTGACAGTGCGTCGGCGATGATATTCGTAGCTCCTGGTTTATAAATTATTTTTGGAGCATATTCTTATATTAATGCATGCCATCTCTTCATTTTGGCATTTGGGTTACGTATTGAGACTGCAAAAGTTAGGGGTTGATGATCTGTGTGGATCGCAAGATCTTTTACCCCGTAAAAGTAATTTCTGAGATCTTTTAATGCAAATACAATTGCGAATAACTCCTTCTCGTTGGCCGCATAATTTCTTTAGGCTCCTGCTAATGTTTTAGATATGAATGTTGTAGGTTTGCCTTCCTGGGTTAAGACCTTCCTATAGCATCATAGCATCATCGGATGCGTCAGTCGTCAAGACAATTTTTTTTTTTTAAATCGGGTTGGTTTAATTCCGTTTCTATGACTAAATGGGATTTTAATGACTCGAAGGCTTTTCTTGCTGCGGTATCAAGGATAATTGGGGAGACAACTTTTCCGAGACAACAATACTCTTGGATGTTTGTCAGACGTCCGCGAGAGGTGGGACCGTGAAAAAAACGTTTTGGTGTTTTCTGGGACTCGAACTTGGAATCTCACGCGCAGTGATCCGACACACTAACCACTTACGCCACGGCGCCCACTGTTTCAATGTTTTAGGCTCTGGACATTCTTTTATAGTTTTTACCTTTTTGGATTAGTTTTTATTACTTGTTCACCTATCGTATACCCTAAGAAATTCAAATGTTTCATGAAGAAATTTGATTTTTCCAGGGAAACATTGTTGGAACATGAAGATGTTTTCGTTTCTAAGTGTTTTAATTATTTGTTTCAAATAGGTTATATGGTCTTCTGTTGAGTTTGAATAGACTATTATGTTATCTATGTATATATGGCAGAATTTACATACATAGTTTCGCAAGATATTATCCATGGCTCGTTGGAACTGGCCCGGTGCATTTTTGAGACCGAACAAGAGTCTCCGGAATTCTTATTTTCCGTTGTTTACTGAAAAGGCTGTCTTCTCTATGTCCGACTCTTTCATGGGGATTTGGTGGAATCCTGATTCTAGGTCAAGTGGATAACATTGGTATCTGGTATTCGATATTTATTTGCAAGGGTTTGTTCACTTAATTTGTTGAAATCGATTACAAGTCTATGTTCAGCTGTATCATCGTCGTTCAGACGCTTTTTTGGTACTACCCATATAGGTGAATTGTTATTTTTTAATAGTTTCTCGATCTCATTTTTCACGAAGTCATTCGCTGACAATGGGTACGGATATTGTTTTGACCAAATCGGTTTATCCGATGTTGTGTCTACTACTGCTTGAACGTCTGTTCTAAATAGTAGTGTGGTATCTATTTTACCATACATATTTGTTATTAGATCCCTGATTTGCTTCCTAACACGGTGTCTCCACGAGCCACGAGTTATGCTTGGGCATACGTCCGACAGCTGTCAGACGATGCTCAGGCAGCTGCCATATTTTAATGGGTAGGCAGTTAATGTCTGAACATTTCACTGAAGCTGGAGCTCATTTTTGCCCTCAAAGCTTTAGAGCAACTGCAAAATAAACAAGAAAAAGAGCAAAAACAGAGAAAACGTCGATTCTGGGCAAATCCTTACGTTTTCCACTCGGTTGTGACTGAATTTTGTTTAAAGTGACTGCTCATGCCCAACTCCATGGCAGGCATGGATGGCAAGTGATAAATCTAAATATACATGTCAGGGCATGCAAACATGAAGACATAATGCGGTTTCCATGAGACATTTTAAAGACAAGACATATGCCCAAGCATGACTTATGGCTCGTGGAGACACCATGTAAGGGTTTCTATATTTTTAGTGATGTAGGGTTCTAGTTCCCCGCTCGCATTATTGAAAGGGCTCGGTACTTTCAATTCATTATCTGGTTTTTTATTAATTTCACGAGGATTCGGTACTTGGGATGTGTTGCTGGAAGTTTCCTGTGCTTCCATGTCATGTGGGTTCGGTACGCATGACTCGTTTGGTTTGTCGTTTCTACTCTCGGAAATATAATAAAGTTTCTCACAATCGGAGCCGTAGCTAATGGTTCCTTTATTGAGATCGATGATTGCTTTGGCCAGAGTTAATAGTCATGAGACTATTATAACATCGTATTCTAAGTTCTTTATTACATAGAAGCGGCTATTTCTATTTAGAATTTCCACATCATGATATGATGTAATTTGGGATGCTATCACTGATGGTGGTGGCAAATTTTCTATGTTCCAATGCTTGAGGACTATGAAACAACCCTGGGCAGCAGCAATTGCATGTCGCGCCAGTGTCTATTAAAATTTTGATTTGGTTACCATTTAATTTTCGGAATATTTGGGGTAGTTCCCCCGTATTCCTAAAAAAGATTCGTGCTCATTTATGTGGTTGAGCATTCCCTGTTTTGGAACTTGATTGTTATTTTGATAGTTGGGCCTATAGTTTTGGTGGTTATTCCCATGATAACTGCCGTCTCTCTTGAATGGATTGTTATTTTGATTTTGTCTGATTCTCGTCGTTTGTGTTTAATTTCCGATTTGCTGATGATCCTACCTCCATTCTTTTTATATTATTGTTCCTATGATTTTGTGAGTTATATTGGAGATTTTTATTTAGCCTATACTGATTTTGTTCGTACTTATATTTCTCTTTTTTATGGTCTTCTCGCTGAGGGTGATCTCGTCGAAATTGATTTTCGTTGATTTCGAGTTCTTCAGCTTTGGCGAGAGCATTAGGCGGAATTAAGAGCGAAGATTGTATTCGAGATTTGACCGTTAAGGCTGTTAATGAAGATTCTCAGAGCTCTGCGTCTGTGATCCTTTTTTAATTGTTGAGTGACTGCGCCAGCCTCGCCGTGGGTCATGATTGTTTTATTTATTAGTAGTGCTAATTTCGCACAAACTTGATTATTAAAGTCTACGAGTGACAAGAAACCTTTTTCTAATGAGTATAGTTCATTTTCTATGATATGGAGTGGTCTTTTGTCTGCATAGCTAGAGTCTAATCTGTCTAATATTGCTTCTAGATGTAAAACTGTACCAAATTGTGTCAAGGTATGATTGGCATCCTGTGTAACTTTGTTTCGGAGGATACACAGGGCTGTAAAGTATGTAAAGTACTTGCTTGATCCTTGTATGCATCTTTTCATGGCTGTGGAGGCCGATTGTCTTCATGAGAAGTAATCGTTCGTATGTCCTTTAAATTCTGGCACTGACTTAATAAGATCTAGGGGTTGGTCGTCCTCTATGTTGTTGTCAATTGTCTGCTCTTTATATTCTGTTACCACTACGTCATTATTATTTAAACTTGCTATCCTATTTGTCAGTTCTAAGTTGCTAGCGTCTAAGTTTGTTAGTGTACTATGTTTTGTTTGTCTAGATTTAGTGTTCTTTCAAATAAATTGCGGTTTTGTATAGGGTAAAGTCGGGGGATATGGTGTACCTTTTTTGTTTTTTGAATATTTCCAAAACTAAAAGACGTTTTTAATCGAAACGAAAACAGAAATATTCTTTATTAAAATGCAAACATAAACATTAGGAAAAAAAGGCACACAATTTTAAAATCAGTACTAAAAAAAAGAAAAAAAAAAGACAACAAAAACCATATCACCCTCTAGAGCGGGGTGGTACACCCTATTGAGTGGTATGGCGCATTACAGTTTTTTTAAAGTTTGTATTACCACATTTATTGGACGTATTCACATACGACGTGCATGTGTCATGGGACCACTTTTGGCAAGGAATACACTGTAACCAGTCATCTTTTACTAGCTTTTTTTTGTCTCTACAGAATCGGTGCTCAATACTGTTCCTTTCAGGAATGCCACACGCCATTCGACATACCTCATCTCTATTTAGAGTGAACCCATGGGACTGTAATTTTTTGTTATAGCTATCATTTTCAACTCAACTTCAGGGCCCAAACAAGACGGAAATCCCAAAGCCCCTTTTTTGTTGCATTCATTCTTCAAGTGCCTTCTTAATGTTGTTGCTGGTATTTTATACAGATTTGCAACGACGTTAATGGATGTTGAGTTCGATCTTACGCTTTCGAGTGCATTAATTAGTGTACATTCCCTCCATTAACAACGATTTGAGTTGACCTTAATCTTGTATACATCTTCTTCTTCTCCCTTTTATCAGCGAGGCTATGATCCGAAAACAAGGGATCACAACCCTCCCACTTCACCGCATTTCTACTGATCCGCATGTGGGGTTCGCCTATTTGACCTCAGAAAATATCGGCAGGCCTGCCGATTTTGGATCACTCGGTTACTGAGGCTAATGAAATGCCGATGTCGTCGCATTTGTCATACTTTTTGTACATCGTCCAACATTGTGAACCGTATGTGAGCGCTGGACGTACAACTGCGGTGTAGAGCCTTCCTTTCAACTTAGGGGGCATTTTTCTGTCACAGAAGATAGCGGAATTTTCTCGCCACTTCATCCACCCTACGCTTACACGATGATTGATGTCGTCATCACAAGTTGCTTTGCTATTGATCATAGATCTCAGATATTTGAACTTTTCGCACTTGGGAAGCACTGTTCCATTCAAATAAATGTCTGGAATAGGCCTGAGTGGATCAGAGAACGGGCAGCACAAGTACTCTGTCTTTTTTGAACTAATGCGATACCCATTTCCCTCCAAAACGTCCACCCACACATCAAGTGCTCGTTGCAGGGATGTAGGATCCTCACTTATGATGGCTCCATCGTCAGCAAAGAATAACTGATGTACCTTGGGGTCCATCACTTTACCTTCAAGCAGATAATCAAGGACTGTAATAAAGAGCAAAGGACTTAAAACGCTTCCCTGGTGTACCCCGACTTTGATTGGGAACTCTTCGGTTACTCCAGCGGGGCATCTTACTTTTGTCTTTGCTCCTTCGTACATGTCCATAATCATCTGTACATAGGTTTCTGGAACCCCTCGATGTCTTAGCGCCACCCATATCAGATCTCGTGGTTGTCTGTCGAATCTTAATCTTGTATACATGTATGTACATATGTATGTAATAATGTAAAAAAAACGAAACGAAAACCTTAAACTCGTTTTCTGATAATCTGTCAAAAGGGGCGGTTTTACCTTGTGGCCACAGATTTATGCAATGAGAGATGTGAGAACTAATGAAAAAACCTAAAACACATGCAAAACTACGCAGAGGGGAAAATGGTACACCAGCCATATCACCCTAACAAAAATGCGCCATTTCCCCCTTTTTTAATACTATGCATTTATGTGTGCATTTATGTATAAGAACGACTGCCAGTCGCCAAAAACTTACCGTTAAAATCGAGCTGAAAGGAAGATGAAGAAACCGTTTCGATAGAAAAACGCAATTGTTTTTGTTTCTTTTTATAGCACACAAACAAATCATCTCAGGACTACGAGGTATTCTGCCGTGTTAAGTTAGATGTGGTTAGTTTTGTAATTCTATCGAGAATCAAATCAATATTTGCTCTGCTATGAAGATCAGCGGTTGAGTGATACGGTGGAAGATTAAGCATCATCTTAAGAATTTTATTTTAGGAAACTTGTAGTTTTTAAAGATGACATTTTGCTGAATTTCCCCAAACTTGGCAGCCATATAGAAGAATTGATTGAAAAATTACTTTAAAGATTATGATCTTATTGGCGCTGTTCAGTACTTCCTGTTTATAAAGTGGTACAACATGTTTATTGCTATATTTACTTTCTGTATTGTTTTTCTCGGATGGTCGTCAAGCCCATACTTTCATCCGAATTTAATTATCGCTGTCAAGTAGATTTGATTGACTATCAATCTCATCCAGACCGGGAATATAAATTTATAATGGTCTACCCGGATCATCTAACGAAGTTTGTGATATTAAGAGCACTTAAAACAAAACGCGCGGAGGAAGTAGCGTACAATTTACTGGATATTTTCACACTGATTGGTGAACCAGCAGTCTTACAATTTGACAACGGTAGAGAATTTTCAAACCAAATTGTAAGTAGTCTTAAAAGATACTGGCCGACTTTAAAAAATGTCCATGGCAAGCCTAGAGATTCCCAAAGTCAGGGGAGTGTCGAACGAGCAAACCAGGACATCGAAAACATGCTAAAATTTTGAATGCAAAATAATGAACGTTGGGGTGATGGTCTGCGAACACCTTACGAAGCTCTTTTCGGATCTAAAATAATAGTTGGTATATCTTTGCCTCTCGATGATATTTACAACCTGGAAAGTGAAGAGGATCTAGAAAATGTTATTAAGACATCACCAAGTATTCCCATTGCTTCAGAATCCCTAATAATAGATCCAGTTTGGACACAAAATCAACCTCTAGAAGCTCAACATCAACAAAGCCCCACCATCGAAAGTTCTGAGTTCCGTAATGAAGCTTCAAATGTTCAAAGTGCGAATGATGAACACACGACTATTTTAAGTTCCGAGATTCTTGATGAGCCTGCAAATGTTGAAGATCTTACTTCAGAGGTAAATGGTCATTTCGTAGCAGAACGTGAGCAATCATTGAGTTCCCCACCCTTGTGCTGTGTTTCCAAGGAGACAACGGGTGCTCATTCGTGTGGAAAATGGAACAGACCTATTCATGCTATTTGTGCTGCTCCGGAAAAAGATATGGTAGAAGGCTATGGTTCTAAAGTTGTTTGCCCTTTATGTGCGAAAAACGCCTTAACTGTAAAGAACCGTATCAGTTCCAAAGATAATTTAACAGACCAAGCTCAGAAAATGCTCAAAACTTCTGAAAAAAATGTCCCCCTGTGCCATTGGGTACCACTGTAAGAATCCCTGTTCCGGAAGTCGACAGAGGTCGCAGTGATGCTCGCAATATACTAACTGTAGTCTTACAAAAAACAGATGACGAACTATACCAACTTGGAACAAAACACGGTGTTGTAAAGACATTGTATTCAAGGCAGCAGTTCACAGTTTGTCATCAAGAATTACTTAAAAAAGAAAATGTCCCTAATCAAGAAAGAAAACTCCGTACAATTGCGAATCTGCAATTTACGGGGACAGGTCAGGGATTTGTACAATGCATTTGCAAAAAACACTGCGATACTAAAAAGTGTTCATGTCTTAAAAGTAAAGTTTTATGCACTTCGAAATGTCACAATAGTTCCTCATGTAAGAATAAATAAATATTTTTTTGCTTATTCAATTTCGAGTAGGCAGTAGACTTTTTGTTTTTACGGAATTGTTTTGTTTTCTAAGTTTTCAATACTTATTACCTGATTACTTATAAGCAAATTAGATTATGTTACCTAAGCCAGAAGAATTTATATTTCACGTTAATTTTATTGTCCTTTTCCTTTTTTTAAAGATTATTTAAATGAATAATTTATTGATTATAAAAAAAATATTATCAGTAATGAGTGTTCGTGTCCTAAAAATAAGTTCCTAAGAATAAATAAATATTTTTGAGTGTAATAATTCTTATTTCTACTGTAAAAAAATGTAATATATTACCCTTTTTTTCTATAAAAATTATTTTCAATGAGTACCCTAATTGTTAATTTAAATAAAGTTAATTTTGAGCAAACATAAGGTGTTTTATTTGTCCGTCATTTTACAGGTAGGTAGGTACTTACATAACATTGATAAATACAGACTAAAATCTTTTTACTTTACACATTGCCGGTGGACTAGCAGGTACTCTATACAATCACTGGGAATTGTATACATTACCTAGGTAAAGTATGTAACGGACAATAATATTCATAATATTTCATACATTGCCTGGACGCCCCAGGTATTATATACATTGCCTAGGTATTTTATAAAATACCTGAATTATACGGATTGCCGGTAACATAGACATACTCGTATATAAGTGATAAACTTGATGAACCAGTTGATAAAAAAAAAATTTATTTAATTATTCACTTATGCTGGTTTACAAGTTCACGATTTTAATTGCTACGAGTATAATATATAAAAACGGGCGGCGTCACTGGATGTTGGTGGACTTATGAAGATGTGGGTACTTGGTGCTATTTTCCCGTGTTAAGTTGAATTGACGTATCTGCATTTTTGGCATTCCGAGATAAATGCGGTTTTCTGTTTTTATGTGTAACTTTTTTATGTTTTGATCAATGTCTTTCATAAGTAGTAAAATAGTTATTATTTTTTGAATAAGAATAAAATAATAACCATCCTAAAGATGGCAAAAGTAGCCATATCTCCTAAACGCCAAAAATGTAGGTAAGTCGTTTCAACTTAACACGGCAGTATTCCCTTTTATAGACATTATCGGAAGAACTCAGCGGAATGTCACCGGTGCGTTTGCAAGCATTGAGGCGGAAGTGGCCAAAATGGGTTTAGCGATAAACGAGGGCAAAACCAAGTATATGCTGTCAACAAGAAGGGAAAACCAACATCGACGAATTGGACAAAACGTCACCGTGGGCCGCTATAACTTCGAGATAGTGAGGGACTTTGTCTACCTTGGCTCTGCTATAAACTCGAAAAATAAGATCAGCGCAGAAATCAAGCGAAGAATAACTCTTGCCAATCGCTGTTTTTCCGGGCTTATAAGGCAATTCAACAGTAAAGCCCTATTCCGAACAACTAAGGAGACTCTGTATAAGACCTTGATCATCCCAGTCCTGCTTTACGGCGCTGAAACATGACTTTATTAAAAGAGGATGAAGATATCCTTGGTCGCTTCGAGAGAAAAATTCTTCGTAAGATTTTCGGTCCCGTTTGCGTTGACAGGTTTTGGAGGAGAAGATTCAATCACGAACTATACGAGCTGTACAGCGACATCGACCTAGTCAAAAAACTGCGTATTGGGCGTCTGAGATGGCTAGGACATGTAGAGCGAATGGACACCAACGCTCCGGCCCGCAGAGTCTTCGAATCTAACCCCGAGGGACGACGCAGTAGAGGGAATCATCGCCGTAGGTGGCGCGCACAAGTTCAAGAGGACCTCGACCAACTTGGAGTGCGCAACTGGAGGCAATTAGCTAAAGACCGAGCTAAATGGAGAGGCTTGTTGGTTGAGGCCAGCTGTGAGTGACTTGGTTTGGGTCTATTATTAGATATGTATGTCGATAATAAGTTTCCAAGCTGTGAGTGGCTTGGTTTGGGTCTACTATTGGATATGTTGATAATACGTTCCCGAACTGTGACTAGCTTGGTATGGGTCTATTATTGGATATGTTGATAATATGTTCCCAAGCTGTGCGTAGCTTGGTTTGGTGTTATTGCTAGGCAGCTGACGTCGCATCCTGTTTTCCATAAGTCCCCCCTTCCTTCAGGAGACGCTGTCCCAGCTCTCTAAAGCTTTGGATGGCTTTTGAGTCTTCATTGGTCATCTCGTTTTGCTGATGTCTATTTATTGCTGTTCTGGGACATTTTATGTTGCACTTGGTTTTACATTTTAGTATTATATAAACTGTTAGTATTATTATTAGGCAGATGACAATGGTTGTCCAGATGGGACTATGCTTACTTGCTATCTCTATTTTTTTGATAAAAGATATGTTCTTAATTTCTAACGTCTTATCGTTTGCTTCTAAATAGTCTGTTATTGTAAAGTTATCTACATGATAGGTCTTCAAATATTTGACTATTAATTGTTTAGGGTTTTCATAGAGTGTTTGGTCAATGGTTACATTTTCTTCAAACTTAACTAGGTGTATCTTTATGATATCGGTAATGATTAATTGTGTGTTCGCCTGACAACATTATAGCTTCGTCTGATATTACTTCTAAATTGTTGTTTTTATCTTTGATCTTAGTACAATTCGTCATTTCTTTATTCAACAAGTCGTTTATGCAAGTGTTGTTACTAAATTTACAAATACTTCTTTTGATTTCTTCTTTAGAATTTTTAATGGATAAGCATTTTTGCATTTAGCCACATACGAGTACGGTTCTACTACTAGTTTACCACCTTTCTTCGCTATTGGAACAACTCTATTCAATTTACAAGATTTGGTTAGTATTAGATATTTAATGTAAGTTACAATTATGTCATTTCTCATTAGTATTTTGAATATAGATACATCCAATAAGTCTGTGATGGTAACATTTTTTCAGTTTTCCATCTGGATTACTTCATTTATTTCCTTGTAATTCAAAATATGTAATACAGTATAACCCGGATTTACGCGATAGGTGGGACCAAGAGATAGCCGTCCGAACTTGTCATAAACCGAATTTGCGCTGCGTACGTAATGTTTTACGGAATTGGAATTGTTATTCCGCACGGAACACGTTCGAACTTGTCGTAAACCGAACACGCCGATGCGCGCGATGATCAAAAAGAAAAACCGCGTATCTCCGAATTCGCGTAAAACGGGGGTAGCGTAGGTCGGGGTATTACTGTATGTTTAATTTCTTAAATGTTATCGTATTTATTACATTTTGTAAATTATTTATTATTAATATATTACTTCTACTTATAAATGAGTCATGTTTAAAATTGTTTACTTGTTCCAACATTGCAAATATTTTTTCATTGATAATTCTTTGTTTATTATTATTTTCGATTAATAAGTTTATTTTCTCGTCTACTTCTATCATTTCATCGCGATCGGGCAGTCCTCCTATAAATTTCCAAATACTGCCTATGAAGTCGAGGTTTCTTCTCAGTCTACCTGTAGTTAGTTGTGTCAGTAGAGTCTCTATGATTGTGAAGTCAGTATCGTGTGGTATGTCAGCCGGTTGAGGGTACCTGGTGGCTTGTATTCTGCCGTGTTAAGTTGAAAAGACGTATCTACATTTTTGGCGTTTAGGAGATGTGGCTATTTTTGGCATCTTTGGGATGGTTATTATTTTATTCTTATTCAAAAAATAATAACTACTTTTACTACTTATGAAAGACATTATCCCTATCTCAATGAGTTCGTAGTTATCTTTTGAATCGTCTATTATTTATATTTCAGTAGCCATGATTGTCATTGTCATGAGTATGAGAAGTAATGTGCAGTCCATTGTCTGCGAATAGATAAATTTTTTTATAATTTTCCTACATCGCCATGTCTGGTTGTTGAATGGTTCGTTGGGGTAAAATATATTTTAATTCCGGATCTTTCCGTTGTTGATGTGAATGGAGCGGACGTGAATGTGGGATCTTGGTCACAAACGATTTGTTTGCATTTTGGGAAGGTCTGTAGGATTTCTAATACCTTGTTTTGCAAATCTTGTCTAGTATCCAACATTCTGGTAACTAAAAATTTCAACTATGGATCTAGGCAAGCGAGAATTCTGATCTTTTCGGCATACATTATCTATGTGTAATGACTAATGGGGTTTGTTGGGGTGCCTATTGTATTTGTTCTCACTGCATATATCGCAATTTGTGATGTATTGCCTAAAGTCTTCTGCCATGGTTGGCCAATTATATTTTTCTTGTATTTGTTTTAAGTTTTTTTTTTGTAGTTCTTATGTGCTCTATTATGAGTTTGTTTGGTTAATACTACCTGATCCTCTTTATTTGGTACGTCAATCGGGAAATATGATACTGCTATAAATTTGTTAGAGAAATTGTTTCTCGATGGAGCTTTTAGTTCGTACAGAACTTTAGGTGTTGCATAGATTGCTATAATACCTTACTTGAAATATTCTTTTAGAATTGGGGTAACTTCTTCTACGGTTCTATAGGTGACTGTGCGTCTAGTTCTATTCATATTTTTGAATTTTTGGAATTATTTTCTCATCGAATGTTAGTGAGCCTTTGCATATCAATAATTGCTGTGCATATTTGTTAAGAGGTTGATTGATTTTCTCTATAGTATATTCGTCGAAGCTTTCGGCCGAAAGTTGAGAGTTTGCATCCTAGGCATCATATATCTGATTGAGTTATTGTCGTGACAGTGCGTCAGCGATGATATTCGTAGCTCCTGGTTTATAAATTATTTTTGGAGCATATTCTTATATTAATGCATGCCATCTCTTCATTTTGGCATTTGGGTTACGTATTGAGACTGCAAAAGTTAGGGGTTGATGATCTGTGTGGATCGCAAGATCTTTTACCCCGTAAAAGTAATTTCTGAGATCTTTTAATGCAAATACAATTGCGAATAACTCCTTCTCGTTGGCCGCATAATTTCTTTAGGCTCCTGCTAATGTTTTAGATATGAATGTTGTAGGTTTGCCTTCCTGGGTTAAGACCTTCCTATAGCATCATAGCATCATCGGATGCGTCAGTCGTCAAGACAATTTTTTTTTTTTAAATCGGGTTGGTTTAATTCCGTTTCTATGACTAAATGGGATTTTAATGACTCGAAGGCTTTTCTTGCTGCGGTATCAAGGATAATTGGGGAGACAACTTTTCCGAAACAACAATACTCTTGGATGTTTGTCAGACGTCCGCGAGAGGTGGGACCGTGAAAAAAACGTTTTGGTGTTTTCTGGGACTCGAACTTGGAATCTCACGCGCAGTGATCCGACACACTAACCACTTACGCCACGGCGCCCACTGTTTCAATGTTTTAGGCTCTGGACATTCTTTTATAGTTTTTACCTTTTTGGATTAGTTTTTATTACTTGTTCACCTATCGTATACCCTAAGAAATTCAAATGTTTCATGAAGAAATTTGATTTTTCCAGGGAAACATTGTTGGAACATGAAGATGTTTTCGTTTCTAAGTGTTTTAATTATTTGTTTCAAATAGGTTATATGGTCTTCTGTTGAGTTTGAATAGACTATTATGTTATCTATGTATATATGGCAGAATTTACATACATAGTTTCGCAAGATATTATCCATGGCTCGTTGGAACTGGCCCGGTGCATTTTTGAGACCGAACAAGAGTCTCCGGAATTCTTATTTTCCGTTGTTTACTGAAAAGGCTGTCTTCTCTATGTCCGACTCTTTCATGGGGATTTGGTGGAATCCTGATTCTAGGTCAAGTGGATAACATTGGTATCTGGTATTCGATATTTATTTGCAAGGGTTTGTTCACTTAATTTGTTGAAATCGATTACAAGTCTATGTTCAGCTGTATCATCGTCGTTCAGACGCTTTTTTGGTACTACCCATATAGGTGAATTGTTATTTTTTAATAGTTTCTCGATCTCATTTTTCACGAAGTCATTCGCTGACAATGGGTACGGATATTGTTTTGACCAAATCGGTTTATCCGATGTTGTGTCTACTGCTGCTTGAACGTCTGTTCTAAATAGTAGTGTGGTATCTATTTTACCATACATATTTGTTATTAGATCCCTGATTTGCTTCCTAACACGGTGTCTCCACGAGCCACGAGTTATGCTTGGGCATACGTCCGACATCTGTCAGACGATGCTCAGGCAGCTGCCATATTTTAATGGGTAGGCAGTTAATGTCTGAACATTTCACTGAAGCTGGAGCTCATTTTTGCCCTCAAAGCTTTAGAGCAACTGCAAAATAAACAAGAAAAAGAGCAAAAACAGAGAAAACGTCGATTCTGGGCAAATCCTTACGTTTTCCACTCGGTTGTGACTGAATTTTGTTTAAAGTGACTGCTCATGCCCAACTCCATGGCAGGCATGGATGGCAAGTGATAAATCTAAATATACATGTCAGGGCATGCAAACATGAAGACATAATGCGGTCTCCATGAGACATTTTAAAGACAAGACATATGCCCAAGCATGACTTATGGCTCGTGGAGACACCATGTAAGGGTTTCTATATTTTTAGTGATGTAGGGTTCTAGTTCCCCGCTCGCATTATTGAAAGGGCTCGGTACTTTCAATTCATTATCTGGTTTTTTATTAATTTCACGAGGATTCGGTACTTGGGATGTGTTGCTGGAAGTTTCCTGTGCTTCCATGTCATGTGGGTTCGGTACGCATGACTCGTTTGGTTTGTCGTTTCTACTCTCGGAAATATAATAAAGTTTCTCACAATCGGAGCCGTAGCTAATGGTTCCTTTATTGAGATCGATGATTGCTTTGGCCAGAGTTAATAGTCATGAGCCTATTATAACATCGTATTCTAAGTTCTTTATTACATAGAAGCGGCTATTTCTATTTAGAATTTCCACATCATGATATGATGTAATTTGGGATGCTATCACTGATGGTGGTGGCAAATTTTCTATGTTCCAATGCTTGAGGACTATGAAACAACCCAGGGCAGCAGCAATTGCATGTCGCGCCAGTGTCTATTAAAATTTTGATTTGGTTACCATTTAATTTTCGGAATATTTGGGGTAGTTCCCCCGTATTCCTAAAAAAGATTCGTGCTCATTTATGTGGTTGAGCATTCCCTGTTTTGGAACTTGATTGTTATTTTGATAGTTGGGCCTATAGTTTTGGTGGTTATTCCCATGATAACTGCCGTCTCTCTTGAATGGATTGTTATTTTGATTTTGTCTGATTCTCGTCGTTTGTGTTTAATTTCCGATTTGCTGATGATCCTACCTCCATTCTTTTTATATTATTGTTCCTATGATTTTGTGAGTTATATTGGAGATTTTTATTTAGCCTATACTGATTTTGTTCGTACTTATATTTCTCTTTTTTATGGTCTTCTCGCTGAGGGTGATCTCGTCGAAATTGATTTTCGTTGATTTCGAGTTCTTCAGCTTTGGCGAGAGCATTAGGCGGAATTAAGAGCGAAGATTGTATTCGAGATTTGACCGTTAAGGCTGTTAATGAAGATTCTCAGAGCTCTGCGTCTGTGATCCTTTTTTAATTGTTGAGTGACTGCGCCAGCCTCGCCGTGGGTCATGATTGTTTTATTTATTAGTAGTGCTAATTTCGCACAAACTTGATTATTAAAGTCTACGAGTGACAAGAAACCTTGTTCTAATGAGTATAGTTCATTTTCTATGATATGGAGTGGTCTTTTGTCTGCATAGCTAGAGTCTAATCTGTCTAATATTGCTTCTAGATGTAAAACTGTACCAAATTGTGTCAAGGTATGATTGGCATCCTGTGTAACTTTGTTTCGGAGGATACACAGGGCTGTAAAGTATGTAAAGTACTTGCTTGATCCTTGTATGCATCTTTTCATGGCTGTGGAGGCCGATTGTCTTCATGAGAAGTAATCGTTCGTATGTCCTTTAAATTCTGGCACTGACTTAATAAGATCTAGGGGTTGGTCGTCCTCTATGTTGTTGTCAATTGTCTGCTCTTTATATTCTGTTACCACTACGTCATTATTATTTAAACTTGCTATCCTATTTGTCAGTTCTAAGTTGCTAGCGTCTAAGTTTGTTAGTGTACTATGTTTTGTTTGTCTAGATTTAGTGTTCTTTCAAATAAATTGCGGTTTTGTATAGGGTAAAGTCGGGGGATATGGTGTACCTTTTTTGTTTTTTGAATATTTCCAAAACTAAAAGACGTTTTTAATCGAAACGAAAACAGAAATATTCTTTATTAAAATGCAAACATAAACATTAGGAAAAAAAGGCACACAATTTTAAAATCAGTACTAAAAAAAAGAAAAAAAAAGACAACAAAAACCATATCACCCTCTAGAGCGGGGTGGTACACCCTATTGAGTGGTATGGCGCATTACAGTTTTTTTAAAGTTTGTATTACCACATTTATTGGACGTATTCACATACGACGTGCATGTGTCATGGGACCACTTTTGGCAAGGAATACACTGTAACCAGTCATCTTTTACTAGCTTTTTTTTTGTCTCTACAGAATCGGTGCTCAATACTGTTCCTTTCAGGAATGCCACACGCCATTCGACATACCTCATCTCTATTTAGAGTGAACCCATGGGACTGTAATTTTTTGTTATAGCTATCATTTTCAACTCGACTTCAGGGCCCAAACAAGACGGAAATCCCAAAGCCCCTTTTTTGTTGCATTCATTCTTCAAGTGCCTTCTTAATGTTGTTGCTGGTATTTTATACAGATTTGCAACGACGTTAATGGATGTTGAGTTCGATCTTACGCTTTCGAGTGCATTAATTAGTGAACATTCCCTCCATTAACAACGATTTGAGTTGACCTTAATCTTGTATACATCTTCTTCTTCTTCCTTTTATCAGCGAGGCTATGACCCGAAAACAAGGGATCACAACCCTCCCACTTCACCGCATTTCTACTGATCCGCATGTGGGGTTCGCCTATTTGACCTCAGAAAATATCGGCAGGCCTGCCGATTTTGGATCACTCGGTTACTGAGGCCAATGAAATGCCGATGTCGTCGCATTTGTCTGATCCAGGCGTTTATAGGCCTGCCTTTCCTACATCGCGATGTCTTTGGAACGTGCATTGATATTGCCTTTTTAACAGGGTTCAAATGATCTCTTCTTTGAACGTGGCAATACCAACTGAGCCGGTCACGCTCTATTTTTTGTACGATGGTTTCCTTGATGTGAAAGCTTCCACGGATCTTCGAACTTCTTATTCGATCAAGCTTTGTCACTCCTGCTGTCATGCGAAGCATCTTCATCTCAGCTGCCGTTAATTTACTCTCATACTTTTTGTACATCGTCCAACATTGTGAACCGTATGTGAGCGCTGGACGTACAACTGCGGTGTAGAGCCTTCCTTTCAACTTAGGGGGCATTTTTCTGTCACAGAAGATAGCGGAATTTTCTCGCCACTTCATCCACCCTACGCTTACACGATGATTGATGTCGTCATCACAAGTTGCTTTGCTATTGATCATAGATCCCAGATATTTGAACTTTTCGCACTTGGGAAGCACTGTTCCATTCAAATAAATGTCTGGAATAGGCCTGAGTGGATCAGAGAACGGGCAGCACAAGTACTCTGTCTTTTTTGAACTAATGCGATACCCATTTCCCTCCAAAACGTCCACCCACACATCAAGTGCTCGTTGCAGGGATGTAGGATCCTCACTTATGATGGCTCCATCGTCAGCAAAGAATAACTGATGTACCTTGGGGTCCATCACTTTACCTTCAAGCAGATAATCAAGGACTGTAATAAAGAGCAAAGGACTTAAAACGCTTCCCTGGTGTACCCCGACTTTGATTGGGAACTCTTCGGTTACTCCAGCGGGGCATCTTACTTTTGTCTTTGCTCCTTCGTACATGTCCATAATCATCTGTACATAGGTTTCTGGAACCCCTCGATGTCTTAGCGCCACCCATATCAGATCTCGTGGTTGTCTGTCGAATCTTAATCTTGTATACATGTATGTACATATGTATGTAATAATGTAAAAAAAAACGAAACGAAAACCTTAAACTCGTTTTCTGATAATCTGTCAAAAGGGGCGGTTTTACCTTGTGGCCACAGATTTATGCAATGAGAGATGTGAGAACTAATGAAAAAACCTAAAACACATGCAAAACTACGCAGAGGGGAAAATGGTACACCAGCCATATCACCCTAACAAAAATGCGCCATTTCCCCCTTTTTTAATACTATGCATTTATGTGTGCATTTATGTATAAGAACGACTGCCAGTCGCCAAAAACTTACCGTTAAAATCGAGCTGAAAGGAAGATGAAGAAAACGTTTCGATAGAAAAACGCAATTGTTTTTGTTTTTTTTTATAGCACACAAACAAATCATCTCAGGACTACGAGGTATTCTGCCGTGTTAAGTTAGATGTGGTTAGTTTTGTAATTCTATCGAGAATCAAATCAATATTTGCTCTGCTATGAAGATCAGCGGTTGAGTGATACGGTGGAAGATTAAGCATCATCTTAAGAATTTTATTTTAGGAAACTTGTAGTTTTTAAAGATGACATTTTGCTGAATTTCCCCAAACTTGGCAGCCATATAGAAGAATTGATTGAAAAATTACTTTAAAGATTATGATCTTATTGGCGCTGTTCAGTACTTCCTGTTTATAAAGTGGTACAACATGTTTATTGCTATATTTACTTTCTGTATTGTTTTTGCAGTATGTTCTTTAAATGTGAGTTTAGTATCTAGATGAATGCCCAAATATCTAACAAATGGAACCCAGTTAACATATGTATTATTAACAATTAGCTGGTTGCTTGGAAGAAAACAAGTCTTTCGTTTCCTGCTGAAAAAGATAGCTTGCACCTTCGCAGCATTTAGTTTTATTTTCCAGCAATTGAAATATCTTAGCAATATTTGAATCGCATGTTGTAAATTTGTCTCCACGCTGAGACTAAACTCATGCGAAGAATACATTGCCTTATCATCCGCAAAAATAGCTACTTCACAATAAGGAAGCCTTGGAATATCAGACATAAAAATATTATACAAAATTGGACCCAAAACTATGACAAACAGAATAACAGTAATTCACGATTACTATAAAAAAACGATCAGAAAAAAAGCTTAGAACAAGTTTGATGAGGTATGGGGGAGAACGGAGTATTAACATCTTATAGATAAGGCCCAAATGCCACATACAATCAAACGCTTTCTCAATGTCTAGCAAGACAATGCCAGTTGATTTTCCCAAAGAACGATTTTGTTTAATATGCTGGCAGACTCTAAGTACTTAATGGGATGTACTATAATTTCTTCTAAAACCAAATTGCTCATTTGGAAGTATACTACTTTCTTCCGTAACTCTTGTGAGTTTCTCTTCTCAGCAGACTAACTGGTCTGTAGCTGTTTGGTTTAACAGGTGGCTTTCCTGGTTTTGGGATAGATATCACCTCAGCTATGTTCCAAGACCTTGAAAAGTATTTGATTTTAATGCAGACCTTCACAATAACCGTTAAGTATCCAATGGCTGATTTGGGAAGTTGCTTTAGACACATGTTTTTGATACCATCCGATCCGAGTTATAAGCTCATCTGGAGGCATTTCAGTAGTTTGTACAATAAATTTGCTAGTAGCCTCACTAAAAATTCGATTGGTAACGGCGTCGCCTAAATGTTGAGACACAGAATGATTTTTCAGAAATGTAGAGGTGAATAAATTCGCCTTATCCTCATCCGTATATTGCACATTTCCCGAATCTTGGAGAGTTGGAATTCTTCTATTCTTGTTTCTAACAACTTTTACAATATTCCAAAAAGGCTTGGAATTTTTGTCTAAAGAAGATAGCTTTGAGTTCCAATCAATATTTCGTTGGTTTTCTATTTCCTTTGAGATAATGTTATTAGTAGTAGTAGTAAATAGTATATTTATTCTCAACAAAAAATGTTTAACATATTCATTATAAACAATTTAAATTTAACATTTGTGTTGGTAAATATAATATTACGACAATGACCATATTAGTCGTCTGTCGGAAAGTTGGTTAATTAGATTTATTTACAGCGATACAAGTGAATTTAGTATTATATAAAGACCTCAATATAAAGAACAAGTGACATATTTACGGATAACAAATGATAATACTTTTAACTGAATTCTTAAATGAGTACTTTTCTGTAAGACAGATCTATTTTCATAAAATTTGATAGTCTATTCCAATCATTGGGATTTCATCATTTCTTCATCAGTAAGACAAATTTTTCCGAGGTAACGCAATCTAAATTCATTTACCACAGGACATCTGCCTAGAAAATGCTGGATATTCTCTTCTTCGCGCATATTGCATAGTGAGCATAAGGTTGACTCCTAATTTCCGAATCTATTACCGTTAAGCCATAGTATATCACATCTTGCTTTACAAATCCAGATGATTTTGTTTAGATCATTATGGTCCGAAAAGTAAATTTATCCTCTTGAATAATCCAAATATTTGTAAAATCTCGTGTTACTCTCTACTGCTCTTTGCAGGTTTTCATGGTGTTTGTCAGTCTTGAGTTGTATAAGCAAATTGACACTTTTTCTATTCCATTCTCGTAGAGATATTTCAGCATCACCCCAGCCTATTCCAAAACGGAGTCCAACAATATTTATTTCTCTTACCCAAAACAGATTCCTTTTTAATAATTTTTTGGTTAGCTGATTAGGTAATCGTCTTTCATCATATACAAAAAGAGTTCTCTTTATATACCTTAGGTGTAAATCAAGGATGTAAAAGAGGCCATCTTCTGCTTCTGTTTCTAACGACAGCGCATTGTTTGGAGTAGTAGTTTGTAGTCTTAATATTCTTTTTAAAAGTAGCGTTGTAGTTTGTCCAACTCTTCAAACATACCAAACCCCCTGACTTGCGCACTATAAGTTTGAATAGCTCTACTTACTGCCTGGAATAATCTCCATTTTGCGCTAAGTGGTATATTTTTTTTTGCTAAGAAGCATTGCCATGTTGAATTGATAGAACTTTTTGCTGCTGCGTTTCTTTTTGCTACATGTTGAGCAAAGCAAAGTTTTGGGGTTAGTATCACTCCCAGATAATTGTAGCTAGATACAACTCGTACACGTTCTCCGTTAAAAGTCCAGTGCTCTCGATTAGATAACTGCCCTCCATTTCTAAACACCATGATTTCGGATTTGGATTCACTTCCAAGCTCCACATCTTGCAGTATTCCTCCAAGCGCACTATCATTTGTTGCAGAACTTTGGGATCATCCGCCAAAATTACCATGTCATCTGCATAT
The DNA here is from genome assembly GCA_945910035.1 of Brachypalpus laphriformis. Lineage (NCBI taxonomy): Eukaryota > Metazoa > Arthropoda > Insecta > Diptera > Syrphidae > Brachypalpus > Brachypalpus laphriformis. Next base: position 216,355,648 of record OX246753.1, on the reverse strand, counting down.
AATAACAGCCTTATCCTTAGAGTGTCGATATTTAGTCCTCCTCCTAAGGCGTCATGAAGATCGTTTATATACAACGCAAAAAGGAGTGGAGATAATAAACACCCTTGTTTTACTCCATAGCGAATCTCAAAGTATTCAGACATACCTTCACCTTCATTAATTTTGTCGACACTTCGATTGTGTGCAGTTTGTAAATTAAGGCTTTCGGCAGATTTTATCGAAAGCCGCCTTAAAATCGACAAAAAAGGCATACACTTTTTTCTTCTCAGCAAGTTTCAGGTGGACAATGGAAGCTAAATTGTAAATGTTGTCTACCGTGGAGTAATTTCTTCTGAACCCAGCTTGATACTCCGTCAACACATTATTTCTTTCCACCCATGCACTTTTTCGTTCGTTAAGAATTCTTATCAAGATAAGGTTATTATAATATTTAAGGTATGATCTAAACTGTTAGCCTATACCGTTGCTAATGTCTCTTAATAGAATTGCGAATGCGGATATATTCTAAAATATAGTCAGGCATTTTAAAGAAGTGCTGTTGCTTTCTTTTCTTAGGAGTACATAAATTCATAACTTCCAGGACTTTATCTGTAAAGCCTTTGACCATCACATCGATCTCTTCATTTGAGCTCACATCGTCAATAACTGTCGGTAAGTTTCTATATATTGGGTTCAGTTCTGATCGGAATCGGGCCCAATTGGCTCTTTTAAAATCTGGAACAAACTGATCATATGTTTGAGTAGATATAGAAATTTTGCAACAAACAGGATAATGATCTGAGCTCAACTCTTGCAACGATATCGGCTGGGAAAAAGCTTGAGACGCGTTTGAAATGAAAAAATCAATAACAGTTGGACGACCTCTTGAATCAGACGGTACATATGACGCACTAAGCGGACAGAAAACGGAAACAAATTGAAAAAATTCGAAAGAATGTTACCCCACGCGTTTGCTCGATTACAGCCCCAATCGCGATGCCTACAATTTAGGTCGCCTCCAATTATGTAGTCATTGTTTCTGGCTAAAATGTTTCGTAAATAGCTTTTAAAGTTATTTCGTTTAACTACAGATGCAGTTTTACCTGGAAAGTAAACGCACATTACGCTCATTTCCCTACCATCGCTCAGCATAATCTTTATACCAACAATTTCCACGCAGCGAGTTCTAATAACCGGGAGTAATGTGTGGCGAATGGATCTTTTTATAAAAATCGCAGCACTTCCACCTCTTCTATTTGGTCTATCTATACGATAGCATTTAAAATTCGAAGAAGACAATCTAGTTTCAGAGTTTAACTATGTTTCCGTTACTAGAGCTACATCTATATTTTTAGAGTTGAAGAAATCATTAAATTCTATGTATTTATTTTTCATGCCTCTGGCATTCCACGTTACTAAACCCAGATTGTTAGTTGGCATATTACTTAACATTAGCATATACAAATTTAGTGGCTAACTGCGCGATTGCATTAAATTGATCTATTTTAGTCTTACAATTGCTTAATTTGGAAATTATTTCCATTACCAGAGAATTAAGCTCCTCCATAGAAAATAACTCACCACTAGCAAAGGTTGTTGAGAAGTTATTGTTGTTGTTGTCAACACACGGTTGACTCTGTGCATCGTCATGCACTCGTAGACTCCCCCATGCACTCGGCTGCTGGACATTGTTGTTGGTGATTTGCTTTGTTACCTTATTATGACGCACATGTTGGAGAGGACGAAAATCATCCATTGGCAATAAATATCAAGCTGATGTTGTTGCATTGTTAGTGTTGGTGATGTTGCTGATGAACTTTGGATGTGGCTGCTGTGAGTGGGCGCGATTCGACCTGCTTCCCATTTTCACTCTCAATTCCATGTAACTGCTTCGTACTGCGCATGCGCTGTCTGTAGATTTGCGGCTAAGACTGCAATTTGCACATTTTAGTGTATTTTGATTGTCGCATTCCTCTGTTTTGTGAGAGGCTGCACAGATAGAACAATATGTTTTAACGTGGCAGTGTCTCTCTCCGTGACCAAATATCTGCATTGTGTTAGGTGATGTTTTTGTTTACGCTGTAAGCTCCACTTCACTTGCGTGTGAAAGATCGAATGTATTTTTTTTTTAAATCACCCAACCTTATCGATCCACTCACAAGCGATACGATGTAGGTAGAAGGTATCTGGAAAACGATCAAATTTTTTGGTGATCATTTTAACTTCTTTACACTGGACTCCAAGTTTGACTAGTTCGTTTTTCAATTTAGTTGTGTCAATTTCATTCAAACCGTACAAAACAACTTTGAGAGCTTTTTCACTTTTGAGTTCATTTGTAAAGTATTAGCAATTGTCTTCACGTAATTTACTCAACACTAAATTGTAAGAGTTTAGTGATTCGCAATTAATTTTAACCCGTATCATCCTAGTGTTCCATTAGTGGAACGGTATCTGTTTCATTTTCTACAAATATTTCTTCAACGCGTCCATTATTTATTTTTGTATTCTGGCATAGCTAATAATATTTGCTCTCAAAATAATTTACCATTGGTTTGATTTCGAGAAATGTCGGTGTATTTATTGTGTGTTAAATTTTAAGAAATCGACAAAAAAATGTCTCGCCGCAAAGTGTAAGCTTTTTTATAAACTATTTTGACTAATATGTCACATGTTACATTGGTTTACTTGTAAATGTTTAAATAATGCGCTTTTTATATCAAAACCAAAAAATGTTTTGGTTTAAGATATTTTCTTTGAAATAGTTTGCACCGTTCCACAAGTGGAACAGTAGGATCATATGCCAGTGTAACAAATATTTGCAAAAACATTTTAGTTTATGGGAACTTTTTGTTGTTTTAAAGTTGAGTGTAAATGAAATCATTTCACAACTTGAAGAAGACGACAATGGTTTGGCTGCTGAAATTTTTATAACACCCCCTGTAAACAATGACATGAGTGATGAAGATAGCGGTGATGGAAAATCAGCAAATATTATTCATCTATCAAAGCACCAACTTTTAGCAGAGCCGCTAAGCCACGGTCTCTAATCGTGCAGAAATAGAGGTAACAAATAATATTTTGGAAAGTTCTCTTATCGACCAAACTGATGAGCCAATTGCTGGTACATCAGCAGATTATGGTCCGCCTTTGCAAAAAAAATGCATGCCAGTTGAAAGAAAGTGGAAGCCTGTAGACATTCCCGAGAGACCAGAGAAAAAGCATATTTGGCCAACGTTTTTAGACGATTTAAATAATCCAATACAATTTTTTGAGCTCTTTTTTGATGAAGAAGTTTTTGAGCTTTTGCGTTCTGAAACAGAAAAAAATGCTATTCAGAAAGGTAACCACACTTTTAGAGTTTCCACGGGAGAAGTTAAACGTTTTATTGGCATTTTATTGCTATCAGTCTATAATAGCGTAGCTAGATACCGCATATATTGAGAGCAAAGTATTGACTGCAAATTTCAGGGAGTTGCATCTGCTATGTCGAGAAATAGGTTTGAGGATTTGCTGCGGTATTTTCATGCTTCCGACAACAATAATTTGATTCCAAACGACAAATTTGCAAAGATACGACCTCTTTATAACCTTCTCAACAAAAGATGCTTAAAATACTTCCCTGGTGATAAAAATTTGAGTATCGATGAATCGATGATACCATATTTTGGGAAGAATAGTGCAAAACAGCACATACATTTTTTTTTTTTCATTTAAAAAAACGATGAAGAAAATACAGTGTCATATTGTCCTACTGTTCCATTAAAGGAACGGTTCTAGAAACCGTTATCCAAAAATTTATTTTGTATTTTTTATACATAAATATGTTCATAGTGTCATAAATATGAGTTGGTAAGAGTTTTTCTCAAATCGAACAAAATTAAAGGTGTTTGGGATAATATGGGTTAATTCCGATCGGCATTATTTTAGTTGAGTAATCCACTACTTCAATAGATGTCATTAGTTCGTGCACAATGAGTTAATAACGTCGTTCGCTGTAGAAAGCTCCGGCTTGACTGAGCCGTGTTAAGTTGAACTGACGTATCTGCATTTTTGCCATTTCGAAATAAATGCGGTTTTCTGTTTTTATGTGTTACTTTTTTATGTTTTGACCAATGTCTTTCATAAGTAGTAAAAGTAGTTACTATTTCTTGAATAAGAAAAAATTGCAATGGCAACGGCATACTCACTTTTATAATCACTTTACTACCAACTTTGAAATTCAAAATCAAGTAACATTTGTGTCGTTCAATGTAAAAGTGAATTATCTCCATGTAATTGCATTTTGAAATAACAAGCTTTTTGCAAATTTATGTGTAGGAAAAAAAGTACAAGTATTCATTCAGTGTTTTCTGTGGAATTCAAAATTTCAATTATTGGAGCTTCCTCACTTCCATAATGAAAGATATGACTAAATGTTATACCATTAAGCGAAAAAAAATGTATTTTAAAAATATGGAGTTACACCACTTTTACAATGAACGACACATTTAATGACATTCGATGTCAGCTGTCGACGACACAAATGAAAAAAGAATTACTCAAAATTACAAAAATCAAACTCAAATGGATAACGAGGTAAAAATAATAAATTATTTGCAAACTTCTTGCAGCAATAAGGTTTCTAATTATAGGTCTTTTAAAGAATTTAACTCGCTTGACGTTTTACAGAACTTCAACTTTATAATACAAATGACTTAGAAGATGATTTTGTGGAAGTGGGTGTATGTGTATTATTGATATATATATATGTTTTTTAATACTGGAAAGCAATTTTTTTAAAGATATAGGATTTTAAATTTCAAAGAAAAACATTTTGCCCCTTTACCGCATTAGCCATCTTTATACACGTGTAGTTGTTCTCATATCTATACATACAGTAAAATTATACATTTTATCTGTTTATTTGAACACGCATCACATTAAGACTACCAACCCAATCCGTATGGATTTTTCAGGAAAACATCGGGCTACTCATTCAGGAGATATGCGAAAAAAAAATTGAAAAAGAGTTGAATTTTACGTCACTAAAAGATAACTACTAAGCCATAACTTAATAAGAGCCTGACCACACGTTCATGGGAATGAAAGTCATTCAAACAAACGTCATGGCTACACACAAAAAGGCTTCAATTAGAATGAAAGCAATATTGATGATGTCTTGGGAATTGACGATTCTCTTTCTTAACCGGCGAATGAGAGTAAATGGTTGGAAGCATGTGGAAAAATACTTGCCTAAGTATTTTATTTGCAAATATGAACGTTGTACTGCATGCCCCGTGCAGGGACGGGTTAAGAATATCACTGCAGCGCACCCCCAACAACTAGCGCTTGTCGTAAAAGGCGACTAAGGGGACAAATCAGATCTAGGCAATATAACACCCAAGTGAGCCTAGCGACACATATACTACCATAAAAACCCTCCCACAAGTGTGCATGCGAGTCCGTGGGTTGACACGACTGGAGATCACCGGTGTCATAAAAGAAAGATCAAACAATACTAAAACAGGAGCATGCACGTGTCAAACAACAAACACCATCGCAATATGGTGCAAAAATTGTATTGCAAAACTGTATCATTATGATAATACTTGCAAAAAGGAAAGGCACTACCCCGCCAGGCACTACCACTGCTGTGCATGGTACTGATCCTGGACCGAGCAGAAATGTTCGGGTCAGAGCTATACGGATTCCGGGGGCTAGCAACATAATGAAACAGTTTGGACGCAATTTAAGGGTCGCGAGTTGGAACGTTGGAAGCATGACCGGTCGAAGTTACGAGCTGGAAGAGATGATGAATAGAAGGCGGGTGGACATCTTGTGTGTCCAAGAGACGAAATGGAAAAACACCGGGAATCGGGCGCGTTTCTTGGACGTTAGGACAAAAGATTACAAGATGTTCTACTACGGAACGGAAAAGGCTAAGAACGGAATCGGTATCATCCTTGCGGCAGAGCTACTTGGAAACGTCTTGAGCATTTCGAAGTCCAGCGACCGTTTGATGTCTCTCAAACTAGTAATACAAGGAGAGGTGTGGAATATTGTCAGTGCATATGCTCCCCACGATGGGTACAATCAGAGAGATAAAGATGCATTTTGGCTAGATTTCCACAATCTCCTTAAGAACATCCCAAAGGAAGAATTTCTGTTTGTTGGAGGAGATTTGAATGGACATGTCGGGAAATCAAACGAAGACTATGAAGACTGCCATGGAGGACTAGGATATGGCACCAGGAACCTTCCTGGTGAAGACATCCTAAGCATGTGCAAATCACACGGTCTTATCGTGTTAAATACCATGTTCATCAAACAAAGCCGACACCTGATCACTTACAGCAGTGGTGGAGATGAAACTCAGATTGACTACCATTTGGTAGGCAGTTTCATGAAGCCTCGGGTAAAAGATTGCAAAGTGATCCTGGGAGAGGCAATCGCTCGACAACACCGTCTCCTGCTAACAGAAATTTTTATGAAAACACCAAAGAAAAGCAAACAAACAAGGGTCTCTGAGAAAATCAAGTGGTACAATCTGGACAAAGAAAAAGGCGAGGCTTTTGTTTTCGTAATGAAGAATTACCTCTCTCACACCATCAACGGAGCTGAGGATGAAGAGTGCAGAGCACAAAATATGTGGGATTCCCTACAGCGAACTTGCTTAAAGAAGGCCAAATCACTGCTAGGAGCTTCAAAAGGCCACCATCAATACGCCAAAGAAACATGGTGGTGGAGTGATGAAGCTAAGAAAGTGATAAATGAGAAGAAAGCGGCTTTCAAAGCTTGGTCAAAGTGCCCCTCTAATAATAGTGACGAAAAAGCTCGCCTCGAAATGGAATACAGATGCCGCAAGAAAAAAGCGAAGAAGAAGTGCGCTCAGCTTCAAGCAGAGAGTACGGAGGGCCTGTATCGGGAGCTGGATAAAATATTTTCCCCGGTTGCTGATGCAAACCAGGCTATCCAGGAGCTGCGAAGACACAATATGAACAAGAGTGCCACTATCTTCAAAATAGCCGCCCAAAGAAGGAAGAATGCTCAGGAGATTCGTTCGCCAAAGTTCATTAGCAATGCTCATGGCCAGCTTCTTGTGGATGACGACAAAATTCTGCAGAGGTGGCGGCAGTATTGTGAAGAGCTTTTGAATGAACAGTTTCCCCGGCTATACTTTCCAAGAGCCACCCCTAACTGTGAAGAAATACCCGACATTACAGTCGAAGAAGTTAGTGAGGCGGTCAAATACTCCAAAAAACGAAAAGCGATTGGGCCAGACGAAATACCCTCTGAGTTCTGGAAAAAGATGGGAGATATCGGGTTCAGATGGCTCAGAATTCTCATCTCCAAATTCGTTGAGGTGATCCAATGCCGAATGAATGGAGGGAAAGTTACCTTCTCCCTGTATACAAAGGGAAGGGTGATACGCGAAACTGTGATAACTACCGTTCAATCAAGCTGATGTCACACACCATGAAGATCGTTGAGCGGGTATTAGGTGGCCGACTGCGAAAAATAATACGGCTATCTGATGATCAGTGCGGGTTTGTCTCGGGTAAATCAACCACAGATGCAATCCAAAGTATAAGGATCATAATGGAAAAACATCGTGATTCCTTAAGGGATTTGCATATTGTATTGGTTGACTTTGAAAAGGCATTCGACAGACAACCACGAGATCTGATATGGGTGGCGCTAAGACATCGAGGGGTTCCAGAAACCTATGTACAGATGATTATGGACATGTACGAAGGAGCAAAGACAAAAGTAAGATGCCCCGCTGGAGTAACCGAAGAGTTCCCAATCAAAGTCGGGGTACACCAGGGAAGCGTTTTAAGTCCTTTGCTCTTTATTACAGTCCTTGATTATCTGCTTGAAGGTAAATTGATGGACCCCAAGGTACATCAGTTATTCTTTGCTGACGATGGAGCCATCATAAGTGAGGATCCTACATCCCTGCAACGAGCACTTGATGTGTGGGTGGACGTTTTGGAGGGAAATGGGTATCGCATTAGTTCAAAAAAGACAGAGTACTTGTGCTGCCCGTTCTCTGATCCACTCAGGCCTATTCCAGACATTTATTTGAATGGAACAGTGCTTCCCAAGTGCGAAAAGTTCAAATATCTGGGATCTATGATCAATAGCAAAGCAACTTGTGATGACGACATCAATCATCGTGTAAGCGTAGGGTGGATGAAGTGGCGAGAAAATTCCGCTATCTTCTGTGACAGAAAAATGCCCCCTAAGTTGAAAGGAAGGCTCTACACCGCAGTTGTACGTCCAGCGCTCACATACGGTTCACAATGTTGGACGATGTACAAAAAGTATGAGAGTAAATTAACGGCAGCTGAGATGAAGATGCTTCGCATGACAGCAGGAGTGACAAAGCTTGATCGAATAAGAAGTTCGAAGATCCGTGGAAGCTTTCACATCAAGGAAACCATCGTACAAAAAATAGAGCGTGACCGGCTCAGTTGGTATTGCCACGTTCAAAGAAGAGATCATTTGAACCCTGTTAAAAAGGCAATATCAATGCACGTTCCAAAGACATCGCGATGTAGGAAAGGCAGGCCTATAAACGCCTGGATCAGACAAATGCGACGACATCGGCATTTCATTGGCCTCAGTAACCGAGTGATCCAAAATCGGCAGGCCTGCCGATATTTTCTGAGGTCAAATAGGCGAACCCCACATGCGGATCAGTAGAAATGCGGTGAAGTGGGAGGGTTGTGATCCCTTGTTTTCGGATCATAGCCTCGCTGATAAAAGGAAGAAGAAGAAGAAGAAGAAGTACTGCATGCTTAACGACTGCACATGCGTTTTCGGCAAAAATTCTACAAGCGGAATGATTTGGAAAAGAACGATTCATATTTTCGTGTCAGGGTAGCTATATTCTTGTCTTTTCTCATTCAACGCAAATCTAGAATGAAGATTTTATGAAACATTCATGATTGCGCCGAGAATTATCTTTGCGAATGGATTTTCGGTGGACTTTTGATGAAAGGAACCCTTCTCTTATCTACTCACTTAAAACCTACTTGTCTCGCTGGACATGATTTTCATTCTCATGAATGTGTGGTCAGGCGCTAGTTAATGGCTCATCAGATTGCAAAACAAAAAACTAGGTAAATTTAGTAAATTCCCGCCTGATTCATTTAAGATATAAACCATCCTGTGCATTGCGCTGAAGCAATTAAATCATCGCCTTCAGTTTTCCTTTAGTGAAGACCATTGCCAGCAGTCATGCAGCAGTGGGTATCGTTGCAATAGTGTGTGTGTGTGTGAGTATATAATCGCGTTCTAACGAGATCATATGTTTTGCACTTCAATGTGCGTCGTCAGTTATACCTGCTTGACGGGCATTGTGTTGTGTACGGGCTAGTGTGTGCTCTGATCAGGATTACCACTGCGGAATACACATTTTCAGTATTGTATATAGTTGGCAATTATATTTTAACAATTATAATAAGAGCGTCAACTAAAATGAGGCTAGTAACAAAACTAATAAACAATTAAATAAAATCACAAAAATGTACTTCAACCAATCAGGTAATTCAAAGGCTTTTACTGAAAATGGGAAATATCAACGAACATGCAGTGCAAACAATTGATGGTTGCTAAGCTTAACAAAACGAATAGCTGTCAACAACCCGGATCAGCAACATCTTAGATTCATGTTTCGTAAACATGCATGTTTGCTTTTGATTACTGACTAAATTATCTCCACTTCTATCTCCGCTTTTGTTTTGCTGTTGCTTTGTGTTGAAAAATTGACTAAAATGCCTATATACTTCTCACGACACGCCTAGTATTGCTTACATGTCGGTGCCAGGCAGCAATGCCAGATGTGGCGATTTTTTCACTGAATGGGGAAAATGGGGAAAAGTGCTCTTAAAATGGGGAAAAAACGAAATTACATATATTACTTTATTTGACATAAGGCGTGTACTGCTGAGAAGTGTATAGCCACTTTAGTCAATTTTTCCACCCAAATCAACAACAAAACAAAGTAGAGATAGAAGCGGAGATAATCTATTGTAAACATTAAAACTTCGGTAGTTAACTTCCAAGTAAAAGCTTACGAATTTGTTTCGTGTATAAGTACATATTTTATTTCAAGAATTCCTATTATGTAGTTTAAAACTCAAGTACATATCTTAATTTTTTATATTTATTATCTTTAAGAGCGCCCCATTTTGTTTTTTAAATAAATCAGCTTGTGTTTGAGATACATATACAAAAAATAAGTTTGGGTTAAAGTACCATCAAGGCCAATAATTATGGATTACAGCATCACTTAAATATCCTGTAATCCTCTCATATGTCGTCCCGGGAATCAAGGTGCTGCATGCGCGCGAGTTAAAGTTATTCAAAAATAAAGACACCAGTTAAGTTTGCTTAATATGTATTTTCATCATTATTTTATATCGTACTAGATGACCCACCCGGCTTCGCTCGTGGCCATAAACTATTTTAATTGCAAAGTCTTAAGGTCCATTCACAGCTCAGCGACCTGCGAATGCGAATATTCGCAAATTTTGTCATTTCATTCACAGCCGCTTTTTTATCCGATCGCGGCAATCCGCGAATTTCAGTTGTCATTCATTTTGTAACTAATTGCCTAAACGTGAAAAATGCATAAATACATACCGTGCTTTCATTTAGAAGGTATAATCTTAACTTCTTTCGATAAATTGAACCACGATCTTACCCACCAAGAACAAAACAAACAAATTGTGAGGCTAAACTCTCGCGAATGTTTTGGTTGCGGGAATGTGGATTGCGTCCTTCCTGTGTGGAATATGAATAAAAGTTGACAGTTCGCAAAATGCATTCGCTTATTCGCGGAAAAATTGGTGAATTGTTAATTTCTTCACAGAAACTAGTTACAATTCAACTTTTTTTATATTATTCGATAGATAAATGAAGCTCTCTTCTTTTGGAATAGTAAAATTGCCCATGGCGTGCTTATAAATGTGCTAAAAACGGTTTGTTCGCAGTTCGGGCATTCGCAGGTCGCTGAGCTGTGAATAGACCTTTAGATACGTAAATTTAATTTTTTTAAGTATTTTAATCGTACGTACCATTAATTTATTTTATTGAATCTCTATAACACGTTTTCGAAAAAATCCAATTAAGGGAATAAAAACTGGAAAAAAAATTGTAACAAATGAAGGCTTCTACAATAATTTTCCAGAAAACTTGTCAGTTCCTCGTAAATTAATGAAAAAATCAGTCGATATCTCATTCGTAGATCCATAAAGGTTGTATCTGCTGGTTAAATCTATTGCCTCGTTTGTCCCTTGTGTGATATAGCGAAGTATAAATTTTCCAAAATAGATCGCCGATTTTTAGTTGTAGTTGACAGGTGTTTCAGCTGGTGCTAAGAACTCAACTCGTTTTTTTTTTTTGTGTATATTCGGTCAAACTATCATTTATATAAACTGTGTAATTATATAGTTCGAAGACGTACTAATGAAGAAAACAATTTTAGTGTTAACCAGTATGCACCCCGAGGAGGTAAAGTCTGCGTAGCATTCCACACCCTTGGCAGGTACTTTTCTAAGCCCCGGTATTTATATGAAAACTTATGGAGCTGACGAATTAATCAAAGGTGTTTTATAAATCTTAGAACTGCCGTTGGGTTACCTTATTTCTTCAACACCTCTCTGTAAACTACGTTTGTCGTTTTTCCCTCAGGCTGTAGAATGGACAGACTGCGAGGTGAGCAAACTCTCGAGCATGCCACACATACCATATGTTAGTTGGCCATGAGAGAAGCAGTCTGCCCTTAAATCAACCCCAGCCTTCTTTAAGGACTGACTCTGAGCCTCATTTATCGTCATAGCAAAAAAAACCTTCACTGGGAATTGCAGTCGTTTGAAACAAAACGGATAATCGGATGGAATAAGCGGGATGCGAGGAATGAACACAGTTTCTCCTTGGGCACATCCAGTAAGAATTGTCGCCTCAATCCAATTCTTTTGGAACACTTTTATCTGCAATCTAGTACCATTGCATATTTTGGGAGGGTTTAAATTCCTTAAGAGCATAACAGGTGCGCCGACTTTTAATGTTATGTGAAGGAATGCCGGGGGGATTGGGAGTGTGTAGGAATTCCAGCGGGTAATGCACTACTTCTTCCATATGTACAACTGAATCTATGGGTTTGTATTCTATGTCAAGTGCATTAAACTTAAGCAAAAGGCTAGCATTGATTTCATTAGCTGCATCATTTTTTGATGTTAATATAGCCCGTTCCTTTAGCCATGCAATTGGTTTGCTACTGATGTTTTTCAAATCGGAATAAACACTTTCAGTAAGTGCCTTTATCTCGCTTACGATGCGGCACAAACTATCGGGAATTTCTATTCTTCCATCCTTGTCTTCGATACTGCCCTCGCCTATCTTAAGAAGTAGTTGCGAAAACTCTTCTCCACACAAGTCGTGTCCCAAATGTACTCTCATATTTTTTTGGATGTGTCTCTGCTTCGTTTTTGGTCAGAAGTATAATGATTTTAAACAGGCCCTTATCTCGTCAGCACGAGTTCCCCTTGGAACAACCGGCAGCGTTTGCCTAAAGTCACCGGCTAGAAGTACAGTGACTCCACTTATCAGCATAGTATTACTTCGCAAATCCTTTAGAGTTCTATCTAATGCTTCGATCACTTCCTTATGTGACATAGTACACGCATCCCAAACTATAAGCTTACATTCTCGAAGCACCTGAGCCATATTACTTTGCTTAGATATATTACAAAGATGAATTTCGAAAGTATTTAAATTAAGAGGTAACTTGAGTACTTGTTGATTCTTTCCATAACGTTGTCTGTAGAAAAGTACACTCTTTGGCCATTTTCCAAATGATTGCTTAGATGCATAACTGATGGGGGGCGATAATATATGGGAAAGCAAAGAATACGCCAAACGGCTTCTGAACTGCTGATGTACCGCCCAGTCTCATATAGTGTTACCTCATCATTATTAATATACTTGCATACATATTTGATCGATTTTACTGAATTGAAATGAAACGAGAAAGGACGGGGTTGTAAGGAACCACCCATCGATTATCGACATCTGTGCCATTTATATGCACTGTAAACCCATCATCTTTGGGAGACCGCCTTCTATACTGGGGGTAGCCATCATCACCAGTTTGTGTATTTTTAATCAATGGTCGGGGAAATCGCTTGCAGCAAGAACCTTTCAGCATGCAGGGCGAATTAGCATTATTTTTGTATCATATTACTTTTGACGATATCGTAGAGCGCAGGGTCTTTATGGTAATCTGCGATTTCGGCTCTTAAGATGTCATCAATTTGATTGGGTTTAAGTTTATCCTTTAACCAAAGTAAGATGTGAACATGTGGTAGACCCCGTTTTTGCCATTCAACGAAGTACATGTAACACCTCGCTGCTCCGAAAATAGCACCTTTTGTAAGAAGATGTATCATCTTTTTCACTTTTAAATGGAAGACACGGGTTATCAAGTCATGACGGTGATTAGCCTTTTGATGTTTATGTAGGTTTTCTGTTATTTCAATCCATTTGGGATTGCACGTAAATGTTATGAAAAGGTCTGGTTTTCCATAATACCGAACGTATGTCAACGCATCCTGCGTACGTACGTGCATATATCGTGGTCCCCCAGTGAAGCTCGATGGTAATACAACCATTTTACCAAGATTAGTCACTTGAGCATCAGTTTTCTTCATGGCATCCCACAGAAGTATGTAGTGTAGGGCGTCGTAGGCACGATGAGTCTCACAGATTCGTGATAGCTTGTTGTCTCTGCCTTGAAGAACAATGACCCTTTTCTTGAAAGCCTGCCCAACAATAACAATGGCTACCTCATTGGTTGTAGGTGCGTTGAATCGACCTTTGTGTGCATTTGTTGGTTGAAATCGGTTCCTTCGGAAACACTGTCTATTGCTGTTTTGAAGTCCTTCACGTATGTGTTGTTATTATGGAGCATTTTTTGTAACTGGGACACCAGACCTGGCCTACCATCTGAGAAATAGCCGCACCTAATATCCTTTTGTTTTTCGTCATCACTAACGAAATAAATCTGCAGATATTTAGCTTGATGTTGTGATGCAGCTAGAAAGCTTCCTATTCGATGGTAGACCTGCATCTGAACTTTAAATGTTGGCATGAAGTTACCCTCTCTAACCACCTTAGCTCCAAAAGAAGTCATTTGAAAGCAAGCATTATTCTTTCTAGCCACATTAAGAAAATGGTCTGGACTGGGGATGATGATCAGTGATGAGACTTTGAAGGGGTTCAAGCAGCATCTGAAAATGAAGCAGCTGTACCTTGCCGCTGTTACAGCACATTCCAACACTTTCATCTTTCCACTTTTTGGCCTTGCACCATCTACAAATGTTGGACAGTTTTCCCAAGTTAACACTTTTATCGCCGAGATAGTCAACAAAAACACTATAATTAAAGGCTGAAAGTGATTTCTGTTCCCACAGCCTGATTTCAATGGCGTTAGAATCTGTTGGATTGCAAACTTGAGGAGTGGATTTTTAAAATTCGGTTATTTTCTTGCGGTACATGGATGTAGATTGTCTAACTCTTGTCTTGCGTATGGCGTCATTAACCTTTACTCTATTCCGTTTTGAAGGTAAGGATGTTGGTATGGTTAGCAGAGAAGCTATATGCTTTGACATGCAGGTTGTGATTAGCTCTTCGGGTGGAACTAAAATATCGAAATGTTCCCAAAACAATTCTCCAGAAAACCGAAGTCTAACGTAACCTTCTACAGGCTGTCCAAACTGCGCAAACATAACGCCGCTCCAAAAAATCTGGAACTCATAAGAGAAAATTTCTCCCGCTGCCACTAACTCTCAAGTTGTACCAAATGTCCCAGATAATTCCATGTTCAGTTGGCTGAGACGTAATCAAAAACTTCCTGACGCACCTCGAGTGCCATCACTTCCGTTCCATAGACACTGTAAGATATGGAAGAAAAGAGGCAGTGGCCATTCCCTCTCATAAGCACCACATAGTGAAGCACCTTCAATCAATAAAATTTATTGATTCACGTCCATAATTATATTTCATTAAAATCATACAAGAAGAATTCTTTTGTCAAGTACTAACAGGAGAAAAACATTTGTTCACACTTACCTCGTTTTTATTAGTGTACATGCATAAGCACATACATATGTGTATGAGAAAATATTTGCCTGTCCTAAATAAATATATTACTATGGAAGCGAAATGAAAACGAACGTGCATGAAACTTTTACGCTTTGGAAGTGAAACTTCTTATTTGCCTTACTATCGCTCCTAAATTTATTTAAACGACAACACTGATTGTTTTTACCTTTCCCTTGGCCCTGATTTATAGCTTAAACACTACTTTATTATTAATGCTTTTAACACTAAATTCAGAAATAAACAACCAAAATTCCGGGTTCACATTTCATAATTCACTTTTTTTCGTAACGCTCGATAAAATATTGCTAAGAAGCTTCATTTCAAAAATTTCACAATATACGATAACTTATTTTAACTCACTTGAATTCTTTGAATTATTTTTTATGTTGATTTAGTTTAAGTTTTATAAGGAATAAGCGCAATATAACCGAAACTATTTCTATAATGAATAAATCGCACGCAGAAAATGTCTGGATAATATTCCAACAAACAGTTGCCAATAACGCAATTATCGACAATTTGTACCCCAACTATTTCTGTTGGTACAATTTAACAGAAAGCAGCAGTAAAAAAACTACATTTGTCAAATCAGCTTTGATATTTTTTACTTGCGTTTCGAATTAGTTTTCATAGGTGCACCACTTTTGCGGTTTAATATTTTTCCGTATTATTATTCTTCTGCGTAATCTTCAACATTTTAACTTTTTCCATTTGTTGTCTAAAACATAGGAAAACAGATTCAAAGTATGAGCATTCAACTTTCAATATACTGCCTACGCTACCCTGTTAATGATTTATTTTAAATTTATTAAAACATTCTAAAATATGGACAAATTAAACGATCAACAATATCTCATCTAACATAATAGAAAAATATTGCAACAGTTCTATGTCTGAACATGCGTGTATATTCCCAAGTCTCTTAATTGCATAAAGTTTTGACAGCACATGGATATCTTAATTAATAAAATTTACAATATCTTAATTTGGCACTGATCATTTAATTTTTTTTTTCAATTTTAACTCTGGAAGAGATCGCACACTGAAGATCAAAACATAATCATGGGATAGCGCACCCATATGCTCACATACACATACTATTGCAACGATAGCCACTGCTGCATGACTGCTGGCCGTGGTCTACACTGAAGGAAACTTGTGGGCCATGCTTTGTTTAATTGTTTTTAACATTGCTCAGCATGAGGACAACGTAGAAGGATGTTTTATACCTTATACTAAATTCACCTATTGTTTATTTTCTCAATCCGGAGAGCCAGTACTGAGCTGCGGCTGTGGAATCAATATTTACAGATGGAAAATTCGATCTCCACCACCTTTATACCACTTAGACCTTCAATTTCGGAAAATCCCTTCTTATCTCGCATCTAGGCAAAATAAGGAATAACTGTGCAAAATTTCAAGTACCTATGTACGTCTAGCAGTTTTCGAGAAACGGAAAATCGATTTTGCTTTTATAGTATTTAAAAGATAAAGATTACTAGCAACCCGGCCCGACTTCTTCCGGGTGCAATTCAATTTTTACAGCGATACACTAATAAATAAATTCGGAAAAGACATACTCGTAATAATACGAGTATATGTTACTTAATTAGTGCATACCTTTTTTTTATTCTTTTCTGAACTGTCCCTTGTCATTATACGATAAGCGTAGTAGTTCATAGATGAAACTGTTTTGCGTAACTGTGCCCCGGTATTTGGATTCACTTGAGGTATATTTATTGAATATCCTTCTTCACCTATGCATAAAATCAAAGGATATTTTAAAGCATCATATGATGGATGAATTTCTGATATTCTTTGCAGATTATCATCACGACTGCGGATTACAATATCCCATATGCGAAATTGTTGGCCGGCTATGATAACTGCTACTTCAGCCGTAGAAGGAGAGTTATAGCGACCACGATGTTCGTCAACAAGGACCTTATCGGTGTGGATTACAACATTGAAGTCCGGCATGTTTTGTGGAATACTCTCAATTGCTGTTTTAAAAGACTGAATGTAATTATTATGGGAGTGGAACATATCTTGCAATTGTCTGATGGATGCATTGTTTACGGATTGTCGAGCGATAGAACATCGAGTAGAAGCTTGTGTTTCAGGATCTGCGATAAAATATTTATGGTCATCAGGCCGAAGAGGAAAAGGGCTACCGGCCAAATGATATACCTGCTCTTGTACCTTAAACAATATCATGAAACAACTTTCGACTATTTAAGTACTCATGAATTAGGTCATCTGGAATTCCTTTTTATAGAGACGTATGTGTCTCAAGAATTTTTTACTTGATGATGGTCACCTGTAAGAAGGGAATATAAAGGATCCGGAGGTTCAGAAATTTCATCTTATTTAATATTGCCCTGTAAGCAGTACATGCCCTTTGGTTCGTCTTTCCATTTTAGGGCAGTGCAATGTGGACAGACAACGGTCATACTACCCAAAATAACTGCAGAGTAATTTTTATAGTTTATGAAAGGATTATAATTCATTCCAGAACACTCCTTAGTTGCCCTTTAGCTAGAAACCTTAGTAGTTTGACATCTCATAACTCGTTCCTTGTTTCTCAGATTAACGCGTATTGTCTTATCTTCGAGTGGCCGATTGCTTCGTTCTATAGACAACTCAATTTTCCTCTGTTAATCATGCCTACTTCGATCTAAAGAAAGACACGTATTACGCTCAGCAGAAGTCCTAGGTAAAATATTCTTCTCTCGGTTATTAGTGATCTACGCCTTGGCATTATTGCCTCCTAACAAAAAATTAATAAATATTTAGCGCAACAGCTCTTTAAGGGCCAAAGCCTAGCTTCTCGCAACCACTCATGTTACGTGCGTTATATTTTTCGCACGAATGGAAGGACCTACAGTTTATTGCCGTATCTGAAGGGTATTTTGTTTTGAGAAGCTTTCTCGAGACAACAATACTCTCGGATGTTTGTCAGACGTTCGCGAAAGGTGGGACCGTGAAAAAACTTGTTGGTGTTTTCTGAGATTCGAACTTGGAACCTCGCGCGCAGTGGTCCGACACACTAACCACGTACGTCACGGCACCCTCACGGCGCAGGGGAACAATTATAATTATAATCAAGGGAACAATTATAATCAACACTTATAGTTACAATTACAATAGTTTGGACAAAATAAAAATTGCATTGAAAAGCACGTTAATAAAAACAGTACCTACCTACCTATGTAACTAAGTACACGACAAAATAAAATCAAACCTTGAATACAATAATTTGTACATACAAAGTAAAGTGTGTGGCTGTTGGCTGGGTCTCCACTGATGGAAAATTGTTGGCGATAATTTCATGAATAGTTTTGAGCATGGCTCAGCTTCAGGATAACGCAGAAGGATAATTTATAGCTCAAATTAATTTTTGAGGAATTTTCTAAAAACGACTTCATTTTTTTTTAAATCCAAAAAGCCATTGTTGAGTTAGGACCGTGTGAATGTAATTTGAACCCCCTTTCTCCCACTTAGACCTCGAATGCTCAATTCCTGTAAGAGGTAGAACAATTCATAACAGTGAAAACCGCATCCAAATCCCTTCAGTGGTTCTCGAGATTAGCGCGACCACGTAGAATTTAGGGACTTTTGTTTTATACGATGTAGTGATGATGATGATGTAGTGATAATATTTGCGCTTTATTGACACCATCTCGATTGAAACATTTCTGCTGAAAATGTCAGTGATAGCATTTCTGCTGCAGGGGTCAATGTATTGAGTTTTAACGAATTCAAATTATTCATTATTTTATATTTTATATTTGCGCTTTATTGACTCAATCGCCATTGCAACATTTCCGCTGCAGGGGTCAATGTATTGTGTTTTATCGATTAAGAAGTTGTCCGATGCTGACGTAACTCGCGTAATTGCTGACCTGGCGTTTTGCCACAGGTAGTCTACGAATGCAATTCATTGCTCAACAGTATGCTTGGTCAATGCAGTTCAGTTCGACTTGAACCACAAAACACACGTGTTTCAATACAAGGCAACCGCGACATGGGAAAAATTTTAAAAATATAATATCTATCTATCCGTTTCAATGCCCGCACTGTGTGTAAACATGTTAGGGGTATTCATAACCCCTTGAGTGCGCGCAAATTATAAAATAAAAACAGAAAAGCGATGGCGCCTTGTCATAGATTATAGACAAGTCAATAAAAAACTGGCACCTGATAACTAACCTCATCCCCGTATCGATGAAATCCTTGACCAATTAGGACGACCATAATATTTTTCATGTCTCGATCTAATGTCTGGTTTTCATCAAATTGAGTTAGAAGAAAACTCAAGGTATATCAAATCATTTTTCATGGAAAAAGGACTTTTCTGTTTTAAAAGTTCGCCATACGGTTTGAAAATATCCCCAAACTCATTCCAGAGAATGATGTCATTAGCATTTTCAGGTTTAGACCCATCATAGGCATTTCTTTATATGGACAATTGAGTGGTAATAGGCCGCTCTAAAAACCACATGCTTAAAAAAGTCTCACAAATATCTTTCAAATCTGTAGGAAATACAATTTGAAATTGCATCCAGACAAATCCTCTTAATTCAGTCACGAGGTGAACTTTCTCGGCCATAAGTGCAAAAGTGAAGGAATATTGCCTGATGAAACTAAATTCGATATAATCATCATTGCTGCTATCCATTGGGCAATCACACACTTCCGACCCTACATTTACGGCAAACATTTCTTTGGTAAAAACAGATCACAGGCCTCTATCCCACCTGTTTTCGATTAAAAATCGTTCGTCCAAACTTACACACAAAAGATTAGATTTAGAAGAATATGATTTTGCAATTGAATATCTCAGGGGTAAAGAAAATTATGTAGCCGAGGCTCTGTCAAGAACAGACCTTAGTGGGATTAAGGCTATCAGAATAGTGAAATACAATAAACAAAGTTACAACTCGGCAAGAAACCAAAAAAGCACAAAATAAGCCAACCTCCAGTAACACCAACATGGCTTTTACCGCTAATGAGCCGAGAGTTTAAGAGGTTATTAACTACAGAGATGTTAAGGAATATACTCAATTTAAGTTTGATAAACAGAAATGCTATTTTAAACGTGGAAACAAAATCTTAGGCGCAATAGAATTGGAAAATTTTGCTACCAATGGGAAACTTTTTTTATACAATTTTTTTCTAGCGGTTCAAACCCGTATCAAAAATCTATTGAAATTGCGGTTATCACTAAATGAAAATATATAATATTTGAAAAAAAAAAATAGTTAATGAATTTAAAGAAATAGGCAATAAATCCTTGAACACAATTTATGTAGCCTGTGCAGGGACGGGTTAAGAATATCACTGCAGCGCCACCCAACAAATACCGCTTGTCGTAAAAGTCGACTACTGGGTCAAATCAGATCTAGGTATTATAACACCCAAGTGAGCCCAGCGACACATACATAAGGTGACCATACGTCCCGCTTTCGAGCTTTGTGTCCCGCTGTCCCCAAAGAACGCAAAATGTCCCGCTTTGAAAAAAGGCCACCCCATATTAAACTTGTTTCGTTCATTAAACTCATTTTCAGTAAATGTATATACTAAAAATAATATTGCTCACAGATAGACTTCCAGAGACAGCACAAAAAAAGAAAAACTAAAAACAAAAACAGCACAAAACAGACTTGATATTGAAATACATAAGTGGGTAGTTAATACTCGTAGGTACTTTGTGCTCTGTCGCTCCGTGTACCATGTCGGTATCTACTATGTATCTATAATGTATCGTTTGTTTGAGAATGAGAAAAATGATGAACGAACGAAGCATACTTTAATCCTTTTAAAACTGAAACGGTTGGATTCGGTTTGATGTTCATAGGGCGTTTTAAGTGATACGCTTGGCTCAATATTTGCTTCAATATTTTTTTAAAGCCATCCCAATTAGTTTTCGCGCTGGTTAATCTAGCCGGTCCTACTTTTTAATCAAGCCTCACTTACGTCATGTTGATTGGAACGATCAGAGGAGAGATCAAAGCTTTCTTCAACTTTTATACAGTTGCCGCATATTTCTTGAACAACAAAGAAATCGATCAGATCTGGTATCTTATTGCTATCAGTCAATATGTTGGTTTACCCGTCGAGTGCAAATCACAACTGTATTGCATACCCGCATTATAAAGGTTTCGACCTTTCTGAGAGGCGTACCTTGAACCCCAGAAGCGGTGCTTCGCGTTGAAGATGCCACCAATAATAAAATTTAGTTTAAGGCAGTTGAAGATGTTTGTGAAATCAATTTTTTCAGGTTTACATCGCAGTGGAGAATATATAGACGACATGGTGAAGGTAAAGTGTCTATTCTGAACGCGTACCGTGCTTGCTTGCATTGCTTCTAATTCAATCTTTATTTCTGCTGAGTGTTCGATAGATTCTTTTATAAACAAAGATGATCCGCCTCTGGCTCTTTCCGGGAGGTGGAAGGCGTGATACACGCTATATCCCCTTATCTTAACATTAGATTTTTTTGTCAGATGAGTTTCACAGACCAAGCATATATCAATATCTTTTTCTCGTATAAATATTTCTAACTCGTCCAGCCCGTTGACCTTCCATGTAAGAATTTTAAGCGTTTCTATCATATTTTGGTTAAAGTGCGCGTGTTATGAATGTTGTTTTCTAGTGCAACTAGTCTCTTCAAAATAAGTTTGTGTGTTTTTGCATTGCTCTTTAAGTTGCGCAAGAATTAAGGAGAAAACATGGGATACAGGATCTTGTGAGATATTTCTATCACCTTTTTCCAATGCAGCAAGTTGAGCAGGAATCTTTACGTTAAAGTT
This sequence comes from Brachypalpus laphriformis, assembly GCA_945910035.1. Lineage (NCBI taxonomy): Eukaryota > Metazoa > Arthropoda > Insecta > Diptera > Syrphidae > Brachypalpus > Brachypalpus laphriformis. Next base: position 216,333,701 of record OX246753.1, on the reverse strand, counting down.
TGGATGGTTTCTTGCTTTGATCTCCTATGGGTTGTTGGTCATATACTTGCCATTAGCAATCATCGCCGCTTGAGCTTTAGACTGCAAGCCAATATTTGAAGATTTTGCTTCTGTCACCTTTTCTCTACTACGTTTTGTCTTTTTTCATACCCGATCTTGAGTGAATTTCGCTGCTTTTTTCGTAGCTAATTTCGATCTATTTTTAATTGGTATCGGGTTCGGACGCATGGAATTTTTAAGCGTATCGCATCTTTTTTGGAGCTCTTTCGCCACTGCTAGGTTCGATTTTGACCACGATGTTTAGAATAGTCTTAATGTCATATATTACATCTATATTTTCGTCTTTATCAAAACTTAGCATGAATAGTGGAAATCTACGCTTTACCAACTGACTGTTGCTTCTCCTTCTTGATAATATTGACTGCATCAAGAATTTTTAAGCCTTTGCCTTGAAGGTCGTTTATAATATCTTCTTTAGTGCACGAGGGGTGGAGTTCCTTTGCTACAACACGCAGTGGTCTTTCTAACTTACCTCCTCGGCATTCAATTTTTGAGACGCTTCTCTGTAACCGTCAGCATCATCGATATTGATTTTCCACGTATTGTTTCGAAGAGATGTCACCTTAAACTTCGATGCCAGTGTTCCTTTAAGGAGGCAATGCAACTTATTATAGACGTAATTCGTAATTTTATTTATTGTGTCTTTTTTTGCAACCCTTGCGCTTCCCATCTTTTTATGTCTCGACTTCTGGTGAGGAACTAGCTTTGCGTTTTTTTCTAGGCCGTTACTTTTCGATCCGCGGTTCCCACGTCTCGATATTCACAAAGGAACATGGCTCTCCTTTGATCGAAAAACTGTCAACCAAATCGATCACATTGCGATCGACGCAAGGCACTCTTCCAGTATTCTGGGTGTCCGGACTTTCCGAGGAGCCAACGTGGACTCGGATCACTACCTAGTTGTAGCCAAGGTACGGATGCAGATATCCAGAACGGAGCGAAATCAACGAAATACTGTGAGGAAATTTGACGTCGAAAAGTTACAATCGCAAGAGACCGCCAGAACCTTTGCCGATCGTGTTTCTTCTAATCTATGCCGCCAGCAGCAAATGCGGAAGACCAGTGGCAGCGTTGCCAACAAGCCATCAGAGATGCCGCCTCTGATGTACTGGGTTTCTCTCGCCCACCACAACGAAACCCCTGGTTTGATGAGGAATGCCGGCAAGCACATGCAGCAAAACAGGAGGCGTACAAAGCGGCGCTGCATAGAAGGACTAGAGCTGCTTACGAGCTCTACGTGCGCAGGAGAAAAGAGGAACATCGACTTCTCAGAAAGAAGAAAAAAGAGCATGAGAAGCGCTCGATCGAGGAGATTGAGAGACTTAATTGCAGGAATAATGTTCGAAATTTTACCAAAGGGTAAAAAGAACATGCCAGGGTTTCAAAGCCAGAACAGAAGCCTGCAGGGACGAAAATGGCAATACGGTATAGTAGTAGAATCGCAGTCGCTGCTGAGGATATGGAAGGAACACTTCTGCAGACTGTTAAACGGCGATGATGATCAATATTCCGCTGTCAGGCAGAATGAGCCATTCAACAGTGACGATGGCAGTCAAGACTCCCGTCAACACGATCAGAATGAAGTGAGGATAGCGATATCTAAACTCAAATCCAACAAAGCTGCTGGAGCCGACGGCCTTGCCGCTGAACTTTTCAAGGCAAGAAGGAGATGAGTTGGTAAGGAGCATGCACCAGCTCATCTGTAAAATCTGGTCGGACGAAAGTATGCCCGATGAATGGAACCTCAGCATCGTTTGCCCGATCCTGTAGAAAGGAGACCCTCTGAACTGCGCCAACTACAGGGGTATAAGCCTCCTAAATATCGCATATAAAATCCTGTCTGCCGTATTATGTGAACGCCTAAAACCGATCGTCAACAACCTGATAGGTCCTTATCAGTGCGGTTTCAGGCCTGGAAAATCCACCATTGACCAAATATTCACACTACGGCAAATCTTGGAAAAAACCCATGAATATAAAATCGATACGCACCACCTTTTCATCGATTTCAAAGTTGCATATGATAGCGTGTATAGAGACGAGCTATACAGAGCCATGTCTAGTCTTGGCATCCCTGCCAAGCTCGTCCATTTGTGCAGAATGACGACGGAGAACTCTGGCTGCTCCATCAAAGTCGGTAAGAACATCACCGAACCGTTCGATGTCGGGAAAGGTCTTAGACAAGGCGACGCGCTATCATGCGATCTCTTTAATATAGTACTTGAGAGAATTGTACGAAACTCACAAGCCAACCCCGGAGGTACAATCTTCTTCAAGTCTGTACAACTACTCGCTTATGCCGATGACATTGACATAATCGGAAGAACTCAGCGGGCCGTCAATGGGGCATTTACGAGTATTGAGATCGAGGCAGCAAAGATGGGTTCAGCGGTCAATAAAAGCAAAACAAAATACATGCTGTCTACAAAAAAGGACACCCAACATCGGCGTCTTGGACAGAACGCCACAATAGACAGATACAATTTTGAGGTAGTAAAGGATTTTGTCTACCTAGGCTCTATGGTCAGCTCCGCAAATGACATCAGTGGAGAGATCACACGGAGAATTACTATTGCCAATCGTTGTTTCTATGGGCTAAAACGGCAATTGAGTAGCAAAGCCCTATCTCGCACTACTAAGGTAACTCTTTATAAGACATTAATCATCCCAGTCCTGCTGTATGGCGCAGAGGCATGGGCTTTGACAAAACCGGATGAGGATGCCCTTGGTTATTTCGAGAGAAAAGTTCTTCGAGCGATCTTTGGTCCCGTCTGCATAGACGGTGAGTGGAGGAGAAGGTACAATGCCGAACTATACGGCCTGTACAAGGACATCGACTTAGCCAGAAGAGTTCACATACAGCGACTAAGATGGCTGGGTCATTTAGAGCGGATGGAGCCCAACCTTCCCGCTAAGAAAGTCTTCGAATCCACCCCGGATGGACGGCGCAGTAGAGGACGACCTCGCGGTAGGTGGCGCAAACCTCAACCAACTTGTCGTGCGCAACTGGAGGCAGCTGGCTCGTAACCGTGCTGGCTGGAGAGGTTTGTTGGTTAAGGCCCAGGTCCACCCCGGACTGTAGCGCCATCTAAGTAAAGTAAGTACTTTTCGATCCAATTCGTTTCACGTGTTAGCTATTCTTCATCCGTCTGGTTCTAAGTGAGCGATGTGGGCTAACAGTATTTTGTTTTTGTAGATACGTGCCGTAAACAAGATGGTCGCGAGTATCGGGAATATATTTTTATTCATTGAGTCGGTACCCAGATCGAAAAAGAGAGAGGAGCAAGTAAATATACCCTCAGTAAGTTTACCAAATCGATGAAAGCCTTACCGGCAAGATATCATAAACCCGCACCAGGAGAAAGTCTTTAAAAGCCAGTCCGCAGAGGGAAAGAAAACGACACCACTCTGAAGTAATACATCCGGTTCCGGAGTGGATGGTGTCATGTTGAAAACGGGTTAAAGTTTGTTTTTTAGAGAGTAGAAGTTTCGCACTTCTCGTGCGCATTAGCGTTTTTTTCACTACCCCTTAGGCAAAAAAAAAAAAATTAAATATTATACTTTAACTTAAAATAATTAAAAAAAAAATGTATGTTTTGCCGAAGAAATGTACAGGTGTCCCGCTTTGAGAGGAAAAAATTATGGTCACCTTACACATACACTACCTTAAAAACTCCCCTACAAGTGTGCATGCGTTGGAAGTATGACCGGTCGAAGTTACGAGCTGGAAGTGATTATGAACAGAAGGCGGGTTAATATGTTGTGTGTCCAAGAGACGAAATGGGAAAACACCGGAAATCGGGCGCGTTCCTTGGACGTTAGGACAAAAGATTACAAGATGTTCTACTACGGAACGGAAAAGGCTAAGGACGGAATTGGTAACATCTTTGCGGCAGAGCTACTTTGTAACGTCTTGAGCATTTTGAAGTACAGCGACCGTTTGATGTCTCTCAAACTAGTAATACAAGGAGAGGTGTGGAATATTGTTAGTGCATATGCTCCCCAAATTGAGTTCGATCAGAGGGACAAATATGCATTTTGGCTAGATTTCCACAATCTCCTTAAGAACATCCCAAAGGAAGAGTTTCTGTTTGTTGCAGGATATTTGAATGGACATGTCGGGAAGTCAAGCGCGGACTATGAAAACTGCCATGGAGGACTGGGATACGGCACCAGGAACCTTCATGGTGCAGACATCCTAAGCATGCGCAAATCACACGGTCCCATCATATTAAATACCATGTTCATAAAACAAAGCCGACACCTGATCACTTACAACAGTGGTGGAGATGAAACACAGATTGACTTCCATTTGGTAGGCAGTTTCATGAAGCCTCGGGTAAAAGATTGCAAAGTGATCCTAAGAGAGGCGATCGCTCAACAACACCGTCTCCTGCTAACAGAAATTTTTAAAACACCAAAGAAAAGCATACAAACAAGGCCATGAGAAAATCAAGTGGTATAATCTGGACAAAGAAAAAGGCGAGGCTTTTGTTTTCCTGATAAAAAATTACCTCTCTCACCATCAACGGAGTTGAGGATGAACAGTGCAGAGCACAAATATGTGGGATTCCCTACAGCAAACTTGCATAAAGAAGGCCAGATCACTACTGTGAACTTCAAAAGGCCACCACAAACAAAGAAGAAACACACCAAAGAAACATGGTGGTGGAGTGATGAAGCTAAGGAAGTGATAAATAAGAAGAAAGCGGATTTCAAAGCTTAGTCAAAGTGCCCCTCTAATGATAGAGACGAAAAAGCTCGCCTCGAAGTGAAATACAGATGTTGCAAGAAAAAAGCGAAGAAGAAGTGCACCCAGCTTCAAGCAGAGAGTACGGAGGGCCTGTATCGGGAGCTGGAGAAAATATCTTCCCCGGTTGCTGACACAAACCAGGCTATCCAGGAGCTGCAAAGAAACAATATGAACAAGAGTGCAACCATCTTCAAAATAGCCGCCCAAAGAAGGAGAAATGCTCAGGAGATTCGTTCACCAAAGTTCATTAACAATGCTCATGGCCAGCTTTTTGTGGGTGACGGCAAAATTCTACAGAGGTGGCGGTAGTATTACGAAGAACTTTTGAATGAACACTTTCCCCGGCTATACTTTCCAAGAGACCTAACTGTGAAGAAATACCCGACATTACAGTCGAAGAAGTAAGTGAGGTGGTCAAATACTCCAACAAACGAATAGCGGTTGGGCCAGACGAGATGCTCTCTGAGTTCTGGAAAAAGATGGGATGGGTTGAGATGGCTCAGAATTCTCATCTCCAAATTTATGAGAGGGGGTCCAATGCCGAATCAGTGGAAGGAAAGCTACCTTCTCCCTGTATACAAAAAGAAGGGTGATACGCGAAACTGTGATAACTACCGTTCGATCAAGCTGATGTCACACACCATGAAGATCGTTAAGCGGGTATTAGGCGGCCGACTTCGAAAAATAATACGGCTATCTGTTGATCAGTGCGGGTTTGTCGCGCGTGTATCAACCACAGATGCAATCCAAAGTATAAGGATCATAATGGAAAAACATCGTGATTCCTTAAGGGATTTGCATATTGTATTGGTTGACTTTGAAAAGGTATTCGACAGACAACCAAGAAATCTGATATGGGTGGCGCTAAGACATCGAGGGGTTCCAGAAACCTATGTACAGATGATCATGGACATGTACGAAGGGGCAAAGGCAAGAGTAAGATGCCCCGCTGGAGTAACCGAAGATTTCCGAATCAAAGTCGGGGTGCACCAGGGAAGCGTCTTAAGTCCTTTGCTTTTTATTATAGTGCTTGACTATCTGCTTGAAGGTAAAGTGACAGACCATAAGGTACATCACTTATTCTTTGCTGATGATGGAGCCATTAAACGAGGATAAAGATTCAACAAGATCGGAAGTACCCCTTAAGTCCATAGAAAAGACACAAGAGCTAGGTGCAATTCCAAAATCTAAGATGGGATTTTGTACAAAGCCCAGACCACCAGGACAACAACAGCCTACCACGCCGAAAGCCCACATGAGCAACAAGCAAAGATTTGAACTCTTGGTCGATATCTTAAGGAGGTCACTTAACAAGTCGATAGAAGAAGCATCACGACACAGAAGTGACCAGTTCTGTCAAATAAGGGCAAGAAGTATTGAACAGAATTGGGAAGAAATCACTTGCTTGTATCGCAAACTGGAGGACGAAACCACTGCTGACGACGTGGAAGATTACTTTGATTTGCAGGAAAGTGGAGGTGACATTGCTGAACTTGTACGCCGATGCTTCCAAATTTCAAGAGAAGAGCAGTGAGACGAAGCAGTTAAACATAATGATGAAGTTACCAAAAATAGAGCTTCCCAAGTTTGATGGTGAATGCTTGAATTGGCTGCAGTTCCATGACTTATTCAAGCAGATGATTCATGACCAGCCAATTCCGCCAGCACAGAAGCTTTATTTCTTGCGAGCCAACGTCACTGGAAAGGCTCTGGAACTAATTCAAAACTTCAAACCAACGGACAGTAATTACGAAGTAGTATGGAACGTGTTTGTTAAACTTTTAATAACAAAAGATTGCTGCTGACAGCTCAACTAAACAAGCTCTTAGTGCAGCCAGTTACCACAGCAGCATGTTCCAGCTTCAGAAGGCTCCACGGCAATACAAAGGAGTGCCTGCAGGTGATTACAAATCTTAACGTTAACACTGCAAGTTGGGATCCAATCGTGGTCCATCTTCTCTTGCAAAAACTGGATAGAGAGATCATGGAACAATTTGAACTTTCCATGAGCGACCCGAGAAGCAGCCCAACCATTGAAGAGTTCCTGAAGTTTGTCGAGCCAAGGTTCCAACCTCTAGAAGCCATCAGTAGCCGTGATAAAAAAATAAATAAATAAATATTTGGCGCAACAGCTCATTAAGTGCCAGGGCCTAGCTTCTCGCAACCACTCATGTTGTGTGCGTTATATTTTTCGTACGAATGGAAGGGACCTACAGTTTAGTGCCGTATCCGAACGGCGATTTGAAAAGCTTTTTCGAGGCAACAATACTCTCGGATGTTTGTCAGACGCTCGCGAGAGGTGGGACCGTGAAAAAACTTTTTGGTGTTTTGTAGGATTCGAGCTTGGAACCTTACGCGTAGTGATCCGACACACTAACCACTTACGCCACGGCGCCCATGCAGCCATGACGATGGAAAGAAGCCCACGCGGGGCGTCGCCTCCAAGTTTTGCCAGGACCCATCACATTTGCAATTATTGCAGTTCAAGTAAAGATGCTATCTACAATTGCACTAAATTTTTGTCTCTTTCAGATGTGGACCGAGGAAAGGCTGTTCAAAGGCTGGTGTTGTGCAGAAACTGTCTGAAGAAGGGCCACTTTTTCCAATCATGCCAGTACCAAAGATGCCAAAAATGCAACATGAGCCACAATACATTATTTCAGCAGCAGAGACGACAGCAAGAACTACCTCAACCACAGCAGAGCTTCGATAACTCATCTACACATCAGTGGGGTGAGAAAGGTAAAGTTAATAACGTCCCACAGCCCCAAAATCCATCAGTAAACAATGCAGCAACAGAAATAATAACTATAAACCTTCATGTTCATCTGGCTACGGCTGTGGTCATGTGATTTCTTCATACAATTCGCGAATCCCATGTAGAGATCTTCTTGACTCTGGGTCCCAGCTTCACTTTGTGACGACATCATTTGTACATTGGAAATCAAAAAACGTCGCATGGATACTCGGCAGTGGAATAGGTGCGCAGGAGTGCAAGTCGGAGTTTCTGGCCTCAATATCGTTTGTGTCCAGAGCATCGTCATTTAAAGGAACGATAGAGGCAAATGTAATGTCTCGTATAAGTGATTACCAGTTCAGCAGAGAAATCGACTTGTCTCAGTGGGTGCTTCCAACTAAAATGCAGTTAGCAGATCTTTCGTTCTTCACAGCCAACCATCAAATCGACATGCTCTTGGGAGCTAAACTGTTCTTTGACTTGTTGCAACCGGGAGAGTACAGGTTGTCAAACGATTCGCCAATTCTGCGGAACACAAAGTTAGGATGGATCGTAGCAAGAAGTGCTTCAGCTCCAAATACCACTGCTCATTGTCTTATAGCGACGAAGCCTTCCTTGTCATCGTTGGACAAACTTGTGCGTTCGTTTTGGGAAACCGAAAACCATGAAACTCCCATTAACACCGTGAGCGAAGAAGAACACCAGTGTGAGAAGCATTTCAAAGAGAAAACGACACTGAATTCCAAAGCTAAATGCGTCGTCAAATTACCATTTAAGGAGGATCTAAGGATAATGTTAGGAGACTCCTTCCATTCGGCAAGAAAAAGGTTTCTTTCATTAGAAAACAAATTAGGCAACGACGACAAGCTTAAAGAATCATAAATTATTTTTATGAAGAAGTATAAAGCATTGGGCCACATGACACTCATTTCTAAAGATGAAATTCCAGAAGCACATTACGTCATACGTTATCATTGCGTCACGAAGGCCGAAAGTTTATCAACAAAGCTGCGGGTGGTTTTCGATGCGTCAGCTAAGACAACATCTAGCCGCTCACTCAATGATATACTCGTCGTCGGTCCAACTGTACAACCAGTCTTATTTTCAATAGTTTTGAAGTTCAGGACACATAAATATGTCTTTACGGGAGACATAGCTAAGATGTATCGTTAGGTTTTAGTATGCCAGGAAGATCAACCCTTTCAACTTATCTTTTGAAGATCAAATCGTGACACCCCATTGCAGTTGTATCAGTTGAACACCATCACGTATAGAACAGCGTCTGCTTCCTACTTAGCAACCAGACGTCTTGTAAAGCTAGGAGAAGACAATAAAGAAGTCTTTCAAAGATCAGCTGAAATCATTAAAAATAATGTGAACGTGGATGATTGTTCGACAAAACATATGAGTAATGTCCTAAATACGACGTTAAAATCGTATTGGGCGATTTTAACGCCACAAGAGGAGAGGAGGACGTCTTTGGTAGGGCAGTCGGTAAGCACAGCCTACACGACACCACATCTGATAACGGACTAAGGCTAATTGATTTCGCTGTGGAGCGAAATGTCACCATAGCAAGCACATGGTTCCTCATCTCGATATTCATAAGCCGACATGGCATTCCAATGATCATTTAACGATCAACCAAATCGATCATATTGCGATCGACGCAAGGCATGCATCCAGTATTCTGGACGTCCGGACCTTCCGAGCGGCCAACATAGACTCGGATCACTACCTTGTTTTAGCCAAGGTACGAATGTGGATATCCCAATCTGAGTAACATAGAAGAATCACTGTGAGAAAATTTAACGTCGAAAAGCTACATTCGCAAGAGACTGCCAGACTCTTCGCTGAACGCGTATCCCGAAATTTCTCAGTCACACCTATGCCGCCAGCATCAAGTGCCGAAGACCAGTGGAAACGCTGTAAACATGCCATCAGAAACTCCGCGACTGATGTGGTAGGTCTCGCTCGACCACCACCGCGAAAGCCCTGGTTTGACGAAGAATGCCGGCGAGTGCATGCAGCAAAACAAGAGGCATACAAAGCGGCGCTGCAAAGGAAGTCGAGAGCTGCTCGTGAGCTCTACAAGCAAAAGAGACGGGAAGAACATCGACTTCTCCAAAAGAAGAAGAAAGAGCATGAGAAGCGCGCGTTTGAGCATATCGAGAGTTTATACTCCAGGAACAATGTACGGAAGTTTTACCAAAAGGTAAAAAGAACGTGTCAGAGAAGCAATACCCGTACAGAAACCTCGTAGTAGAATCACAGTCGGTGCTGAGAATATGGAAAAACTACTTCTGCAGACTGTATAATGGCGACGAAGATCAACATCCCGCTGTCAGGCAGAATGAACCATTCAACATACACGATGATAGTCAAAACTTTCATCCATCTGACCAAAACGAAGTAAGAATAGCAATATTCAAGCTAAAAGCCAACAAGGCTGCTGGGCCTGACGGCTTACAGGCCGAACTTTTCAAGGCAGCTGGGGATGAATTGGTAGAGTGCATACACCAACTCATCTCTACGATTTGGTTAGACGAGTGTATGCCTGATGAATGGAATCTCAGCATCGTTTGCCCGATCCACAAGAAAGGAGACACCCTCAACTGCGCCAATTATAGAGGCATCAGTCTCCTCAACATCGCATACAAGATGTTTTCTGCGATATTGTTTGAATGCCTGAAACCTTTTATCAACAGCCTGATTGGACCCTATCAGTGCAGTTTCAGGCCAGGAAAGTGCCCCATCGATCAAATTTTTAAACTTCGGCAGATCCTGGAGAAAACCCAAGAATTCTAAATCGATACTCACCACCTCTTTACCGCCTATGACAGCATCTATAGAGAAGAGCTTTATAGAGCCATGTCTAGTATTGACATCCCTGCCAAACTTGTCCGTCTGTGCAGGATTTCGATGGAGAACCTCGCTGCTCCATCAAGGTCGGTAATGACCTCACCGAGACCTTTGATGTAAAAAAAGGTTTTAGACAAGGTGACGTGCTGTCATGTGACTTCTTTAAAATTGTACTTGAACGGATTGTGCGGAACTCACAAGCCAACACCGGGGGCACAATCTATTGCAAGTCTGTGCAACTCCTTGCATACGCCGACGATATAGACATTATCGGAAGATCTTAGCGAGCTGTCACCGGTGCGTTTGCAAGCATTGAGGCGGAAGCGGCCAAAATGGGTTTAGCGATAAACGAAGGCAAAACCAAGTATATGCTGTCAACAAGAAGGGAAAGCCAACACCGACGAATTGGACAGAACGTCACAGTGGGCCCCTATAACTTCGAGATAGTGAGGGACTTTGTCTACCTTGGTTATAGCAGAGCCTCGAAAAATAAGATCAGCGCAGAAATCAAGCGAAGAATAACTCTTGCCAATCGCTGTTTTTCCGGGCTTATAAGGCAATTCAACAGTAGAGCCCTATTCCGAACAACTAAGGAGACTCTATATAAGACCTTGATCATCCCAGTCCTGCTTTACGGCGCTGAAACATGACTTTATTAAAAGAGGATGAAGATATCCTTGGTCGCTTCGAGAGAAAAATTCTTCGTAAGATTTTCGGTCCCGTTTGCGTTGACAGGTTTTGGAGGAGAAGATTCAATCACGAACTATACGAGCTGTACAGCGACATCGACCTAGTCAAAAAACTGCGTATTGGGCGTCTGAGATGGCTAGGACATGTAGAGCGAATGGACACCAACGCTCCGGCCCGCAGAGTCTTCGAATCTAACCCCGAGGGACGACGCAGTAGAGGGAATCATCGCCGTAGGTGGCGCGCACAAGTTCAAGGGGACCTCGACCAACTTGGAGTGCGCAACTGGAGGCAATTAGCTAAAGACCGAGCTAAATGGAGAGGCTTGTTGGTTGAGGCCCAGGTTCACCCCGAACTGTAGCGCCACCTAAGTATGTAAGTAAGTAGATGATTGTTTAGCTGGATCAGAGACTATTGAAGATGCTAAGGCATTGCTAAATGAGACAATTTGCCTACTCAAGGCAAGCATTTTGAATTTAAAAAGGTTTGCTCAAATAATTCAATGATTTTAGAAGGAACCTCTCCCGAAGATATAGAGAAGTTAGTTACCTTTCATCATTCCGAGGTGATTAAAACATTGGGATTAATATGGGATTCCTCGCAAGATGTCTTCAAATTCAGCTTCAATGAAGAAGCTGATTTTGTACGACTTTTTGACCCTCTAGGTCTAGTGGGGCCAATGATAGTTCTTGGCAAACTTTTCGTACAAGAGTTGTGGAAAACCAAGTTGGCGTGGGATGATACTCTTCCAATCGAACAAGCTCAAAAATGGATTAATTACCTTGATAAATTTTCAAACATGAAGAAGACAAGTATTTCACGATACGAGCTTCGTCCATCTGCCAGGATAATTGAACTTCATGCCTTTTCCGACAGCAGTTTAAGCGCATATGGATTATGCGCTACTATAGAAGACGAAATCAAAAACTACCCGAGAAAGCATAAAAGTCGACTAGAAAGTCACGTAAATATTACAGTCCTCTAAGTTTTGGATGAAAGAAATTTACTACGCCGTCTACTAAGAACCAAACCTTTAGACTTAGCGCGATAAGTAACCGCGTCCAAACTGCGGAACTAGCAGGAACTTCTAATGGGAAGGCACCTGCAAAACGTCATTATTTCGTGAAATGAAAACTACTTGATAAGTCGAATACTTAGTTGTAGTAAAAAAAATGAAAACAAGTCTGTTTTGAAGGGAGGTTTTTTAGTGGGTAAGAATCCCACACTACTATGAGCACGCGCTGTCGATCCTCATAGTGTCTTCTTGAAGATTTTCACCTACCCTCGGAAAAAAAAAAAAAAAAAGAAAAAAAAAAAAAAAGAAAAAAAAAAAAAAAAGAAAAAAAAAAAAAAAAGAAAAAAAAAAAAAAAAAAAAAAAATGGATTATGCGTTTACTTAAAGTCAACTGATGAAAGCAACCAAAGCTTTTCCCAGCTTCTTTGTTCTAAATCACGAGTTGGACCATTAAAAACTGTGAGTATTGTTCATCTAAAATTGCAAGCAGCAGTACTAGTGGTAGAGTTAGTAGAAAGGATTATCCAAATAGTGCCCAAGAAAATTGATAAGGAATGTTTTCACACAGACTCAACTACAGTAATAGCCTGGCTAAAATCACCTTCTTATACGTATGTTGCGAATAGAGTAGCAAAAATTAAATCAGCTTCAGAGTTCCACCAGTGGCAATACATCAAAGGCGATCTAAATCCTGCCAATTTAGTATCCAGAGGATCAAGCCTAGAAGCACTTTTAGCATTATCAATATTGTTCGAGGGTCCTATATTTCTTAGAGATGGTGAAATATTTGGGCTAAAAAATATACTCTACCAGATGCGATTCCAGAACGTCGTAAAAAGAAATCGGTTCTAACAACATCCATTCAAGGCGATCCCAATTTTTTCGGAAATATCAAACATAGGAATTAATTTTTTACGTTAACAAAAATATTCGTCAACAATTGAAGAAAACCAAGGGTGCTGAGAAACACAGGTCAGTTAACTGTTGAAGAACTAGAAGAAGGAACCCGCTGGTTACTTGTGTATGCACGAAAGGTGTCGTTTCCAAAGGACTATCGCACTTTGGAAGAGAACAAATCCGTAAGCAGAAAATCAAATATATCATCTCTTTCTCCATATTTTGATGCCAGAACAAAACTTATTCGGGTTGGAGGGAGGTTGGCAAACGCAACAATTTCGCCAGATGCCAAACATCAAATCTTAATTCCAAAAAAATAATATTATAACTAAAATGATTTTAACGCATCTACATCAAAAATACATGCACGCGTCGCATAGAGCGCTAGTTTCACTTTCCAGACAGCAATATTGGATCTTGGGTGTTGGAAACGCAGCCCGACAAGTAATCATCAAATGCATCAAATGCTTTAGCTCAAAGCCAAAATCTATTGATCAGCTGATGGGAAATATGCCCCCGGAAAGGGTAACTCCAGCGCGACCTTTCTATCATTTAGGAGTAGACTTTTGCGGACCTATAAAAATTAATTTCAAGGTTAGAGGTAAGACTCCTACTAAGTCATATTTAGCAGTATTTGTTTGCTTCTCTACTAAAGCCGTTGTAGGTGATTTGTCATTCGAAGCATTCATTTGTACTCTAAAAAGGTTTATAGGCAGGCGAGGCCTTTGCCATACGATATTTTGTGATAATGCCACGAATTTTGTTGGCGCAAAAAAATGAATTATCAGAGCTAACGAAGGTTTTCAATTCAGAACGCCTACAGTCAACAATTCACTCTACATGCCTTGAAAATGGAATCAAATGGAAAAACATACCACTTCGATCGCCTCATTTTGAAGGGCTCTGGGAAGCGGCTGCTAAATCAGCAGAAATACTCCTCGTCCGTCACATCGGAGAAACATCATTGATGTACATATGAACAATTGCTTACTGTGGTCATACAAATAGAAGTAATTCTGAATTCTCGCCCTTTGACACCGACATCATCCGATCCAAACGATTTGGAGGCATTAACACCTGGTCACTTTTTAATTGGAAGTCCTCTAACAGCCTTAGCCGAATCAGATGTTACAGAATGCAGAATGAGCAGCCTCAACAAGTTCCAGCAAATACAACAAATTCAACAGCACTTTGGGAAAAGATGGTCGACAGAATATTTGCATCTCTTGCAGCAAAGAAACAAGTGGACAACCTGGTTCTCATTAAGGATGCCAATACTTCTCCAATGCGTTGGAAATTGGGACGTGTTGTCTAGATCTTTAAGGGCAGCGATAATAAAGTACGTGTAGCTAATGTCAAAACAAAAAATGATGAACCCGATAAACAAAAAGAAGTTCCAACCTCCATCGTACAAAGGAGCATGAGAAATCTAAGACCTAGAAAACCCAAAAAGGTGTCATTGCTCTCAGCGCTGCTCATCCTACTCGAACACCAGAAGAAAACCAGAATTTCGTATTTGACATTTCAAATATTATGAATTATTGGGCCATAAGCCATATTACTTGTTTTATTTCTTTTTCTTTAATGAGGGTATTGCCATACTATGTAATGAATTCCGTTCCCAAGCAATATTATTCAAGTGTATCTGACCCACAATCAATAATTCTTATTCAATCAGTTGACTAAGTGTACTAGATACAATTCCACAATGAGTCAACCGAATACATTGGGGTCATTTGTTTACGTTTTACTTTATTACTTCTTCTTCCGCCGTCGTAATTTTTATGGGTCGATCAAAAGCTCATGACGGCTGCAATAATCGAATTTGGGCAAAAATGCATACAATGTTTGGTTTATCAATTGATTATATTTTATGAGGGGTATGGTCATAGGACTTACAGATTTACGGAGGTATAAGTCTCCTCAACATCGCATATAAGTTCCTGTCTGCCATATTATGTGAACGCCTAAAACCGATCGTCAACAACCTGATAGGTCCTTATCAGTGTGGTTTCAGGCCTGGAAAGTCCACCATTGACCAAATATTCACACTACGGTAGATCTTGGAAAAAACACATGAGTATAAAATCGATACGCACCAACTCTATCGATTTTAAAGTTGCATATGAAAGCGTGTATAGAGACGAGTTATACGGAGCCATGTCTAGTCTTGGCATCCCTGCAGAGCTTGTTCTTTTGTGCAGAATGACGATGGAGAACTCTCGCTGCTCCATCAAAGTCGGTAAGAACATCACCGAACCATTCGATGTCAGGAAAGGTCCTAGACAAGGTGATACGCTATCATGCGTTCTCTTTTACATAGTACGTGAAAGAATTGTACGAAACTCACAAGCCAATACCGGAGGTACAATCTTTTGCAAGTCTGTACAACTATTCCCTTATGCCGATTACATTGACATAATCGGAAGAACTCAGCGGGCCGTCAATGGGGCATTTACGAGTATTGAGATCGAGGCAGCAAAGATGGGTCTAGCGGTCAATGAAAGCAAAACAAAATATACGCTGTCTACAAAAAAGGACACCCAACATCGACGTCTTGGACAGAACGCCACAATAGGCAGGTATAATTTTGAGGTAGTAATGGATTTTGTCTACCTAGGCTCATTGGTGAACTCCGCAAATGTCATCAGTAGGGAGATCACACGAAAAATTACTCTTGCCTATCGTTGTTTCTATGGGCTAAAACGGCAATTGAGTAGCAAAGCAATATCTCGAACTACTAAGGAAACTCTCTATAAGACACTAATCATCCCAGTCCTGCTGTATGGCGCAGAGGCATGGGCTTTGATAAAATCGGACGAAAATGCCCCTGGTTTCGAGAGAAAAGTTCTTCGAGCGATCTTTGGTCCCGTCTGCATAGACGGTGAGTGGAGGAGAAGGTACAATGCCGAACTATACGGCCTGTACAAGGACATCGACTTAGCCAGAAGAGTTCACATACAGCGACTAAGATGGCTGGGTAGTTTAGAGCGAATGGAGCCCAACCTTCCCGCTAAGAAAGTCTTCGAATCTACCCCGGACGGACGGCGCAGTAGAGGACGACCTCGCGGTAGGTGGCGCAAACAAGTGGAGGGGGACCTCAACCAACTTGTCGTGCGCAACTGGAGGCAGTTGGCTCGTAACCGCGCTGGCTGGAGAGGGTTGTTGGTTGAGGCCCAGGTCCACCCCGGACTGTAGCGCCATCTAAGTTAGTAAGTATGGTCTTAGGACCAATACTTAACTCCTCCTTCAACAAAATGTTCTCCTTGAAACTATTATGCAAAAAATTAAATAAAAGAGACAGCAGCAGAGAATTTCATTCAGACATACATACACATACATTCTTAAAACCATTCTATTTAAGTCTGACAATTCACTATTGTAGTGGAGTAGTATTAAAGTTACCGCCGAGACTGTCACTTGTCCGGGGACACTAAATTCAATCGAGTTTTATTACATATTTTTCACATGGTTCCGAAACCCGGGATAGTTATAATTCTTTAAAGTAATTCAAATAGCGGAGAATTTTAAAGCGTGCGGTCATCTATACGACAAGCGTTAAGCGTAATAAAATAATACTAAAATGCAAGCGGTGTATCGATCCACGTGCAGAGCGCAGGTCACAAAGTTGTGCAACGCAGCGTCTGAATATCTAAAGGTCTACAAGGACAAAATTGCAGAGGTAAGTGACCCAGCGTCCGAAGAAAGAGATATAACTGTTTACATAGAGCGCATAAGAAGTGCCCAAGTCAACCTGAAGAAAGCTGATGAGGCCTTGTGGAAAACTACAACACCAGATGAAAAGGAATGTGAAAGCGCACTTGAATACGACGACAAAGCTGTTTCAGTTATGGCACAGTTAGTATTCGTTCTTCGAACCAAATTTAAACGTGTTCACTGCATAAACGACACTATCGGTGAAGACACTGTTCAAAATCTAACACATGTCGAAAGAAGGGGCTACTACGGCATAAAGCTTAAAGCAATCGAGCTGAAAAAATTCGATGGGAAGTTTGAGAACTGGCTTCCATTTTGGGAGCAGTTCAAGCGTGCAGTTCACTATCGACCACAGCTAAATTTAACTTTCTCAGCGAGGCATTGGTGGAGAAAGCAACCACCACAATAGCAGGATTCACGCCTACCGAAAAATGCTACAATGAAGCAATATCCCCTCTTGCGGGAGGAATACGGCAACACAGATAAGATCGTGGAGAAATTCGTCCAAAAATTGCTAAATTTAAAATTAGTGCACTCCACAAATGATGTCAGAGGTCTTCGGCAGCTGTACAATGAGCTGACCACCATTATGAGATCTCTAGCGGCATTGCAAGCGCCGTCATCGCAATATGAAATTGTAGTTAAATCGGTTCTTCTTAATTCCATTCCAACAAATATGCGTATACGATATCACAAAACAGGCATCAAGGGTTCTCAGTCTAGCGCACTGCTTAACAATACAAATGGGTCAGCGAGTGATAACGAAAATCAAAAATCCAACCAACTAGAAGAGGAGCAATTAAAGGCTCTTCTTGACTTTATAAGAGTGGAAGTGGAAGCGTTAGAGAAGTCGCATTTGATTGAGCGAGATAGAAGGGCTGACGAGCGATTGCGAAGAGAAACCCGATGAACAACGGGTACCGCCACTGGTTTACTCATTAGCAATAGTAACAGACAACTGTGCATTTTATGCAAAAAGAATAATCATGCAACGAAAAACTGTAAGAGCAATTTAACAATAGAGCAGAAGAAAATCCTGCTTCGAAAAGAAGGAAGGTGTTTTAGATGTGCCAACAAAAACCATTCTTCAAAATTTTGCAAAGCGCAATGGGTTAAATGTCATATTTGCAGCGGCCGCCACTTAACACCAATGTGCGAGCAAGCAGTAAGAGGTGCGCAAGAGAATGCCAGTAAAACCGAAAGAGCGAGCGAGCGTAAGGAAGAAAGTGTACGAGTGGCGACAGCAACATATGCTACATTTAGCGCCGTGGAGTCCAGAAATATTTTTGCAGACAGCGAAGGCAATATTAGGCAGCACAAAGAACAGCGAGTGCATTCTTTCTAGAGTAATAATGGACAACGGTAGTCAACGCACATACGTGAGCGAGAAAGTTAGAAATGCCTTAAGTTTGACAGCGTGTGGAACAAAGAAAATGCAGATTATTGGATTCGGAGAAAAGGGACAAAATAAGCGTCGAAGTGAACTCAAATGTGTAGAGGTTTCCCTAAAGAGTCAATATAGTCCGACAGCAATAGTAATAACAGCTATAGTGGTGCCAACAATTTGCGCTGATATTTCGCCTGTTCCAAGAATTCAAAGCGATGGTCTACGACACATCAAACTACAATTAGCGGACAGTAATAAGTGTAACGAGAAATTTATTAACGGTATTAATTTGCTAATCAGTTAGGATTATTATTGGCAATTTAACACTAACGAAAGCGAACTTATTTCAAGAAATTTGATGGCAGTAAAGACGTTTTTTCGGCTGGACTTTGCAGGGGCAATATAAACAAAGAGATGAAAAAAATTGTGCTTTAAGTGTGACCAGCATAGAGGAAGAACAGTTTGACATATCAAAATTTTGGAACTTAGAGTCAGTAGGAATAAAAAATTGCCAAACAACTGGAGAAAAGTCAACTATAGAAAAGACGGTTATGGAAATTAAACAGGTTAGCGGGCGCTGTGTCGTGCAATTACCATGGAGAGTTACGGGCGAAATCCTTTATGACAACAAGCGGATTGCATTGCAGCGACTTCGCAGCTTAACAACAAAGTTGGTCAAGAATACAAACAGCCTGCTGGAGTACGATGATGGTATTCGCAATTTGCTACAAAGCGGCGTGTCGGAAGAAGTCACGGAAGGAACCAACACTAAGCGTATATATTACATGCCGCATAAGCCTGTCTATCGTGAGGACAAAGTAACAACAAGAATGCGAATTGTTTTTGACGCTTCATCCAGCGAACCAGGTTTTTCGTCACTCAATGACCACTTAAGTGCAGGCGAGAACCTCGTTGCAGATTTAATTTCTACTTTGGTAAGGTTTCGTTCCAACAAAACTGCCATAGTATCAGATATTGAAAAAGCATTCTTGCAGATATCTCTTGATGAAGCTGACCGTGACTCACATAGATTTTTGTGGTATAAGTCTATGCCAAGACCTAATGACGAGCTGCCAGAAGTAGCTGTGTATCGTATGACTCGAGTCACTTTCCGTGTAGCGTCAAGTCCGTTTCTATTAGCAGCTACAATCCGAAAACAACTGGAATTGTGCAAACCACAGCATGGGTCTATATGCGATAAGCTTCAAAAATCATTCTATGTTGACGATCTAATAATGAGTGAAGAGAATTTCGAAGACGCTATGAAGATGTATCACAGCTCAAACGACATCATGAGAGCAGCAAATTTCCATCTACGAAAATGGAATACCAATGATGCTACACTTCGTAAATATTTCGAAAGCGACGAAGTAGTGGTAAAGCAGAAAGTACTTGGTATCAGTTGGTGTACAACTAGCGATGATATTGGCGTCGATCTAACAGGCAGCGTCGGATACTTGCAATTACTGAGAGGGACGAAACGTAACGTTATGAAGGCGATGGCGAAAATTGATGACCCTCTAGGAATGTTGGGTCCCTTCACAGTAAGAATAAAAATACTTTTACAGGACATATGGAAAGCTAGTTTCGATTGGGATCAGGTATTAAGCGACGATATACTAAGCGATTTTCAATGTTGGCAAGAGGAATTACCGATTCTGTCCGAGTTTACTCTAAAGCGATGTCTCTCACTATCCGGACAATTAAACAGCGAATTGCGTATATTTGCAGATGCTAGCCCAAAGGCATACGGAGCAGTTGCATATGTGAGACAGATTCTATCGGACGGAACTGCACACGTCAATCTAATATGTTCAAAAAACCGAGTGAGCCCATTAGGCAAATCAGCGGCACATAACGAGCTAACTCTTCCTAAGTTGGAATTAACAGTGGCCTTGATAGTGGCAAGACTCAAATTCTTAATTCAATCTCTCGACTTCGAAATAAAGTCCGTCAATCTATGGACTGACTCTACCATTGCACTTAACTGGATCAGCGGCCAAGGAAAACAAATAAAGCCATACGTAAAGGCAAGAGTAAGTGAAATAAACAAGCTGCCAAACATCTATGACTGGAGGCAGTGTGATGGTAAAACCAACCCAGCGGATTTACGAACTAGGGGTGTAAAAGCGAAGGTGCTATTGGACTCAAATTTATGGAAGTATGGGTCATCATGGTTAGCAGAAGCTCAAGTGCAGCTGAGTGCGATAAATGATGACAAATCAACAGCGAACGACTAGAACTAGACTTAAAGTCAATATTACCCATCGAAAACTTTAGTTGCATTAAGAGACTCTTACGAGTAACAGCATTCATCTTTCGGTTTCTAAGAGGTTTAAGGAGCAGATCGATCGATAAGCGCCATCGAAAAATCAGATCACCAGCTGAAACCGAAGAACTGACATCACGTAAATTACGAGAAGCAGAAAATTATTGGGTGAGATATACACAGAAATGTTACTACGGCAAAGAAATTGAAGCTCTAACAAAACAACAAAAAATTCCATCGGACTCGAAAATCATTTCGTTCAATCCCGTACTTATGGACGGTATCTTGAGATTTAGCGGACGTCTACCCAAATCTGCATTCGGTAATCTCTCCAATCCTATTATACTAATAAAGCAATCTCATTTCAGTCAGTTAGTCGTAATTGAAGCACATAAAGCAACCCTACATGGTGGTGTCAACGCAGTACTTTCACATATTCGGAAAAAGTATTGGATTTTACAAGGTTGACAATTAATCAAAAATGTACTACAGCGTTGTATCATATGTAAGCGACTTCACGGCAAGGCGGCATCCGAACCATGGACAGTATTACCACTGGAGAGAGTAGCTACTAGCAGGCCTTTCGAGACGACTGGCTTAGACTTCCTTGGACCACTTTATATCAAAACGGATGGCGAGATTGGCAAGAAAAAGGTATATATTATACTGTTTACCTGCGCGGCGATTCGCGCGATTCATCTTGAGATAGTGGGAGATATGACAGTGAAAAGCTGCATTGACGCATTGCGACGGTTTATAGCAAGACGGGAAGTGCCAGCTACCATAATATCAGACAATGCCAAAACTTCCAAGCGGACGGACCTCGAATTGAGAAAATTAGAAGAACTTATGAAAAATAGTGAAGTGAAACAACTAGCAGCGCACCAAGACATCACGTAGAAGTACATACCGGAACGAGCAGCATGGTGTGGCGGCTTCTGGGAGCGCCTCGTCAGAAGCGTAAGGAACTCATTAAAAGCAACAATTGGAAAAGCGTGTCTTACTTTCGACGATTTGGTCACTTTGCTGACAGAAGTCGAAAGTGTTATAAATTCGAGGGCCTTAACGTATATAACAAATGATCATACTGACTTGGAGCCTCTTTCTCCATCACACTTTTTAATCAATAGTAACTCAATTCTAATTCCAGCTGAATTTAATAACGATGGTTCCTCTATTTCAAAATCATGGATTCTTCGACAGGCACTGATGAAGCGATATATGAAGCGCTGGCGTGAAGAATATCTCAATCAACTTCGGTCAATTTATCACAATACAAGCGGACCATCTCGTAGCGTTAAAGTTGGTGATGTGGTATTAGTACACGAAGACAACAAGCCACGATTACTATGGAGATTAGCGGTGGTACAAACAATGTATCCTGGGCGAGATGGGCGCGTGAGAGCATGCGACATTCGACTTCAGAACCAGCAAGTACTCAGAAGGCCGATCCAGCTACTTTTTCCACTCGAGATTGCATCTACCATCGTCGGGCCCGAGGATGTAAAAAATTAAGTAAAAGAGACAGCAGCAGAGAATTTCTATATTATCATTTACTAGTCTCAATCAATATAACAATACATACATTCACATTCTAATAACTCTATATACATTTAAATATAAACATTTTATATAGAAGTTAAACATTCACACATACATACACATACATTCTTAAAACCATTCTATTTAAGGCTGACAATTCACTATTGTAGTGGAGCAGTATTAAAGTTACCGCCGAGACTGTCACTTGTCCGGGGACACTAAATTCAATCGAGATTTATTACATATTTTTCACATATTATGTTTTGGAGTATTCGATGCGGTTTCCTCTTGTTTTTCCGTTAGGTTATTAATTTTGATTTTAATTTTTTTCGTTCTTCTGACATTCTTATACACTATACTTCCAACAATAATTACAATTACTATGATTACGCTCATAGTTGTACCCGAAATTAGATAGGTTTTCATTTTATGATGTTCAATCAATTCTATAGTACGTCTATTTTCTATTTCTTGCCATTTTCGAAGTTTTGTAAATATGGTATAAGCTGTTACATTTTCTTAAATGATTTCTTCGTAATGCAATTGAATTGGCATCATTAAATTTGATATTACAATTTTTGATGTTAATAATATAGTTTCCTGTGAGAACTAAATCTCTGGGGTCACAAGTTTTTGTACGGTTGCATTTTAACAATATATGTAGGTTCTTTCATTTACATTCATAATTTCAAAATTCTTTTAAATTTTCACGAAATAACTTTGCTTAATAATACAATCTTTTCTTCTTCTTAGCATTACATTATTGTCATTAATATATATGGTATATGACACTATTTTTTTCAATGTCATATATATATTTGTTTTACTTATATACAGTTACAACAAATGGTTTTAAATCTACTTCTTGTTTACGTGATTTGTTATTGGTACAATTAGTTATCATTAGGACGGTTAACAGCAGTGGAAGAATCTGCAAATTGTCTTGGTCGTTTAATATTTGTTGTATGTACCCTATCTAAATTTTTGTATCGAAAATTAGGGTCATTCTTATGTCTTACAGGTTTGTATTTTTTAATATAGCCTACTTGTCTGGTTCCTGTATAATCTTCCCTCTCTAGATTCCTTTTGTTTATAACATTTATTTTCTTATTTTTAAGTCTTTTCACTACTGCCTCTATATTTGTATATTGGACCTGTGCTAGTGACATACCTATCGTAGTATGGTATCTTTTATTATAAGTTTGAAAGGCTTTAAACATCTTTGTATTTACTGACTCTTCCTGGTTCATGGTAGGTCAAATTTCAGCTATTGTACTGTGTAGTCGTTCTATTGTATATCAGCGTTGCCTGTATGTGGGTTTGGTTTCGTATAATGTGTGTCAATATTTCGTTCTCTAAGGTAATCCCTAATATACGCTGTATTAAATTCATTATTTGCGATTATTTCTTTCGGTGAGCGTACTCTAGTCAAATGTTCGGTGATGGCGTCTGTTTTGTGAATGTAGTTCTTACTTTCAAGTGTGTATACATACCCCTTTTTCGTTAGTTTATCAATCATCGTTAAAAATATATGTTTATCGAAGTGGTAGATATTTATGTGAATTATTTCATTAGGCTGATTAGGCGTCTCTGTTAACTTGAGTTTTTCTTGCATTAGTTTCCTCTCGCACTTAGCTTTCTGACAAATATCGCAATTCTTTATTATTTTTGTAATTACTCGAGTAAGTTTAGGGTAATCAATTTGCTGTTTCAGTGTGTTATAGGATTCTATAATTCCTGAGTGTTAACTCTCTCTAATGCGGTAAAGGGATACCTGTCTCCTAGCTTCATCTTCTGTTCTCAAATCTCTTAGTCTCTGTGTTACTTTCACAAATTTAACGTTCCTATTTCCTGCATACAAATTTATGATAATTTGCTGGACTTTATTATAATCGGGCTCTCTTACATCAGCATAAATAGCAATTGTTCCTTGGGCAATTTCTTTGAGTTGGTCTGTTATTGTTCGTATAGAGTCGGAGGCTCTAATATACAAAATTCTTTTACCATGAAGTGTTTCGATCCTAGGTTCCTTATCATAACTTAGAATGATTTGCTGTTTATATATATTAACTATGCCTTCCTTGATAGGAATGTGATTAAATTCTTCCTCCATTCCTGAATGGACTGTTTCGTTATCTGACATTTGATTGACTTCCAAGCTTCCCTCTCCAATTCTGCTTCGAAAGTGGGTAACTTTATTCTCTTGACCTTTGAGATATTCAATATCAAACTCAAATTTCTGCAATTTAAGTAACCATCTTTGGCTGCGCTGAGAGAATCCGACACCATTATATTTTTTGTTCAAATGCTTTATAGGAAGGTGATCGGTAGCAATTTTGAACTTGTTCCCCCACAGATATAGCCTTAATTTAGACACACTCCAAACAATGGCTAGAAATTCTTTATCAAAATACAAACAAATATTTGGCGCAACAGCTCTTTAAAGTGCCAGGGCCTAGCTTCTCGCAACCACTTATGTTGTGTGCGTTATATTTTTCAGACGAATGGAAGGGACCTACAGTTTAATGCCGAATCCGATTGCGATTTGAGAAGCTTTTTCGTGACAACAATACTCTCGAATGTTTGTCAGACGCTCGCGAGAGGTGGGACCGTGAAAAAAACTTTTTGGTATTTTCTGGGATTCGAACTTGGAACCTCATGCGTAGTGATCCGACACACTAACCACTTACGCCACGGCGCCCACTAGGAAGGACCCAGCCCGCTTTCAGGGTGGGCTTAGGAAGAACCCAGTCCGGTTTCAGGGTGGGCTTAGGAAGAACCCAGTCCGCTTTGAGGGCGGGCTTAGGAAGGACCCAGTCCGCTTTCAGGGTGGGCTTAGGAAGAACCCAGTCCGCTTTCAGCGTGGGCTTATTAAGGACCCAGTCCGCTTTCAGGGCGGGCTTAGGAAGAACCCAGCCCCCTTTCAGGGCGGGCCTGGGAAGGACCCAGTCCGCTTTCAGAGCGGGTTAAGGAAGGACCCAGTCCACAATAAAGGCGGGCTTAGAAAGGACCCAGTCCGATTTCAGGGCGGGCTTAGGAAGGACCCAGGTCACTTTCAAGGCGGGCTTAGGAAGAACTCAGTCCGCTTTCAGGGCGGGCTTAGGAAGGACCCAGTCCTCTTTAAAGGCGAGCTTAGGAAGGATCTAGTCCGCTTTCAAGGCGGGCTTAGGAGGGCCCAGTCCGCTTTAAGGGCGGGCTTAGAAAGGACCCAGTCCGCTTTCAGTGCGTGATTAGGAAGGACCCAGTCCGCCTTCAGGGCAAGCTAAGGAAGGACCCAGTTCGCTTCCAGGGCGGGCTTAGGAAGGTCCCAGTCCGCTTTCAGGGCGGGCTTAGGAAGGACCCAGTCCGCTTTAAGGGCGAGCTTAGGAAGGACCCAGTCGGCTTTCAGGGCGAGCTTAGGAGGTAGAGCGGTGATTCCGCAAGTGATCGCGGCTACAGTATTTCACCCAGACGGCGGGAAACCTTTCGGCAATCTGTTCAACAATGACCACAATATTTCTCCCAGATGGAGGAAACCTATCAGAAAGCTGGCCGGTTATGGTCAGTAGCAGACCCGCATTATATCGCTCACTCACCTTACTGAAACCGACAGAAAAAAATAATTGGTTGGAACTCACGTTCCTAGAGAGCCGGTCAAATATACACTGGATTGGTATTTATCCACGGACGATCGGACTATGACTTCTGCCTTCCATGCAATTTTCTTTATACAAAATCCTGCGCCACAAGAGTGTGAATTATGAGTCAGCTTTCACACGAAGGAGGCGGCCAATTAACTGGTCAATTTCTTGAGATAACTCGATCACCGAACTTCGTCTTCAATAACTCGATTGTTTTGCCAGCTGTGTGGCATGTGGCGCCATTTCGTTGAAACCACATATGCTCCAAGTCACCCTCTTGTAATTCACAGTCAGCAAGTCGGACGGGCTGGTGAAGCTAAGCTCAGGCAACTGTAGGGGTCACAGGTGGCGGATAGTGTAAGGCCTGCATAAATGCAGGTTAGCTGCGAATACCCAATAAACAGTCCCCGACCAAGAGCGGCAGAGAAGGAGGGCGTGGTTGAAAAGGTCAAATGAACCCCTATGAACTTTCTGCGACAAGACGAATAAGCACCGACTTCCAGTAAGTGCTCCCCACCTCATACGGTGGCTACGAGGGATACAGGATGGAGAAAATGGCGAGATCCGGATATACCCGCCACACCGTGAAACCCGCAGCCTTCTGCTCTGGATGAAAGGTTGCATATACATATCTATATCGAGGGGAACTACAAATTGTAACGACACGAGTCACCCGCGGTAAGAAACGTGACGGTCGAACCATCCGCCCAGCAATCTGATTTCCACAAGCTAGGTGAGCAAATTAGGGGGCTGGTAGAAATGCTGGAAGATGGAAAAACACGCTCGATCCACCAAGCGATGCGAGATGCCATTGAAAGCATCAGAGCTCTCTAAGAGCTCTTGGCGATTCAGCTGCGAGGTCAAGGATCGATGAGGTCACTGCAATGGATGATATAATCGATACCATACACAAGCAATTTGGAGTGAAAGTTTCAGCAACAGACATCTTATCCCTGCGGAAGGCGTACGGAGGAACGCAAACAGCAACGATCAGCCTTCCCGCGGAAGACGTAAGAAAGCTCTTAGGAGCCGGAAGAATAAAAATCGGCTGGGTTAACTGTCGCATCCGCGAACGGATCCTGCTTAAAAAATGTTTCAAATGTCTGGAGTTTGGTCACCTAGCCAGACAATGTAAAAACGGAGAGGACTGCTTGAAGCTGTGCAGAAAATGTGGGACAGAAGGTCACATTGCAAAGAATTGTGAGATGGAGCCATCATGCATGTTCTGTAGAAAGGATCACCCAGAAGATGCAAAACACGTGGCCGGTAGCAACAAATGCCCGGTCTTCAGGAGAGCCATCACGAGCAAAACATCATGAAGATAATACAGATTAATCTGAACCACTGTAAGACAGCTCAGGACTTCCTGACACAAACGGCTAAGGACAAGAGAGCGGACATCGTATTGATTAGCGAACTCTACAAAAACCTCGACAGCAACATTTGGATTGGTGACAAAACTAAGCAAGCTGCAATATGGATATGTGGAAGACATGCCTTCCAAGAAACTCATGAACAGGTAGATGGCTTTGTACGGGCAAAAATAAACGGTATTAACTTCTACAGCTGGGCATAAATCCTCTTCTCTAGTCCTCCCCGTGGGCGCCCGCCGGAAATGGCTAATCCTAGTTCGCTAGGTTAGTGTCAGCTAAGACTAACACGCACGCATCAATCGTGCGCAGTGGTCATCGAGAATGCGGTAACAACAGATACCTAACTCCCTGGTGGTGTGAGCTTTAGAACCGTGCCGAGTGATGGAAGACTGGGGGTTAAACCAGTCCTAACGAGCTCCTGTGGGCGCCCTGGCAGGGCCCACAGTAAGTTGCGCCTTATCTTAGCATGCCGGTAAACTAAGATCGACCAGTTGTTCCGTGCCTACTCGTGGGAATCAAAATGAACAATGGAAACCTAAACAAACAAATAACAAATATAAACTTACAAAAAACACAAAAAAATTTAATTTTACCTGGGGAAGTACTCTCTGGACAGACAGGGATAGAACTGGGGGGCGATGTCGTAGTGTCATCCCCACAGTCTTCCATGTCTGGGCTAGAGAAGGAGTTAGAGGACGTTTTACTGGCTAGCGTCAGTGAGTGTGCTGTCCGCATCCTCGCTGTCGCTAGCCAGTAAAACGATGCGGACAGCACACTCACTGACGCTAGCGCAGTGGGAGGTGAGCAGGCTAGCACTCTCACTTCTATAATTAAGGGCGATAGTGGGTTGGCTAGTACTCCCATCTTATTAGAACAGGGCACACGTGAGTTGGCTGGTACTCTCACGGTAGTTAGTAAGGGTAGCAGTGAGTTGGCTGGCACTCTCACTAAAGGTGGCAGGGGATCAGTGACCAAAGGGACTAGTAGCGCAGCTGGCGAGAACTCTGCTGCTCCTAGTTTCTCTGAGGTCGTGCGGAAGGGTAGCAGGAAAAACGCACACCAACTGGAGAAGATGCTTGTGCGCAATGCTCGGCGGAAGGTCGAGAGTGCTAAGCGCAAGGTCCAACAGTTCGGGGGGTGTGACGTTAACTCCTTGAGTGCTTGGGATAGGTTGCAGCTTGATCGGGCTAAGGCAGTCTTAGCCGATGAGGCTGCCAGGAAGGTAGCGGTCGCACAGGCAGGTGAGGCTAGAAGTAGGGAGGAGCTGGGGGCCTCTACGAGTGGAGTAGAGCCTCCCAGCAGAACTGAGGGCACAGGCAGGGAGGGGGAGACTTCAGCTGCGGGGGCCAGTAGGGTGGCGTTCCAAAGCAAAAGGAGCAAGTGACGACGATGTCGTGGAACCGAGCGCGGCGAAAAAGGTGAAGGCTGGTATTTCGCCTTCGGCGCGCCCGAACTACAACCCGGAGGATGAGCTCCTTGTTGCTATTGTCAACGAGCAGGAGCCCTGCGGTCGCCTGACCATGGACCAGTGGATTGCCGTCGAGGAGAAGTTTCAGGATGCTCTGTGGAAGAAGATGTCTTCCACTGAGGATAATGACCTTCAATTCGACGGTGCTGGATGGGAAGGGGGCCGGAAGGTTGTTGCCTGTGGGAACAAAGCCTCTGCTGACTTCCTCAGACAGTTTATTTCGGAGGTTGGGGAAGTGTGGAGCGGGTCTCAGCTCAAGTGCGTGACTATGGCGGAGTTGGCGAGATACACTCCGCCCAAAGCTTGGGTCTGGGTTCCGCTGCCATACACCTACCCAGAAAAACTGCTTGGTCTCCTCCACATGCAGAACAGGGAGTTGAAGGCCAATACATGGAGGGTGCTCAAGACTGGGCCTAGGAAGCAGTTTGGTCAGCACTTCTTGCTGGCCCCAAATAGGGAATCGCTGCCACCCCTTGACCAAAGGGATGGTGCGATATAGCATGGGGAAGGTCATGCTAAAGATCATGACCAAGGGTGTTGAGGAAGAGGAGGAGCCCAAAGATGATGGAGGTGATGCAGATAAACCTGCATCACAGTAAGGCTGCGACGGCATGCTTGATCAACTATATCATCAAGCATGACGTCTCGGCCATACTGGTACAAGAGCCATGGATCAGCGACAACAACCAGATCCAAGGGCTCAAAAACAGGAATTACACGTTGTTCTACAAAGCCAACGAAGGTAAAATCAGGGCTTGTATACTTTTAAAAAACAACATAAGGGCATTTCTTTTGAATAATTTCAGTGACGGCGATCTAGCAGCAGTCTCCTGTGAAAGAGAGGGAAGTAAACCGCTGTGTCTGGTCTCTGCGTACCTCCCGTACGAGCAGGCGGAGATTCCATCTGTGAAGTTGAAGCAGTTGGTAAGGAAGGACAACTGGCTCTTCATCGTGGGCTGTGATGCAAATGCGCATCACTCACAATGGGGTAGCAGTGATACTAATACAAGAGGGGAGTGTCTTTTTGATTTCATCCTTTCGACCAAGCTCACCATATGCAACAAGGGTTCTACGCCAACTTTTGTAGTAAGGAACAGACAAGAAGTGATTGATATGACCTTAGCTTCTTGTTCGGTTCACCTAACGGTAGAAAAGTGGAGGGTTTTGGAGGAGGCATCTCTGTCTGATCACAGATGGATACGCTTTCAAATTAATTTCGAGACTAGGGTTAGCAACAGCTACAGAAACCCTAAAAGTACAGACTGGGGTATGTATACAGAGCTAGTAAGGAAACATCTTAAGGATGGGCCTATTCGCAACGGCGGTCCTCAAGATATAGATAAGGCGGTAGATAACTTAGGCAAAGTAATGAACATGGCATTCGAAAGGGCCTGTCCACTAAGAAAGAAGTCCAAGAGGTCCCAACCTCCTTGGTGGAGCAAGGAAATCAACTCAAAGAAGAAACAGGTTAGGCATTTCTACAACAGAGCCAAAGAAATAGGAGACGGTACCACATGGGATGAATATATGAACCGCAAGCGGGAGTTTAAGTACTTAATCAGGCAATCAAAAAGAAAGTCCTGGAAGGAATTTTGTCAGTCCATTGCGGATACTAGTGAGTCTTCTAGACTTCGCAAGATGCTAGCCAAAGACACTTCTGTCCCAAGCTTCATCAAAAAATCTGACGGCTCGTGGGCAGAAAGTAGCGAAGAAGTTTTAGAAACGTTAATTGAAGCTCACTTCCCAGGAAGTAGATCGCCAATGGATTCTACTACTAATAGCTACTCGTACAATGGTAGGTCAATAGGGGACGACGTAGAGAATCTCATTACATGGAAGAATCTGCGATGGGCCATTATGTCTTTCGCACCATTCAAAGCACCAGGCCCTGATGGAATTTTGCCAGCTATGCTGCAAAAAGCTCCAGCCAAGGTCAGAAGCAGGCTTAGGGAAATTTTTAAACATTGTTTAAGGTCATGTTATGTACCAGTGGCATGGAGGGAAGTGCGGGTTATATTCATACCTAAAGCAGGTAAACCAAGCCACACTTCAGCGAAAGACTACAGACCCATAAGTCTCTCGTCATTCCTCCTCAAGACACTTGAAAGACTTCTTGATATCCACATCAGAAGTAAGTGTTGCAACGGTATTCTATGCAAAGCTCAGCACGCATATCTGAAGGGGAAATCGGTGGAAACAGCTTTACACGACGTAGTAGGAAAGATAGAGACTAGCCTTCACCATAAGGAATATGCACTAGCAGCCTTCCTAGATATAGAAGGGGCGTTCAATAACGTAGAAGGAAGGGCCATCAAACAGGCCCTGGAAACAATGAACGTCGAGCATAGCATTATCAATTGGCTCTGCAATATGCTAGGCACTGGAAACATTAACTCCACTATCGGAAACAGTTCAATAAGAAAATCCGTTACCAGCGGGACTCCCCAGGGAGGCGTTATCTCACCCCTCCTCTGGGTTCTAGTCATCGATGAGATACTTAAAGAACTAAGCAACACAGGCATAAGCGTCACTGCTTACGCAGACGACGTGGTGATTTT
This sequence comes from Brachypalpus laphriformis, assembly GCA_945910035.1. Classification (NCBI taxonomy): domain Eukaryota; kingdom Metazoa; phylum Arthropoda; class Insecta; order Diptera; family Syrphidae; genus Brachypalpus; species Brachypalpus laphriformis. The sequence goes on along the minus strand of OX246753.1, from coordinate 216,302,756 downwards.
AGTTCAAGGCAAGTTCCTTGACACATTAAGTGAAATTATGGAATCAGCTCTTAATAGTCTAGAAAAATGGGCTAGAGGGTGTGGACTACACGTCAACCCGGATAAAACCGAATTGGTACTCTTCAGCAAAAATTACAAGATACCACCCTTCAAACTGCCTAAGCTAGCAGGCGTGGAGCTTTCCCTTTCGGATCGCGCTAGATATCTTGGGATAATGCTAGATAGGAAACTAAATTGGAAACTTAACATACAGGAAAGGGTCCGCAAAGCTTATAGTGCTCTTTTTATCTGTAAGCGGACCGCGGGGAAAAAATGGGGCCTGAAGCCCGCAATGATGCACTGGCTATACATCATGGTAGTCAGACCCATACTCACGTATGGGGCTCTTGTGTGGTGGAAGGCAACGAATACGAAAAACACACGGGATATGTTGGCCATGGTACAAAGAACAGCTTGCATTGCCATCACGGGTGCTCTACGCACAACACCTACGGCTGCACTCGAGATCTTTCTGTATCTGTTACCATTAGACCTACAAATTAAATTTCAAGCGGGCAATAGTGCGCTTCGGCTCACTAACGTTGGTCTCTTCAGGACTAATAACATAGGACACAGCTCCATTCTCAAGGAATCTTTTCCCAGAATCCCTGACGAATCGGACGATATACTTGGCACCTTAGGCTTTGACACACCATACGAAGTACTGTATCCAATTAGAGAGGACTGGCGAAGGAAGACAGTCTCTGTCCATAAAGAGATTGCAATATACACAGATGGTTCTAAGACCAACGAGGGCACGGGGTCAGGTATTTACTCGAGAGATACGAACCTACAGGTGGCCCTGAGACTTCCGGACACATGCAGTGTGTTCCAAGCAGAGGTTCTAGCTGTACTTAAAGCTGCGGAATTACTTGAGATGGGATCAATATCCGATAAGAATATCGCCATCTACATTGACAGTCAGGCTGCGCTAAATGCGCTAGAGTCTTACGTCACCAAATCTGATATAATCAGGAATTGCCGCACAATGCTTAGGGCATTATGTACGCAGAACCGAGTCAGATTATGCTGAGTACCTGAACACTGCGATATTGAAGGCAACGAGCAGGCCGACGCGCTGGCTAAAAGAGGAGCGGGGCTCCCACGTAGCGATATAATTGGTAGTATTAAGCCACCAGGGTGCGTGGGAATTCTTCGGGATAAAATCATTGACACGGCTAATCTAAGATGGTCAAACATAGATGGTCACAGGGTGTCTAAGACCTTGTGGCCTCTGCTAGATCGCAGAAAATCTGGGGAGATAATCAAGTTAGATAGATCGAGGTTAAGAACAGTGATAGGAATACTCTCTGGCCACTGTCTCCTAAGGAGGCATGCCATGAGACTAGGGTTATCCGATACGGATGTTTGTAGGTACAGCGATGACCTACATGTCTCAGAGGATATAACTCATATACTCTGTGAATGTCAAGGAATTGCCAGGACAAGGCTAAAGCATCTTGGAAGATACTTCTTCGATAACCTTGAAGAGGTGAGGTCCCTAAACCATAACAAGGATCTTTTCAGATTCTGTAGGGAGATTAATTGCTTGGGAGAATGGGTTTAGGTCTTCTGCCGTGTTTTATGATTACCTCATAACCCTACCTAACCTAACCTAACCTAACCTTACTTCTACAGCTGCTATGCTCGACCAAGCTGGACGACGAGTGAATACCAGACAATGCTAGACAACCCAATGGCCGATGCACGCGGTAGAGCTCCAGTGGTCATAGGCGGTGAATTCAATGTATGGGCAACAGAGTGGGGTAGCATGCTCACCAATGCCAGAGGGCGTATGCTACCGGAAACCTTTGCGCCACTAGAAATAGTGCTCGCAAACAGGGGGCGTGCAAACACATATCGCAAAGTAGGTATGGGGTCAATCATCGACATAACCTTCGTTAGCAACTCTCTCCTGCGTAAAACCAAATGGCGGCTTAGCGAGGAATATACACATAGCGACCACCAAACGATATTAATTGATATTAAGAAAACTCATTCAATCTTCCAACGCCCTAAATTAACAGGTCCAAAATGGAAGGACAAACTCTGCGACAAAGACACCTTCGAGGAAATGATGAGCACCGATACCATAACTCGCAGCGGAACAGCGGAGAGTCTCTCACTCCAGCTCACCCACACTATCACAACAGCCTGCGATGCAGCAATGCCCAGACGAATAGTTAGTAGAAGAGGTGCACCATGCTACTGGGGGACCGAGGATATAAAAACGCTTAAGGCAAGGTGTCTTCAAGCCCGGCGCAGAGTCCAACGATCGAGAGGAAGAGTCGATTTTCAGTAGCGTCTAGACACATTTAAACCGGCGAGACGCGACTTAAAAAAGGCGATCAAAGAGGGTAAAACAGTATGTTTTTAACGACTTTGTAACGAAGCAGACATAAGCCCTTGGGGTATGGCGTACAGGATGGTGATGACAAAGCTGAAAGGTCATAGGTCCCCACAAATAACTTGCCCAGCTATATTAAGATCCATAATATAGCACCTATTCCCCCATAGACCATTTAATCTGTGTGAAATAATCAGAGAGACCAATGCAGAGCACATCCCTGCTATCACACGGGAGGAACTATTCGAAGCATGCAGGAAGATAGGAAGCAGCAAAGTACCTGGACCAGATGGCATCCTCAATAAGGCAGTGAAAGTGGCTGTCGGACATTTTTATAGCCACTATGCAAAAGTGTATGGAAGAAGGAGTTTTTCCTGGGCCATGGAAGCTTCAACATCTAGTACTGCTACCAAAAGGAAACAAACCACCTGGAGAATCATCGTCATATCGCCCAATATGTTTACTCGACACTTTGGTAAAGATACTTGAACGAATAATATACAACAGACTGCTCGCCGTAGCAGAAGAGAAAGGAGCACTGTCAGATCATCAGTTCGGATTTAGAAAATCGCGTTCTACCGTTGATGCCATAAAAGCGGTAGTTGACACAGCAACTGGAGCGATCCAAGGAGAAAGATGGCGAGGGGGAACAAAGAAATACTGTGCAGTAGTGACTCTGGACATCAAACCGCCTTTAACTCGGCAAATTGGGCATTCATAAGGAGATCGCTAGCCAGAATTGATACTCCATACTACCTATTGAGGATAGTTACAAGCTACTTCACCAACAGGAAGTTGAGGTACCAAACCGACGAGGGGTAAAGTACTACGAACGTCACGGCAGGAGTCCCACAAGGATCGGTACTAAGCCCTCTCTTATGGAATAACATGTACGACGGAATCCTGTGACTAGCACTTCTACAAGGAGTTAAGATTATCGGGTTCGCTGACGACATCCCCGTGGTCACCATGGCTAAACACATCCACGAAATAGAATCAGCGACAAACGAAGCAGTCGGAAAAATTAAAGACTGGCTACGATCCGCCGGCTTAGAATTAGCAGACCACAAAACTGAAGCTGTTCTTATAACAGGTCGAAAAGCTGTTGAATATGCGAATATTCAAGTCGGAACTGAGACTATAAGAACCAAGGAAGCAGTCAAATACTGGAGTAATGCTCGACAACAGGTTAAGGTTTAAAACACATGTGGAATACTCGAGCAAGAAGGCTTCACTACTGCAGGCAGCCCTTTCTCGAATACTGCCAAACATCGGTGGCCCTGGATATGCTAGACGGATTCTATTATCCAGAGTGGTTAGCTCGGTTCTCCTATACGCTGCACCGGTTTGGGCGGCGGCGTTAGGGACGATAGAAACACGGAGAAAGCTATCGTCAACATACAGGCTATGTGCGATAAGAACAATCAGCGGTTTGCGAACAATATCGGACGAAGCAGCCTGTTTCATAGCCGGCATGATCCCCATCGACATCCTCGCAAATGAGATGGTAAGAATCTACGAAAAGAGAACCTCTAGTCATCAGGAGGTATTGTCAGCAGATATCATCAAGAGGATAAAGGCGGAGGAGAAGGCAACATCACTAGCTATGTGGCAAGTCAGGTGGGATAACAGTACAAAAGGTAGATGGACCTACAAGCTGATCCCCATCATTGGGGTCTGGACGAAGCGAGTTTTTGGGGACTGCAACTATCACCTTACACAGTTCCTATCGGGTCACGGTGGGTATCGCAAATATTTACACAGATTTGGACATGATAACTCACCTCTCTGTCCACATTGGCGCATTCCTGGCACTGATTATTCGGGCTTGTGAATCGTGCATGCTAGTAGCCCTGGCTACTAGTACCTTTCGAAGATTACCACATCCCGTGGCGCAACAAAAAAAAAAAAACTCTTGTATAGAAGAACCCACAACGAACATTCAATTTTTGTGAGTGTAATTGCATTTCTTGCATGGGTTTAGGTTACTTACTTTAGAAAAAATCGGAGTTAACGCACGAAAAGTTATTGCAACCGAACACAAACTTTGATAACTACATATAACTATAACATTTTTTTTTTGTTAAAGCGTGTACTTGTTCATGACAAAATGGCAAGTATAGACGAGTCCAAACATTAATTATACCGGTAGCTAACTTCACGCATAGCTTTGTTTGTGCTTTTGCAAAATTGCGTTTAATTTGGCTTTTAAATATCGGAACAAAGTTATTTTTTAGTTCATTAAGTCTAATGGAACCAATTTCGAGAAACGTAATATGAAATACATGTATTTAGCATTGGTATGCCTTTTTTATGATTTTAATTTTTTCGCATTTAAAGCCCTAATCTAATGAGTTTACTCTTAAGTGACGAGATTGGTAGTTCATCAAGTCCATACAGCATAACCTTGAATGACTTTGCCGATAGAAGGTCATGAGTAAAATACTGCCACTGAATGGTTTTAAATAAAGCATACACTTTTCGATGCGTATCGATATCATCACAGTTAATTTTGATTCCTATTGACATATGGTATTCTTAATACAATAAGAAGAAATTTCGTAGGAGTTTGTAAATTGTATTACTGATTTGATGAAGTACATTTATTGATCGCACTTTGATGCGTTTCGCCGGATTTTTGTTACCACAATATCATATTCGTCATCAATATCACTATCTGGTAGACTTTGTATGGCCTACAGTAGTTGGTGTAAAACCTAACACAATTAGTTCTTACACATTTAGTTTACTCATATTATTATACTCACAGTATTCACAGTACTTATATTATTATACTTATATATGTATTAACTAGTTCTCATATATATTAAGCGAATCAATTTAATTTATAAGCCGCTACATAGCGCAGTCCTCTATATGGCTGCGTTCAATTTTATTAGATTACTTAGCAGTAATAACGACTGAATGGTTTCATTCATAGCCTGCAGGGTTACGTGACACATCTACTGAGTCGATCATTCGCTTCCTGATATCAGCAGTGGACGAACGTGGTTTTATTTCATTTTTATTTCGCTATCCCCGCGTGCCGCCGTATTGGTGACCCCGAGTTCGTAGTAAAGTAAATCGGCAGGCATCATAGTTGGATAGTATTTTTTTTTTAAATATTTCGCGTGTAATTACGATAAAAAATTAACGCGGATATTTGCCAACGAACAGTTTGCTAAAACTTCCATCGCCCTTGCGACGTCCACCTGCGTCGTAAAATCTCCCACCAGCGTGATCGCAGCTACCACCAGCGCCGTCACAGCTACCACCAGCGCCGTCACAACTACCACCAGCGTCACCACAACTATCGCCAGTGTCGCCACAGCCATAAGCAGAGTCGCAGCAGCTACCGCAGCCACCGCCAGCGTCACCACAGCTTTCATTAGCGTCGCCACAGATACCACCAGCGTTGCCACAGCTACCACCAGCGTCGCCACAGCAACCAGCAGTGTCGCAATAGCTATCACAGCTACCATCAGTGACGCCACAGTTATCACTAGCGTCACAACAGCTATCACAGCTATCATCAGTGACGCTACAGCTATCATCAGAGTCGCCACAGCTACCACCAGCGTCGCCACAGCCACCGCCAGCATCGCCACAGCCATCGCCAGCATCGCCACAGCAATCATCAGCGTCAGAACGCACAACCAACGTGGTTACATCGACCGTTGTTATCACACCACCATCATCGTCGTCACACCAAATTCAGCGTTATCACACCACCATCATCATCGTCATATCCACCATCAGCGTCATCATATCCACTACCAGCAGTAAAAATCCACCGCCAGCATCGACACATCTACCAGCATAATTGCCAGATACATCACAATCAGCATCTTTGAAGCCATCAGCATTGCCGCATTCACCATCAGCATTAGACGTACTTTAATGAAGGAATTTTTTAATGTAAGTCCAACATACATTTCATTCTTTATACCTTGCGCGGGTTTAACTGTTAGTTAGTTAGTTAAAACTCATTTAGAGTCATGAGTAACACAGAAGATGCCCCTTCGGTTTCAGGTGGCAAACATCTGAAGCACATGCTACGAATTCGCAGACAGGTTCTGGACATGCAGCCCTTATGGAAACCCATAATCTTAAATTACCTCCCTTTTGGACTTCAAATTCAGATTTGTGGTTTATTCAAATTGAAAGCCAATTCTCTACAAAGCGTATCTCCGCTTCGGAAACAAAATATAATCACGTGTTAGCGTCTTACCTGAAGACACTATGCATTTAGTGACAGATATTTTGCATAATCCACCTAATCAGGCAAATAAGAAGCCCTTAAAGAAGCTTTATTGGCGAGTAGGGACTTCGAAGAGCCCCGACTTGATACTTTGCTCAATAAGTTGGAGCTCGGTGATGCCAAACCATCTAAGTTGTACAGAAGAATGGATTCGCTAGCGAAAAGCAATAGTTTAGTCAATTCGTCTCTTTTAAAAACATTTTGCCTTAAGAAATTGCCTCCTGCGGTTCAATCATGTGTGATTATGCTCAAAAATAAGGATATTGATTCAATCCTTAAAATAGCAGACAAAATTGCGGACGCGACAGTAGGTTCAAAAGTTTGTACGGTGGAACAAACGAATCGTCTTACAAACGAAAGCATCCTTTTGAATATGAACCGAACATTAAAAGAGCTTTCTGACAAAATTAGTCAAATCCAAGTTAGTAATACTCGACGACCAAGACCCCGGGATAATTCCGATATTTTTCATAAAAGATTTAGAACTCGCTCACAGTCATTTTGCGCCTCAGACCTTCCTGGTTTCATAGGAAATATGGGAACAATGCTAAAAATTGTTCACCACCTTGTTCTTTTAAACAAAATTTTGCGAACATTAATTCGAAAAACGAACGGCAGTAGAGTTTCCAGTGGCAGTAACTATTCATATAGGTTACGTACCCTACACATTCCCCAACGCGCCAATCTATATTTTCTATTTAATACACGGGTGCAATCCTTTGAATATGAACCGAACATTAAAAGAGCTTTCTGACAAAATTAGTCAAATCCAAGTTAGTAATACTCGACGACCAAGACCCCGGGATAATTCCGATATTTTTCATAAAAGATTTAGAACTCGCTCACAGTCATTTTGCGCCTCAGACCTTCCTGGTTTCATAGGAAATATGGGAACAATGCTAAAAATTGTTCACCACCTTGTTCTTTTAAACAAAATTTTGCGAACATTAATTCGAAAAACGAACGGCAGTAGAGTTTCCAGTGGCAGTAACTATTCATATAGGTTACGTACCCTACACATTCCCCAACGCGCCAATCTATATTTTCTATTTAATACACGGGTGCAATCACCTGTATCATTTTTGCATTCCTTTTCATTTCTCATTTTCTTCCAATTTCCCGGAGCAGTGCATATCACTCACCGGACGTTTTAAGTTACAGCTACACGCGCAACCGAAAAAGCTGAATAAATAGCTCCGCGGTCCCACGGTGACCTGGTAAGCTGAGAATGCAAGGTAGCCAATAGATATAAGGGAGTGGATGACCTCCACTCAGTTAGTTATTAAGCTGAAGTGTAAGTGGTGCATTTGATTTTTGATATATAAAGTTTGATTTTTTTATATTAAGTCGGAACGTCTTTTGTAAGTGTCGCAGTCGGTAGGATCCTTACTATATTTGAGGGATCCATATGAGAACGGACCAATAAATCGCGTGTAGAAAAAAAAAGTGACAGTAATACAACAGGGAAATAAACGAGTACCGAGTGAATAATTTAACTACAAATCAGTGAAAATTCAACGTCGGACCCATTCCACAGATATTACCTGATCACAAACTCTCACGAAAAAAAAAGAAGAACAAAACAACATCAAAGTTTTAAGAAACCACCCCTCAGTGAAATAACTCAAAACAGCAGTTTTTTTTTTTTTTTCTCTTACTGTGACCAACTCAAATCTATCAAAATTAAAACCAAAGACAAAACTTTGAAATTTTGGCCAATCTTAAAGATGGAGCAGCAAAACCTAGAACGGCTAATAGAAGCCATTGAAGTTTTAGCAACGCGGAACCCGATCCAAGAACAAAGTCGCACGGTACGAATTCTTAAAGAAATTTCGTATATCCGTGAATTCGACGGTGACAATGCGGCATTAATACAGTTCATAAACGTAGTCGGAAACCACATCAGTGCAGTGAACGAGGCAGAGAGACCAGAACTTTGGCAAGCAATTTATAACACCAAAATAACATGACGAGCAAAGGAACTACTACTCCACAGCAGACCAACAACGTGGGATCAAGCTAGGGACCTCCTCAAGCAGCACTCCCGGTCCCTATTCAACTATAAAGACATCGCAAGAAGAATAACATATCTAAAAGTAAGTTCCATAGCCGATCTTAATGTAAAAGTAGAAGAATTAGTTCAGAGTGTAAACTCATTTGCAACATACGAAAACAATCAAATAGAGGCTAAAAGCACATTTTATGTATTAACACGTTGGCTGCCAATGTATCACCGGTGATCACAACAAAATTCACCCCCTAGAGGCCAGTGTATCACCTGTGATCACATCAAAATTCACCCCCTAGACGAAAATGTATCACGGGTGATACACTCATAGACCTCCAGAATATCGATTCTACCACAAAAGTTAAAAGAGTTTATGTAAATTTTAAAATTAAATATAAGAGTAAACATAATTTGTTACATAAAAAACAAAACAATTTATTCATAGCACTCAAAAAAAATTAACAAAAAATAATTAAACAAAAAAAAATTCATTAAAAAATGGTATAAAAATCCGGCTTTGTGCATTTTAATGCAATTCTTGGAAATGTTTCATGCATAAAAATGGGTTTTCTGGACATTGCAAACAATACGTGTTCACAAGTTTTGCCTTTTTTCTTGCAGTTGCAATGGAAGCAGTAGCTTTTAGCTCAGTATAGCACTTTCGACAGCGATATCTCTTTCGTCTACCATCTGTTGTAAGCGCCGTTGATAGTGTAAGAATATGTTTTTCTTCCATAGGTCTTCGTGCAGTTAATGAATTATCTTGACCACTTAAATAAATAATAATATTTTGACGAAACTCGGAAATCTGCATATTGGGATTGTTTTTGTTATATAATATAATGCATTTAAAACCGCTGTATTTAAGAGGTTTCAAAAATTAGTTTAGTAAATTCACGAAAAATGATTATACTGTACCTTGTTTGCATTTATTGTATTCCAAGATTATATCAGGTTTGAGAATATCTGCACCAAGCCTGGTTTTTTTTCCTGAGGGCAGATGTGCACCAATATTTGCTGTGGACAAAAAACTAACTTCTCTTTTGTCTCTCCAGTATCCAACTACTATGCCAGACTTTTCATAAGAAATGCGTTCTCCCTTTTTCAATGTTTGAGTCAATTTAGGCAACCCTTTTCGATTCTTTCGTAATGTTCCCTGTAGATGCGTTTTTCTATTTAGACAAGCATTAGCCAATTCAATCGAAGTGTAGAAATTGTCGACTGTCAAAGTTCGGTTCTATCCAAAGTAACCTTCCATCAGCTGAAGGCAAATATTAGTTGAAAGGGATAGACCTGTTGTTGTGTCTGACTTTCCAGTGTATACTTTCATATTATAAATATAGCCATCAGTATCTGCCAATTTGAACACCTTAACACCATACTTATGTGCTTTCCCTGGTAGATATTATCGGAATCCCAAGCGACCACGGAAAGGGATCATACTTTCATCAATTACCAAGTTCTTACTAGCTGGCCTATTTTGTTTAAAAGTTCCGATTACTTCTTGTATAATTTTGTCAACTTTAAAAGTTTTAGACGATGTTTCAAATGCTTGGTCGTAATTTCGAAATGTATAAATTTTAACAAAATCTGAAAACGGTTACGTGACATAACATTCGGAACGAATGAGTTTCCAAATAACTTTGTTGATTTCCAATAATCTGTGATTGAAGGATATCTTACTAGACCCATATACATGACTATGGCCAAAAATTGCATGATCTCCTTGCGGTCCGTATCTTTCCACTCATTTAGTCTACTGCTCCTTCGACTTCTGGACCGATATATAAAATTGTTCGCACTTTTATTTGTTCCCTCAACAATGATATCTTAGCACGTATCCGTTAAAAATTTTCTATAATATTCAGATGGAGAACAGCGGTCGTCTTCACTAATCTGATACGAAGTGAAAATTTCTGAGAATTGCTTCAAAGTATCTCCAGTTGCGGGAGATTTCCAGGTTACCTGAATTTCTGTTTGACGTCCCTCTGTTGTAATATCAGGTGATACTCTGACTTCCTGATTTTCTTCGGAGGTGTTATCACTTGATGAATCACTAGTATAATCCGGGAGATACTCATTGTTCTCATCCGCACTAATATACCCGAACTTTCACTCGAACTTTCTGTCTCTTCCAACGTTTCAATTATTTGCTCGGGATCCATTTCTCTATCAATTTTATAATACACCAAAGATGAAAATTATAAAGCACGTCCACTCCCAGCTCTAACTTTACATTAATGACTTCTTCCGCCGTGTGATCACTGGTGATACATGTTCAAAAAAAGAGTAAAATTTATGTTTTAAACACAAATGTATCACCGGTGATCACTATATGCAAACATGCTCAAACATGTCCTGACATACCCACTATTGTCTGTGTAAAAGCTCTCAGTCACCAATTCATCATAACATTGATATTTCTTCTTGGCACCTGGGGAACGATTTTTGTTGTGATCACCGGTGATACACTGGCCTCTGGGGGGTAAATTTTGTTGTGATCACCGGTGATACACTGGCAGCCAACGTGTTAATAGTAAACAGAATTAAACAATTAGCGATAGGGAACCTATCAAGGGACATTAGAGACATTTATGACCTCCATAAAATTAAAGAAGTTTTGTACACTTATATAGGGTATGACGAGGGAAATATAGATACGGACTTCAGAACGAGCAAACAATACAGTAATACTTTTCAACCTATACAGACGAACTATAATCACAGACGACAAAATTTACAGACCAATCAACAAAATAGACCAGGGTCAGCTCAAATAGGGAGACACAACAATTTTGGAAGAGAACAATCAGGACAGTATAGGAATAATCAAAATGTAAGGTACCAGACTTTTAACCCTTCAGGGCAAGTCAGAAATGCAGTTCAATATTCAACACCAATGTCTATCGGGCAAATCTCGAATCAGACTGTTGATCAGACCAGTTATGAGGAAGTTCATAACATCGAACCAGAATTTTTTATAAACTAGGCCTCGGAGATAAAATATTTGCAAACTTAACTATTGACGAAATTAAGCTGAAAGCACTAATTGACACGGGATCGACAATGAGCATCATAAATTCTGATAGGGTAGATTGCAGTAAATATAAGCTATTTGATAAAGTAAGAATGCGGTTACAAACAATAAATAACGTAACAACGGAAATGGTAGAGAGAATAGTGACAAGCATACCTAAAGAGTTTAATTATAATCCAAAAGGTGCTATAAAATGGTACAAGAGAAATTTAGGAGATAAACCGTATGATGTCCTTATCGGTATGGACATATTAAATAAAATTGTCAAAACTCTTGATTTTGATAATAAATATCTCATACTAAATACCGGTGCCAAAATACCCATTTATTCTGATAATACTAGAACAGAAGTTGATTGTTTCGAGCTCACTTGTGATGAAAAAGAAATAGATTTAAGCCATTTAAATAACGAAGAAAATAAATTAATACAAGACTTATTAAACCAGTTCAGAAATCTAATTTACAAAGAAGGTGACCAACTAACCAATACAGAATCTATAACACATGAAATTAAGACCGTAACTGATCAGCAAATTAATGCCAAACTATACAGATTACCACCTAGGCATGAAGAGGAGGTAAGGCAGCAAATACAAGAAATGGAAATGCAGGGCATAATTAGGAAATCGAACAGTAGGTACGCATCGCCAATAGTAGTAGTAGCGAAAAAATTATATAAATCGGGTCGTCAAAAATTCAGAATCTGTGTAGACTACAGAAAACTGAATGATATTACAATTGACGATAAATACCCCTTACCCAATATTGATGGTATCCTGGACAAACTGGGAAGAGCCCAAAATTTTACTTCATTAGATTTAGCGAAAGGATATCATCAAATTAAGATGAATCCGAGGGACGTTCATAAAACGGCTTTTGTTACACCCAATGGGTTGTATGAATTCGTAAGAATGCCTTTCGGCTTAAAGAACGCGCCGGCAACCTTCCAAAGGCTGATGAACGAGATACTTAGGGAATATATCAATAAAATTTGTGTCGTGTACCTAGACGACATACTCGTTTTTTCAACAAGTTTAAATGAACACATACATTCTTTAAAACTAATTTTCCAGAAACTTTCTGAACACAATCTTAAACTACAATTTGATAAATGTTCGTTTCTGAAAAAAGATACTGAATTCTTAGGACATGTTTTAACATCAGAAGGTATGAAGCCAAATCCGAACAAAATAAAGTGTATTCAAGATTTTACTCTCCCCAAAACTGAAAGACAATTAAAGGGATTTTTGGGAGTAACCGGATATTACAGAAAATTTGTGAAGGACTACGCAAAGATTGCTAATCCAATGATAAAATACTTGAAAAAGCGAAAAAAGATCAATATTAATGATCCAGAGTATATTCAGGCATTCGAAGCGTTTAAATTAAATGTAATCAAACATCATATTTTGAAGTTCCCCGATTTTAACAAAACGTTCATGCTATTTACTGACGCAAGTAAATACGCGATAGGAGCGGTATTAACACAAGATGGTCAACCAGTGTGTTACGCCTCAAGATCATTGAATGATCATGAGAAGAATTACTCTGTGACTGATAAAGAGTTTCTAGCCATTGTTTGGTCAGTAACTTATTTTAGACCGTATTTATGGGGCAAACGATTCAAGATAATCACAGACCATTTACCAATCAAATATCTTAACAAGAAGTTTACGGGAAAAGAGTTTAGTCAGAGGAACTAACGGTGGTTACTAAAACTACAAGAATATCAATACGATATAGAATACCTAAAAGGAAAGGAAAATAAAATCGCAGATTTTTTAAGTAGGATTCCCGATAGCAATGAGAAACAAGAAACAGTAGATAATCAATCAGTAAACCAGCTATCCGGCAATGCAACAGTGCACTCACATGTAGAACAACAATTAGAACATATCCCAATTAAAGAGACAATAGTGAATAAATATAAAACGCAATTAATACTAACCAATGATGCTGACAAAGAAATAGAAATTCTACACAATAGAAGAATAATATACGTTGATATGACTAGAAATAGGGAATACTGGATAGACGTACTAAGAAGATACATAAAACCAGGCTTGATAGGAATATACACCGAACTATCATATCACGAGTTCAATAAAATACAGCGGTTATTAATAGAATTGTTTCACCACGATAAACAAATAAGATTCATAAAAGCTACTCTAAGGGCAAGGGAAATAAAAACTCCGGAGGAAGCTCATAAACAAATCTCAGTATATCACACAAAGGAAAGCATGCACAGTGGAATAGTGGAAACAGATCATAGCCTCAAAACCAAAATATATTATCCAAAATTAGTCAAAGAAATAACAAAAATTATTAATAATTGTAAATTGTGCTTCGAAACTAAATATGAACGGAAGCCGATAAAACTCAAGTATGAATTAAGCGAGACACCTAATAGGCCCAACGAAACGCTTCATATGGATATTTATTATTTCATTAAACACCCTTTTCTTACATTAATAGATAAACTCACTAAGAAGGCATATGCTTATTATTTACCTAACAGAAATTGAACCAAAAAGATAGAGGTATTAGAGGAACATTTTTCCAAATTCGGCAGACCAATCAAAATAATAACTGATAATGAATTTAAAGCAGAAAGTTTCAATGAATTTTTAAATGTGCAGGAAGTCGGACTATATTTTACAAAGCCCAATACACATACTGGTAACAGCGATATAGAAAGATTTCACTCTACATTGCAAGAAAAGTTAGTTACTATGAGAACCTTAGACTTATCTCTTATTCAAAAAGTACATAGAGCAGTTAGCAATTATAACAATAGGTATCATTCCACACTAAAAATGTCTCCGGAAGAAGCAATGTATGCAGATATAGCTACTCTAGTAAGACAGGTACAGTTAGAAAAGAAAAAAAGGACTCAGAAATTAAATCAAAACAGGGAAGAATATAAAGAATTGAGAGAAATCATACCAGTAAAGAACTACAAAAGAAATTACTATAAAAATGAACCTAGATACAGAATTAAGGAAAGAGATAGAGAACACCCAATTAACATTAAACGACCACGTTTATTTGCAGATGACAATATCAGTATATCTAATACTCACAACACTAACAGCACAGACCACAGCGACATTGACAATTGACCAATTGACAACAAACAACGGATATACCATAATTAACATGGGACAGACTGACTATTATTAACACCAAAGAAATAAGGCAGACTATTGACATGTTCGTAGAAAATACCAGAAAACTTAAAATAGATAATGATCCAGTTATAAAACGCCAAGTAGGGACACTTTATGCTAAGGTAACAGCCATAGAACAAGGAAAAAGACAAAAAAGAGGACTAGTTAATATTATAGGTACAGGTCAAAAATGGTTGTTTGGAACGATGGATGATAGTGACAGGCAGGAGATAGCAGATCATCTAAATGTATTAGAGAAAAATCAAGAGAATGTAGCAAATCATGTCAATCAACAGATAGAAATTAATGTACATTTGAACGAAAGCATATCTCATCTTAAATCGGCAATAGAATCAGACAGAAAAGAATTAAGCAGATCATATGTGGAACTAACAGAGAATGAAAGAAGATTTATCCTACAACAGTTAAAATTAGATCAGTTAGTAAAGTTGAGAATGTTAGAAGAGCGTTTAAACCAAGTAATTGATAACATAGCTTTAGTTAAACACGGTTTAATACACCCTAGTTTGTTAACGACAGAAGAAATAAATGAAACAGGACTTGACTTCTATAGACTTAAAAATGTAAAAGTAGGACTACTTAAATACAGCATAGATACATTAGTATTAGCAATCAAAATTCCAGACAAATACCAGTTGGTCGACTTAAAATTAATCTCAGCAATACCTACAATCAATAAAACAGAAATTGAAGAAGATGATCAATATTTTTTAGAAGTAAATAATACGAAATACGAATTCTTAGATAATGTTCAGTATGTAAAAGATCTTAAGCCTCTTAAAAGCTGTATTATAAACAAAAACTGTAAAACTAAGATAAATAAATTAATGGAAATAAAGAAACTAGATGATAGTACTGTAATCTGTAAAAATTTGCAAGATCAAGAGATAATAAATAAATGCGATGATAGAAAAATTAAGTTAAGTGGAAATTATCTAATAGTGATTAATAATTGTTCAATCGAAATAATGAATAAAAAAATTAGTAATTCCAATGTAAAATTTAAAGAAAGGTTTTATTACTATGACGAAATAAACTATAATTTCACTAAAAATTTAAGTTTTGAAGATGTTATTATAAGAAATGTTGAAAATTTGAAACATATTAACTTACTAAAATTCTGTAGAAATGTAAGCTACTTTGCAAGCTCAGTCGTAACCTGCATCTTAATCATAATCATAATTTTCATTTCAAAATTAGCGCGAAAAAATAAAAATTTAAAGATATCAATTAAGACACCATCCCATAAAATTCAGGAGAATTTTGATCTTAAGGGGGAGAGGTTACGTACCCTACACATTCCCCAACGCGCCAATCTATATTTTCTATTTAATACACGGGTGCAATCACCTGTATCATTTTTGCATTCCTTTTCATTTCTCATTTTCTTCCAATTTCCCGGAGCAGTGCATATCACTCACCGGACGTTTTAAGTTACAGCTACACGCGCAACCGAAAAAGCTGAATAAACAGCTCCGCGGTCCCACGGTGACCTGGTAAGCTGAGAATGCAAAGTAGCCAATAGATATAAGGGAGTGGATGAACTCCACTCAGTTAGTTATTAAGCTGAAGTGTAAGTGGTGCATTTGATTTTTGATAAATAAAGTTTGTTTTTTTTATATTAAGTTGGAACGTCTTTTGTCAGTTATATGATAACTTCAGTAAAGTTTCTTTTCTCACTGACACGGGTGCAGACGTGTCGATCATCCCAAAAGGTAAAACACCAACAGCTTTTCATCCAAGCTCACAGAATCTCGTCCCCGCCAATGGCATGCCAATTTCAACTTCTGGTTATAAACAGGTATCTTTAAATCTGGGATTAAAAAGAGTTTTTACTCATACATTTATTGTGGCCAATGTAGATTATCCTATCATAGGAGCGGATTTTCTATACAAATTTTCTTTATCTGTCGATCTACGCAATCGACGATTAGTCGATTCTAAAACGAATCTGTCGATTAACTGTTTGTGCAGAAGGGCTTCTTCAGTCTCACCGAGATTAGCACCCGTGGAAGGAGAATTTGGATCAATACTCAATAGTTTTCCTTCTCTTAAAGCACCACCAGATTTTTCCATTCCACGGAATCATGGTTTAGTACGTCATATACACACACAAGGTTCGCTACCACACGCCCGCGCACGTCGCTTAAATCCAGAAAGATACAATCAGGCAAAAGCTGAGTTTGATACCATGCTCAAACTAGGAATATGAAGGCCTTCTTCCTCCTGCTTCACCCCTGCATATGGTACCTATGCATGGTAACTGTGCGTGGAGCAAATGCTGCAAATCTTGAATGGATTGAATTGGGAAAAGCTCTACAACTACGGTAAACTAACTTTAGAGTATAGAAGAAGAATTATGGAGGAAGATTTTTAAATGTATGCGTTAGCCTAGTTAATTTTTTACTTAATTAAATGTCAACCTGGCAGACGGCAACTACGCCATTGTCTTATTCAATATAGTAAAATATTTGTTAAACATTTTAAGTGAAAACAAAATTGATTTGAAATTGAATTGAATAACTGTCCTTGCGGTTATTATCGCCAGTTAAATTTGGTAACGGTTTTCGACAAGTATCCACTGCCGAATCTTCAAGATTTCACCATGAATGTACATGGGTGCAGTATATTTACAAGAATCGATTTAGTTCGGGTTTATAACCAAATCCCGGTCGCAACGGAGGATATTTCCAAGACAGCTGCCATCACACCATTCGGACTTTTTGAGTTCCTAAAAATGCCCTTTGGCGTCAAAAATGGAGCTCAAACATTCCGAAGATTTATAAACGAAGTCCTGGATGGTCTACCAATCACTTTCGCTTATATCGATGACATATTAATAGCAAGCAAATCTCGTTCCGAACATAAAGAACATCTTAAACTACTTTTTCAAAGGATCGACCACTTTGGCATCAAGGTCAACCCTGCCAAGTGTATTCTAGGTTCAACCCAACTTGAGTTCCTGGGTCATAATATCACCAAGGAAGGTATTCTCCCAGCTGACGCTAAGGTGAAGGCAAGCAAAGAATTTCCTGGGCCCTCAATTGTCAAGCAGCTTCAAAGGTTCTTAGGAATGGCAAATTTGTATCACCGTTTCATACCAGGTTTCGCATTAGAGGCGATATCACTGTATAACATAATAAAACGAGCCGGCCCTAAAAAGCCTACTACCCGAGAACAGTTCTCATGGCCTCCGGAAGCAGAAGAGGCATTTTTAAAAATCAAAGCACTCCTGGAAAAATGCGTTTCTTTAACTCATCCGCACCTAACTGGAAAAGTAAGCCTTTGGGTAGACGCCTCCAGTGATACAGTAGGAGGAGTGCTCCAGTAACGAGAAAACAATTTATGGTCTCCACTCAAATTCTTCTCTCGACGTCTCCAACCTAATCAAAAAAAAAGTTTTCGCCTTTTGACCGAGAACTCCTCGCTCTTTTCCTAGCCATAAAACATTTTCGCTATTTTGTCGAGGGTCGATATTTTACCGTTTATACGGATCATAAACCGTTAACGAAAGCAATTGCTTCATAAGCCAAAAACTCACCCCGTCAAATTAACCAGCTATCATACATCTCACAGTTTACAAATGACATACGTCATGTCAAAGGTTGTCACAACCTCGTAGCTGATACATTGTCACGCACGTTCATAAATCCTATTTCTTGTGAAGACAAAATCGGTTTCAAAATGTTATTCAAATAACAGGAGTCTGACGAGGAGTTAAAAGAGCTCTTAAATACTGCAATTCCAAAAGAACGTTCATTCAAGTTGGAAAAAGTTTTCGTACCATTAGAAGAACTAGAAATATGGTGCGAAGTATTATTGGGAAAGAATCAGCCATATGTCCCCGAGAGCTTACGAAAAATCGTCTTCAATAAGATTCACACGCTTTCACATCCTAGTGTTAGAACCACGAGGAAGCTAGTAACAGCAAAGTATTTTTTGCCAAGAATAAACGTAGATGTAAATGTTTGGACCAAAAGCTGCATTAACTGCAAAAAGGCAAAAATAACTAGGCATACTTTCTCGCCCATTGGAGAGTTCGACATTTCTACCAAGCGTTTTCAACACGTGCATCTCGATATAGTAGGTCCTTTACCGCCATCTCAAGGCTACACGTATCTTCTAACTATAAAGGATCGTTTTTCGCACTGGCCGGAAATTATTCCTCTAAGAAATATAAAAGCGCAAACAATCGGACAACATTTTGTAACTCACTGGATTGCCAGATATGGCGTTCCAGCAACATTAACCACAGACCAAGGAGCGCAATTCGAGTCCGGATTATTCAGGGAGCTATCCAATATCATAGGGGCAAACCGAATACGGACTACGATTTATCATCCACAGAGCAATGGATGCGTTGAACGGTTTCACCGCCAAACAAAAACCGCTCTCCGTGTATCACACGAACCCAAAAAATGGTACGATTAGTTACCATGGATACTCCTGGGGCTCAGATCTGCCTTAATACAAAATATTAACTGTTCACCAGCACAGCTGTTATATGGGCAGACCTTGCTCCTACCTGGCGAATTAGTAGCATGTGCTTCGCCAAAATATGAGCAACCAACACTTCCACTAACAAAGCAAATTCGCGAAAGTATCTTAAAAATAAATCTTAACATAACCAATGCGAGTAAAACAAAGACTTAGACATTTGTTCCCAAACATCTTGAGACGTGTTCCCACGTCTTTTCTTAAAGACCCCATCTATAAAAGTAGTTTAAACCCTCCGTATACTGGACCACACCCAGTAATTAAGAGAACAAACAAGGTATACAGAATAAATGTAGATGGACAGGAAGTTAATATAAATATAGACAGATTAAAGCCAGCATTTCTTTGTAACCAAGATATCAGTTATGAATCCAGTACATTAATAAAGAAAAACAAAAAAGTTACTTTTGTAATAAAAAAACAATTACGTTTCATAAAACTTTTCTCTTGTAAAGGGGGGGTATTGTAAAGCCTCACACAATTAGTTCATACACAATTAGTTTACTCATATTATTATACTCACAGTATCATACTTATATTATTATACTTTTATATGTACTAACTAGTTCTTATATTTATTTAGCGAATTAATTTAATTCATAAGCCGCTACATAGCGCAGTCCTCTATATGGTTTCATTCAGCGGTTGCGGAACGTGGCCTGCAGGGTTACGTTACGCTTCCCCGCAAGGTCGGACGGGTTTAAGTGGTTACTTTGAAGGCAGCCATTAGTAGTTTTCGTCGGCCTATTCATAAATTAGCAGCTCTACCATTATGCAAAACAAGGTTCCAGGAGTGGCGGGATGTTTGGAAATACTCTGCTTGCCAATAGCACGATGTATGCATGGTATACCCTATTATATAGATTAACTTTGTTTCTCTTAATATCTCACACTCAATTGTTAACGTTATCTTACATTTTCCATTTTCCTCTTTGTTACTGATCACTTTATATAAAATAATTAAATATCTTGTGAGTATCCCCACTCCCGCCCGAGCAGACATTGAGGGTGCGACTCCTGACAGGAAGAGCTTCCACCCACCCGAAAGGTCCACAGTTTTAGAACCTCTCTGCTTTGTTGAAGAGACGCCAACTATATCTAGTCGACTTTTAACAGCCTCCCCAAAAAGTTCAAGATCCTTCCCTGTGAGCGATGAGACGTTCCATGTGCCTATCCTAAGTCGATGCCGTTGTCGAATCTCAGAGAGTCCATCTGTGCCTCTATCGGTGCACAGAGCGCTCACCCCTTGACCACCGTAATGGTTCGCGAGACCATTGACAAGAAGCTCGTAGCCTTTTCGGGTTTGACCCGGCCGGCTGCCGAGCGGGACAGGCCGACCACCAGACGCTCGCGTACTGACACCCTTCAGGCCTGGCTCCAAAGGATGTCCTGTTGTGGAGTGAAGCGGCTTGGTGTGGCGGCTGGTGGTGAGAAAAGAACTGCTTGGTTTAAAACGCCCGGAGTTCAAGAAGCCTTCAGAGAGAAGAAGAGAGCCTATAAGGTGTGGATTCACTTGGGGAACTCCGATTCTCGAAATCGGTACACTGAGGCACGAAGAACTTGCAAATTAGCTGTGAAAACAGCGAAAGAACAGTCTTGGAAGGAGTTTGGCAAGAAATTGGACCGTGACCACAGATATGCAAATAAGATGTTCTGGCAGACCGTCCGCCGACTCAGAGGAAAAAAGTTGAATATCGTTGAAGGAGTCAAATCCAAAGACGGTAGACTTCTTTCCAATGAGGAGGACATCTTACGCAGATGGAGCGAGCACTTTCCAGAATTGCTCAATCCTGAACAGGGCACCGAAGATGACAGACCTATGGTCGAGAGTTGGGCGGAAAGTAGTCCTACGGTAGAGGAAGTAACTTTGGCGATCAAAGCGCTAAAAGTTGGCAAATCTGCTGGTGGGGATGAAATTCGGCCAGAAATACTCAAGGCTTTAGGTAAAGAGGGAGTTCAATGGCTCTCGCGTGTCATTAAAGTGGCCTGGGAATGCGGTGAAACACCTGGTGATTGGCAAATGGGGGTGATACGCCTTTTTGAAAAAGGGGACAAAGGAGATTGCGCCAACTATAGGGGTATATCTCTTTTAAGTCTCCCAGGAAAAGTCTTCGCTGAGGTGCTAGAAAAGCGTTCCAGAGCTGTGGTTGAGGACAGTTTGCGGGATGAGCAGTGCGGTTTTCGTCCCGGTAGAAGCACAACCGACTAGTTATTCACTCTCAGAATGGTTCTTGAGAAGGCCTGGGAATATGCCAAACCTGTCTACACTTGTTTTGTGGATTTGGAAAAAGCATATGATAGGGTTCCTCGAAGCAAACTCTGGAGTGTTCTGCAGGAGTATGAGATTGCTGGTTCCCTGTTAAGGGCGATTCAGTCTTTATATACAAACTGTAGAAGCTGTGTTCGGATAAACGGTGTTAAATCAATACCTTTCACTGTGGGCGTTGGACTCCGCCAAGGGTGCGTTTTGTCACCTCTCCTCTTCATTGTATATATGGATTGGATGTTACAGCCGGGGCGGGGAATGTTTCAAAGTGGGAGACCTAAGGATTAATCATCTGCTCTTTGCGGATGATTTGGTCATCCTTGGGTCCTCTCAAATCGAACTTCAGCGCGCACTCGAAAGGTTTGTAGCCGTTTGTGATGATGCT
Organism: Brachypalpus laphriformis; assembly: GCA_945910035.1. Classification (NCBI taxonomy): domain Eukaryota; kingdom Metazoa; phylum Arthropoda; class Insecta; order Diptera; family Syrphidae; genus Brachypalpus; species Brachypalpus laphriformis. The sequence continues at coordinate 216,280,722 of OX246753.1, read as the reverse complement.
GGAATGAAGATCAACGTGAACAAATCGGAAGTAATGGTCGTTTCCAAAAAACCCATTCAGTGCACTCTGCATATTAGTGGAGTCCCACTGAAGCAGGTGGAGAAGTTTAAGTACCTCGGGGTTTTATTCACGAGTGATGGGAGGAGCAATGCCGAGTTATCCTGTAGAATTGGTCAGGCTGGATCAATTTTGAGAGAGCTTGGCCAATCTGTTATAAGGAAGGCCGAACTTAGTGTTAAAGCTAAGCTATCGGTTTTTAACTCTGTGAATGTTCCAACTCTCACCTATGGTCATGAAATTTGGGTAGTGACCGAAAGAATAAGATCGCCGATACAAGCTGCCGAAATGAAGTTCCTTCGCGCTGTTGTTGGAATAACTCGTAGGGATCGAGTGCGCAACACCAGAGTACGCGAGGCGCTCAACTTTGAGCAGCTACTTCCCCGAACAGAACGATCTATGCTTAGATGGGTTGGTCACGTAGTGCGTATGCCCCCAGACCGGCTTCCAAGACGCGCCATGGTTGCCGTGCCATCAGGTAGGCGACCGACATCTGTGTTGGAGCCGCTTAGGGATTCCTCCTGATGAATTGGAGTCAATGGCGGAGGATCGAGAAGGATGGAGAATCCACCTGAGCATCCTGACCCCGCGACCCTCATGAAGGATTAGCGGGCCATTGAAATTGAATGAATGAATGAATGAATGAGTGAATTAAATATCTCGTTCACTTGGATTTGGAACAGCGTCGAAGACGGTAATAAAACCTAAACTCTCTATTCTTACTGGGAACCTCGCTGTTTTTCTTTCTTCCCATCGTTGGAGTTTTTTGTCATTTCGGACTTCGTTTATTATCGTTCACCATCCAATATTAATTTTTGCACTTCCCATAATCTATGCAAAGCAACACCGTTCTGAATATTTTCAACATGATTCATTTTATTTATATTATTTTATATCTTCCCTAGTTTTCACGTTATTTTGATTTAAAGTTACATCAAAATTGCTTTATGGATCACCAGTTTGGGCCGGAGCTATAAAAGTGACTTCATAAAAAAGAAAAATCATAGCAGTAAATCGACAAGAATGAGTAGCGCTTTCCGCACCACTTCGGATCAAGCAACCTGTGTCATCTCAGGAATGCTACCAATTGATATACTAGCGGAAGAACTGCAGAGACCTTTTCTAAAGAATAGACAGGAGGGGGCCTTACTTTACCCTGATGCGGGCCCAACAGAAAGAAACACAAGTTTGAGGAAGTGGCAGCAGCGGAAGAGCCTTTCGTCTAAGAATCGAACGACTTACTGTCTTATCCCAATCATTGAGACTTTGATAAACTGCGGACATGATGAAGTTAACTTTTACATCCGAAAACTTTTACGTCCCGAAGCGGGACATGGCTGCTTTCGATCATACCTATGCCGCTTTAAGAACGATGACTCCCCAATTGTCCATCGTGCAGCTACAATGAGTACTGGGAGAAACACCAACTCCTGAGAATATAGTATATCACATGCTAGAATTCAAAAATAAGTGGAACGTAGTGAGCTCGTATGCTAAAGATACATGCCAAAAGTTGGGGCGACTAGAGCTGGAAAGGAGAGAGAGAGAGCGAGGAAAACGCACACATCGTGAATGTGAGTAGACACGCAGGTATAAAGGGTGAGCCAACAGCTGGTGTGCAGGTTTTAGTTAAATTAAGCGTACATTTACTGTGAAATCAATGTATACTATAATCAAACAATACTTTATTGATTGGTGAAGTGTGGTTCATGGCAATTATGAATGGAATACAACATCGTTCATGTGACTACCACGGCTTCGGTTGCAAGCGACCATCCGATGTCAAAATTATCGATGACTTTTTGAAGAATAAGTGGGTCAATTGGCGCAATTTCAGTTTGGATGTTATGTTTGAGATCCTGAATTTTCGCTGGGTGGCTAATGATCATGAGGAAGATCTCGGCGCGACTGGACAAAGAGGCTTTTAAGGTACGTACGCGAACGATTTGGTAATGCTGGTGTCAGGAAAGTTTCTCTCTTCGATAAGCCAAGCCATGGAGAATGATCTGTATTAGTACACACATGGGGCACGAGCTGTGGCCTCGGAATAAATCCTGAAACGTTATTTACCAAAAAACCCAAAGGCAAAGCTTAACCCCACCCAAACTGAATGGTCGGACACTTTCAAGTCACTTTTTAAAGAAAAGACAGTGACTTTCCATGTTTTTTGTGCATGTATTTTTTCCATGTTTTTTGACTCATCAGTTCATTTGCTATACGAATGCTATGTGCCTGAAGTAGGTACATCCTTTTTGTTTTATTTGCACCTTAATCACCACCAGTTTTGTTTCCCGCTTGCGGTTTCTGATAATTTATTGGTAATGGCGAACCAACAACAATTATTGCAGCCCAAAACTAGAACTACATCTGCCAAAATTCAACTCTTCTCCGAACGAAAACTGCAGCAGCTGACGACAATAAATTCCTGAAGGCGTTGGAACTGGCGACAAATAAGCAATTATAACAATACGATGAGTTAAAAAAAAGTTTATTCAGGCGGAAAATAACAAACTGGCAAGTAAACTGGAAAAACTTGAGCGCAGTACCCACCAAAGCCTAGAGGAGCTCCATACAACATTTACTGATCTGACTAATATAGTCCAGCAGCTTGAAGTGGCAGCCGAATATTCATCTACATCCACAACAACAGACGTATCGTCATTGCACCAGCGAATTGATGAGTAAGAACGTGAGAAAATATCGGCTAGTGCAACTATTCGAGGAATTCCTTTAACTGTTAATGAAAATTTGAATGATTTATGCAATAAACTCTGCAACTCCTCGTCAAATACACTCCGACACCTGTACTGCTAAACATTTTTCGCGTTGCACCCAGAGGAAAACCTGATAATAACAACACCACAATCGTAATAAAATTTTCTTCGACCACCGATAAAATCTTGCTTCTAAAAGCGATTCGTCGACCCTGGATTGAAAACCAAAAAAATCTTTGTTTACGAGATGTCGGATTAGCATCTGACAGTCTCATATTCGTAAATGAATGCCTCACGTCAACGAACCATTTAATTATTCGTAAAGCTCTCCTGTTAAAGCGCGGCAAAAAGCTTTCCAGTGTTTATACACAAAATGGAAAAGTCTACGTACGAGTCAGCGGTAGCGGGGACACTGGGTGAGGCGAAACGCTTTTTGACTACATCTCTTGATAGCTTAAATTCAATTGCTGCTGATAGAAACAAGACAACGAATGATGAAGATGATCACAATTAGTAAGTTGCATAAATGTTATATAATTGTAATTATATGTACCTTGGCCAAATGTTTGATTACTCTCCTTTCCTTTTACTTGCTATGTCTTCTCTATATGGGTAGGGAAAGTTCTACTTTTTTGTTTTTCGAATATGATTAATCAAAATGATATTTCTGCAACTGATAGCACAAACAACAACCTGCGTGTTATGCTAAATGTCCTTTGTTAACAATGTAATGGGCGTAGAATATGTCATATCAGTGCGCAAAGCCTTCTTCCAAAAATAGATGAATTTCGGCATTTGTGTGAGAATTCCGATATTGACATTATACATACATACACTATATCAACAAATTTCACAAACAGCAGTTAAAATTGGAAGTATTTTTTAATGTTCTATGAATTATAACAAAGTGTTTATACTTTTTTGCCGTTTTGCTATTAATTCTGATTAGCACTATCACAAATAAGAAATACATATCAAAAATTAGCAATTTTGTATGGAAACAATTACTTTTTTGCTAGTAAAAAATCCCCATCAATATCAAAAAATTGCACATACAAGCACGGCGCCATTAACTTACCAGCACAAAACGGTACTATTTTGTTGTGCGTTGTCACGATCAGGATTTGAACAGATTTCAGTGAAGTCTGCAGAAGTCGTTTAATGTGCAAAGAGCTCAGTATTCCTTGATTTTACAAAGTTTGTGCTAAAATGTCTGCATCGCACAAGAAAGTTCCAGTTGACATAAAAAAATTATTGTAAAGCTTAAAGATGAGGGCAAAAGTTATATGAAAATGTCAAGGATTGTGGATAGACCACGTCTAACAGTGCAAAGTGGCATACAATTTAAAAAAAAAAATAAGAGCTTCGAAATGGCCCCAGGAAGAGGTCGTAAAAAAGTTTTAAACAATTATTTAGAACGAACAATTTAACGAATTATAAAGAACGACCACAAATCCAGTGCTCCAAAAATAGCTGCAGAACTTAATAAATATAAAGGAGTAACAGTAAACGCTCAGACCATACGGAATTTCTTGCATAGCAAAGAATACCATGGATGCGTGGCAAGGAAAAAACCATACATTTCCAAGGTTAATGCAGCTCGGCGTTTGGCTTATGCAAATGAATACGTGACGAAATCAGATGACTTTTGGAAAATAATAATATTTGTAGACGAAAGTAAATTTAACGTGTTTGGATCTGATGGTCGTCGATTTGTGTGGCGCAAAGTGAAGAATTTGAGACCTACTGTGAAACACGGTTGTGGCAATATTATGGTCTGGGGAGCGATGGGAGCAAATGGGGTGGGGAATCTGGTTTTTGTTGAAACTACAATGGACAAACACAAGTACCTGCAGATTATTACAGAAAACTTGAATGCTAGTGCAACTAAAATTGGTTTAAAGGACGATTTTCTTTTGGTTCAGGACAACGATCCATGAAGGAATGGTTGCTGTACAATGTAAGATCTGTGTTACCGCATCCACCACAATCACCAGACCTTAATCCCATCGAGCATCTTTGGTACATTTTGGAAAGGAAGCTCCGGGAACACCACATAACAAGCAAAAATCATCTTAAAGACCTTATTTTAGAGGAGTGGAACCACATATTGCCCGAAGTCACTAGTAAGCTAGTGTTTTCAATGAAGAATCGCTTAACAAATGTTATAACCGCAAAAGGATACCACACCCCATACTAAACACTACAAAAGCCATATTTTTTATGAGTGTATGTGCAATTTTTTGATGTATGTACAATTTTTTGACATAGTTTTTGTATTTTTTTTTTTGTAAATTTCAACTTGAATAAATACTTCTTTTTTTGTTTCCTATAGTTTTTGTTATGAACAATTAAAAATAAAATGAATTTTGAAAGAAATTTTGTTTTGGAATTGAATAAATGAAATTTTCATCAAACGAGTCTGCTGTATGTGCAATTTTTTGATGTAGTGTATGTGTATCGGAAACATGGTTTCAGGCTAGTATTCCAGATGTGTTTTATGAGTTAAAGGGCTATAAATTATTATGCAGTGATAGGACTGATCGGATGGGAGGTGGTGCTGCAATCTATATTCTAAATCTCTTGAATTTTCATCAGTCAGGTTTTAGGGAACAACACAGCTGTAGTTACAGACGACCTAAGAAATTCCATAGATTTCGACTCAGTGTCATTCCTCTGTCTATTGGATTTTTCAAAGGCATTTGATAAAGTTGATCCCAAAATATGAATTTATAAATTGAGGAAATATTTTCGGTTTTCAAACTCTGGCTCCAGTTTAGTTCTTTCTTACCTTATTGGTAGAACACAAGTAGTTGTTGATGGAAGAAACGCATCGGGTTTCCTTGAATTAAAGTCAGGTGTCCCGCAAAAATCTATCCTTGGAATGATAGAGGATGGGGCCAGTAAACTGGACAGTGACCTTAATAGTATTAAACGATGGCCTGAACAAAATAATCTTTGCCTAATTCCCAAAATATTCCAAGTGTTTAGTGGTTTATAAAAGAGCCTTGGATACATCTTATTTTGCTGTTTTACATCTTGGAAATGATATCATTGAATACGTCGAAAAAGCAGAGAACTTAGGTATATGGTTCAACTCCACGCTCAGTTGGGACTATCACAATCACTTAGTCGTTGCTAAAATATATGGATGCTTGCGTAATTTATCATTATCTAAACATTTTATCATTATTTGGATGGCAGACGACTAACAAAGGCCTCGTAGGGGCAGCATATCCCGATAGGTGCTGGTCCGCTAAGTAACGAGAAGGAGCCACTGCAGCCGAAACCTAGCAGCTCTGTTAGTAAGCCCTACTCCCACATCCTCGTGGTGCCATCTGGGAATTTCTTCGGAAATTGCTAACGGGAGAGGACGAATGGCGAGCTTCCTGCGCCAAAAAACAGGATAAGTGTCGGTTGGTCTGTGGCCCAGCGAGCCGCAACCGTAAAACCATCCCTCGGATAAGGACTGATAATTTGTTGACAACCTTTGGCTATCGAACACGGACAACGATCGGATTCGGGAACGTTCAGACCCTCCTGGACTCACTCAAGGAAGGGCCTTATAACGCCAGATTCCTCCAATTGGAGCGCGAATTCGCACGGTATAAAATCGACATCTTAGGGTTGAGCGAGATAAGATGGTACGATGCTGGGGAATACATCTCCCCAACAAAAAACACTGTCATGCTCTACTCTGGTAAACCAGCTGGAAGTGCACGGATTTCCGGCGAGGGACTCATGCTAACTCCAGCAGCACGTAGTAGCCTCATATTCTGGAAACCCCATAGTGACCGGATATTGACGGCTAGGTTCCAGAGCAGAGTTAGAAAAATTACAATCATACAGTGTTATGCTCCGACTCTAGACGCGACTGAGGATGAAAAATATGATTTTTATAGCCATTGGGCGCCGCCTGCAACCAAACGCCTAATGGGGACATCGTAATGGTAATGGGAGATCTCAATGCCAAGGTGGGTAGCGACAACACCATGCTTAAGCACGTGATGGGAGTTCACGGCGTGGGAGATCGTAATGACAAAGGTGAGCGGTTTGTGGACCAGAGCTGTAAAAGAATGCAATCATTTCGTCATTTAACTCATTTGACTTCACGTGGATTTGTTTCAATTCAATGACTTCAATAATGACTTCAACTTAAAAAAATAAAACACCATTCATTTTGAAGTCATGATTTAGCAATCATTTTCTGCAATCATAATTTTGAAGTCAAAATGAATGCAATCATATAGAATGCTCTGCACTCATTGAAGTCACCTTGAAGTCACTAGCATTCACTGCATTCACTTGAAGTCATTGAAGTCTTTGAAGTCATCTGAAGTCATTGAAGTTTTTTAAATCATTGAAGTCATCTGAAGTCATTGAAGTCTTTTAATTCATTGAAGTCATCTGAAGTCGTTGAAGTCTTTTAATTCGTTGAAGTCATTCAAGTTATTGAATCTGTTTTTTAGTGTCGTCTACCGGAAGAATAAACTAATAAAAATAAAAAAAATACTAAATCAGTACTAATACATAAATTAAAAGAGAAAATAAATAATATTAAAAATGATAACATAATGTCTCTACATCTTCGTGTAAAACCAATAGTAAAGTTATTTATTCTTCTGATAGACGACACCAAAAAACAGATTCAATAACTGGAATGACTTCAACAAATTTGAAGACTTACATGGCTTCAGATGACTTCAATGAATTTAACGACTTCAATGACTTCAGACGACTTCAATGATTTAAAAGACTTCAATGACTTCAGATGACTGCAATGATTTAAAAGACTTCAATGACTTCAGATAACTTCAAAGACTTCAACGACTTCAATGACTCCAAGTGAATGCAATGAATGCTAGTGACTTCAAGGTGAGTTCAATGAGTGCATTCCGCAATGATTGCATTCTTTTACAGCCCTGTTGTGGACTTCTGCAATACCAACCGCCTAGTCATCGGAGGTACGCTGTTTAAGCATAACGCCTATCATAAGATCAGTTGGGTCTGTACTGATAGGCAACGAACATCCAACCAGATCGACTACATTGCGATCAGTCGCCGCTTTAGAAATTGTCTCCTGGACGTCCGAAACAGACGTGGAGCTGACGTCGGACAAGAACGAGATCACCATCTTATGGTAGCTCATTTACGGCTTCGTACTGCATCCGTCAACAGCAACCGCTCAAACCTACTTAACATCACCAGGTTTAATATTGACAGGCTCAAGGTTCCCCAAGTGCGCCAACAGTTCAGGGACCATCTCGCCTTAGAAGCAGAAGCAATCAGCAGCATATTGCAAAAGAACATAGATGACCACTGGAGTGCTGTGAAAAATGCTTTTGCGACTGGGGCACGCACGTATGTCGGGAAAAAGCAGAAACACCACCGCACATGGCTTTCTACAGACACCTGGAGACGGATTGATGAGCGTACAGCAATCAAGGCTCGGTTTGCAGCGGCCTCAGTAGTAGAGAGAACCGAGCTTGAAGCCAAATACCGTGCGAAGAAGAAAGAAGTGCAGCGTAGTGTGAGACGTGACAAACGTCAATATGTCAACTCACTAGCCTCAAGGGCTGAAGGAGCAGCGAGTAGGTGCGACAGTAGGACTGTTTACAACATCACTAAGGAGCTCATTGTTGGTCGATACTCCAAACAACATCCAGTGAAGAGTCTAGACGGTAACCTTCTAATTTCGGATGAGGATCAGCTCACTAGATGGAGAGAAAATTTTGCTACAGTGCTAAATCACTTAGACGATGGCGGTATGATCTCGAATTCGAATGAGCAGTTCGAAGCAACAAATTCCCGAATTCGCACCGTACCTCCCAGTAAAACCGAAATAATAACAGCAATCAAGTCCCTCAAGAAGAACAAAGCGGTGGGTATTGATGGCATCCCTGCCGAGCTATTTCAAGCGGCGCCAAACACATCGGCAGATTTGCTGCATCCGCTAATACGAAGAGCTTGGGATAGAGAACAATTCCCACAGGAGTGGAAAAGGGGGATGATCATTAAGCTTGCAAAGAAGGGTAACTTGATGGAGTGCGGTAACTGGAGAGGTATATGTGTTCTTCCAGCTGTAGCCAAAATAATAGCTAGAATAATTCTAGAACGAATTAAAGAACATTTAGATTCAACTCTCGATGTCGAACAGGCAGGCTTTCGCGCTGGATCCTCCTGCATCGACCACATAAACACCTTACGGATCATAATCGAACAATGCGTTGAGTATAGGTCTCCGCTACATTTACTGTTTATCGACTTCGAGAAAGCTTTCGACAGCTTGAATCGAGATGCTATCTGGTTGGCCTTGCGCAGGAGAGGCATTCCAAAAAAGCTTATAGCTATTATCAAGGCTACATACGAGGGCGGCAAGTGTCACGTCGTGCACAATGGTAAGGTGTCGGGCGATTTTTAAGTCCAAAGTGGAGTACGTCAAGGGTGCATACTGGCCCCACTATTGTTCTTGGTGGTTATCAGCGATATACTCCGAGCAGCATTAACGGAAGCTAATTATGAAATTCGTTGGACGATCACATCTTACCTTAAACACCTAGATTACGCTGACGATGTTTGTCTACTTTCACATCGGATAATGGATCTTCATTTCATTGCCCAAAATCTAGAAGCTGAGGCAAACAAAGTGGGGCTAAAAATAAAGACAGCCAAAACAAAAGCCCTGAGTACTTCTAATACCCGCGCCGAACTTAACATTGCCGGAAAACAAGTCGAGAAAATTGATAACTTTCTATATTTAGGAAGTGTCGTCTCAGCTAATCGCGGTAGCACCGAACTGGATGTGTGCAGCAGAATCGGGAAGGCTAAAGCTGCGTTCGGAATGCTGTCCTAAATCTGGAGAAGCAATGTTATCAGCTTAAGAACCCAGCTACGACTGTTCCGCTCCAACGTAGAATCAGTGCTGCTTTATGGGTGCAGTACCTGAAAGGTGGACACCATTAACACACGCAAGCTGCAAGTCTTCGTAAACAAATGCTTAAGAATCGTCTTGAGGATTTTTTGGCCGAACCGCATCTCTAACGAACAACTTCATCTGAGAACGGGCCAAGAACCTACGAAGAAGAAAGTGGCAATGGATTGGACACACCCTACGGCGCGAAGAACCCTCCATTGCGAAATACGCCATTTAGTGGAATCCGCTCACCCAGGCAGGCAGAATAGCGGGACGCACTAGGCAAACATGGCGCAGAACAGTTGAGGAGGAATCGAGCTCTTTATGAATGAGTTGGAGGCAGCTCAAACGCGTTGCAGAACTCCAAACACGATGGCGCGCAGGCATGGTTGACGCCCTATGCCCCCCGAGGGGTTAAAGGATATAAGTAAGTATATACTAGCCAAAGCTTTGATTATGCCGATCATCACCTACGAATGAAAAATGTCTAGTAGTCATAGTGCGGAAACAAAAAGAAGGCTCACTGTAGCTTTTAACAACATAGTCCGATATGCGTACATTTGAAACGATTTGACCATTTTTCCGGTTACACAAAAAAATATACTAGGATGCAGTTTTTATAATTTTGCATTTTGCACACTTAAAACATTAAACAAAGTCATTATGAATAAGTCAGTTTTTTGTTTGTGCTATCAGTAACCGGAATCCATTACCCGTAAACATTAGAACACTCCATGGCACCTAACAATTTTAGAAATAAATTTTCAGTTACCTGCCAGATAATTTATAATATCAGAATTTTGCATTCACTTAATAATATAACAATATAAAAATATTGTATCTATTTTCCATAACAACATTCCGAATTTCAAATGTAAAATTTATTTAGCTGCGTGTAAAGTAATTTATAACTTTTACTATTAATGGCTGTAAGCTTATTGTAAAAGATGTTAATAAAGAATATTTGAATTTGTCGTAGTTTTTTGTTGCCTGCGTCTATTTATATAATCCAAGTGACTCGAAATTAGATGATAGTTAATTTTTTTCATGCACTTTTTCCGATACTATTTCCTAACACATCCGTTCATTTCGGCTGTTCACAATAAAATGACCACATAAACTTCCGCAAAAGGAGGGCTCCCTCATTATGGAACGTTTTAGTATGTCAGTGGGTTAAATTCCACCATTATGCACGGAAAAATAAGGACTAAGAAACGTTAGGATCTCTTAAAGGACCACTTCCCTTTACTGCATAAAAGTCAGATCATTATCCGCGGGAGGGTAGATTTAATTTATCACAGCTCAACATTTACCCAAAGCACCCTTGCAATCTAATCTACCAGACAATCGAATTCAAAACCCATTAGCAACTTTTCATGTATCAGATAACTTCACTATAATTTTCTTAATAACTTATGAGTACTTACGCAACTCTGGACGCTTTGAACAGTCAATATTGTAGGGCAAATCACATTTTTCCTCATCCGGACTGTAATCGTTGAAGACCATACCATCTGGGCATAATCTCGCTTCCGATTGACCCTCGCTGAAAGTGTACAAATTAAAATAGAGAAACTTTATTCGTCCAACAATAATAACCCTGATGCTTACGTGCACGCATAATATTTATCACATTGCTCCGAATCGGGGAAGAAACCATCTGATTCTGGACAGTTTTCATTTGCTGGTCGTCTTGGGTGTTCCTTGTCCTCTTCTTCCACAGGAGCTTTGATTGGTACCGGTCCATTCCTCGATGGAAATACTCGAGTTCTTTTTGGGTACTGCGCCACTGACAATCCTGGATGAGATGTATACACAGAACGGAAAAAATATACAATTATCTATAAGGAAATTTGTTGAGTTTGATTCTTATAAAGTGTTGGCGCCAAAGTGATTGTGACACGTTCATATCAGAAATAACAACAAAAGGGCGATAAGAGCCTTTAGAGACACTGTTTCAAAAGAGTAAATATGATGGTCTGTCTCTAGAAAGAAAAAGGATTTTTCCGAAAAGCCTACGAATGACAAATATGTATGATATTACATACATGGTCGACTTGCTTATCGTATCCGAAATTCTCAGAGAGGAGTCAGTCGAAAGTGAAAGAAAGTTTGGAATATCAAAAAGCGTTCTCATTTCCATCATTATCATGATAGGTGGTCGTATTATTGGCGGTGTATACATATATGTACACGTCTGTTGCTTATGCGCATCATCTTTCTTTATGTTGCGACTGTTAAATCAATTTTCTTCTTCCTTTTTTAGCGAGGTTATGATCCAAAAATATGGGATCACAACCCTCCCACCTCACCGCATTTCTACTGATCCGCCGGTGGGGTTCGCCTATTTGTCCTCAGAAAATATCGGCAGGCCGGCCGATTTCGGATCACCCGGTTACTGAGGCCAATGAAATGCCGATGTCGTCGCATTTCTGTGATGCAGGCGTTTATAGGCCTGCCTTTCCTACATCGCGATGTCTTTGGAACGTGCATTGATATTGCATTTTTAACAGGGTTCAAATGATCTCTTCTTTGAACGTGGCAATACCAGCTGAGCAGGTCGCGCTCTAGTTTTTGTACGATGGTTTCCTTGATGTGAATGCTTCCACGGATCTTCGAACTTCTTATTCGATCAAGCTTTGTCACTCCTGCAGCTGTCGTTAATTTACTCTCATACTTTTTGTACATCGTCCAACATTGTGAACCGTATGTAAGCGCTGGACGCACAACTGCGGTGTAGAGCCTTCCTTTCAGTTGAAACCCATTTTTCTGTCACAGAAGATAGCGGAATTTTCTCGCCACTTCATCCACCCTACGCTTACGCCATGATTGATGTCCCCATCACAGGTTGCTTTGCTATTGATCATAGATCCCAGATATTTTCTTTTTGCACTTGGGAAGCACTGTTCCATTCAAATAAATGTCTGGAATAGGCCGGAGTGGATCAGAGAACGGGCACCACAAGTACTCTGTCTTTTTTGAACGAATGCGATACCAATTTTCCTCCAAAACGTCCACCCACACATCAAGTGTTCGTTGCAGGGATGTAGGATCCTCACTTATGATGGCTCCATCGTCAGCAAAGAATAACTGATGTACCTTGGGGTCCATCACTTTACCTTCAAGCAGATAATCAAGGACTGTAATAAAGAGCAAAGGACTTAAAACGCTTCCCTGGTGCACCCCACATCTTACTCTTGTCTTTGCTCCTTCGTTCATGTCCATGATCATCTGTACATAGGTTTCTGGAACCCCTCGATGTCTTAGCGCCACCCATATCAGATCTCGTGGTTGTCTGTTGAATGCCTTTTCAAAATCAACCAATACAATATGGAAATCCCTTAAGAAATCACGATGTTTTTTCCATTATGATCCTTATACTTTGGATTGCATCTGTGGTTGATTTACCCGCGACAAACCCGCACTGATCATCAGATAACCGTATTATTTTTCGCAGTCGGTCACCTAATACCCGCTCAACGATCTTCATGGTGATCTTGATCGAACTGTAGTTATCACAGTTTCGCGTACGTATCACCCTTCCCTTTGTATACAGGGAGAAGGTAACTTTCCCTCCATTGATTCGGCATTGGATCACTTCTCACAAATTTGGAGATGAGAATTCTGAGCCATCTGAACCCGACGTCTCCCATCTTTTTCCAGAACTCAGAGGGCATCTCGTCTGGCCCAATCGCTTTTCGTTTTTTGGAGTATTTGACCGCCTCACTAATTTCTTCGACTGTAATGTCGGATATTTCTTCACAGTTAGGGGTGGCTTTTGGAAAGTATAGCCGGGGAAACTGTTCATTTAAAAGTTATTTTCAATACTGCCGCCACTTCTGCACAATTTTGTCGTCATCCACAGGAAGCTGGCCATGAGCATTGTTAATGAACTTTGGCGAACGAATCTCCTGAGTACTCCTCCTTCTTTGGGCGGCTATTTTGAAGATGGTTGCACTCTTTTTCATATTGTGTTTTCGCAGCTCCTGGATAGTTTGGTTTGCATCAGCCACCAGGGAAGATATTTTCCCCAGCTCCCGATACCGGCCCTCCGTACTCTCTGCTTGAAGCTGTGTGCACTTCTTCTTCGATCTGTTTATTGCGTCTAAATATAAAGATTACGGCGTAATAATATGTAATTACGGAAACCTGGCTCTGCAAAGCAGAGATTGAACAAAAAAATGTACGTTATGATACGGTACTTAAAAAAAAAACACAAACATTATTTTTGCTCATTATGTTTGTGCATTAAAACAAAAACGAAATTTCGTATGTTATCTGATCAATGTACGATTCGCAAACACTAACATAATGAACTGTACTTTGTACACATATGTACATTATTGTCGCTCTAAGAATTTGTGTACGAAATCAAGTACGTTAAAAAATACAAAATGCAATACACGTACCTTATGTTTAGTGCACTTGACTCTTTATTGAGCGTTACAAATAACAAATTGTTATTTTTTTTTTACTGAATTTAGACGCTGCGCAAATCTGCTTTCCAGCTGATGTCGGAGGTACAAAATCATATTTGATACTATATAGTAAAGCATTAATGCTCGTTCTGTTAACACGTACGCGCTCAATTTAATAGCGCAGCTATCAACAAATAAATGGTTTTATTTCAATAGGGACGTGTCAATTTTTACAGTTCATAGTACCCAATGTGAAAATTAAAAATTGTAAACAACTGCACTGAGTATGAATATGAGCGACTGTATTAGGCTTATCCTTTTCACACACAGCGGGAATTAAAAGTTTAATAGATATTTGAAGCCATTGATTCTACTTTTGTTTTTATTATTGTTGGAAAAGTATCAAGGTTTGTGCGACTTTTAATTTTGTATCTGTTGCGTTGTTTTACTATTATAATTTTTAACTTGCACCTATAATATAGAGCAAGTTTTGTAATCATGAAAAAAATCGAACACGAGATTTTATTTAAAAATGATATAACGATGATAGAGAAACTCGAAAAAATGGATCTCGCAATTCCATTCGTCTGTACTTCGAACTGGAGCCTAAACGGCTAGACAAATTTGCTTGAAACTTCATATCTGGGGTCTGTGAGCTTTTACCCGGAACCCGAATCAGAATTTTCATTCTAGCCCCAAAATTAACGGTACTTTACTTAGGCCGATTTTGCAAAAAGTCGATTTTCTCGAAAGCGTTACAACGATTTTGTTCAAGTTGCATATTTAGATTAGCTTAGATATATGCTATTAGATGGCATACCAGGTTTTTAGCTTGAAATCGAAATACAAAGTATTTTGTATACAAGTAGGTGCGACGAGCCCACCTTTAAGTACCTTTCAACACATAAAAATTGTGAGTATTATTTTGAAACAATTAGGTACAAGGTGTCGAATGCTAAATAGATTTTTAAACTTAAATCCGGTTGTATGGGGACTAAGTCAGAAAAGTTACTGATGGAGTACAACCGATTTTTCATTGTTGGGGTGAATTCTCTGCCAGGTGAGAAGTGCTCCACATTGAACTTAGAAAAGTTATTTTTCCTCTTTGTTTCTCTTTGTTCTCTTTGGCTCTTGGATCCACTCACTAATTAGACTTTGTCCCGAAGGCAAACAGAGTATATTGTCAACTACAAAAGCTGCGTTTCTAGCGGTTTATGCCTAGACTAAGCACGGCCGCTAATGCCATTCCGGCAAGCTCAGTTAGCTGCCAAAAAGTACGCAACACTTCTTTCAAATTCCAGCCTAAAAAGAAAGAAACAATTGTGACTTAACTTCAAACTCTCGCTTTAACAAAGAAAATCTAGCAGAAATCGCAAATTAATATGAGTGTTCTAAGATCGCCCCCGAATGGGTTTGGGCGTGATCTTAATGCATTCCCGGACTTCAACGTCCACAATAACTTCGTCATAACGCTGACAACAACAACCGCAACATCAACTAACGTCATAAAATCTTTTGCTTCAGCTAGAACCACTTCAACAATGACAACAAGCACAGGAAAAACTACAACTACACCTTACAACACAAATTCGCAGACGCAAATAGAAGAACCAAGCATCAAAACAACATCAACCAACCGCTCTAAACAAGATATCACAACCCCAAACTCGAACAACAAACGAACAAGAAACTTACCAAACATCAAACGCTTCAAACAAAAAACTTAACACGAGAGATGACCCAACTATCGACTACACCTGTCCCCCGATTTGCATGGTACTTTTTTTACACGATTTCACTTTTACATGTTTTTTTCCCAAGCCCCTGTCCCTTGATGTACATATTATTTTTCGCTTTTACACGGTTTCAAATTCACGAATTTTCCAAAATAAAACGAAGTCTCTCTGAAAGCGAAATCTCACCAACCAAGAAGAAAAGATTGTCAGTGATAGTGATGATAGTATGTAATTAAATCTTTCAACTTATTTCTTATGAATTTTGTATTTTTAATTTCTATAAAACTTTTTTTTGTTATTTATTAGTTATAACATGAATGGACTGATATATTTTAAGGCTAATTGATTTCGCTGTGTAGCGAAATGTCAACATAGCAAGCACATGGTTTCCTTATCTCGATATTCATAAGCAGACATGGCAGTCGAATGATCATGTAACGATCAACCAAATAGATTATATTGCGATCGACGCAAAGTATGCCTCCAGTATTCTGGATGTCCGGACCTTCCGAGCGGCCAACATAGACTCGGATCATTACCTTGTCGTAGCCAAGGTACGAATGCGGATATCCCCATCTGAGCAACATAGAACAATCACTGTGAGAAAATTTAATGCCGAAAAGCTACAATCGCAAGAGACCGCCAGACTCTTTGCTGAACACGTATCCCGAAATCTCTCAATCACCCCTATGCCGCCAGCATCAAGTGTTAAAGACCAGTGGCAACGCTGCCAACATGCCATCAGAAACGGCGCGACTGATAGGCTGGGCCTCGCTCGTCCACCACCGCGAAAACCCTGGCTTGACGAAGAATGCCGGCGAGTGCATGCAGCATAACAAGAGGCATACAAAGCGGCGCTGCAGCGGAAGACGAGAGCTGCTCGTGAGCTCTACGAGAAAAAGAGACGGGAAGAATACCGACTTCTCCAAAAGAAGAAGAAAGAGCATGAGAAGCGCGCGTTTGAGAATATGGAGAGTTTGTACTCCAGGAACAATGTACGGAAGTCTTACCAAAAGGTAAAAAGCCCGTGTCAGAGAAGCAATACCCGTACAGAAACCTATAGATGTGAAAAAGCAAACCTCGTAGTAGAATCACAGTCGGTGCTGAGAATATGGAAAAACTACTTCTGCAGACTGTATAACGTCGACGAAGACCAACATCCCGCTGCGAGGCAGAATGAACCGTTCAACATAGACGATGATAGTCAAATTTCCGTCCACCTGACCAAAACGAAGTGAGGATAGCAATATCCAAGCTAAAATCCAACAAGGCTGCTGGACCTGACGGCTTACCGGCCGAACTCTTCAAGGCAGCAGGGGATGAATTGGTAGAGTGCATACACCAACTTATCTCAAAGATTTGGTCAGACGACTGTATGCCTGACGAATGGAACCTCAGCATCGTTTGCCCGATCCACAGGAAAGGAGACCCCCACAACTATAGAGGCATCAGTCTTCTCAACATCGCATATAAGATCGCTCCTGCGATATTGTTTGAACGCCTGAAACGTTTTATCGACAGCCTGATTGGACCCTATCGGTGCGGTTTCAGGCCAGGAAAGTGCACCGTCGATCAAATCTTCACATTTCGGCAGATCCTGGAGTAAACCCAAGAATTCCAAATCGATACTCACCACCTCTTTATCGATTTCAAGGCCGGCTATGACAGCATCTATAGAGAAGAGCTTTATAGAGCCATGTTTAGTTTTGACATCCCTGCCAAACTTGTCCGTGTGCAGGTTGACGATGGAGAACGCGCGCTGCTCCATCAAGGTCGGTAATGACCTCACCGAGACCTTTGATGTCAAAAAAGGTTTTAGACAAGGTGACCCGCTGTCATGTGGCTTCTTTAACATTGTACTTGAACGGATTGTGCGGAACTCACAAGCCAACACCGGAGGCACAATCTATTACAAGTCTGTACAACTCCTTTCATACGCCGACGATATAGACATTATCGGAAGAACTCAGCGGGTTGTCACCGGTGCGTTTGCAGGCATTGAGGCGGTAGCGGCCAAAATGGGTTTAGCGATAAACGAGGGCAAAACCAAGTATATGCTGTCAACAAGAAGGGAAAGCCAACATCGACGAATTGGACAAAACGTCACAGTGGGCCGGTATAACTTCGAGGTAGTAAGGGACTTTATCTACCTTGGCTCTGCTATAAACTCTGAGAACAACATCAGCGCAGAAATCAATCGAAGAATAACTCTTGCCAATCGCTGTTTTTTTGGGCTAATAAGGCAATTCAACAGTAAAGCCCTATCTCCAAAAACTAAGGAGACTCTGTATAAGACCCTGATCATCCCAGTCCTGCTTTACGGCGCTGAAACAGGGACTTTGTTAAAAGAGGATGAAGATATCCTTGGTAGCTTCGAGAGAAAAATTCTTCGTAAGATTTTCGGTCCCGTTTGCGTTGACGGGTTTTGGATGAGAAGATTCAATCAGGGACTATACGA
Organism: Brachypalpus laphriformis; assembly: GCA_945910035.1. Taxonomy (NCBI): domain Eukaryota; kingdom Metazoa; phylum Arthropoda; class Insecta; order Diptera; family Syrphidae; genus Brachypalpus; species Brachypalpus laphriformis. The sequence goes on along the minus strand of OX246753.1, from coordinate 216,262,426 downwards.
GCTGTACAGCGACATCGACCTAGTCAAACGTATTGGACGTCTGAGATGGCTAGGACATGTAGAGCCTGCAGAGTCTTCGAATCTAACCCCGAGGGACAACGCAGTAGAGGGAATCATCGCCGCGGGTGGCGCGCACAAGTTCAAGGGGACCTCGAACAAACTTGGAGTGCGCAACTGGAGGCAATTAGCTAAAGACCGAGCTAAATGGAGAGGTTTGTTGGTTGAGGCCCAGGTTCACCCCGAACTGTAGCGCCACCAAAGTAAGTAAGTAATTGCGATTGATCGGGAAACTACTGACTGCTCAAAACTTGGCTTGGGCCAGTAGCGCAAAAATCAAGTTCGTGATGAAGTGCTTACTTTACCTCCTACTGGTGGTCCCCAGGCAACTATACGTATAAACCCTTATACGTGTAGGCTAAAATGCCTTGATTCTAGGCTAGGTAACGTGGGCCAGCAACCTGCGTTACTGAAACCAGCTCGCTACAGAAACCGACACTATGCCTCGGATAAGGAATGATCACATGTTGACGACTTTTGGCTATTGTACCCGGACAAAGATAGGTTTCTGGAATGTACAGACGCTCCTCGGCTCGGGACGCGAAGATCCTTACAATGCCAGATTCCTCCAAAGAATTCATGCGATACAAACTGGACATTTCGGGCGCAAGTGAAGTAAGATGGCTAGAAGCGGGCGAGTGCCAGTCCCCAACGCGTAACACTGTACTACTCTATTCTAGAAGACCATCCGGAAGTCCGCAGGAATATGGAGTCGGACTACTGCTAACAACAACAGCACGCAAGGGCCTAATTTCCTCGCGGCCTCATGGTGATAGGACTTTCACGACCAGATTCCGGACTAGAGTACGACGCGTCACCATCATACAGTGTTACACCTCAACGAATAGTTCGTATGAGGACGAAAAGGAGAGCTTATACAATCTCTTAAGTGCCGTCTTCAACACAACACCAAATGGAGGCATTGTCATAGTGATGGGGGATTTGACTGCAAAGGTAGGCAACGACAACGAAGGGCTCAAACATGTAATCGGGAAGCATGGACTAGGCAATCTCAATGACAACGGCGAAAGGTTTGTGGATTTCTGCAATGCCAATCGCCTTGTGATAGGTGGCACCATGTTTGAGCACAAGACCTGCCACAAAGTCAGCTGGGTTTCCAACGACAGTCTAGCAACCTCCAACCAAATTGATCATTTTGCCATCAGCCGCCGCTTTAGAACTAGTCTCCTGGACGTCCGAAACAGACGAGGGGCAGATGTGGGGATAGTACGTGATCACCATCCTATGATAGCTACTCTCCAACTACGTACTGCTGCAGTTCGAAGATCCCACGACAACACAAGAATGCCCACGTTCAACATCGATCGACTTAATGGTCCCTCAGTGCGCCAACAATTAAGGGAGCACTTTTCGCAAGATGTGGAAGCAATCAGCAGCTCAATTCCCGCAACCATCCAAAACCATTGGTGTGTTGTGAAAAATATTTTTACATCTGGTGCTAAAAGAATCGTCGGTCGATCGCAGGAAAGACATATGGCGTGGCTTTCCGAGGATACATGGAGAAGGATTGACGAACGAAAACAGCTGAAAGCTCGCGTTGCAGCTACCCCAGCAGCAGGGAGAAGCGAGCTAGAGTCCCTATATCGCATGAAGATGAGAGAAGTTCAGCGTAGCGTGCGACGTGACAAGCGCAACTACATCATCGCGCTGGCTACAGAAGCAGAAGAAGCTGCATGGAGGTGCGACAGCAGGACTGTCTACAGAATCACCAAAGAGCTGACATGTGGTCGCAGCTTCAGCCATCACCCAGTGAAAAGCCTAGACGGCTCCTTGCTCATTTCGGATGATGACCAGCTCAAAAGATGGAAAGAGCATTTTGCTACGGTCTTGAACCGTGTATTCGCTAGCGATATGCTCCCAAATCAGACAGAGATGCCCTAGGTGAGAAGTTCCCGAATACGCACCACGACTCCCAGTAACGATGAGATCACTACCGCGATCAAGGCGGTAGGACTTGACGGTATTCCACCAGAGCTCTTACGAGCAGTGCCAACAACATCGGCTGAGTTTCTGCTTCCACTTATAAATAGAGCTTGGGAAGCTGAGAGCTTAACCTAACGAGTGGAAAAAGGGAATGATCGTCAAGCTTCCCAAGAAAGGAAATTTAATGGAGTGAGGAAACTGGAGGGGTATCTGCGTGCTGGCTGCTAATAGCTAAAATCATCCTGAAGCGAATCAAACAACATCTCGATTACACACTCGATGCGGAACAAGCAGGTTTCCGCTCTGGAGCCTCCTGTGCCGACCACATCAACACCCTGCGGATTATCATCGAACAGTGCATTGAATATCGATCGCCACTGCACCTGCTGTTCATCGATTTTGAGAAGGCGTTCGATAGTGTCAACAGGAAGTTTATTTGGCGTGCTTTACGCAGGAGAGGTATCGCGGATAAACTAATTGCTATTATCAAAGCTACATATGAAGGTTCCAAATGTCACGTTCTGCACAGAGGGAGGTTGTCTGAGGAATTTGAAATCCAAAGTGGGGTAAGACAAGGCTGTATCCTTTCACCAATATTATTCCTATTGGTGATTAGCGATGTGCTTCATGCAGCTTTGTCGACGGGAAACGGAGGAATTCGATGGACTCTTACATCTTGACTACGCTGACGATGTGTGCTTACTCTCCCACAGAATTATGGCCCTCCACCAAATGACAGCAGATGTGGAGAGGAAGGCAGGCGTCGTCGAGCTGAAAATTAATACGGCAAAAACTATAATTATGAGCCTTGGAACAAACTCATCGGCTCAAATATGCATTGCTGGACAACCGATAGAGAGAGTAGAGGATTTCCAGTATCTTGGGATTATTGTCTCGACCGATGGTGGAACCGAACTGGATATAGCCAACAGGATCGCCAAAGCAAAGTCCGCGTTCGGTATGTTGTTCAAAATATGGTGAAGCAATGCAATCAGTTTGAACACCAAAATAAGACTGTTCCGCTCCAATGTTGAATCCGTGCTGTTATACGGCTACAGCACGTGGAGAGTGACCACTACTATCACCAGAAAGCGGAAAACGTTTGTTAATAGGTGCCTGCGCAATATCTTAAGGATTTTTTGGCCCAATCGTATCTCTAACGAACACCTTTACGAGAGAAGGGGTCAAGAACCAATAGACACAACCATCTAACGACGGAAGTGGCAGTGGATTGGTCACACGTTCCGTAAGGGTGACAGTTCCATAGCGAATCATGCTATGCAATGGAACCCTTTAACTCAAGATGGCGGAAGACCTGGCGGTCCGAGGAGAACTTGGCGCCGAACAGTCGAGAAGGAGGCACGGCAGTTGGGGAAAAGTTGGGGAGAACTCAGACACATTGCAACAAACCGTACACGATGCCGCGTAGGCGTAGTAGGGGCCCTAGGACCCACAAGGGTATACAGGACATAAGCTATCGAAAGCCTTGGAAATATCAAGAGCAACTATTCTGCATTCACCGTGTTGATGGATGCATTGGTTCCATTTGTCCGACAGGTAAGTCATTAAGTCACCAGTGGAACACTGTTGCCTGAAACCATACTGACGGTCATTAATGAGATGGTTCCTTTCTAGGTATCTCATGAGATAGTAATGGACAATGCTCTCTGTGATCTTAGAAAGCATTGACGTTAAAGCTATGTGTCGGTAGTTAAATTGGGAGGTTTTATTGCCCTTTTTTGGAATTGGCTGAACATGCACTAGTTTCAATCTATCCGGAAAAGTGCTGTGGAATAGGATAAGTAGAAGATCTTGCGTAGAGGCTTGGCCAGTAGAAGAACACCACTTCAAAACAAGGGGCGGAATTCCATCTGGACCTGAAGATTTGTTGCAACTGAGATCTTTAAAGATAGATAAATAAATATTTGTCCTAGAGGATATTGAACACGGTTCAGCATAGGTGGAGAAAGAGTGTAACAGTGTACCTGGATGTTGCGAAAGCGTTCGACTCGGTTTGGCATAAGGGCTGCTATACAAAGTAAGCAATTTTTTTTTTTTTTTTTTTTTTTTTTTTTTTTTTTTTTTTTTTTCGTGGGTAGGTGAAAATCTTCATGAGACACTATGAGACCGTGTACTCATAGTAGTGTCAGATTTCTACTGACTAAAAACACCCTTCCCTTCGTTTTGTTTACTACGACTAAGTTTGACCTTATCAAGTAGTTTAAGCTTCAGATTTATATTCGCGTGAGGCAGGTAGATTTTCAATAAAAGCACCTGCTGAAACCGTCATGACATGCGGCTTTTTGTCTTATAGCGCTAATTCGAACGGTTTCGTTCTTTGAAGTCGGCGCGTAAGATTTGTCACATCCAAAGTTTGGAGTATGCCACAGTTGCAATGGCCATGAAGACGAATACGAAGCTTGCGAGCGAAGTTTTTTATTTCGTCCTCCACGGTAGCTATCCCTAAGTCTCTGTGGATATCATTGTTTCTGATATACCAGGGAGCGTTCACGATTATTCTTATAATTTTATTTTGCAATGATTGTATGAGATTCCTATTGCTTGGTTTGGTACAACCCCAGAGTTGTATACCGTACGTCCACACGGGTTTAAGCACTTGCTTATACAGAAGCAGTTTGTTATATACGCTTAGTTTGGAATATCTTCCAATTAGCCAATACATTTCTCTAAGTCGATTTTCGACTTCGTCACGTTTCTTTTTAACGTGAGGTTTCCATTTAAGTTTCGCGTCTAGTGTCATTCCCAGATATTTAGCTTCGTTTGCATGCGGTATTTGTACCGAGTTAATGAAAACGGGAAGGTTGATTATTTTCTTGTAAGTGAAGTTAACATGCGTCGATTTGGTCTCGTTCAGAACAATGCGCCAAGTTTTTGTCCACTCACAGATTTTATCCAAGGCTCGTTGGAGTTTTATGGTTGCTGACTCGATTGAACTTTCCGTTGCCAAAATAGCCGTATCGTCCGCGAACGTAGCTACAATAGTGCCTTCAGTTTGAGGTATGTCCCGAGTGTACAGCAAGAATAAGATAGGCCCAAGGACACTTCCTTGCGGAACTCCGGCGGCGATTTCTTTAAAATCAGAATATTCAGTTCCGTGCTTAACACGAAAAAGTCTGTTTTTAAGGTACGATTCTAAGATCTTATGAAGTTGCTCCGGAAGGATTCGTCTTAGCTTATAATTCAATCCATCGTGCCAAACCCTGTCGAAGGCTTGAGATACGTCAAGAAAAGCGCTAGAACAAATCTTTTTCTCCTCAAGGGCTTTTTCAATTTCGTCGGTTATTCTATAAACCTGGTCAATTGTGGAATGCTTGATTCTGAACCCGAATTGGTGGTCAGGTATTAGGCGTCTCTCTTCAATGACCGGAAGAATCCGTTTCAGAAGGAGTTTTTCAAATACCTTCGATATTATTGGTAGTAGTGATATCGGTCTGTACGATTTTTTGTCATTTGGAGATTTTCCCGGTTTCGGAACCATTATGACTTCTGCGACTTTCCATTGATTTGGAACGTATAATAATCTAATGGAAGCATTTATTAAATAAAGCAATTTTAATAGTGCCTTTTTTGGTAATTCCTTGAGGATTTGTCCGGTTATTAAATCATAGCCAGGAGCTTTATTGTTCTTCAGGTTTTTTATTGCCTGGCAAAGTTCTATAAGTGACACACTTTTTATTCTAAGGTTGTCAGATGTCGTAGTCGTACCGGTAAAATCGTCTACCAATGTTTCTCCATCAAATGGCTTAAAAGTTTCTTCTAAGTGCTCGGCAAATAGATCCGCTTTTTCTTTGTCACCTTTTGCCCATACGTTTATTGCAGGCGGAGGACGTGCTTTAGCTTGAGTTTGTTTTGGCTTCGGCTCATTTTGCTTGCCTTCTTTTCGCTGCTCGATTTCGGGCGAAGAGCCGGCTCTGCGTTTTTTGCTAGGTCTTTTCTTTAAGACGCAATTCGTTTCGCGTGCAAGCTCTTCTTCGTCCGTGTGATATTGTGGATTAGCTGCGCGGGGAGGGGAATCTTCGCATTCTTTTTGTAAAAGCGAGTTCTTTAGAAGCTTGTTTTCCTCTCTCAGCATGTCTACCTCTTTTTTGAGCTCTTGGTAGAGCCGATCCATTTCATCAAGCCTATTGCGAAGTTCGTTATTTTCCTTCTCAAAGCTTTTACATTTCTCTAAGTCCTGTTTCTTGTGCGCTTGCACTTCCGGCGGACTTTTTTTCCCGGAGACATTCGGTCTTGATGGTGGAGACCGAGGTACCCTTGAACTTTTTATAAAGGGATTTATCAATTGCAATAATTGGCTCTCCCCAGAATCCGTAGAGCCTACCTCCGAAGAGGGTGGATTTTCCAGTGAACCTGGACTGCCACCTGGGGTATTAAATCTTTTCGTTTTACTCATTGCATTTTTTTGTATACACTTTAAGCCCGGTATACGAAGGGTGGATTTTAGTCGCCTCTTACGACAGGCATGCCTACCTCGGGTATATTCTAACCCCTACCCGAAGGGGTAAAAGTAAGCAATGCGTCGTTCCGAAGCCCGAAGAAGTAGACTCCTAAAAAGTTATTTAGAAAACCGATGCTTTTAAGTAGGATGTTCTCAAATCCACCCAATTAATGCTGGAGTTCCCCGAAGCAGAATCTTAGGGCTCCTTCTCAAGGGGTTTACACGCAGTGCGGGCGTTGGAAAGGATAAATAGAAAGAGAGAGAGAGAGAAAGAGAAAGATTTCACGTGATTGTTTGAAGCGCAGTTGCTTATGGTTCAGAGAAACTCCAGATGTGGAGTCCAGATAACTGGGGAGATCTTGTTATTTATTTTCTTTGCTTCTGCTTCACAGTATTTTTTTCCCGATAACCGATGTCATAGGTAAATTATCATCAACAGAGCGAACAATTTTTCCAGCCATATGACCAAGCTATTGGCAGTGTTATGCCTTCGCAATAGTGTTCACTCAAGCTTTTGCAGTTAATCGGACTGACTTTATACATTTCAAGAGAAATGAATAAATGCTTGCTGACATCAGGATTTGAAATAAGAACCATTGATGTATTGTCACTGATGTATGTGGCGTTGTTAAATATTAGTTTAAATTGACTGCAATTATTATTGTACGCACCTGAAAGGCGACAACAACGAGAGACAAGGGACGCTCGGTGTGAATAAAACACACCGGGTGGATTAAAGCCCACCTGTGTTAGACTAACAGCAAAGGTGGCGAAATTCTAAGAATATTCCGCTTTCTCCAATGTAAGATCACCATTAGGTACAGATCTAATTATCGATAACTATTGTTTATTACTGGACGAGACCAATGACTGTCAGAATTTTTCATCTCTGTCTCGCTCTCTTCTTCGTGCGTTATCTCTGTGACAAGACCTCTTCTTATCTTAGCTCTTGCAAAAATTCTAATCTTTAAATCTCTTTTAAATCATATACTTCAATAAATGAAATTAATCTTTAATTGAATCTTTGGTTTGTTTCAATCGTATCAATAAAGTTATTGAGCACCACGTCGTTGAAATCTCTCTATTTCCCCAAAAGAATGTCCACGCTCACGCCCAAATCCGAAACTTTTAAACAATTAGCTTATTAATGCCATTATTTAGACAGTCGTAAAGCAAACAAGGAAAATAAAAACAAAATGAAAAAAAGGTTAACAAAAGTTGCAACAAAATAGCTAGCCGTGCACGTGTTTCTATATCCCTCGCATGTTTTGCTCCTCTTGCAATACGGTTGAGATTTTCGCCTGTTTTGAAATGCGAGAATTAGTTGCGTAGTTAATTTTTGGTACGAAAATGGATGCGTATGACTTAAAAAACAATACAACTTATAAATAAATTTGAGGAACAAATTCAAAATTCACAAATTCGGAAGTACAACGAAATGTGAGCAAGTTGGAGGTTTTCAAAAATATTTATTTAGTCACAACGAATGAAAGGGTTGAAAGTAAGATTGATGGAATTGAGTTTCTATTGTTTTAAAATTCAAGATCTGCCAAACAAAAAGCCGCGCATACGAAAACATGATTTGCGCCATAAGGAAATGCCGGTAAAAGAAGAGCATCGTAATGCTTTGGGCCCAACGGATAATAATATGAAAGTCAGTAATACAGATAGTACAAACGATATTTTCGACCGCATAATTTAGGCTCCAGGAGAAAACGAAATGGTATATGTCAGCGTCGATGAAACTATCAATTATACACACGGAGTTTTTAAATTCTTTGACGCCTCAAAGTATGCCGCCCCATAAACCACGCTTGCGAGTTGGAGCTATCGTTATGTTGTTGCGAAATATTAATATAAAAAAAAGGAATTCGGCCACAAAATTATTCCGCCAAAAATAGGTTTAACTATGCCAGGTGATTTTGAATTTGAACATTTGAATTAAAGCGAAGACAACTTCCAATCACATTGAACTTTTCTTTGACAATAAATAAAAGCCAAGGTAAAGCATTTGAAGACTTAATCTGAAGATTTAAAGACTTAATCTGAAGAGTCATGTATTTTCACATGGGCAACTGTATGTGGTAATGTCTCGAGTTCGTCGTAACGAAAATATTTAAAAACATGTTCAAGAATAAATGAGAAAACAAAAAAATGTTGTATATTAAGAAGTCTTAACTTCCTTATAAAAAATAAACTATTGACTGACAGTTATAGCAACATTCTTTTTATAGTAATTTACTTCACAGTTAGATTGAAGGGAATATACATATTGTATGAATAGCGAATCGTTCATCTACAGAGGTAGGCATTTAATGATCTAACTGCACTAACTGCACTGAGATTTAATATTGGTAAATATAACTCACAATGTTACTTTATTACCTTATATTTCTGTCCATTAAGCTCTGTAAAAGCTAGTGTATTTCTAGTGTGATTTATGTACCATCAGGTAGTAGATTGAATACCTACGAAAATTGTATCGAGACTTTTGAATTTTTAAACAATTATTGTTCCGAGATATGATATGATATCTTATAGCATGTCCCCACCAAAACTAAAACGAGATTTAGCGAAAAAAGATTTAGATTTACGTGAGGTGTCCCCACCGGAATTTAGGATTTATATTGACGTTTGCTGTCAAAAAGATTGTCATAGCTGCTAATATTTTTATAGATTTCAAGAAATGGATTTAAACTATATAAAACTATTATTGGCGTATAATATAAAGTCACAAAATGAAGTGACTTTATATTATTTTGATTGTTCCATTGTCTACAAGCAAAGCAAATGATTTGTATTATGTACGAATTATGTACAAAGATTTTAAAATAATTACCAAAAAAATAATCCCAATCGCTCAATATTTTATTTTATTTATTTGAAGTTTAAAACTTTCTGACAAACTTAAATTTTTTCTTTGTCAGCATACGAAAATGGCATGTGCTAACATAAAAAAGGATTGTTTGATTTGTGTCGCGTGAGGATTTAAGTGAGATTTATTATAAATCTCGAATTAAGACGGGATTTATAGACGTCAAATCGTATGGTAAATCCTCGGGATTTAGTGAAGATTTAGGTGGATTTAGCTAAATTCTTGCTAAATCCCGTATTTAGTTTTGGTGGGGACATGCTATAAGAGAGTATCTCATTTCGATTAAGTGGGATTAACTTGCAAATGTATGTCTACATAATATGTATAATCATGTTACTTCCATTATTAGTATCGGTTTTTCTTTGCTTATTCCTTGCTCTATGAGGAAATATAAATAAACGCCCCCATCGTACAACAAACTCCTTTTTCATTTCAAAAAACTTAAAAAATAAAGCTTTCAAGCGATTCAAAATTCGGGAAAGAGTACTGATAAAGCAATTTGTTGTAAACTGCGAAAAAACTGTACACTGTACAGTCTTAAGTAAATTTTGGTGGCCAAAAATTCCTCGTCTTTGGTCATCCCCGTTGGCGCCCACCGGAAATGGCTATTCACCCTTCAGGTGTCTAGTGTCAGCTAAGAATTTACGCGCATGTATTCAATCGTGCGCTGTGGTTCATTAAGACGCAGGTGGGGAGTAAGCCCCATAAAATCTCACTTAAGCCAAGGTGTATAGGTACTCGTGCCGAGGGCTGCATGGCTAGCTGGTGATAAAAAAGTGCTGTTCACGAACGGTCCCTATTGATGCCCAGGCGAGGTCGGTAGTATAATTGCCTTATCCTGGTATGTCGGCTCTACCAGGATTGACTCTCCTTTCCGAACCTACTCGTGGGACCAAAATTCTAAAAAAGAAAATGGAAAACAAAAAACAAAAAAAAAAATAAATAAAAATAATACAAATAATATTGTGGGGATGTCCGACATTGGCTCCTCATCGAAATACGAGCTTTTAGCCTCCAGTCAGGAGTCTTAAGTCTTCCCTTCAGGCGCAGTAAGTACAAGGCAAAGTACTCCCTCTGGCGTACAGAGCGTGGCTCATCAGACAGTAACAACAGTAAACACCAAAATGGCAACCAAACACTATGGTTAGTGGAGCTGGTTCGTCAGAGAAAAATAAAACCCCAGACGCCATTGTGAAGAGTAGGTACAAGTTGGCTCGATTCATTCTTGACAAGGTTGCCAAAAACGAAGCAGCTGGTACCATTCATGAGAAGGACGCAGCGGATAAGGCCAAGTATCAAGCTGTGGTCGATGAGTACATCGCACATCTTGGGAAACAACAACAGCATCTACAACAGAAGAAGAAGGACACCAAGGCAAACAAGCCGAACAGGTCTTCGGATGAAACCAATCGCGAGGCAAAACAGTCCAAGTTTGTCAAGACTTTCGACACAAAATCAACCGGATACATCCTCGGCTTGCCCCACTCAGAAAACGCAATACTTTCCGACGTGGTAGGAGACCATCTGCAGGTCGCCTTCGTGGACGAGCACCCTTCAGATGGTAAGACGGTCAGTGAAGCGTGGGGTAGTATAGAGGCCAGACTATCGGGTATGGTTATGGACTACCTGTTGGGAAATCCTGGGGGACCTCTGCCATGCTTCGATTCCGCCGAGTTGGTCAGGGGTTATCGGGTCCTCAGATGAGAGGACCAGTTCTCCAAGGATTTCCTTAGCTAGTGTGTCACTAAGATTAGTGACGCCTGGGAGGGCTTGAAGCTCAAGCTAATCCCCGCTAATGATATCTCCAAGAGACGTAGGGCGCGGATCTGGCTGCCCAAAATGCAGATTGAGGGGGAAAGCTTCTCCAATGTCTGAAACTGCACAATCCGGCGGTTCCGATGGATGAGTGGGCAGTCATCAAGCACAGGAACCTCAGAAAAATAGCTCCTCTTACCTGCTGCTGATCAACGAGGCTAGCCTGGTGGCGCCCGAAAAAAACCGATCATAAGCTGTGTTTCGGCTTCCACCCCTCTGGTCGTGATGAAGATTCAGGCGAAATCGATGGATCCGACAGGATTAGGACATAGGGGTCGACATCATTCCACCTATTAACAATGCTGAGAAACCGTACCAACATTTTCTGGTACTACGGAAAGATATCCGTCTTGGCGACAGTATGCGAAAGCAACCATGAAGCCTTAAGATAATGCGGATAAGAGACCGCTTTACCTTCTCGAATAAGAACTTCGACCTTACGTAAGGGACAACTGCCCATTACGGATTATTATGACTCAGTTGAAAAACTTTAATAACAAATAAAGTTGTAATGCAGTACTCCGAAAATAAGGAAGTGTTAAATCATTAAATGAGAAATATAGGGATGATGCTTTACGTGTGTTTATATCTGGTCTTAATCGACCACTCGGTAATATTTTATTTTTAAGTCGCCCAGCCGACCTTCCAACCGCCTTGGCATTAGCCCAAGAATTGGAAATGAACTAACAAAGGTACGCCTTTGCTAATTCATTTGCCGAAAGGAATACTTATAATGCATCGCCGCGTATGAGTTATCTTATCATCAATACCGAGCTACATCCAATAATAATCGATCTCAAGCTAAGTACAAAACAGAACCCATGGACGTGGATCCATCAGCATCGCGATATAGCCGAATCTCAAGGTCAAACAACACATTTTATACAAATCATTTTCAACCACAATCATTCAATAATAGTTCAAGAAAATGCAATCCAACTTTTGGTTCACATCCCTTGCAATCACCACGTTCACATTCAAAAGAGATCGCGAATCTGACCGAAGCGCAGGAGTTCATAAGAATCAGCGTATTAATAACGTTTATAGACATAATATCAAAACTGGTAGGGCCGTATTATATACCGGCAATAAATACGATAATTTAAGTGAAGTGTCACAGCGAAAAAATGTACTTTATTACGATCAAGTTTACTTTATAAATATGGATTCTCAGCTTCCATACATTAAAAAAGAGATAAGCGGAGGCCATTTAATTAAAATATTGATTAATACAGGAGCCGCAAAGAATTATATTAAACGCTTAAGTTTTATAAAAGGTGTCCCGCCGGTTGAGAAACCGTTTAGCATTTCTTCCATAAACGGATCAATTTCTATATACCTACAACAAATGTTCTGTGCGCATTTTGGATCAGGTATAAGATTTTTTTATTCTTCCCAACCTTCAAGATTTTAATGCAATCATAGGCTATGATTTTCTTAAGAGTATTGGTGCCACTTTGGATACCAGTTCCAGTAAGATATGTTATAATAATGGCATAGAACAATTGCTATATGTCTTGTTCTAAGGTTAACAATTTACGAATAACTTACAATGATATCCCTAAATTAGTATTGCCTCAATTTACAGAAGTAATTAACGAGCACATAGATGTGTTTCCAGATCCTAACAAAGCCTTAACCTACAACACTAATGTTGTTGCCACGATTAGGACAACAATTAAATAAAGAAATATTTGGCGCAACAGTTCTTTAAGTGCCAGGGCCTAGCTTCTCGCAACCACTTATGTTGTGTGGGTTATATTTTTCACACGAATGGAAGGGACCTACAGTTTAGTGCCGTATCCGAACGGCGTTTTGAGAAGCTTTTTCGTGACAACAATACTCTCGGATGTTTGTCAGACGCTCGCGAGAGGGGGACCGTGAAAAAAACTTTTTGATGTTTTCTGGGAATCGAACTTAAAACCTCATGCGTAGTGAGTGATCCACACACTAACCACCTACGCCATGGTGCCCACAACAACAACTGATGAACCTTATTACTCAAGGAGTTATCCTTACCAGATTTCTGCCACTGAATTTGCCAACCCTGAAAAACAATCTATGATGCAGGATGGCATTATCCGTCAGAGCTGGTCTCCTTATAACAATCCTATGTGGGTGGTTAGTAAGAAAGGCGTTGATGAATCTGGTAACCATAAATTAAGACTTGTAATCGATTTCCGAAGACTTAACGGGAAACCCATCTCAGATCGCTATCTGATTCCCAATACGTCCGTTATTCTGTCTAACTTGGGAAAATCACATTTTTTTTAATACAATCGACCTTAAATCAGGCTTGCATCAAATTTTTCTCGCCGTTTTCGTACAGTTCCACAGCCCCTAAATAGCTTTAAGAATCAAATCTTGCTGCCGCTGGCCTCAAAAGCTGATAAAATTACTACAATACTATTTCCCGGATATACTTGCCACGATGTTCCTTTTATTTTCAGTCCTTGTTCCCTATACTACAAGAAGTCCTAAACCCTGATATAATCAACGGAGTTTATTGTCCCCTTGACATCTTAGGTAAGATCCAAAATGAGCTAGTTGAATGGTTCCCAGTAGTCCGTTTTAGACATACCAACAGAATGGTAATCGACCTTGCTAATGAAAATGATCAAATAGAGACTATCGCGATGGAACATAATAGGGCTCACCGTTCGGCTAGTGAAAATATTCGACAAATACTCGACGGATACTTTTTTCCCAAGATGAGAAACAACATTATTTCTTTTGCGAAAAATTGTAAGATTTGCTCAGAATCTAAATACGTAAGACATCCGCAGAAACAAATGCTAAAGCCAACAGCAATACCTACTCAGCCTGGTGAAATTTTGTATATGGACATCTTCAATACAGATATCTATTACACAGCTCAACAAAAAAAAATTGTTTTTGTTGCCCTGGATATCTCTGCCGATTTCTATATTTTCAAGTACCCAGTTTGCGAATATACCATATTCATGAAAGTACTGAATTGGCTTTAGTTCTTATGATTTTGGCGTATCTTATCTATGTATATATGTATATAAATCCAAGTGGCAAAATGCGTGTGTCCCTCTACCGCCCGTAATTTTCAACCAGTTTAACAGATTTTTTTTTTTTAAATGTAGACCTTACGGTACAAAAGTGATAAGCAAAAAAAAAAAATAAATTACAAAACATTGGAAAAAAATTAAACATTTTTGTGTGCGATACCGTTGTGGTTTGTTTGTTTGTTTGTATGCTATGGACTCGGAAATCACTCAACCGGTTGAGCTCAAATTTTCAGGCAATCTTCTCGAGAATATTCCTGTTAAGTTTGGTCGAAATCGGCCTACTAATTTAGTAGCAAAGCGCTTTAGTACTAAATTTTTTTTTCTTTTTGTTAGGTGCAGCAACGCACGCCGCCGGGTACACTTGGTCCAGCAGTCTACCCACTACTTGCGTATTATAGTACTGAAGTACTAACAAAAATTGATATACAGTGGACAGCCGATTAACCAGGGTCCAATTAACCGGGACACCCAATCAACCGGGATATTTAAAAAAAAAATTTCTTTCCCATTGAAGTTCGATTAACCGGAAAAGACTTATCCGGGATGCAAGCCTAAATCAAGTCAAAACGAAAACAGAACACAATCGTGTTACATGTATATTCATTCGTGCAGATTCTTCGCACTTACGTGTACATACATTGGTTTTGTGCGTTATTGATGTAACTGTAACTGATCTATTATATTAGAGAAAAAGTAGACTTAATTAAGGATCATAATATTGTAGCATTGACTACAGGATGGTTTGTGTACCAAAAAACTAAAACGCTGTATCTCAAACTGTGCAACGACATCTATTGCCTACTAGTAGTAAATATTCCAACCTGATGTGCTTACGTTCCAACCTGGTGTGCTTACGTTCCACAATTGTTCCACACAATATCCCAATATTCCAGGATCCTCGATTCACCCGGAGAAACATCTAGCATGTTCTAGAACCCATTACAATTTCCTATAAATACCCATACCACCACCACCGTGGACACAGTTGTAATAAAGTGAATACAGCGATTACAAGAGATATTCGACTAGTGGTGAAAACAAGCGACATTGTGAATGTAAATCTGTAGCGACAATTTAATTTGAGATAAATAAGAATAAAGTGATTGAATATTGTGTTGAAGTAAAGTTGGTGTTCATAATAAATAAACGATTAAAATACACAAAATACGGTTTTATTTAAACGAACCCTAGCAAGAATATTACATTGGTGTCAGAAAAGTGGAATAAAACAAATTTTGTGTATTGCGTTTTGTGTAAGTGAAAAATAAAAATGGTTCGGAAATTGCTAGAAGATTTGTCAGTGCCGCAACTAAAGGATGTACTGAGCCAGCGAAATCAGCTTACGACTGGTACGAAGAGAGAATTGATCATTAAGTTACGGAAAATAATGACGGACGAGGGTACAGATCCTGATACGGCTTTGTTCGACGTCGAAGAAGAACAAGTGAGTACGACAAATGACATGTCGGCCTTGATGAAATTACTTTCAGAAAAATTCGAGAAGCTAGATAATTCTTTAGACGAGCAAAAGAAAAAGTTCGATGAACTCTCTAGACGCCAAGCTCGATGAACAAAAGAATTCTCTAGAGCAACAGCTACTCGATCAAAGGAGTGTTCTCGAAAGCAAATTTGATGAACAAAATAGAAGTTTGGAAACAAGATTCGGGACAATCGATGAGAAAATTGGAAATGTAGAGACCAAAATTGAAACATTTGAAACAAAATTCGAGAATGTTCAAACAAAAATCGAGACTGTTGAAGGAAGATTCGAGAATTTGGCAAAGGAACTGGAATACGTGAAGAAACAGAAAGTTCGGGAGTATTCAACCGACTTCCCGAGAAGGAAAGAGATGTAGCCTCCCGTCTTCGACGGACAGACATCATGGGTGATATATAAGAGACAGTTCGAAGCTGCGGCAATAACGAACAACTGGGACGATGACGAGAGGTCGACTGCCCTCACGCTTGCGCTTAGAGGATCAGCTGCAGAGCTACTACAAACTATTCCCGAGGACAAACAACGCAACTACGACAGTCTGGTGAAAGCCATTGAGATGCGATTTGGGGACGACCACATGCAGCCAGTATACAGGGTCCAGTTGCGCAGAAGGTCCCAGATGAAGGGTGAGACGCTCCAGCAGTTACAAGCAGACATCGAGCGGCTGGCACATTTGTCCTATCCAAACGCCGGCGAGGAGATCATTAACGAGATGGCAACCGAAGCGTTCACCCATGCCATAGCTGATGCGAAACTACAAATGGCGGTAAGAATGGCTGGAAAGAAAACGCTCGCCGAAGCTTTGGCGTTTGCTCTGACAATGGAGGCCGCAGACCAGGCCTGTCAGGGAATCCACCGTAAGAGGGAAGTAGCCGCCATCGAATGCTCTTGCCAGAGGATGGACATCGAAGACCGAAACAACGCTCGCGGAGGACAAATTCGTTGCTGGAACTACAACAAAATAGGACACCTACAACGGCAATGCAGAAATCCACCCAGACGCGGAAACTGCCCACATTGTTCGAATAGGCGACTCAATGAAGAACCATCCTACAGGGACAACTTCCATCCTGTTGGCCAGGCTCCTCGAAACCAGGAGTCGGGAAACGCCTAAGAGCCAGCTTCGCGGGGCAAAAGTTGGCTAATGGAATCGACGCCCCCAAGACCACCATCCAGGTCTCCCAAACCAAACGATGCAACAAGAGTCTCACAGTGGAAGCATTCATCGGCAAAAACAAGAGCGTGGCTACTACCGATACCGGCGCCACGGCTTCTGTTGTAAGAAGAGATCTCGTCCGGAAGTCTTGGCTGCACAACACCAGCTGCTACTGTCTTAGAACTGCGACAGGGGAAGCGGCGAAAGTATACGGAGAAGTTCGCCTCACGTTACAACTAGCAGGGTTGGCCTTTTCTCATGCGTTCCTGGTGGCCGACATATGTGATGAATCCATCATCGGAGTGGACTTTATGAAAGAACACGACGTAATCATCGACATCGGGATGCAGGTTCTGCGGTACAGGAACGTAGAGATTCCAATGGTGTACGGGAACGAGAATGCAGCACATTTAAGAACAATACTCAGCAAGGACGAAGTCTTACCACCATCGTCCGAGACTATCATTTGGACAAAACTAGAGGGTGACCCTGGGAGCCACGGATTCTACCTATTGGAACCGGATTCAGGAAGGAATTCCCCGAACTACATCGTGGGAAAAGTGTTAGTGGAGCCAAAGAACAGCCTGGTCCCAGTAAGGCTCATGAACTTAAAGAGCCACAGCGTCAAACTAAAACAAGGGGAGGTTATTGGTAAATGCGCGCCGATATGTTCAACTTCAGCAATAACCGAAAAGGAATCTGCGAGGCCCGTTTCATCAGCCAGGTTGGCCGAAGTAAGGGACATGATCCTCAAGCACTGCGAACTGGATCGGGATCAGCGTGCCATGGCAGAAAATCTAATCGGTGAGTACGCTGATATATTTGCCTCACAGGATGGAGAGTATGGCCGAACACATCTGGTGCAACATCGCATAGACACTGGGGATGCCAGACCAATTCGTCAGCCTGCCAGACGACTACCATTGGCAAAACAGACAGAGGTTGCGGATATGGTGCCAACGATGGAGAAGGAAGGGCTCATCGAAAGTTCTAAGAGTCCGTGGGCCTCACCTGTTGTACTAGTTAAGAAGAAAGACACTCGATTCTGCGTGGACTATCGCAGACTTAATGATGTCACCAAAAAGAATAGCTACCCTCTGCCACGGATCGATGACGCATTGGACACACTCTCAGGAGCTCGATGGTTTTCCACCCTTGATTTAAAGAGCGGTTACTGGCAGGTACAGATCGATCCAAAGGACCGAGAGAAAGCCGCGTTCACTGCAGGAAATGGGCTGTGGCAATTTACAGTAATGCCATTTGGATTATGCAATGCTCCGGCAACTTTTGAGCGCCTAATGGAACACGTCTTGCGTGGATTGACCTGGAAAACTTGCTTGGTGTATCTGGACGATGTGATCGTGATAGGAAAAACGTTCGAGGAACATCGCGATAACCTGAAGAATGAGCTAGAACGGCTTCGAAGCTCTCACCTGAAGCTAAACCCAAAGAAATGTGACCTCTTCAGATCCGAAGTTAAGTACCTGGGCCACGTTATCTCATCAGAAGGAGTGCGAACAGATCCAGACAAGGTGGAAGCTGTGAAAAACTGGCCAGTTCCAAAAGACAAACACGAACTCAGGAGCTTTTTGGGTCTCGCTACGTACTACCGACGATTCGTAAAGGACTTTGCCGGGATCGCGAAGAGCTTGCACCAGCTGACGGAAAAAGGAAGGCAATTCAAGTGGTCCGGTGAGTGCGACAATAGCTTCAAGAACCTTAAGCAACAACTATGCGAAGCACCAACACTAGCATATCCCATTCCCGGAGAAATATTCATCGTGGATGCAGATGCAAGTAACGTCGGTATCGGAGCGGTTCTTTCGCAGGTACACAACGGCCAAGAGAAGGTAGTAGCATACTTCAGCAAAGTGCTCTCCAAGCCGGAAAGGAACTACTGCGTGACCAGGCGAGAACTTCTGGCGCTGCTTCTGGCGACAAAACACTTCCATAAATACCTCTACGGCCAAAAGTTCCTTTTGCGCACAGACCACGCGGCTCTAAAATGGCTGCTGCAGTTCAAGAATCCAGAGGGCCAGGTGGCAAGATGGATTGAACGGTTGCAGATGTACGGCTATGAAATACAGCATCGCAAAGGAAAACTTCATTCTAATGCGGATGCCTTATCCCGGCGACCATGTAAGAGCGACTGCAAGCATTGTGTGCGGCAGGAAGAGAAGAACCTTCTTTCCATCCAAAGGGTAAGAGCTGAGCCTATCGCCGGCTGGAGTGCAGAGGAAATCCGCAACGCTCAAAAAGAAGACCCAGACATCGAGCCGATATTAGCGTGGAAGGAGTTTATGGAGAAGCCAAATGGACAGGATATCTCGGACAGGAGCCCCACTCTCAAGGCATACTGGGCTCAGTGGGACTCCCTTCATGTGCAAGATGGTGTACTGAAAAGGAAATGGGAAAGGCCAGACGGGAAAGATTTCATAATGCAGCTTGTCTTGCCGCGGTCAAAAGTACACGAGGTGCTACGGGAGATGCGTGATGGAGCATCCGGAGGTCATTTGGGTGCAAACAAGACGCTGGAGAAGGTGCGAGAAGGTTTCTATTGGCTCAGCGCAAGGGAAGATGTAGAGAGTTGGTGCCGAAAATGCGTCGTGTGTGCAGCCAGCAAGGGACCCAGAACGAAAACGCGAGGCGACATGCACCAGTACAACGTGGGCGCACCCTTTGAACGGATTGCCGCTGACATCGCTGGTCCATTTCCAGAAACCGACAATGGTAACCGTTACATCCTAGTCGTCATGGACTACTTCAGCAAATGGCCGGAAGCGTTCGCCATCCCTAACCAGGAAGCGAAGACCATCGTGGAACAGATCGTCAACAACTGGGTGAGCAGATTTGGCGTGCCCATGGAACTGCATTCTGAAGGGGGACGAAACTTTGAATCGAAGATATTCCAAGAGGTATGTCAACAACTAGGAATCAAAAAGACGAGAACTACCCCGCTTCATCCACAATCCGACGGGATGGTAGAGCGCTTCAACAGAACCTTAAACGAACATCTCTCCAAGGTCGTAGAAGACCACCAGCGCGATTGGGATCGACAAATTCCTCTCTTCTTGATGGCCTACCGAAATGCAGTGCACAGTACTACTGGACGTACTCCATCCGAAGTCTTGTTTGGTCGAGCAGTTCGGCTACCTAGTGAGGTGAAGTTTGGATCCCCTAACGATGAGCCCAAGAGTGAAGAGGACTACGTGGCAGACCTCAGGGAAAGGATCCGAGACATACATCAGAGGACCAGGACGAGGATAAGGATAGCGAGTGACCGCATGAAAACCAGGTACGACACAAAGGCAACAACGTCTAGCTTCCACGAGGGAGACCTAGTATGGTTGTACAACCCACACCGGCAAAAGGGGAGGTCACCTAAGCTGCAGCAAGACTGGGAGGGCCCTTATAAAGTGGTCACACGCATCAATGACGTCGTCTTCCGGATCCAGCGTGGAGTAAGAGGCAAGATGAAAATTGTTCACCTGGATCGTCTTCATCGTTACCATGGCAGTAATCCAGATGATCTTGTTCGGGACGAACAAGTTTAAGAGGGGGGCAGTGTAGCATTGACTACAGGATGGTTTGTGTACCAAAAAACTAAAACACTGTATCTCAAACTGTGCAACGACATCTATTGCCTACTAGTAGTAAATATTCCAACCTGATGTGCTTACGTTCCAACCTGGTGTGCTTACGTTCCACAATTGTTCCACACAATATCCCAATATTCCAGGATCCTCGATTCACCCGGAGAAACATCTAGCATGTTCTAGAACCCATTACAATTTCCTATAAATACCCATACCACCACCACCGTGGACACAGTTGTAATAAGGTGAATACAGCGATTACAAGAGATATTCGACTAGCGGTGAAAACAAGCGACATTGTGAATGTAAATCTGTAGCGACAATTTAATTTGAGATAAATAAGAATAAAGTGATTGAATATTGTGTTGAAGTAAAGTTGGTGTTCGATAATAAATAAACGATTAAAATACACAAAATACGGTTTTATTTAAACGAACCCTAGCAAGAATATTACAATATAAACAAAAAATATTTCTCTGAAAGTATAAAATCAAACTGTATATGACTTCCTTAAAAATAAAGGTAGGATTCTGAAATTTCTTGCTAAAAGTGATTTCATGCCCCCCCTGGCAGCTGACCTCCTCGTGGTGGGGGGCGGGCAACGTGACTGGGATGTGCGGATGGGGTAACTTAAATAGCTATTCCCATCCATACAATCCAGTCACGGCTAACAAAGCGCACACCCTATGATGACAAGACCGGCCTCGGATATTGCCAAGCCTGGAAGGGTGTCAGGATGCGAGCGTCTGGTGGTCGGCTTGTCCCGCTCGGCAGCCGGTCGGGTCAAACCCGAAATGGCTACGAGCTTCCTGTCAATGGTCTCGCGAACCATTACAGGCGTCAAGGGGTGAGCGCGCTGTGCACCGATAGGGGCACAGATGGACTCTCTGAGATTCGACAACGGCATCGACATAGGATAGGCACATGGAACGTCTCATCGCTCACAGGGAAGGATCTTGAACTTGTTGGGGAGGCTGTTAAAAGTCGACTAGATGTAGTTGGCGTCTCTTCAACAAAGCAGAGGTTCTAAAACTGTGGACCTTTCGGGTGGGTGGAAGCTCTTCCTGTCAGGAGTCGCACCCTCAATGTCTGCTCGGGCGGGAGTGGGGATACTCACAAGTCCCAAGTTGACAGACAGAGTATTGGAGTGGATACCACTAGGAGGGAGAGTTGCGATCTTAAAGCTCAAGCTTGAAAGATCAACTCTGGCATTGGTGCAGGTGCATGCACCGAACCTTCAGTCAGAGTACGCAGCTTTCTTAGATGAAGTTGATGTTGCCCTTGAAAAGGTTGCAGATATGGATTCTTTTGTCCTGATGAGTGACTTCAATGCTCATGTGGGTGTAGATGTTATGACATGGGGGAGTGTGATTGGGAGGAACGATGATCCTGATCAAAACGCGAACGGAGAGAGGTTGTTGGATTTATTTATGGTTTATCTATCATGAACACTATCTTTCCGCACAAAGACATTCACAAATACACGTGGTACCGTCAGAGTCTTCAGCAGGAGTCGCTGATCGATTTCTTTGTGGTACCATCGTGTCTGAAGAGAATGGTTTGTGATGTTCGCGTATTGAGAGGGGCCGAACTGTCAACTGATCATCACTTAGTGCTGTGCAAATTGTATCTTAGCGAGAGAGTGCCTCCCCTACCAAAGCGTAAACCAAGGATGGTTACACGCATACGATGGGAGAGGTTAGAGGACGGTGAGATACGGGAGACATTTGCGCGGCAAATATCTGAGAGGTTTGAACGAATTCCAACTGTTCCATCAAATGTAGAGGAAGAATGGCAACTGTTTTCAACAGCGGTTATTGCCTCTGCGGGAGATGTTTGTGGAGTGAAGCGGCTTGGTGTGGCGGCTGGTGGTGGGAAAAGAACTGCTTGGTTTAAAACGCTCGGAGTTCAAGAAGCCTTCAGAGAGAAGAAGAGAGCCTTTAAGGTTTGGATTCACTTGGGGAACTCCGATTCTCGAAATCGGTACACTGAGGCGCGAAGAACTTGCAAATTAGCTGTGAAAACAGCGAAAGAACAGCCTTGGAAGGAGTTTGGCGAGAGATTGGAACGTGACCACAGATCTGCAAATAAGATGTTCTGGCAGACTGTCCGCCGACTCAGAGGAAAAAAGTTGAATATCGTTGAAGGAGTCAAATCCAAAGACGGTAGACTTCTTTCCAATGAGGAGGACATCTTACGCAGATGCAGCGAGCACTTTTCGGAATTGCTTAATCTCGAACAGGGCACCGAAGATGTCAGACCTATGGTCGAGAGTAGGGCGGAAAGTAGTCCTACGGTAGAGCAAGTAACTTTGGCGATCAAAGCGCTAAAAGTTGGCAAATCTGCTGGTGGGGATGAAATTCGGCCAGAAATGCTCAAGGCTTTAGGTAAAAAGGGAGTTCAATGGCTCTCGCGTGTCATTAAAGTGGCCTGGGAATGCGGTGAAACACCTGGTGATTGGCAAATGGGGGTGATACGCCTTTTTAAAAAAGGGGACAAAAGAGATTGCGCCAACTACAAGGGTATATCTCTTTTAAGTCTCCCTGCAAAAGTCTTCGCTAAGGTGCTAGAAACGCGATCCAGAGCTGTGGTTGAGGACAGTTTGGGGGATGAGCAGTGCGGTTTTCGTCCCGGTAGAAGCACAACCGACCAGTTGTTCACTCTCAGAATGGTTCTTGAGAAGGCCTGGGAATATGCCAAACCTGTCTACACTTGTTTTGTGGATTTGGAAAAAGCATATGATAGGGTTCCTCGAGGCAAACTCTGGAGTGTTCTGCAGGAGTATGGGATTGACGGTTCCCTGTTAAGGGCGATTCAGTCTTTATATACAAACTGTAGAAGCTGTGTTCGGATAAACGGTGTTAAATCAATACCTTTCACTGTGGGCGTTGGACTCCGCCAAGTGTGCGTTTTGTCACCTCTCCTCTTCATCTCTACATCTATAAAAGAGAACGCCCACCAGTGGAGTGCAAGCATATTCATGTTCATCAAACAAACTACATCGTATGAAAGGAAGTCCCCAAAACGTGAATGACTGGGATAATCTCGGGAACCACTGAAGGGATTTGAATGCAGTTTTCACTCTTATGATCTGCATCTGCCCGGGGAAGATTGTATTAAAAATTGCTCTAATTTTCCTTTAATGAAGACTACTGTCAGCAGCCATGCAGCAGAGGCTATCGCTGCAATAGTGTGTGTATGTGAGCATATGGGCGCGCTGTTTTGAACTTTAGTATGTGATTTCTTCTGGAGTAAAAATTGCCAATGCCAAATCTAAGACATTTTCAAACCTTCATGCTATTAAGAGATTTGGCAATATACGCGACCATATGTACACATAATACATACATACAGACAGACATAGAAACATTGCAATATTTTTTCCATTTTAATAAATGAGATTTTGTTGATTGTTGAATTTGTCCACATTTTAGAATGTTTTAATAGATTTAAAATAAACACTTAACAGAGTGGCGTAGGTAGTATATTGCAAGTCTACTCATACTTTAAGTCTATTTTCCTACCCTTTAGAAGGTGTTTTTCGAGAAATACTTCAGGTAATTATACGTGTTTTTCAATTGTAATAAACTATTTCATTGAAACGAGACTGCCTATCTGTAAATAAAATATTCTGGCAACCGTTCGCCGAATCAGAGGAAGACAGTTGAATATCGTGAAAGGAGTCAAAACCAAAGACGGTACACCGCTTTCCAATGAGTGATGGAGATGAAGCGAGCACTTTTCAGAATTACTCAATCCCGAAGAAGCCATGTCACTAGGAAGATGATAGACCCATGGTCGAGATTTTGGCGATCAAATCGCCAGAAGTTGGCGAATCTACCGGTTTGGATGAAATCCGGCCAGAAATGCTAAAGGCTTTTGGTAAAGAGTGAGTGCAATAACTCTCAAGTGTCATTAAAGTGGCATGCGAATGCGGTGAAACACCTGGTGATTGCCCCTCTTTGTAAACAAGGGGACAAAAGATTGCGCCAACTACAAGGGTGTATTTATTTTAACTATCCCTGGAAAAGTCTTTGCTAAGGTGTTAGAGACACGTGCCAGAGCTTTGGTTGAAGACAGTTTAGGGGATAAACAATGCGTTTTTCGTCCCGGTAGAAGCAGGCCGACCAGTTATACACTCTCAGAATGATTCTTGAAAAGGCCTTGGAGCATGCTGAACGTGTATGCATTTGTTTTGTGTATTTGGCGAAATCATGTGTTAGGCTATGATAAGGGCGATTCGGTATATATATATATTCAAATTATAGAAGCTGTGTTCGGGTAAATGGCGGTAAATCAATTCTCTTCATTGTGGGGGTTGGGCAGGGTGCCAAGGGTGCCTTTTGTCACCTCTGCTCTTCATTGTATATATGGACTGGATGCTGCAGTGGACTTAAGGATTAGTCATCCTCTCTTTGGGGATGATTTGGTCATCCTTGTTCGTTTGTCGGAAGTATTGATTGTTTCCATAACCTCTGCATGTTTGTAGAGTCTCAATGAAGTGGGTGGATACGTTTAAGTATCTCGGGGTCTTATTCACGAGTGATGGAGAAAGCAATTTCGAGTTATTCTGTAGAAATGGTCAAACTGGATTAGTTTTGAGAGAGTTTGGTCAATCTGTTATAAGGAAGGCCGAACTTACCTATAGTGTTCAGACCTAATTATCGGTTTTTAACTTGGGATATGTTCCAACTCTCACCTACAGTCATGGATACAAGCTGCTGAAAGACGTTCCTTCGTGTGTTGCGTAACACCAGAGTACGCGAGGCACTCAATGTAGAGCAGCTACTTTTTCCAACGGAAGGATTTATGCTTTGACGGTTTCGTCACGTAGAGCGTGTCCCCAGCTGGTTTCCAAGACGCGTCATGATTTCCGCACCATCAAGTTAGCGACCCCTCGGTAGGCCTATAAATAGATGGTTGGATCAAGTCCGACATCTCTCTTGGAGCCGTCTACGGATTTCTGCAGATGAGTTGGAGTCGACGGCGGAAGTTCAAAAATGATGGAGAGTGCACTTAATTATCCTACCCTCGCGACCCTCATAAAGGATTAGCGGGTGAACTATTTTAATGACAAATCGGAGAGTGCTCTTGAAATCGCACATTTAAAGACCCAGCGAAGCGGGTACAACCAGCTAGTCTCTACATCTATAAAAGAGAACGCATTTTTTCTGTTTGTCCGCGAATAGGGAGTAACTACGTAACGGTCCCTCAACAGTATATATATCAATCAATTTATCGTAAGAAGAGGAATAACTTAGGATACATTTTAGTATCCTGAATCCGTTATTGGGCTCTTAAACCCATTTTATATGTTTTTTTTACTGAAAAAAATAAATTTTCTATGTTTTACACACATATGACTACGAAATGGCTGAACTGATTTGAATATGACTTAATTCCTCGATTAGTACATTTCCTACTGAAGAGATTGAGGTATAAATCATTATTCTATGATTCTTATAACAGAAATAATAAGGAAAAATATAATTATTTGAGATATAAAAATATCACAGATATGCGTGTGTCATTGTAATCAATGGCCCACCAGTGGAGTGCAATCATATTCATGTTCATCAAACAAACTACATCGTATAAAAGGAAGTCCCCAAAACGTGAATGACTGGGATAATCTCGGGAACCACTGAAGGGATTTGAATGCAGTTTTCACTCTTATGATCTGCATCTGCCCGGGGAAGATTGTATTAAAAATTGCTCTAATTTTCCTTTAATGAAGACTACTGTCAGCAGCCATGCAGCAGAGGCTTTTTTTGTTTTGTTTTAGATTGCGCCAGGGATGTGTAATCTTCATAGATACTAATTGCCCGAGTGCTACTAGCATGCACGATTCGCAAACCTGAGTAATCTATTCCAGGAATACGCCTACGTACTAAACACACACCCTACACACTTCAACCACTCTCCCCGCGGGACTGCCGTTAGGTATTACTTCGCGGGGCTGGTTAGCAATTTATGCTGTACTTTCTGCTTCTCGACGTATTCTTTCTTGAATTCGAAGCTGCATTTGCACGTGCGTAATAAACGCGCAAATTTCCATCCATTTTTCCTCAGATTGTACCATATGATCTATGAGGAATGGAGGACTGGGAAGTTCGTTTCTCCAGTTTTCAAATCGCCTACAGTAGAAGACTGCATGCTCCGTATCTTCCTCCTGGTCTGGACATTCTCGACACAACGGAGAGCAGCAGAGGCTATCGCTGCAATAGTTTGTGTATGTGAGTATAGGGCGCGCTGTTTTGAACTTTAGTATGTGATTTCTTCTGGAGTAAAAATTGCCAATGCCAAATCTAAGACATCTTCAAACCTTCATGCTATTAAGAGATTTGGCAATATACGCGACCATATGTACACATAATACATACATACATACCGACATATAGACATAGAAACATTATAATATTTTTTCCATTTTATTAAATGAGATTTTGTTGATCGTAGAATTTGTCCATATTTTAGAATGTTTTAATAAATTTAAAATAAACTCCTAACAGAGTGGCGTAGGTAGTATATTGCAAGTTGAATACTCATACTTTAAGTCTATTTTCCTACCTTTTAGAAGGTGTGTTTCGAGAAATACTTCAGGTAATTATACGTGTTTTTCAATTGTAATAAACTATTTCATTGAAACGAGACTGCCTATCTGTAAATAAAATATTCTGGCAACCGTTCGCCGAATCAGAGGAAGAACGTTGAATATCGTGAAAGGAGTCAAAACCAAAGACAGTACACTGCTTTCCAATGAGTGATGGAGATGAAGCGAGCACTTTTCAGAATTGCTCAATTCCGAACAAGCCATGTCATCAGGAAGATGATAGACCCATGGTCGAGATTTTGGCGATCAAATCGCCAGAAGTTGGCGAATCTACCGGTTTGGATGAAATCCGGCCAGAAATGCTATAGGCTTTTGGTAAAGAGTGAGTGCAATGACTGTCACGTGTCATTAAAGTGGCATGGGAATGCGGTGAAACACCTGAAGATAGGCAAATGGGAGTGATTGTCCCTCTTTGTAAACAAGAGAACAAAAGATTGCGCCAACTACAAGGGTATATTTATTTTAAGTATCCCTGGAAAAGTCTTTGCTAAGGTGTTAGAGACACGTGCCAGAGCTTTGGTTGAGGATAGTTTAGGGGATAAACAATGCGTTTTTCGTCCCGGTAGAAGCAGGACCGACCAGTTATACACTCTCAGAATGATTCTTGAAAAGGCCTGGGAGCATGCTGAACGTGTATACACTTGTTTTGTGCATTTGGCGAAATCATGTGTTAGGCTATGATAAGGGCGATTCGGTGTATACATATATACAAATTATAGAAGCTGTGTTCGGGAAAATGGCGGTAAATCAATACTCTTTAGAGAAGTGGCAGAGAATGTTGCAAAGTGGGGGACTTAAGGGTTAGTCATCCTCTCTTTGGGGATGATTTGGTCATCTTTGTTCGTTTGTCGGAAGTATTGATTCTTTTCATAACGCCTATTCAGTACACTCTGCATGTTTGTAGAGTCTCAATGAAGTAGGTGGATACGTTTAAGTATCTCGGGGTCTTATTCACGAGTGATGGAAAAAGCAATGTCGAGTTATTCTGTAGAAGTGGTCAAACTGGATCAATTTTGAAAGAGTTTGGTCAATCTGTTATAAGAAAGCCCGAACTTACCTATAATGTTCAAACCTAATTATTGGTTTTTAACTTGGTATATGTTCCAACTCTCACCTACAGTCGCGGATACAAGCTGCTGAAAGAGGTTCCTTCGCGGTGTTGTTGGAATAACTCGTAGGGATCGAGTGCGCAACACCAGAGTACGCGAGGCGCTCAGCGTTGAGCAGCTACTTTTTGAACGGAAGGATTTATTCTTTGACGGTTTCGTCACGTAGAGCGTGTCCCCAGCTGGTTTCCAAGACGCGTCATGATTTCCGCACCATCAAGTTAGCGACCCCTCGGTAGGCCTATAAATAGATGGTTGGATCAAGTCCGACATCTCTCTTGGAGCCGTCTACGGATTTCTGCAGATGAGTTGGAGTCGACGGCGGAAGTTCAAAAATGATGGAGAGTGCACTTAATTATCCTACCCTCGCGACCCTCATAAAGGATTAGCGGGTGAACTATTTTAATGACAAATCGGAGAGTGCTCTTGAAATCGCACATTTAAAGACCCAGCGAAGCGGGTACAACCAGCTAGTCTCTACATCTATAAAAGAGAACGCATTTTTTCTGTTTGTCCGCGAATAGGGAGTAACTACGTAACGGTCCCTCAACAGTATATATATCAATCAATTTATCGTAAGAAGAGGAATAACTTAGGATACATTTTAGTATCCTGAATCCGTTATTGGGCTCTTAAACCCATTTTATATGTTTTTTTTACTGAAAAAAATAAATTTTCTATGTTTTACACACATATGACTACGAAATGGCTGAACTGATTTGAATATGACTTAATTCCTCGATTAGTACATTTCCTACTGAAGAGATTGAGGTATAAATCATTATTCTATGATTCTTATAACAGAAATAATAAGGAAAAATATAATTATTTGAGATATAAAAATATCACAGATATGCGTGTGTCATTGTAATCAATGGCCCACCAGTGGAGTGCAATCATATTCATGTTCATCAAACAAACTACATCGTATAAAAGGAAGTCCCCAAAACGTGAATGACTGGGATAATCTCGGGAACCACTGAAGGGATTTGAATGCAGTTTTCACTCTTATGATCTGCATCTGCCCGGGGAAGATTGTATTAAAAATTGCTCTAATTTTCCTTTAATGAAGACTACTGTCAGCAGCCATGCAGCAGAGGCTTTTTTTGTTTTGTTTTAGATTGCGCCAGGGATGTGTAATCTTCATAGATACTAATTGCCCGAGTGCTACTAGCATGCACGATTCGCAAACCTGAGTAATCTATTCCAGGAATACGCCTACGTACTAAACACACACCCTACACACTTCAACCACTCTCCCCGCGGGACTGCCGTTAGGTATTACTTCGCGGGGCTGGTTAGCAATTTATGCTGTACTTTCTGCTTCTCGACGTATTCTTTCTTGAATTCGAAGCTGCATTTGCACGTGCGTAATAAACGCGCAAATTTCCATCCATTTTTCCTCAGATTGTACCATATGATCTATGAGGAATGGAGGACTGGGAAGTTCGTTTCTCCAGTTTTCAAATCGCCTACAGTAGAAGACTGCATGCTCCGTATCTTCCTCCTGGTCTGGACATTCTCGACACAACGGAGAGCAGCAGAGGCTATCGCTGCAATAGTTTGTGTATGTGAGTATAGGGCGCGCTGTTTTGAACTTTAGTATGTGATTTCTTCTGGAGTAAAAATTGCCAATGCCAAATCTAAGACATCTTCAAACCTTCATGCTATTAAGAGATTTGGCAATATACGCGACCATATGTACACATAATACATACATACATACCGACATATAGACATAGAAACATTATAATATTTTTTCCATTTTATTAAATGAGATTTTGTTGATCGTAGAATTTGTCCATATTTTAGAATGTTTTAATAAATTTAAAATAAACTCCTAACAGAGTGGCGTAGGTAGTATATTGCAAGTTGAATACTCATACTTTAAGTCTATTTTCCTACCTTTTAGAAGGTGTGTTTCGAGAAATACTTCAGGTAATTATACGTGTTTTTCAATTGTAATAAACTATTTCATTGAAACGAGACTGCCTATCTGTAAATAAAATATTCTGGCAACCGTTCGCCGAATCAGAGGAAGAACGTTGAATATCGTGAAAGGAGTCAAAACCAAAGACAGTACACTGCTTTCCAATGAGTGATGGAGATGAAGCGAGCACTTTTCAGAATTGCTCAATTCCGAACAAGCCATGTCATCAGGAAGATGATAGACCCATGGTCGAGATTTTGGCGATCAAATCGCCAGAAGTTGGCGAATCTACCGGTTTGGATGAAATCCGGCCAGAAATGCTATAGGCTTTTGGTAAAGAGTGAGTGCAATGACTGTCACGTGTCATTAAAGTGGCATGGGAATGCGGTGAAACACCTGAAGATAGGCAAATGGGAGTGATTGTCCCTCTTTGTAAACAAGAGAACAAAAGATTGCGCCAACTACAAGGGTATATTTATTTTAAGTATCCCTGGAAAAGTCTTTGCTAAGGTGTTAGAGACACGTGCCAGAGCTTTGGTTGAGGATAGTTTAGGGGATAAACAATGCGTTTTTCGTCCCGGTAGAAGCAGGACCGACCAGTTATACACTCTCAGAATGATTCTTGAAAAGGCCTGGGAGCATGCTGAACGTGTATACACTTGTTTTGTGCATTTGGCGAAATCATGTGTTAGGCTATGATAAGGGCGATTCGGTGTATACATATATACAAATTATAGAAGCTGTGTTCGGGAAAATGGCGGTAAATCAATACTCTTTAGAGAAGTGGCAGAGAATGTTGCAAAGTGGGGGACTTAAGGGTTAGTCATCCTCTCTTTGGGGATGATTTGGTCATCTTTGTTCGTTTGTCGGAAGTATTGATTCTTTTCATAACGCCTATTCAGTACACTCTGCATGTTTGTAGAGTCTCAATGAAGTAGGTGGATACGTTTAAGTATCTCGGGGTCTTATTCACGAGTGATGGAAAAAGCAATGTCGAGTTATTCTGTAGAAGTGGTCAAACTGGATCAATTTTGAAAGAGTTTGGTCAATCTGTTATAAGAAAGCCCGAACTTACCTATAATGTTCAAACCTAATTATCGGTTTTTAACTTGGTATATGTTCCAACTCTCACCTACAGTCGCGGATACAAGCTGCTGAAAGAGGTTCCTTCGCGGTGTTGTTGGAATAACTCGTAGGGATCGAGTGCGCAACACCAGAGTACGCGAGGCGCTCAGCGTTGAGCAGCTACTTTTTGAACGGAAGGATTTATTCTTTGACGGTTTCGTCGCGTAGAGCCTGTCCCCAGCTGGTTTCCAAGACGTGTCATGATTGCCGCACCATCAAGTTAGCGACACCTCGGTAGGCCTATAAACAGATGGTTGGATTAAGTCCGACATCTCTCTTGGAGCCGTCTACGGATTTCTCCAGATGAGTTGGCGTCGACGGCGGAGGTTCAAAAATGATGATGATGATATCCTACCCTCGCGACCCTCATAAAGGATTAGCGGGTGAACTATTTTAATGAAAAAACGGAGAGTGCTCTAAAGAAGTGTACTTGAAATCGCACATTTAAAGACCCAGCGAAGCGGGTACAACCAGCTAGTTGTATATATGGATTGGATGTTACAGCGCAGCCGTGGCGGGGAATGTTTCAAAGTGGGAGACCTAAGGATTAGTCATCTGCTCTTTGCGGATGATTTGGTCATCATTGGGTCCTCTCAAACCGAACTTCAGTGCGCACTCGAAAGGTTTGTAGCCGTTTGTGATGATGAAGATCAATGTGAACAAATCGGAAGTAATGGTCGTTTCCAAAAAACCCATTCAGTGCACTCTGCATGTTAGTGGAGTCCCACTGAAGCAGGTGGAGAAGTTTAAGTACCTCGGGGTTTTATTCACGAGTGATGGGAGGAGCAATACCGAGGTATCCTGTAGAACTGATCAGGCTGGATCAATTTTGAGAGAGCTTGGCCAATCTGTTATAAGGAAGGCCGAACTTAGTGTTCAAGCTAAGCTATCGGTTTTGAACTCTGTGAATGTTCCAACTCTCACCTATGGTCATGAAATTTGGGTAGTGACCGAAAGAATAAGATCGCCGATACAAGCTGCCGAAATGAAGTTCCTTCGCGCTGTTGTTGGAATAACTCGTAGGGATCGAGTGCGCAACACCAGAGTACGCGAGGCGCTCAACGTTGAGCAGCTACTTCTCCGAACGGAGCGATCTATGCTTCGATGGTTTGGTCACGTAGTGCGTATACCCCCAGACCAGCTTCCAAGACACGCCATGGTTACCGTGCCATCAGGTAGGCGACTTCGCGGAAGGCCTAGAAATAGATGGTTGGATCAAGTCCGACATCTCTCCTGGAGCCGCTTAGGGATTCCCCCTGATGAATTGGAGGCAATGGCGGAGAATCCACCTGAGCATCCTACCCCCGCGACCCTCATGAAGGATTAACGGGCCATTGAAAATGAATGAATGAATGAATGAAAAGTGATTTCATTAATGGTTTGCAGAAACGTAAACCATTTAAGAAAGCTGAGAACCCAAAAGTGGATTATGCAACATATGACTGGGTACGTCAGCAAAGATTTAGGGGAATTCCACTTTCTGACGAAATCATTGCAGAAAAGCAAAATATGTTCACGTCGAGTTGGGTCAACACTCTGAATGTTTGTGTTCTGTTCATCTGCCTGGCTGAAAAGTTTCGAAAACCGTCATAAAATTCATTGTCTCAAAAGTTCAGGTGAAAAAGAATCGGCTGATTATGAATCTGCTACGTTTTTTCTTGAAGAACTAGGTGGACTCATAAAAAAAGAAAATTTTACAATAAAGCAAATATACAATGCGGGGGAGGCAAGCCTTTTTTTTGGAGGTGCTTACCACGAAATATTTTGGCATGTAAAGAAGAACATGTTGTTGTGGGCGATAAAGATTCCAAGGAACGATTCACAATGCTAGTTTGCTCCAATGCTGCAGCGACTCACAAATGCAACTTAATGGATTGTTTTTTTTTTTTTTTAGATTAAATAAGATTTTTATACTAAAATATCTACAAAATCAAAATCAAAAGAAATCAGTTAGCATTGGCATTGCCGTCTGCCTGGTTGACAAAAAGTAAAACATTAATTAATTGCAGCCTAATAGCACGGTGATAAGTTAATTCGTTACTTTTCTTATTTCATTTACAATTTTTTTTTAGAAGATTTCATCCAAGACTCTCTGTCTATTTGCAATTTTGCAGTACTTGGTTAGGGTTGTGACGTCAATCTCATTGAGGATTTGCAGGACTTGGTTTTCCGACAAGAAATCATTTCCAAACACAGATCTCTGTGGGGTATGTAATTCAGTATCAGGAGCTCTCCACGCAGTTTTAGGACCGTTGCTATTTCTCCTATGCTGTACTCATCCCGGAAGTAATTATTCTGTTCCAAATTGTGCCATAACCGACTGTAGACTGCTCTATGGAGTGACCCTGCTGCCTCTTCCAGAAATCTTTCTCTGATCTGCTCATCCACACGCGCGATCAATTGGTAAAGTTTTGGCTTCCAACTCCTCGCATTCTCCACACTAAGCTCCATTCCACATCCACTAGCTAGTTCCAACCACTCTTTGTACCATCCAGTTTTATTTCGTATAGATTGTAAAGCCGCTTTCTTAGGTAGTCTATAGTCCGGCTTTTAAGTACTTTAAGTACGTAATCCACCTGTAGTTTTAAGGTTTTTACGAAGAGTGGTGATAAGCCTGTCTCCAACATGAGCATGTAATTTGGCGTGTTCGGTGGAAGATGAAATGCTCTCTTTGTATAAAAGCTGAGTAGTTTGTCCACCGTCTTAAATTGTTTTCCTCCCCATACCTGTGCAGCGTAGAAGGGAATGGATTTCGAAACTGATTTAAAAACTTTATATTTGCTGCTATGAACTATATATTTGTTGGTAAAACATTTTCTCCAGGCAACGTTGATGGCTATTTTCGACTTCGACAATTTATCTTTAAGGTGCCTTTCCATGTTGAGATTTCTTGTAAAATACACTCCAAGGTACTTATACTCTTACACCACTTGGATAGTTTCCCTATTGAAATGCCATTTTTCATTTGCGCAGTTTCTGCCTCCGCCTCTTCTTCTATATTCCACATTTTACAGTATTCAGAGAGTCGGTTCATTGAAAGCTGTAGAGATTCGGGTGAGTACGCCAAAAGGACTACGTCGTCGGAAAACAGGAGGGCTTTAATCAGCACACCTCCATACTCTACGCCTCCAGGTAAGAAATCCTCTATATCTTCAATGAAGAGTGCAAATAGACTTGGACTCAGAGCACAACCTTGCATTACCCCTGATCCCGAACGAAACCATTCTGATACGACCTCACCATTCCATACAGCTGCCTTCGTATCCACGTACAAATTTTTAATTACTCGTCCAAACTTTATTGACATGAGCTTGTAGAATGCCAAAGAGGTTGTAGAATAAAGCATTTCGATCTACTGAGTCAAAAGCTGCCTTAAAGCCAACCGAGAATGCATATAGTTCCTTATTCCTCAAGAGAAATGACTCCACAATACTATTTAAGACAAACACGTGATCGACAGTGGAATATCCTGCCCGAAAACCCGCTTGATATTCTTTGAGCAGATGGTTGGTACCTATCCACGCAGTTAATCGACTTTGTAATATCGCTGTAAAAATGTTGCATGTTGCATTTAGAAAGGAAATACCTCGGCAGTTCCCTGGGTCTGTCATGATCGGGAAGATCAGGGCTTCTTTGAAGCGCTGTTGTATTATGCCATATTCGAAAATGTTGTTGAATAAGTAGGCAAGATTGGTGTTCAGTTCGTTTGTACCATATTTGTAGAACTCGGCTGGTATCCTATCCCTAAGACCATTAAGCGCCTCAACAACGTCCTGCAATACAATTGGCCTATGCAAAATTTGGTTTCAACTCATGCATAGCATATTGCATACTAAGCGTACTGCCAGATGGGTTCAAAAGCTTCTCGAAATGAACGTGAAGGTCAGTTGGACCTATGTAGTTCCCTGGCTATGACATATTTTTCACCATTTAGTTTTTTAGCCAATTTCCAGAATTCTGAGGGATTATTACAGTACACTAGTCTTCAGGCCTCTGATTCATAATGCATTCCCTTTTTGCTACGCAAAGCGCATTAAACTCTTTATTAGCCTTTATTTATGAATCTTTTACTGCATCTTCATTGAAAATTCGGAATAATTTCAGCCATCCAAACGATAGTCGCCTCGCCTTACTGCACTCAATATCAAACCACGGTTCTTTGTATCGTTGTTTTTGTTATTCTGCTGGATGTTGATTGGCCACAATTCCTTTATTATACCCTCAATTCTGTCGAAATCTAAATATTGTTGGGTTTATAGCTGCTCTTCCAATTGCCCTCTGTATACAGATGCTTTAGCATTGTTCCATATATGCCATCCGTTACAATCAGCTCAAAGGTGACAACAATCGGGAGATGATCTGAATATGGAACTTCCAGCACTTCGAAGTCTTTTATAAGGGTATTCCATTCACCTCCTGTTAAACAATAATCGTTGACGGATGTCCCCGGTCATCCCACAAATGTGAACTCTCCATGTGTTTGAACTTATTTCAATTAGAAATCAAAGAGCAATCACTCTTTTAGACAATGTCGTTTAGGCCCGATTTATTGACTCCCCATTAAGTTTAAAATCGCAATTTTAAACGGGAAATTTGGAAATTTTGAAATATTCCATTCATTCATACTCCAATAGAGATTTTAATGCAGGCTGTCTATATTAACTAATGGCGCATTGCTTAAATTTAAAACCGGTTTTAGCTAAAACGTCAAAGTCCAAAAAGGAATCTTCAGAGCTAACGGAAGTTTAATGCTGCGTTTCTATTTATTCACTTTCCATTAGCGTTGATAGGTAGTTTTTTATATTTGGTTATTTTCCTTTTTTTCTGAATGTGAAAGTGCATTATGGACGCTTATCTTGAATATTTGTTGAATTTAAGTGATGACGACGAAAATACACTTGCCGTCGTACGTAGGCAATACAAAATGAGAGAAAGAATCAATATGGAATATTGGGATGATGAAGATTTCTTCCAACGATTTCGTTTGACGAAACCTACGGTAGCCAAGGTACTTGAAATTATTCGACCAGATTCGGAGTAAGCACTCTCTAGAACGGTAAACGTTCACATAACAAAATTTTGTATATAGATAAAAATTTCAAAGAATTGTCTATCTTTTTAGACCATGCTATATTCGACCAATCGCTCAATTGCTGATTGCACTGCGTTTTTACGCGCTTGGATCAATGTAAATCTCTCAAAATTATCGAAATCGAAAGGGTTGGTACTCTTTTGACGTACAAGCAGTGCGTTCTGGTTTAACACCAGATACACATACAAATACACACAATGTAGCAATTTGACAGTTTTCTGTCATAATGATGTGAAAATCCGGT
This sequence comes from Brachypalpus laphriformis, assembly GCA_945910035.1. Taxonomy (NCBI): domain Eukaryota; kingdom Metazoa; phylum Arthropoda; class Insecta; order Diptera; family Syrphidae; genus Brachypalpus; species Brachypalpus laphriformis. The sequence continues at coordinate 216,225,878 of OX246753.1, read as the reverse complement.
TTTAGTTAAAACTGGGAAATCCACTTTTTAATAGAGAGTGAATAAATCGAGCCTTACTCGGTTATATTTGGTCATTTAAAATTTGTCAACCCAGTAATATTATCAAATTTAGAAATAAGTAATATCATAAGATTGGAGGAAATTTCCATTAATATAAACGACCTTATGTCGGTTGCAAATGTAAAAGTGTATTCAGACAACAGTATCCTAAAATATTTAATATAACTACCGAATGTAAAAAAAAAATATGTCCTTTAATGAAAATGTACCCTGTAGTATACAAGAATGTAATAATAGATCTTAGAAATAGTTATGCATCACTATGTAAATCTGATAAATTTCCACTGCAAAATTGTAAAGAATCATATAAGACGACTTTTTGCAAAGAAGACCATTTTAATGAATGCCTTATGCAGATTTTAAACAACAGCAGCGCCACATGCAGGACGACTACGGCTAACCATATTCCACCAATAAATATCTTATAAATCATCCACAAGTCACTGTTAGCGAAGATGGTCGAGATGTCGAAATCATGGGAACTTATCTGGTGGTTCATACTGATGACATTTTCATTAACGCCACTCGATTCGCGGCTTCAAAAAAGGAACCTACGATGCAACCAGATACCCCACACTTCTTTAAATTAAATGTATCAGGACATTCTGAACCATTAACGTTTTCATTTCTTCAGCAGGCCCATATTCGAATTTGCAGAAGATAGATACATTTGACGATGATATTGAAAGCCAGTAATCGTATTGGTACGTTACAATAGCAATCATCTCTACATTGATAATCATTATCATTGTCTACCTCAAATGGAACAAGGAACATTCAGTGGTAAACCAGATTACCACACCAGCCGTCAACGCAGTTCCAGAACCATTCGATATGAATAAAGAGGTAAAACAAATATTGGAAACGGTTGAAAGCAACTTGCAACAGATCCAAAACGTCTCTGTTTGAGGGAAGAAATAGTTAAGAGTACATAATAGTTAACCGACATAAATCATTAAATCAAAATATTTTTAAGTTGTAATCTGCACACTGGGCACATTCTTTATTCTTTATTGTAATTTGCACACTGGGCACATTCCTCTCCACACTGGTTTGTTTGCTGGTCAAATATCAAGTGTGTTCTTTTTCTATAATTATATGCAGTGGAACAGTATGCTATTAGGGCATACCAGTCACTACCATTTAAAAGATTCATTACTTCGCTAGTTTCTAAACGTTCTGCACCCAAAAGTGTTCGTCTGATGTCTTTCAGAATCGGGCAGTTACCTACAAAGTGAGCGGTGTCTTCTACTTCCCCTGTATTGCATAACCCACATCTTAATGGGAGATCGTTGCGATGTGGCATATAATTCAACTTTAGAAGTTCTCCTCTTGTTCGCAGAATTAATGAAATTTGGTGGATATTAAGGTTGGTGTTCATGTAGTTAATCTGGTTATGTGCTAGATTTCTATATATTAGACGCGAGCTTGAATTTTTGGCTGAATTAATGGAGTCGTGTTTCATGGCTAAGTCGACATCAGAAACAAATTTATAAAGAGCACTTGTTCATTCTGGGGAATTAGATTCGCTCATTCTTAAATTAATATTATGCTCGAAAGCAGTATTCTCCCACTCTTTGTAAAATTGCGACTTGGTTCTTATAAATTTCTTCGCAAGAATCTTATTGAAACCTTATCAAAACCTTTAATATATATTTCATGTTAAGCCTCAGCGTGAATATAAATGGTGATATTCCACTCTCTATATGCAGTATGTAGTTAGGTGTGTTCGACGGTAAATGTAGTAGCTTCTTCAGAAAAAATCTAAGCAATTTTTCAACTTCATAATATAGCCTGTATCTCCAGACTAGGCTATTACTGAACGCACTACAGTTTCCAATATTTTCACCTTTGCTAGTACGTGAACTTTGGGGTTAGAAATAAGATCCCTCCACGTGGAATTCAAAGCTTTCTTCGCTTCTACAAGCTTGAGTTCAATGTGATGTTTCATCGAAAGGTTATGGCTTAGAGTTATACCGAAGTACTTGTAGGACCTTAATACTTCTAAATTTTCTCCACCGTAGGTCGATCGTTCGTTTCTCGAGAGGCGGCCTGAACCTTTACGAAATACTAATGCCTTGCTTTTAGAAGTATTTATTTCCAGGCAGTTGGCATGGTAATATCTTTCAGTTTTGTTGATTATAAGTTGCAACGAACTTGGTGAGTCTGCAAGAATTACAATGTCGTCTGCATAAAGCAGTGCCCTTACTAATAGCTGGTCTACACACCTTGATCAAAAAGTTCCCGGAATTTATTCAGAAAATTAAAAATACAACTTTATTCATCTAAATCTATATTGTCCCCTTCAAAGTAATCCCCATCGACTGTAACACACTTATGCCAGCGCTTGATCCAATCTTCGTAACATTTTTTATATTCGGTTTTCGGTATGTCCGTCAGTGCTTCCTGCGATTTTTCCATTACTTCCTCTCGGCTGCTGAAACGCGTTCCCGCCAATGGTTTTTTAACTCGATTGAACAGAAAGAAGTCACAGGGAGCCAAATCAGGTGAATTCGGTGGCTGTTGGATGGTATTTGTTGCATTTCTCGTCAAAAAATTACGAATAATGATGGCACTGTGCGACCTCTTTTTTGCATGAAATTGAGGTCTTTTGGCACCAACCTTGCTGCTACACGACGGAAACCCAAATCATTAACCAAAATGTCTTGGACGGATCCATAGGCAATGTTCAAGTCCTCCGCTATATCTCTGATGGTTAATTTGCGGTTATTGACCAACATTTATTTTACTTTATCAATGTTTTCGTCGGTTTTCGATGTCGATGGTCTGCCACTGCGTTCATCATCTTCGATTGACTCACGACCACTTTTGAACCGCTCGTGCCACTGGTAAACGACCGTTTTCTTTAGAGAATCGTTGCCGAAACACTTTTCAAACATTTCCAACGTTCGCGCACCATTAAATCCGTTTTTTACGCAAAATTTAATACAAGTTCGTTGTTGCAAATTTAAATCCATTTCTAAAATTGTAAAAAATCGCCAACACACACAGAGATAGATGTACTCTTGGCTACGTAACTTTTGCAAATGTCAAGCTATGACGCTAAGATTTAGAGCGAATATCAACAACAGATGTACCAACTTAACAAAGAAAACAGAACTTAAATCGGAACGATGGGAGCGCCACACGATTTTTATTCCGGGAACTTTTTGATCAAGGTGGTATGCCTGCTGGTAGTATGTCTAATATATCATCCACAAAAAGTGCGAAAAGAAGAGGGCTTAGAAGACAACCATGCTTAACTCCCATTTCCACTTCAAACCATTCCGACAATTTTTGACCGTCCCATATCGCTGACTTTTTTTTTGTACAACTCCTGTAGTATATTTACAAACTTTAATGATAAGCCAATGTTGGCTAGCTTATAGAACAGATAGTTTCTATTTATCTTATGCCGCTGTGAAATCAATAAAGAATGCATAACGTTTCTTTCCTCTGTCTACGTATTGTTGAGCTATGGTAGTCAGGTTGAAAATTTGGTCGACTGTTGAGAAACCCTTTCTAAACCCCGCTTGGAACTGAGATAGTTTTCCGTTCTCATTTACCCATTTTGATAGTCTTGCTGTTAGCATGCCAGTGAAGATTTTTGTAACTGCATCCATAAAAGATATTCCCCTATAGTTTTCCGCTATATTTGGATCGCCTTTTTTAAAAATAGGGAATACAATTGATCTCTGAAATGCACCTGGTACAATACTTTTCCTGCGTTGCACGTACGATTAAAGGATATCAATAATTTTTCCAAAAAGGATGATGAGGCGTATTGAAAAAAACTCATATGGGACCCCGTCCTCACCCGGAGCTTTGTTTCGTTTTGCCTCCCTCAGTACGTCAAACAGTTCTTTTTCATCAAATGGCTTATCCAGGGACTTACAATAGATGTTTGGCATTGCGTATTGGAAGGCAGTCGATGTTCCCTGCGCGTTGATCAGTGTTTTAAAATAGAGCGCTAAAGCTGAGGCTTCAATTCGGTTTCCGACCTTGTACTTCTTTTGGATTAGTTTTTTGGCTAATGACCAAAATTGTTTACTGTTTGCAGCCTCCCCCAACTCGCTAGCAATTTCATTGAGGTATCTTTTCCGTTTTCTATCACATAGGGACTTGTAGTATTCATTTATGTCGAGGTATACAGCCTTCGCCATATAAGAGTTCTCTTTTCTAAACAGATTTAGCGCAGTCAAAGATTTTTTTCGAGCCTCATAACATTGTTTGAATTATTCGTCTTGGCAGCAATCCTTATGGGGTTTGTGAGGACTGTTGGATATGATAGGGCGCAAATCCATTCAGCTGATAGCTTCCTAATGTATGTGTCCAAATTATGGAGATATTGGGCGGTGTTGCTGTCCTTCCAGATAAGTTTTGGGTGTAAGTTAAGCTCTTTGACATCTGTGGTTCTCGCTAATAAGGAATATTCGATTATGAGAGGCATATGGCCTGAGAATCCTTGTGCCGAAACGTTCATATTCTTTATAATATTGTGCCACTCTACATAAAAAAAACGCATAGTCAATAACAGAACAGCCATTTCCTCCGACAAAGGTAAACTTTCTATCTGAATCACCTATACTTCTGCCGGTGATTCTGTTTTTATTTTTACTACAACTAAGTATTCGACTTATCAAGCAGCTTTCATTTCACGAAATAATGACGTTTTGCAGGTACCTTCCCATTAGAAGTTCCTGCTAGCTCCTCAGTCTAGACGCTGTTACCTACCGCGTTAAGTCTAAAGGTTTTGTTCTTTGTAGACGGCGTAATAAATTTCTTTCATCCAAAACTTGGAGAACTGTAATATTAACGTGACTTTCTAGTCGACTTTTATGCTTTCTCGCGTAGTTTTTGATTTCGTTTTCCATTATTTTAATGCCAAGATCTCTGTGGATATCGCTATTTCTGGTATACCATGGCGCATTAACAAGCACTTTTTTTTTTCAGAAGCTTGTAAAATTTTAATATTACTTATTTTGGTACAACCCCAAAAATGTATACCATATGTCCATACTGGCCTTAGCACTTGAAAAGCAGTTTGTTCTCTATGTTAAGCTTGGAATATTTTCCAAGTAACCATTACATTTCTATATATTTATTATCTAATTCTTTGCGTTTTTTCTTTACACGCGCTTTCCATTTCAGCTTTGCATCAAGTGTCATTCCAAGATACTTAGCCTCGTTTGCAAACGAAGTTTCAACCGAGTTTGAAAAGATTGGCAAATTATTTATTTTCTTATAAGTAACATTTACATGAACAGATTTGGTCTCGTTGAGAGCGTTCGCTAAACCTTTATCCATTCATTTACTCTATCCAAAGCTTCTTGCAGTTTTTCTGTGGTATCTTCGACCGTTTTACCTACTGCCAAGATAGCAGTATCGTCGGCAAATGTAGCTAACTCAGTACCTTCTACTTGCGGTATATCACGAGTGCATAATAGATATAAGACTGGACCAAGAACGCTTCCTTGCGGCACCCCAGCCATTTTTTCCTTAAAATCTGAATATTCGTTTCCGCATTTGACGCGGAATAGTCTATTCGTAAGGTAGCTCTTCAGAATATTGTATAGGTGCTCTGGCAGACGTAATTTAAACTTTAAGCCTTCATGCCAGACCTTGTCAAAGGCTTGAGAGACGTCAAGGAATACGCTTGAACAAATCCTTTTTTCTTCAAAAGATTTTTCGATTACATGTGTTATTCTATGCACTTGTTCAACTGTAGAAAGCTTACTTCTGAATCCGAATTGACGATCCGGAATGAGATGTCTTTCTCCTATTACCGGCTGTATTCGCCTAATAAATATTCTCTCGAACATTTTGGATATAATTGGAAGGAGCGAAATCGGTCTATAAGACGTTTTTTCATTCGGCGGTTTTCCGGGCTTAAGGACCATTATTACTTTCCATTGACTGGGAACATATTCTAGTCTAAGTGCGGCGTTTATAATGAACAGAAGCTTAATTAGACCTTTTCTTGGCAGTGCTTTAAGAACTTCTCTTGTAATTAGGTCGTATCCAGGAGCCTTGATATTTTGATATATCATATTTATTGAGTAATTTAACAAAGCCTTCTTAGGTTTAAGTTTCTTTATTATTATTATTATTTCTTTATTATTAAGTAATTAATTAAGTTTCTTTATTTCTTCCTAAAGTTCTAATAGTGTTTCATTTCTTATTACACTATTGTCTATATACAGCGTATTTATATTTTGAATAAAAGCTTGTCCATCAAGGTGGGCGGCAAAAACTTGCGCATTCTCTTTATCATTCCTGGCCCATTCGTCTTGATTTTTCCTAATTGGTGCGGCTTGAATATGAGGTTTTTTAATACCTTTAATAGCCTTCCAGAGCGAGTAATTAGAATCTTTGTCTGTGGTTAAACTTTCTAGGTAAGTTTGTATTTCATTATTCTTAAGGTCTTTAATAGAACTTTCTAGTGAGTTGCACAAACGGTTAAGATGTGCTCTATGTTGCGGAGCCCGAGTTTGTTGCCATTTTTTGCGCGCTTTCTCTTCTCCTTAATCATCTCTTTTATTTCCTGTGGATAAGTTTGAATGTAACTGGCCGGCGTTTTCTTTGGTTTGGGAGTATTCTTCCAGGCGGCTTCCTGTAAGATTTCAACGAAGCGATCAACTTAAACTTCCGGTTCATATGGCGTTTTAAGTGATGCACTCAGTCCAATATTTGCTTCAATATCTTTTTTAAAGCCATCCCAATTAGTTTTTGCGCTGGTTAATCTGACCGGTCCTACTTTTTTAATCAGTGCTTCGCTTATAGTCATAATGATTGGAGAATGATCAGAAGAGAGATCAAAGCTTTCTTCAACTTTTATACAGTTGCTAGATATTCGTTTAACAACAAAGAAATCGATCAGATCTGGTATCTTTTTCCTATCAGTCCGCCAATATGTGTGTTTACCCGTCGAGTAAAAATCGCAATTGTATTGCATACCTGCATTATAAAGCTTTCTACCTTTCTGAGAGGCATACCTTGAATCCCAGAATGTGTGTTTCGCGTTGAAATCGCCACCAATAATAAAATTTGGTTTAAGGAAGTCAAAAATGCTTGTGAAATCACTCTCTTCAAGTTTACATCGCAGTGGACAATATGTAGACGAAATGGTGAAAGCAAAATGTCTATTTCTAACGCGTACCGTGCTTACTTGCATTGTTTCTAATTCAATCTTTACTTCTGCTGAGTGTTCGATACATTCTTTTATAAACAAAGATGATCCTCTTCTGGCTCTTTCCGGTGGGTGGAAGGCGTGATACACGCTATATCCCCTTATCTTAACATTCGATTGTTTTGCCAGATGAGTTTCACAGACCAAGCATATACGGGTATCAATATCTTCTTCTCGTACAAATATTTCTAACTCGTCGAGTCTTCGTATAATTTTAAGCTTTTCTTTCATATTCTGGTTGAAGTGCGCGAGGTATGAATGTTGTTCTCTAGTGCAACTAGTCTCTCGAAAATAAGTTTATTTGTTCTGCATTGCTCTTCAAGTTTCACAAGAATTAGGGAGAAAACATGGGATACAGGATCCTGTGAGCTACCTCTATCACAGTTTTCCAATGTCGCAGCTTGAGCATGAGTCTTTAAGTTAAAGTTTGAATGGTTTCCTGCTTTGATCTCTCGTGGGTTGTCGGACATATGCTTGCCATTAGCTGTCATCGCCGCTTGAGCATAAGACTGCACGCCAATATTCGAAGATTTTGCTTCTGTCATCTTTTCTCTACTACGCTTAGGTTTTTCTTCATTACCTGTCAATATTGACGGATTTCCTATCTTTCACAGCTTTTTTCGTAGCTATTTTGCGTCTATTCTTAATTGGTTTCGGATTCGGGCGCATGGATTTTTTTTAGCGTATCGCGCCTTTTTTGGAGCTCTTTCGCCACTTCGCAACCTCGATAGTTCGCAGAATGTGTCCCTTTGCAGCTTATACAAGTGGCTGGGGCTTACCTATTTAGATGACAGTCTTCCGAGAGATGCTTACCAGCGCATTTAACGCATCGCGGTTCTTTCTGGCAGTAAGCCTGCGTATGATTAAAACCATGACAGCGCTTACACTGTGTGGGCAAAATCGCATCATCACCCCCCCGTGGTGCCCGCTGGATAGCTATCTGATAGTGAACTAACGATGAGCGTATGCTGAGTCTGACGATATATGTGTAGCTGAACACTCGGACCTGCGTAAGCATATCTGGGTGAACTTCAGCGCACATATGTTTAACCGGACGAGCTATCTCTTGTTGACCTGATTGGCTGAAATATGCGCCTCAGAAGTCTAGCAAGAGGTCCTCAGAAGGAGGACGTGCAGCGAATGGATTCTCCCAATGGAATCAACGGTGACATCTACAGACCAGCGGATACCTTACTTGAGCTACTTCGACATATTTGAAGCTGAGGTCTGTAAGGATTTTCAATACCCTGTCCTGTTGTATGGCGCAGAGGCATGGGCTTTGACAAAACCGGATGAGGATGCCCTTGGTTATTTCGAGAGAAAAGTTCTTCGAGCGATCTTTGGTCCCGTCTGAGTGGAGGAGAAGGTACAATGCCGAACTATACGGTCTGTACAAGGACATCGACTCAGCCAGAAGAGTTCACATACAGCGACTAAGATGGCTGGGTCATTTAGAGCGGATCGATCCCAACGTTCCCGCTAAGAAAGTCTTCGAATCCACCAAGGATGGACGACGCAGTAGAGGACGACCTCGCGGTAGGTGGCGCAAACAAGTGGAGGGGGACCTCAACAAACTTGGCGTGCGCAACTGGAGGCAGCTGAAGAGGTTTGTTGGCTGAGGCCCAGGTCCACCCCGGACCGTAGCGCCATCCAAGAAGAAGAAGAAGCGCTTACACTGCGGGATCGATCTGGAGCTCTTACGCATAGGTTGAATTTTGACCACGAAGTTTAGAATAGTTTTAATACCATATATAACATCTTTATTTTCGTCTTTATCAAAACTTAGCATGAATAGTGGAAGTCCACGCTTTATCAATTTTTCCTGATCTCCCTCCGACTGTTGCTTCTCCTTCTTGATAATGTTGACGGCATCAAGAATTTTAAAGCCTTTGTCTTGGAGGTCGTTTATAACATCTTCTTTAGTGCACAAGGCGTGTAGTCCTCTTGCTACAGCACGCAGTGGTCTTGTTTTCATAATTATACCACTGAATTTTCTCAGCATTCAATTTTTGGGACACTGCTTGGTAACCGTCGGCATCATCGACATTGATTTTCCACGCATTGTTTCGGAGAGATGTCACCTTAAATTGCGATGTCAGCGTTCCTTTAAGGAGGCAATGCAACTTTTATAGTCCATAATACCAACGACGCACAGACTGGTATTTGAGCCGAAAAGCTGGCCAAAAATATTTTTATTACTTTTGGTGTGTCTAGTTGTTCATTTTTCAATATAATGCTGCTACTAACAAGTCGATATGAAAATACTATTTATATAATTATATTTACGTATTCATTTTATTTAAAAATATACACACATTAATAAGAGATTTAGAATGAAAAATACGAAAGCGATGTCTGCAAAACTTATTCTTCATCGATCTCCTCAGACCCAGTTGATTTTAAAAATTTCAAAGCTTCTGTTGATATTGGTTGTCTATTTCCTTTAACATTATGCCTAATGCTACTCAAAAATGGATCTGGAGTCAGCAGTAGCTTGTTTAATACGTCCGCATTGCAATTTGTCCTAGAAAATTTCCTTGTGAAGGTTTCCGTGTACTGGCGAAAGTGCTTATTCCTCGCTTCTGCAGCCTCTTCCGATAATTGACCAATCGGTAATGGAGCATACGATATCATACTCGCAGCATGGATCAATATTTGATGGACTGTTGGCAACATAGGCTGCCAGGTATACAATTGCACGTAATGTTTTGCAGTGTCCATGGTGTACGTACCAAATTTTTCGACGATTATATCGAAACCCGAAGATATCACTTCTCATATTATTTTAAAGCAGCGAATTAACTCGAGGTCGATTCCTGTAATAGTAGCCGCTACATTAATGTCACTAAAAAATCTCCGGGACGTATTACCGTCATTGCTATTACCATAACCATTGGTATTGCCAACCATATTAAAGCTGCTAAATTTCCATCTTTATCTTATATTTGTGAAAACATGGGAAAACTTTGGCATTATTTTATTAAAATAAATACTGCAAAGTACTATATACGTATCATATAACTTTGATGTAGTAAAAATGAGAACACAGTTATTAAAAACATTCGTCAATATTTAAAATTATGCAAAAAATGCACTAAATTCTGTTAATACGGTAATGCCGAAAACAAAAACTGAATGTATGAAGGGAGTGCTATGAAGTGACTGCTGTCCCATCTAACTGGTAAAGACGTCTTGGGTGGAGATGCTGCCACATAACGTCATATTTAAGTAACTGTTTTGGGACTGAATGCCAGCTCCATACATTAATGTTTGGAATTCTGAATTTTGCCCTCTTGCGCTTTCCATCTTCTTGTGGCTCGACTTCCGGTGAGGAGCCGGCTTTGCGTTTTTTGTTGGGTCGTTTCTTTTCGATCCAATTCGTTTCACGTGTTAGCTCTTCTTCGTCCGTCTGGTATTCGCGACTAGGTGAGCAAAACAGTATTTTCCTTTTGAAGATACGTGGTTTTTACTTCTATGTCTACACATGCATATGCATGTACATATGTACCTACGCGTATATTCCCAAGTCTCTTAATTGCACAAAGTTTTGACAGCACATGGATATCTTAATTAATAATATTTACAATATCTTAGATTTGGCACTGATAATGTTCTTTTTTTGTCAATTTTAACTCTAGAAGAGATCGCACACTGAATATCAAAACATAATCATAGGATAGCGCGCCCATATACTCACATACACATACTATTGCAACGATAGTCACCGCTGCATGACTGTTGGCCGTGGTCTCCATTGAAGGAAATTTGTGGGCGATGATTTGATTAATTGTTTTTAACATTGCTCAGCTTCAGGACAACGCAGGAGGATGTTTTATATCTTAAATGAATCAGCGGCGAATTTAATAAGTCCACCTATTTTTTATTTTTTTAATCCGGAAAGCCAGTACTGAGGGTACAAAGAACTGCGGCTATAGGCGCAACGGGTGCAATGAGAACATGTCCAACCGAAGCCTTGAACGTTATCCTGCACCTTTTACCACGCGATTTTCATATTATGCATCTATCATCATGTAGTGCGATCAGGCTAAGGGAAACAGGATGCTGGTGTAGAAATCCTTATGGTCACAACAGTATTCTTAATCTGCTACCGCAGGATCGGGCAGCTAATCTGACCGACTATATAACTCCCACAGTGAACTTTAGAAATAACGTCATGGTCAGATTCCCAACCAGGGCGGAATGGGAAACTGGCGAACTGACAAATGAGGTCGAAACAACAATCTTCACCGACGGTTCAAAAAAGGACTGCGGGGTAGGGGCGGGTATATACTCTGATTCCCTCAATATTTCCAGGTCTTGCCGGCTTCCTGATTCGTGCAGTGTCTTCCAGGCGGAAGTTTTTGCTGTACGTGAGGCCTGCCGCCGACTTAAGCAAATCTCTACACCCTTAAATACCATTGCCATCCTCATTGATAGCCAGGCCGCTATCAAGGCTATAGTATCTGCCACTACATCCTCGAGGCTACTAGAACAGTGCAAAAAGGAACTCGCTTTTCTAGGTCATTGGTTAAGGATCTGTCTCTTTTGGGTTCCGGGTTACAGCAACATTGAGGGAACTGAGCGAGCTGATGAACTCGCGAGGCAGAGATTTGCCCTTGATATTTCCCTAGCATAGGCGGTGAACGTCCCGTTGGGGGTCCTTAAGGGAGGCATCTTCGCGCATTATCTGCTAAATGCTGATAGTAGATGGCAGGGGGTGCAGAACTGTGACATTTCCAGGCAGATGTGGCCCAAATACTTCCGAAAAAGAACGCAAGATCTACTAAACAGAAACCGTGCAGATATCGCAAGAGTTCGGCAGTTAGTACTGGCCATTGGCCCATCGCGGCTCATGCGACCAGAATAGGTATTCCTTTTAATTTTCACTGTTGCAGCTGCAATACTGCTAACGAGAAAGAAACAATCTTACACTTCCTTTGTAAGTGTTCGGCTCTAGGCAAAGCCAGACAGCACACATTAGGTAAACCCTTTTTTGACAACCTGATAGAATTATGGAAGATAAGCGTTGGGGACATTATCAGTTTCCTCAATGCAACGGGCTGGATTTGAATAATCTTTACTCTTTCCCCCTTTCCCTACAAGCTACGCCCGGTTCACATTCGTTTAGGTCACTTGCGTTCTGGTATTAAAACGGCGTTTTTTGTGCTAATTATGTATTAGCATGGTTTGCTGTTACAACGGCTTCTGTCTATCCAGCTAAGTAAATTTTTGTCAAATCGCCCAAAACATGACATGACATGACGCAAACAGCGCGATTGACGTCGTAAGTAAGGCTCAATGCAACTTACGTTTTTTTTGTAATATAGCATAAGTCCACAATGCATACACAGTGCAATGTGTATGGGCGAGCATGGGTGTATGCAAAGTTTCTTTTTATCCAAGTTTCGCACCAAACCTCGCACGGGCCTCAACTCCAACAGTGAGCCCAAGCAGGGGGGTTGCAGGGGGGCACCATGCCCCCATACACCGTGCACTGTTTATGCATTGTGGACTTATGTATGCCCCATCTTATTTGGCCGTTGTTTTCCTTGAAAGGTTTCCATTTTGTAGGTGGGACATAAGACCCAGCATTTTATGTTGGAACTTACGTCCCGATGCTGTGGGACTTATGCCCCGGGGACTAATGTCCTAACCTTTTTCAATTTGGTCTATGGTCGTCTTTTGTTGACCTTCCTATGTGTTGCTATTTTGAAATTGCGATAAAATGCCGATTTCTAGTTTGGGTGATTTGACATTTCATTTCTTGGTCGATCTGTCATATTGTTAAATCGCGCAAAAATATTGGGCGATGTGACATTTTCCAGATTTGGGCGATTTGATGTTGGGCGATATGACACAGATCCGTCTTAAAATAGCCGAACTATTCTATTCCTATGTTTTGGACAACAAATGGAAAAAGTTAAAATGTTGAAGATTACGCAGAAGAATACTAATACGAAAAAGTATTAACCCGCAAAGTGGTGCACCTATGAAAACTAATTCGAAACGCAAGTAAAAAATATCAAAGCTGATTTGACAAATGTAGTTTTTTTACTGTTGCTTTCTATTAAATTGTACCAACAGAAATAGTTGGCGTACAAATTGTCGATGATTGCATTATTGGCAAGTGTTTGTTGCAATATTATTCAGACCTTTTCTGCGTGCGATTTATTCATTAAAGAAATAATTTCGGTTATATTGCGCTTAATCCTTATAAAACTTTAATTAAATCAACATAAACAATAATTCAAAGAATTCAAGTGAGTTAAAATAAGTTATCGTATATTGTGAAATTTTTGAAATGAAGCTTCCTAGCTACGAGTAATATTTTATCGAGCGTTACGAAAAAAAGTGAATTATGAAATGTGAACCCGGTATTTTGGTTATTTATTTCTGAATTTAGTGTTAAAAGCATTGGTAATAAAGTAGTGTTTAAGTTATAAATCAGGGCCAAGGGAAAGGTAAAAACAATCAGTGTTGTCGTTTAAATAAATTTAGGAGCGATAGTAAAGTAAATAAGAAGTTTCACTTCCAACGCGTAAAAGTTTCATGCACGTTCGTTTTTATTTCCCTTTCATACTAATATATTTATTAAGGACAGGCAGATATTTTCCCATATACATATGTATGTGCTTATGCATGTACACTAATAAAAACGAGGTAAGTGTGAAAAAATGTTTTTCTCCTGTTAGTACTTGACAAAAGAATTCTTCTTGTATGATTTTAATGAAATATAATTATGGACGTGAATCAATAAATTTTATTGATTGAAGGTGCTTCACTATGTGGTGCTTATGAGAGGGAATGGCCACTGCCTCTTTTCTTCCATATCTTACAGTGTCTATGGAACGGAAGTGATGGCACTCGAGGCGCGTCAGGAAGTTGTTGATTACATCTCAGCCAACTGGAATAGGCTCGCAATTTTAACGGCAATGTCGAACAGCAACAGTTATTTGACAACAGAAGAGTATATTGCGGACATGAGCTTATCTGGGACATTTGGTACAATTTGTGAGTTAGTGGCAGCGGGAGAAATTTTATCATTATGAGTTCCAGATTTTTAGGAATGGCGTTATGTTTGCGCAGTTTGGACAGCCTGTAGAAGGTTACGTAAGACTTCGGTTTCCTGGAGAATTATTTTGGGGACATTTCAGTATTTTAGTTCCAGCCGAAGAGCTAAGCACAACCTGCACGTCAAAGCATATAGCTTCTCTGCAAACCATACCAACATCCTTACCATCAAAACGGAATAGAGTAACTGTTAATGACGCCTTACGCAGGACAAGAATTAGACAATCCACATCCATATACCGCAAGAAAATAACCGAATTCTTAAAATCCACTCCTCAAATTTGCAATCCAACTGATTCTAACGCCATTGAAATCAGGCTGTGGGAACAGAAATCACTTTCAGCCTTTAATTATAGTGTTTTTGTTGACTATCTCGGTGATAAAAGTGTTAACTTGAGAAAACTGCCCAACATTTGTAGATGGTGCGAGGCCAAAGAGTGGAAAGATGAAAGTGTTGGAATGTGCTGTAACAGCGGCAAGGTACAGCTGCCCCAATTTCAGATGCTGCCTGAACCTCTTCAAAGTCTCATCACTCATTTTGCCGTGGTGAAGACGGCTACACTATAAATAAACCTATGTGCGAGCCAATAACAAAAGCTCTACTTAAGAAAACTATATCAGCCGTTAATTTTTATTCGGACTGCATTATGGAGCGAGAGGGACAATACAATCATCTCGTTTATTTTCGCAACCTTTTCAACCAATTCTTGGTTGATATGTATGCCAAAATAGAAACTGAGAGACTAAATTTTATTAGGCATAACCAAACAAAATTAAGAGTAGAGAACTACATACTTCTACGGGATGCCATGAAGAAAACTGATGCTCAAGTGACTAATCGTGGTAAAATGGTGGTATTACAATCGTGCTTCACTGGGGGACTACGATATATGCATGAACGTACGCAGGATGCGTCGACATACGTTTGGTATTATGGAAAACCAGACGTTTTCATAACATTTACGTGCAATCCCAAACGGATTGAAATAACAGAAAACCTACATACATAAACATCAAAAGGCTAATCACCGCCATGACTTAATAGCCCGTGTCTTCCATTTAAAAGTGAAAAAGATGATACATCTTCTTACAAAAGGTGCTATTTTCGGAGCGGCGAGGTGTTACATGCAGAAACGGGGTCTACCACATGTTCACATCTTACTTTGGTTAAAGGATAAACTTAAATCCAATCAAAGGGTGGGCAAAAATCCTCGTCTTTGGTCCTCCCCGTGGGTGCCCACCGGAAATGGCTATTCACCCTTCAGGTGTCTAGTGTCAGCTAAGAATTTACACGCAAGTACTCGCAAGTACACAGCATCGTGCGCTGTGGTTCATTTAGATGAAGGTGGAGAGTATACCCATCAAAAATTAATGGTACGTACGATTAAAATACTTAAAAAAATTAAATGTACATATCTAAGACTTTGCAATTAAAATAGTTTATAGCCACGAGCGAAACCGGGTGGGTCAGCTAGTTCAACAGTAAAGCCCTATCTCGAACTACTAAGGAGATCCTGTATAAGACTCTGATCATCCCAGTCCTTCTTTACGGTGCTAAAACATGGACTTTATTAAATGAGGATGAAGATGTCCTTGGTCGTTTCGAGAGAAAAGTTCTTCGAGCGATCTTCGGTCCCGTTTGCGTTGACGGGAGAGATGGCTGGGACATGTAGAGTGAATGGACACCAACGCTCCGGCCCGCAGAGTCTCCGAATCTAACCCGGAGGGATGACACAGTAGAGGGTCTTCTCGCCGTAGGTGGCGCGTACAAATTTAAAGGGGCCTCTACCTACTTTTCGACCAAAACTGGAGGCAATTAGCTAAAGACCGAGCTAAATAAATGGAGAAGCTGTTGGTTGAGGCCCGTTCACGGGGTTCACCCCGAACTGCAGCGCCACCTAAGTAAGTAAGTAAGAAAACACCACCTCCTTTGCTTTGACTAGGTGCAAGAGTCCGATCGCACCTGGTGGCTTGTAAAGTTAAGTCGAAGATTTCCGCATTAAGATGCTCGTCTTTCAGCCAAGTTTCGACAAGTACAATAATGTTGAATTCATACCAAGAGGTAGAGCGAAGAAGTTAGATGAAATTTTCTCTCATCCCAGGCACATTTAAAAAATCCTTAACTCCGTCCGAATTCCAAATCACTTTAGTATTTCTTAAATCAAAGAGGATGTTCTTAAAGGTTGCCGAAGCAAGTGTTTTATATAAAGTATCTAATAACGTTAAAAATGTTGTCGAATTATTGGCACAGTTTTTTGAATTTGCCTTTTCTCCCTCGTATTGAACAAATCATTAAGGACTCGTACCCAATTAGTAGCCTAAGGAATATCAGAAAACCGTGGTTAATGAGAATTGTGCGAAGGCGGGACAGTTATCCTTCTCCTGGCTTAAACTATTTCGCCCATTCATATTCATCCGATTTCTGGAAGCTGCCAAAAAAACTCAATGGTGGAAGATATGTTTTGGATGAAACGAATTTACTACGCCGTCTACAAAGAACCAAACCTTTAGACTTAGCGCGATAAGTAACCACGTCTCAACTGCGGAGCTAGCAGGAACTTCTAATGGGAAGTTACCTGTAAAACGTCCTTATTTTGTTAAATGAAGGGAGGTTTTTTAGTGAGTAAGAATCCCCCCCACACTACTATGAGCATACGCTGGCGATCCTCATAGTGCCTTGTTGAAGATTTTCGCCTACCTTCGAAAAAAAAAATGTTGATTTCGAAATTATTTCGAAATTTGTTTCTCTTTTGAGCGATGGTTACTTTTTCAGAGGCTGATGGCGTTGCCTCAATATTTCTAAAAGGATGAATTGCTTCTTTAGGTTCATATCCCATTTATTTATTTGAGCTGTGATTGATGAACTCTCCCATAACTTAATTATCTTTCTACTTATGGTATTTGGCTTTCCCTCAGTATTTACTGTATGAGTTCGTTACAACTTTAGCATGAGGTCTTACCAAGTCAGATCAAGAGATTCACTATTCGACTCTTTCACTGCTCACTCTGGTGTTGCTCAGGGAATTACCTAGGCCCCGTCATTTTTATACTCGTTATAAACGATGTTACGTTATACATAAATCGTAGCTACATATATCCTTATTGATGCTGACGATATGAAAGTTTACAAATGTATTAGTAGCCAGAATGACCGAAACCTTCTGCAATTAGACATAAAAAGCTTCACCAGTTAGTGTGTTAATAACGGTTTAATTCTGAATTCCTCTAAGTGTCAACAGATGATATTCTCTAGATGGCAAGTGCCTACCAAATTTATATTCTCTTTTATAGCACACTCTTTCTAATGTTAATAGTTTTAAGGATCTTTTAGTCTATTTGAACCCCAAGCTTGATTTTACTAAGCACATTAACTCCATTGTCAATAAGTCTAATCCTATGCTGAGCTTATAAAAATATGCTCTAAATTGCTTTGTACGTCCCCATTTAAAGTATGCTTCTCAAGTGTGGAATCCATTTTATGAAATTCATATCAATCTGATCGAGGCTTTTCGGTGCAACTTTATCCGTTTTGCGTTAAAAGTGCTCAAATGAGAAAACCCACACAACCTTCCTTCCCCCATACATCCACCGCATTAAACTTTTCAAAATTGTACCTCTATTCCATTGAAATGTAAAGCAATTCTTGTACAACCCATGCCCTCGTGGCAACGACACTGTGTAAAGCAATTATAATTTGTAATAATTCTTTGATAATATTAGAAATGTATTTTATATAAAAAAAATATATTGGCGCAACAGATCGTCAAGTGCCTGGGTCTAGCTCGCCCAACCACTCGTGTATTTTAAATAGGAGTTGTAATATTGTTAATTTTTGTATGTGCTTGTGGTTAGTATTGTGTGAAATAATATACAATGGTTATGTTTCAAATGAACTAGCACTAAGTGATGAGCCTGTGAAGGCATTTTGCCTGTTTGACAAATCTCTGCCGGCGATAGTTTCTAGCTTTAAGATCACCACGACACAGATCTGATAGCGGTTTAGATAATCTGGGCACACTTTCTCCTTCTTTTTTAACGTTCGGTGGAAACATTTCATTTGCGCGAAATTTTTTATTTCGGTGCAGTGACGTACAATCACATTTAGTGTCCAATATACACAGTACGTATTAATCCTAATCAATTATTGGATTAAGTCATGTAGATTAAAATGGAATGATCATCGATGCCATATTGCGAGATTATCCGTTCTTCGAACTTTTGAACAAAAAGGAGAAAACCACTTCATAAAAGGTTACAATAAAGTGCAAGTAAAATTTAATAAAACCATGAGATTAAATATTTCCCAAATTTTATTTAGCTATATGTTACTTGGCAGAGGGTTTAGAGTTTCATATGGCCTTAACCAGTACCGGATTTAACTTTTTGGTGCTTTAGGTTTTTATAGTAAACGGTGCCTAAGTTTTTCTATTTTTGTCGTTAGATTATGTACTTCCAAAGTATAGATGAAATCACTTATTCATAAAGTAACAAAATAAGGGGAAAAGTCCTACGCAAAAAAATTATTTTTAATCAGAAGTCTAATAACACTGCGTTACAAATTACAACTTTTTTGTGTAACAGTAGTAAATTAATGTATTCCTTTATTAATTCGGAATTTTATTAAAGGATATAGCAATGAAAATTTTGTAACACGTACCGTCTCCGTGCTATGGATACGAGAGATAATATCAAAAATACATACAAAATTAGAAGTGACAAAACGTTTATTGGCATTGAAACTTAAAAATTTAAAAAAGGAAACTCATTTAATTCATGGAAATTAATATATAAAAAAATTTGTAATTCTTATTTATTATGAAATACCATTCTATGATTTAGCTTTTACGTTTGTGAGTTGTTGAATCTTCTCGCATTAAAGACCAACAGTACTCCCCTAACATGGCTGCATCTCACCGACCAATTACAATATTCGTTCTGTGTGAACGAATGTAGCTAAATGTGGGTTCCTTTTCCTTGACAAAGATATTTTAGTTTCTTGTGATAACAAATTCCATTCATGTAGTCTAGAACCGAGAATTTCAGACTTTCTGATAGATAAACTTAAGTCACGGAACAAATCATTCAACTCTTGCTGCTAAATCATGTGCGGTTCTTCCAATGAACTTCTAGGGGGTACATATTCGGATATTTCCTTCTCTAGCCCATAATTTTCTTCACCGTCATCATCACTTCGTATAGCAAGCACATGATTCTAGTGTTCTTGGCATGGGCACAGGAAATTCTTCACTATGAGGTATTGGCATGGACACAGAAGCTAATTTAGGATATTCTATTTTGTTTTTATTTTTTTTAAAACCCTTTGACTTTAGTCAAACAAAAATAGCAGTCATCGTAATGATTTACTTGTTCACGCCAAATCATTGGAATAGCAAACGCCATCGACTTATTTTTACCACTTAACCATTCGATAAGAGTAACGTAACATGAGATACAAACCAATTTCGCAGTCCATTCCTTGCCTTGTTTTACAGAACGAATAAAATAAAGTAGATAAGCCTGTTTTACTTTTTCAGTTACAGCTCTAACATAACAGAATTTATTAGGGCAATTTTCACACGTACAATAACCGCTATTTTTCATTTGTATATTTACTTAAAACTATCTCAACAAAGCTTAAATCACTTTTTAAAATAATTCCAATTGGCCAACAGACCGAACAAGACAAATAAATTGAATTATTTTTGCACTTAGCAACAGATGAAGGTAGCAAAAAAAAATAATAATAAAGTAAACATTTCAATTTACATACACTGCAATTGTCAGCTGTCAATTAATAAAAGTACCTGACTTTCATTAAGTTCCACATTAACCTTAGTGTCGATAACACAGTGTTTAAAGCTCTCATCACATTATTAACGTTTTTCTTCTTATTATTGCATTTATGGTATGTATGAATGCAAAAGAGAATACAGTGCAAATAAATATTATATATCTTGTGATGGTTGTTTAAACCTCGTTCACACAAAGTGCGTTAGCTTGTCGGCAAAATTAGGTAACGGTTTACGGACCACCACCCCTAATGGTCTTCAGTGGTTCTGCGTACGTTGCAGAAAGTTCTTAACCGGATCGTTACTGAGATTGCTTGCCCATTGCAGAGGGCCAGCTAAGCATATTTTGAATGAGCTTGATCGTCTACAGTCCCTATGCAAGGAACATTTAACTAATTACGATAAGCTTTATGATCTTGTTTGCCAAAATGAAGCTTCGCCGAGAGAAAATAAAGCATCTAAAGCAAAACTTGCCACCAAATCGAAAAAAAAACGACTTAGCGATCCCAACTGCTGTGGCCGCTGATGCGTCACCTAGTGTTGGCGGAAGCTCTTCAATGGGTTTATTCTTACCGCCTGCTGATCTTACTGTAAGTCTTCAATCAATTCCGGATCCTGTGGTGGATGTATCTATATCTGCCCCTGTTTCACCCAACTTACTTGCCGTGGGACATCCAAGTCAAACTTCGTCAACCGCTAATTTGGTTGTAATAATAAACAATAAACATCGTCGGGATAACTGAATACAATAAGTTGCAAAGCCTCCTTAAAAGAACATTTACATCGCAATATAAGGTTACATCTTTGAGGGATAACGCGTGGAAAATTAAAGTCGATGACTACAATGAATACCGAGCTCTGTCCCACGATGTGTGAAATGCGCCGGAAATCACCTCTCCCAAGCTTATGGAGTAAATTAGCAAACCTCTGCAACGTGTGCTAATTGTAAGGGAAAGTACCCGGCAAATTATAGAGGCTATGAAGTAGGTAAAGAGTTGCAAAAACGGATAGATGCGCTCCTTAAGCCACTAAATGCAAAATCGAAACTGAAAACTAAGCCAAAGCGTAAGATCGCACATGAGAAAGTGTGCAAACTAAAACTACCGGGTCCAGAGCGCAAAAAGGTGAGGGAAAGAGTGTCAACAGACAAGTCCTCGACCTCTGTTTTCAAAAGAAACGGCACTGAAAAGTTAATATAGAAAAAGCCACCTTCGGACAGCAGGAGTGCAGATTTACGCTCAGGCCGCGGCATCCGAAAAACCAAAAAACTTTCAAATTTCGACGGACCCTGTCTCTCAAGTTTTGTCGGTTATTCTCGAGAAATTTGAAGAACAAAGCAAAATAAATAAAATTATTTTCGTTAGGCTGGTTAAAGGCTTGAAAATAATTCACGGAAAACGCGTACTTCATCTAGAATATGAATGACAAACGAATGTTAAAAATATGTACTTGGAATGCAAACGGACTTTGCAAAAACTCGACGAATTGGAAATCTTCATGCGTGAAAAAGATATTGATATTTGCTTGATTTCTGAAACCCACATGAAAAAGGAATCGCATTTAAAAATAAGAGCTTGTCACCCTTCGGGAAAAGCGAGAGGCGGATCATCCTTGCTTATTAAAGACTGCATCGAACAATCCGAAGACCTAAAGATAGAGCTTGAAACTTTGCAACTGTGCACGATTCGAGTTAAAAATAGTCAGCGTACTCTAAAAATCGCATCTATCTACTGTCCACCGCGTTCCGCTCTTGAATAAAGTGATTTTGCTAACTTGTTTGAATCGCTGAAACCTAATTTTATAATTGGCGGCGATCTTAATGCGAAACATACGTTCTGGGGCTCAAGATACAGCTCGAAAAAAGGTAGAATGCTCTATGGGGCAGGTATGGAGTACAGTTGTGATTTCCATTCGGCGGGTAAACCGATATACTGGCCAACTGATACTTCTAAAATACCTGACCTGATAGATAATTTCGTTGTGAAAGGAATATCTACCAACCATATAAAAGTTAAAGAGAGCTTTGATCTTTCGTCTGATCATACCCTGGTTATTTTAACAATCAGCGAAAAACTAGTCTATAACTAGAGCCAGAGAGATTAACTGGTCGAACAACTAACTGGGAATGCTTTAGGAACGAAATTGAAGATAATGTAGAACTGAGCGTTCCACTTACGACTTCCTATGAACTTGAGGTTGAAGTTGATCGCGTCGTTGAGATCGTACAGCTCGTCTCTTGGAATAATACGCCCAATCCAAGGAAACCGCCCGACAGACACGGTTTACGATATCCTCCGGAAATAAAAGAATTGGTCAAGGAAAAGAGAAAAGCGCGTAAACAATGACAACAGAGTGCTCCGCAGCATAAAGCATACTTGAATCGTCTATGCAATTTGTTGAAGACTATTAAGGATTTTAAGAATCGTGCAATAGGCTCTTACCTTGAAAGTTTAACAGCGAAAAAATTCCAATTATTCACTTTGGAAAGCTGTAAAAGGCACCAAAAGGTCCAAAGTCCCCGCGCCGGCAATCAAATTAAATCAAAATGAATGGGCGGGGGAAGATAAAGAAAAAGCGGACGTCTTTGCGGCCCACCAGGAAGAAACCTTTAAACCGTACGATGGTCAAGTGGGTTACGACAACCGCAATACGCTGGATTTACCATCTGACGATTTGACGCTCACAAGTGCAAGGCTAAGGGAACTCAAACATGAGATCGAGAATCTAAAACCTAAGAAATCTCCTGGTTATGATTTGATTACCGGAGAAAATCTCAAAGGTTTACCTAGAAACGCATTGATTTAACTTCTCCATATTGTAAATGCTGCATTCAGATTAAAACACGTGCCAAGCCAATGGAAAGTTGCGGAAATCATAATGGTTTTAAAACCAAGAAAACCGCCAAATGAGGTAAAATCGTATAGACCAATTTCGCTTCTTCCAATCATATCGAAAATTTTCGAGAGGATTAAGGCGTCTCCAATCGGTTATAGAAGAAAATAATCTTATCCCTGACCAGCAGTTTGGGTTCAAAAGTAAGCAATTCGACGATTGACCAGGTGCATAGAATTACTGACGTAATCGAGAAAGCACTTGAAGAAAAAAAGATTTGCTCAAGCGTATTTCTTGATGTCTCGCAAGCCTTTGATAAGGTGTGGCATAATGGCTTAAAATCCAAACTACGACAAGTTCTCCTTGTATGCTTATAAGATATTCTAGAATCACATCTCGGCAATAGACTCTTTTGTGTTGGACATGGAGTCGAATACTCCGAGCTCAAAGAAATTTCGGCCGGCGTACCGCAAGGAAGCGTTCTTGGGCCGCTTCTCTATTTGCTATATACTCGTGATATACCGAACGAAGATGGCACTATCCTTGCTACGTTTGCCGATAATACCGCTATCCTAGCAGTAGGCAAAACAATGGAAGAAGCGATTGCAAAACTGCAAAACGCACTGAATAATATAAATGAATGGACGAAGGACTGGCGGATCGCCCTCAACGAATCTAAATCTGTTCACGTGAATCTCACTTACAAGAAAAGTAATAACTTGCCAATTTTCCTAAACTTGGCCCGAATACCATTTGCAAACGAGGCCAAATACCTGGGAATGACACTCGACGCAAGGCTGAAATGGAATCCGCATGTGAAAATTAAACATAGAGAACTCGAAATCAAATATAGAGAAATGTATTGGTTATTCGGAAAACATTCCCAGCTCAGTACTGAGAACAAACTGCTTTTATACAAGCAAGTGCTAAAGCCGGTGTGGACCTACGATATACAACTTTGGGGTTGTACCAAGAAAACAAATGCAAATATTTTACATGGTATAGTAAAAACGACGATATCCACAGGGATCTCGGAATTCCGACAATCGAAGCTGAAACTAGAAGCTTCACGAAAAAGCATAGAAACCGACGAATCGGACATGTCAACAATACACTCCTACAAATTTTGGATGAAAGCAATTTATTGCGCCGAATACAAAGGACGAAACCTTTCGACTTGGCGAGATAATGATTAACCGCGTTTAGATTGCGGAATATGCAGGAACTTTCAGTGGAAAGTAACCTGCCAAACGTTTTTATTTCATGATAGAAATATTGCTTTATAAGTTACTACTTAGTTGCGATATCTAACAAATTTATATCGAGGGGTGGTGTTTTTTTAGTCAGTAAGAATCTGACACTACTATGAGCACGCACTTGCTTTTCTCATAGTGTCTGGAAGATTTTTCACCTACCCTCGGAAAAAAAACTAACGGTTTACCTAGTCTTATGTACTTCTGAAACACATCATCTGATGATACTAAGACCATTTGCAATTTTTTTTGCAGACTATTTGAATTCAGTGTTTTCCCTTGATGATGTTCGTTCTGACAACTCATCAAATTTGGAACCTTTGATCGACCTTGTTTATTTACATTTTGATAAGTTGGATTTTGAAAAGGCTCTGAGCGATCCAATTTTGTTAAAAAACTGCGCTAAGTCTTTAACCACTCCTTTGTTCATTATCTTTTGTAAATCTATTGTTTCTGGCGCTTCTTAGGTGTTTAGAAAATATCTCATATTGTTCCTATTCATAAGTCTGGCCCCAAACAAAATATATGTAACTACCGGCTCATTTGCAAAATTTCTTCAATTCTAAAACTTTTTTAAAAGGTAATCTACAGTAAGTTGTCCTTTCTTGTTAAAAATGTCTTATCATTTCATCCACATGGCTTTATGAAGGGTAGATCTACTTCCACAAACTTAGCAATTTTTTGCAATTTGTATTGTAATAAAAAATTTCGAGAAGGGCTTGCAAACTGAAGTGATTTACACTGATTTTGCTAAGACTTTCGACGAAGTCAATCACATGTCATTAATCTGAAAATCTCAATTGGGCTTTCACTCGAACTTACTTAATTGGATCAAGGCATACTTATCCAATCGGATCCAATTTGTTGAAATCGATGATTGTCTCGCCAAAGCCATAAGAGTAACGTCAGGTGTTCCTCAAGGTAGTCATCTTGGCCGTTTAGTGTTCCTGTTATTCATTAATGACCTCCCGCTAGTAATCAAACATTCAGAATGTCTTTTGTTTGCGGATGACCTGAAGATATTTCGATCAATAAAAGCGGAATATGGTTTTAACCTTTTACAGGAAGATATCACCGCCGTCAATAATGGGTGTGACAATAATAAGTTACTTCTGAACATTTCTAAATACCAATGCTTCACATTTTCTAGGGCTTTTCGACCTGTTTTGTACATTCCATTTAGAATACTGTTGGATTATTTGGAATCCGTTATATCATTTGCATTCTTATAGAATTGAAAGAGTGCAGAAAAGCTTTACTAGATTCATAACATTTTTATTGAATTGGCAAATTGAGTTGCCTTCTTATAAAACCAGGCGTTACCTATTAAACATTAACTCTCTTCTATGTCGTAGAAAATACTTTTCTGTAATGTTTGTAAGAGACCTAATTCAGAGTCACATACAGTGTCCTACATTGCTCTCAATGCTAGATTTCTACTCACCGCTCCGAGATCTACGTATTCAATTACATTTTCGGGAAAGAATTCATAGAACTAATTACCCCCAAAATGAGCCTATTGCTCGTTGCATCAATGAGGCCAATTCTGTATTACAATCAATTGATTTGTTTCTTGATTGCTCTAAATATGATTTCAAAAGTAACCTTTTAACCATCTAGTTGGTTGCTATGGTTGCATTATTTTTTTAATCTTCTTCTTCTTCCTTTTATTAGCGAGGCTATGATCCGAAAACAAAGGATCACAACCCTCCCACTTCACCGCATTTCTACTGATCCGCCTGTGGGGTTCTTTGTATGAATATATCAACATTTTTTCTAGCTACTACTTTACACCCATGTTAATTCAATTAGTCTGTAAGAGGTTTATACTCTGTTTGATGAAAATAAAATGAAATGAAATGAAATATAAAAACTTGTTAGGTATATTGCCGAAATCGCCTGGAATATAGTCGAAATATCGAAAATTTTTCGAAAAGCAAAACAAATTTTCTTGGCAAATACATACGTTCATATGGTATCCATGAAACTCTTCTTCAATGGATAAGAAATTACCTTTCTGGCCGTTCAATACTAGTTGTCTGCCGTGAACACTGTAGTGCTTACATATATATGGTCTGCGGAAAAATTTCATCGATCCTTAGCGAATTAATGCAATCTGTACTGAACGATCTAAAAAAAAACTCAACAAGCCTAGGAGTAAATCCAAAGAAAACAAGTCTAGTTTTATTCCATACCAAATGATATATTCCAGACTTCGCACTACCGACACTGGAAGGCCCTGCACTTGATTTGTTATAAACGAAAAGTATCTGCCAAGAATCAGCAATAAAATAAACTGGAATCTAAATATAGAAGAAAGAGTAAAAAAAGGCGTCCGTAGCTCCGTAGCAGGTATACCCTGCACAGAATATGCGGCAAAAAATGGAACTGCTCGTCAAAAACCATGCATTGGCTATACACAGCAGTTGTTGGAATCATACTCACATACGATTCTACTGTATGGTGGATGCCCTTATGTAAATTCAAAAACCATTAGTCACTAACAAAGGTACAAAGAGCGGGGATCTGCATTGCGATTGATCGGGGAACTACTGACTGCTCAAAACTTGGCTTGCGCCAGTAGCACAACAATCGTGTTCGCGATGAAGTGCTTGCTTTACCTCCTAGTGGTAATCCCCGGACAACTATACGTATAAACCCTCATACGTGTAGGCTATAATTGCAAGTGCGGCTTGTCTAGGGCCTTGATTTTAGACTAGATAATGTGGGCCAGCAACCTGCGTTACCGAACATTTTCTTTCTACAGAAACCGACACTCTGCCTCGGATAAGGAATGATCACATGTCGACGACTTTTGGCTATTCTACTCGGACAAAGATAGATTTCTGGAATGTAAAGACGCTCCTCGATGCAGGAAGCGAAAATCCTTACAATGCCAGATTACTTCAGTTGGAAAATGAATTCATGCGATACAAATTTTAGGGGTAAGTGAAATGAGATGGTTAAAAGCGGGCGAATAGCAATTCCGCCCTAAGCCCCGGGGGGTTAAAGGACCTATGTATGTAAATATGTATGTATGAGTACCAATTCCCAATGTGTTACACTGTACTACTATATTCTGGAAGACCATCCGGAAGTCCGCTATAATACGGAGTCGGACTGCTGCTAACAACAACATTACGCACGGGTCTAATTTCCTGACAGCCTCATGGTGATAGGATTATGACGGCCAGATTCCGGACTAGAGTACGACGCGTCACCATTTTACAGTGGCTCGTCTGAGGACGAGAAGGAGAAATTCTACAATCCCTTAAGCGCCGTGTTCAGCACAACACCAAATGGAGACATTGCCGTAGTGATGAGGGATTTGAATGCGAAGGTAGGCAACGAGAACGAAGGGCTCAAACATGTAATCGGGAAGCATGGACTAGGCAATCTCAATGACAATGAAGAAAGGTTTGCAGATTTCTGCAATGCCAGCCGCCTTATGATAGGCGGCACAATGTTTGAGCACAAGACCTGCCACAATGTTGGCTGGGTTTTCAACGATATGCAAGCCAACCCCTAACAAAATTAACCATTTTGCTATCAGCCGCCGCTTTGGAAGTAATCTGCTGGACGTCCGAAACAGGCGAGGGGCAGATGTGAGGATAGTACGAGATCACCATATTATGATAGCTACTGTCCAACTACGCACTGCTGCAGTTCGAAGATCCCACGATAACACAAGAATGCCCATGCTCAACATCGATAGACTTAGCGATCCCTCAGTGTGCCAACAATTAAGGGAACACCTTTCACAAGGTGTGGAAGCAATCAGCACCTCACTGCCTGCAACCATTAAAGACCATTGGTGTGCTGTGAAAAATGGTTTTGCATCTGCTGCTAAAAAAAATTGTTGGTCGATCGCAGGGAAGACATAGGACGTGGCTTTCCGAGGATGCTTGGAGACGGATTGACGAACGAAAACAGCTGAAAGCTCGTACTGAAGCTACTCCAGCAGCACGAAGAAATCTGCTAAAGTCCCTATGTGGCATGAAGATGAGAAAAGTTCAGTGTAGCGTGCGACGTGCTAGGCGCAAGTTCATCAACGTGCTGGCTACAGAAGCAGAAAAAACTGCACGGAGGTCCAACAGCAGGACCGTCTATACAATCACCAAAGAGCTGACAGGTGGTCGCAGCTCCAGCCAATACCCAGTGAAAAGTCCAGACGACTCCTTGCTCTTTTTGGATAAGGACCAGCTCAAGAGATGAAAAGAACATTTTACTGCGGTTTCGAACCGCTTATTCGCTAGCGATATGCTCCCAAATCAGACTGAGTTGCCGAGGTGAGAAATGCCCGAATGCACTCAAAACAACAAGGCTATAGGACTTAACAGTATTCCAACAGAGCTCTTACGAGCAGTGCTAAAAACATCGGCTGAGCTTCTGCTTCCACTTATAGAGAGAGCTTGGGGAGCTGAGAGCTTTCCTAACGAGTGGAAAAGGGAATGATCGTCACGCTTCCCAAGAAAGGAAATTTAATGGAGTGCGGAAACTGGAGGGGTATCTGCGTGCTGCCTGCTGTTGCTAAGATAAAGCTAAAATCATCCTTGAGCGAATCAAACAACATCTCGAAGACAACGCTCGATGCCGAACAAGCAGGTGCCGACCACATCAACACCCTGCGGATTATCATCGAACAGTGTTTTGAATATCGATCGCACTACACCTGCTATCCATCGATTTTGAGAAGGCGTTCGATAGTGTCAACAGGGAGTTTATTTGACGTGTCTTACGCAGAAGAGGTATTCCCGATAAACTAATTGCTATTATCGAAGCTACGTATGAAGGCTCCAAATGTCACGTACTGCACAGAGGAAGGTTGTCTGAGGAATTTAAGATCCAAGTAGCGTAAGGCAAGGCTGTATTCTTTCACCAATACTCTTCCTATTGCTGATTAGCGATGTGCTTCGTGAAGCTTTGTCGACGGGAAACGGAGGAATTCGAAGGAATCTCAACTGAAACATCTTGACCACGCTTACGATGGTTGCTTACTCTCTGACATTGTATACCATTACCAAGTCCATCTCCGCAGGCTCTTTTTAGATGATGCTTGCTCCATTGCTAGCTCATCCTTCTTTAACGCGTCAACTAGCTCCCGACGAGCAAAGAACTCTAAGTTGGGAGCAAAGAACTCTAAAATGGGACCGCAAAAGTCTACGATATGCCGTAGGGAATCTAGACCTGAGGCGATCCCATTGGCAATCTCCGAGCAGTCCCCCATTGCAGCAGAGCAACAGAAACCACCCGAAGATATCAATGAAGACGTTGGTGAAGTGAAGGCGGATAATCCGAACGGAGCAAGCCGTGAAGAAAGTCCGTCAGCACCTATACCTGCTATACGGTGTATGTAGTCCTGCTGACAACGGAAATTCAACTACCTGTGGTTTCGCGACAGTAATCAGCATGGATGGACTTGGCCTGGGACAACCCGACCGTCATCCACGACCGATAACACTAGGGAGGTTAAGACACACAACAAGACAACGACGCTAACGAACAGAAAGCGCAATGCCATTAGGCTAATTCGGCGGCTTAAAAGCGTGATTCACGGACAAGGAAAGGGAGGCTCTGGACAGGGACAATAACAAGCCTAAGTTCGCAGGGTCGACTAGGTGCACCGATCAACAGGGCCGGAAGGAAAGAAGATCACCTGCGGTGAGAGGGGAAGCCTTCAGCTCCCCATCTCTACTATGGCTGGTCTTCGGTCAGTAACCGACACTAACCCATCTGCGGCAGGACCGGCTGCAGGCTGCTCCAAGAAGGCATCCTGCAGAAAGGACGACACAGCTACGAACGGGCAAGGGTCAGATTGCTTTGAGAGGGGAATGCCGTTTGGCACCTTCCTCAGCTGCGAATGGACCTACGCCGCTCTCGACTGTCCGGGGTAAAGGGATACAACCCGTGCCCATCGGGAGAAGTTCTAGGGCATACGCGGACAATAGAGAATGTAGCGCAGGGCAGACTAGGGGGACAGCCGGAGGCCTGCTCGCGAGAAGGAAGATAAGCCTCTTGCCAACCTCCCCGATCGCGGACAGACTGAGGCCCTTGTCAACCGAGCGGGAGTCAGTCGCTAAGACCGCATCCGAGCCGATTGAAAGCTGTTCCAAGAGGGGGAGACATCACGATACGACCTCGCCGCCTACGAACAGCACCAGCAAGAAGGCCAAGCTGGCCGCATCTGCTAGTGCTGATCTACAGGTGGCGATAGTAGATTATAACAGCCCAGAAAAAAGACTCAGCAGAGATCAGTGGAAGCTCATCGAGTTGCGCATACTCGAAGGTTTCAATTCTACCATTGTCGGGAAGGAGGGACAATCCCCCTTCTTTGAGCAACTGACCACATTCAGAAGTTTTAAGCTCATTTCATGCAACAACGAGTTCACGCTTAAGTGGCTCCAGACTTTCGTGGTTAACACGCAGGCTCCATGGGCTAACGCCGACATTCGACTCGTCGAAAAGAAGGACCTGCTAGAATTTACTAGGCCGAAAGGGCGAATTCTGATACCTGGCCCTCACATTCCTCATATTAAGGAGCTCCTGAGCGACGCTTGGGAAGAGCTAGAGGTGGGCGAGCACACAGAAAAGGGTACGGAGATCGTGGTCCTGCTCAATGACAGATCAATGGTATCACCCGGTGTAAAGTCCGACCCTTTATGGATAGGATAGAGAGGAAGGAAAGGGGGCGGTGACAAGGTGAGCAAAACCTGAAATTTGTTCAAATAAACCTGCACCACAGCATATCTGCTAGCGCCAATTTTATCTATCTTCTAGGTGAAAGGAATATAGATTTAGCTCTCGTACAAGAGCCGTGGATTTCCCGTGGCAAAATTAATGGGCTAAATCACAAAGATGTAGTACTATACAGTAGCGAAACGCTAAATGCTAGGAAACATATTAACTTATTTCTTCTATCTACATATAGCAACTCAGACTAGACGGTAGTAAAGCTTGACCGGAGCGGGCTCCCCCCACTGATTACCTCAGCCGTTTACATGCCTTATGACGGAAATGATGGACCACCATCCGAACCCGCACCTTAACCAGGAAAGCGGAACTCGAGAGATGGTAGCTACTACTAGGATGCGATGCGAATGCACACCACGCGCAATAGGGCAGCGGCGATACAAACCCACGCGGTGAGTTGGTTTTCGAAATTATTATCGAACACAATCTTCCAGTAGCTAATAGGGGTTCTGAACCCACTTTTGTAGTTAGAAACAGGCAGGAGGTAATTGCCATCACACAAGTAAGTAATTCGAATACCCTCTCTATAGGCAATTGGAATACTTTGGAAATACGAGTAGAATCCTATTCCGATCACGGACTAATTGAATTTAATCTTAATGATAGTTGTGACTCTCCCAAATTCCATAGAAACCAAGGAAGACCGACTGGACTACCTTCAGTTACCAAGTGCCGAAGAACAAGAATCTACTACAAAACTGTTATTTACATGGGCCAGCGGACATCGACCGAAAAGCCGAGGAAATCACTGCTGTTTTCAAAGAGGCTTTCCAGAAGGCATGCCCCGTATCTAAACCCAAGATGAAAGTCTCACTTCATGGTGGAAGAGAAAAAAGGAAACTCTTGAAGCTGGCTCAGACTGGGAACTACAGAAAGCTAGTCAGAGGAACTTCAAGAGCGCAACGCAGAAAGCCAAAAGGCAATCATGGCAACGCTTTTGTGACGAGATAAAGGGTACAACAGAAACGGCTAGACTGAGGAAAATCCTCTCCAGAGAATCCAAAACTCTTGCTTCCCTAAAGAACCCCGAAGGAAATTGGACCGAGTCTTAAAACGCACTTCCCGGGGTGTACGACCGTACCATACAGCAGTACTAATAACAACAATCACAGCGAATGGGAAAACCCTACGAATTTCGTAACAGAGGACAGAATAGAGTGGGTAATAAGATTGTTCTCCCCCTTTAAATCCCCAGGACCTGATAGGATTATACCGATCATGCTGCAAAAAACTGCCCCAATTATTATCCCAGTACTCAAAGAGCTATTTGCCAGTAGTCTTAAGCAAAGTCACATACCAAGAACATGGAGAGAGGTAAAGGTGGATTTTATACCCAAGGCGGGCAAGGCTAGTCACACCACCGCGAAGGACTTCATGCCAATAAGCCTTACCTCTTTCATCCTGAAAACACTCGAAAGATTGCTTGACATTTACGTACGTAGTAGAATACGCCCGGGGACTTATGCCCAGCCCAACACGCATACACAAAGGGTAAATGTGTGGAAACTGCCCTACATCATGTTGTCGGCTGTATAGAAAAATCACTTAAAGATAAAGAGTTCACACTAGCTGCAGTTTTGGACATTGAAGGAGCCTCCAATAATGTAAATACCGAAGCGGTTAAAAGAACACTAAGAAAACTAGACATCGACATCAGTCTAATTAACTGGATTGTCAGCATGCTCGAGATAAGACATATAACTGCTTTGGGTCATTGTTCTTAATGACGTACTACTACAACTAAGGTACAGTGGCGTCAAAGCTACAGCCTACGCGGATGACGTTGTGCTGCTTACAACACGTAAATTCCTGCCTACCCTTAGCGAATAACTTGACGAAGCTCTAAATACTCTTAGTATATGGGCCAGGATCTGCGGTCTAAAGGTTAATCCCCAAAAAGCCAACTCGTACTCTTTACGAATAAGAGGAAAATACCAGAGTTTGGAACTCCTTCTGTTGATGGTATCCCACTCAGATTGTCCGATAGCGGAAAATACCTGGGTCTTGTACTGGACAAAAAGCACAATTGGAGATTAAATATAGAGGAAAGAATTAAGAAAGCAACAATAGACTTTTACTTATGTAGTAGAATTTTTGGCACAACCTGGGGACCCTCCCCCAAAATCATAACATGGATGTATACGGCTATAGTTAGACCCATACTAACTTACGGCAATCTAGTATGGTGGCCAGCTGTCAACAAATCCACCAACTTAGAGGCAATCACCAAAGTTCAAAGACTAGCGTGCATTGGCACTATAAGTGCAATGACGACAACCCCAACAGCAGGACTCGAGGTTATTCTCAACCTGCTACCGCTAGACATCTTTATACGCACATTAGCGGCCGTTAATGCTGTGAGAATTAGTCAGTCAGCAAACTGGAAACCAAATAGAATAGGTCACTCGATGATCCTACTTGATAACTTTGGCCTCGTGCCCATAACGGATCACATGACGCCATATTTAGACTTTGTAAGGCCTTTCTCTACCGCCTACCCCAGCAGGGAAGAATGGAAAAGCGGTCACACACTTAACGCAGAATCTATAGCCATCTAGAGAGATGGTTCAAAAATTAGCACTGGTGTAGGTATATCGAAATCCATATGACTTACAGACCACAGCAGCGTTTTCCAAGCAGAGGTCTTAGCAGTGGCAATAGCCGCCCGTGAGTCTGCGGTAAGGGCAATACCGCTAGAAGGTATCACCATCTTTATCGACAGCCAGGCAGCCATAAAAGCGATTACTGCCATAGAAATTAAATCGAAGTTTGTGAAGTATTGACGAGAAGAGCTCAGGGTTCTTGGAACACAGCACAAGGTATCGCTCTGTTGGGTCTATGGGCACGAGGGTATCCCAGGTAATGAGAAAGCCGACGAGCTGGCGAGAATCGGCTCAGCAGCCCTATCAGAACAAGTTGACCCCCCTGTGTGTATGCCGCCTTGCACACTCAAGCTTGCTGCAGGGAATAAAGTCATTAAAGAGGCGAACACATGATGGAACTCCATGGAAACTTATGGTATCACCAGGAAGCTATGGCCATCCTTCGACAAAGCAAGGACCGAGAGAATTACTCGGAAATTTAGGAAATCCCTTTCCACCCTCATGGGCATCATCACGGGGCACAACACTCTGCGGTACCACATGAAGAAACTACGCCTGGCGGAGGAGGAACTCTGTAGAGACTGTGGTTGCGAGGAAGTTTTTGAGGACAGTACCCACTTCCTGTGCCACTGTCCGAGTCTTCAACACTCCAGAAAAAAGTTCCTTAGTAAATATTTCTTCCAAGATCTCGAGGAGCTCCCCGGCCTTTCGACAGGAAAGATGCTGAACTTCGTGAAATCATCAGGGTGGTTTGTATGTGGAAATTAAGTAAGTGACAGAGTTAAAATTTTTAGTTTCATTGGGTAAGGGATTACTTTTTCCCCATGGGTATCACAATGGGTCAACGCTGACCTGAGCCTGGCAGAGAGCGTCCCTCCCTGCCAGCCTACTTACCTAACCTAACCTACTCTCTCACAGAATTATGGACCTCCACCCAATGACAGCAGATGTGGAGAAAGGCAGGCGTCGTCGGGCTGAAAATGAATCCGGCAAAAACTAAAATCATGAGCCTTGGAACAAACTCATCGGCTCAAATATGCATTGCTAGAGAACCGGTAGAGAGAGTAGAGGATTTCCAGTATCTTGAGAGCATTATCTCGACCGATGGTGGAACCGAACTGGATATAGTCAACTGGATCGCCAAAGCAAAGTCCGCGTTCGGGATGTTGTCCAAAATATGGCGAAGCAAGGCAAAAGTTTGAACACCAAGCTAAGACTGTTCCACTCCAATGTTTAATCCGTGATGTTATATGGATGCAGCACGTGGAGAGTGACCACTACTATCATCAGAAAGCTGCAAACGTTCATTAATAGGTGCCCGCGCAATATGTTAACAATTTTCTGGTCCAATCGTATCTCTAACGAACTCACAAGGGGAAACAGGTCATAAGTAACTATATTTAGTCACAACCGGAGCTCCAAGGTCAAGCCTAACTGCGGGACTTGAGACAATTTTGCAAATACTTCCTATAGACCTATGTTGATGACATCAACAAAAAATGACAAAACAAAAACATGCTGACTTTGCTTATCGGGTATTGCCCTTTGTTGCTACTGCAATGTTTATTGCATTTATCATAACGCGTTGTCCTGAAATTTTTGTTTTTCTTTTAATTGTATAATTTGACTCTTTTTCAATTTTTCTGTAATTTGCACTTTTGTCTTTGTAATTTTATATATAACTAGCGGTTACCCGACGAGCGTTATATAACTGTCAGGCAGGCGCCTGGGGCTAATTATATTAGACAACAGTTTTGTGCCGGCCAACAGTGGGTAAGTTGTCCAACCTTAAATATATGTATCTACAATTTGATAGTACTAAAGTGCTATATTCCTAAAGTACTATAATACCAAAGTACTAATATACTAAAGTAGTGCTGGACCGATGGTACTAGGAGTGGGTATATATAATACGAACTAGTTAAAAAACAGTTTTTCATCTCGTAATGACGTAACCGTTTGGTTTTTTTTTTTTTCAAAAAAACAGTTTGAATAGGAACTACATTTATCTCCTATGCGCATTTAAATTCAATAAAAAAAAAAAAACGAAAAGCAAACGAGCCCAGCAAACTGAGAAAATAACGAAACAAAGAATACACAAAATTCAACACAGGCATGCGAACAGATCATTCTGTTGCGCACACAAGAAAAACGTATGAAGGAGAAAACGAATACATACACTAACTAAATAGTTATAAAAAATAACTACTTCACCAACTCGTTATCGTTATTTGTTTTCTCTGTTTTTCGTTTAACTACTTCACCTGCTCGTTATCGTTTTTCCGTTTTTTGTTCGTTTGCACTAAATGATATGAATACGCTTTTTCGTTCGTTTTGTAAAAGTAGTTATTTTTTTAACTAGTTTTTAAACTAGTTATATTTTTTTTAACAACTGTTTCGTTTCGTTAACACAAAAACCAAAAACGACCCACCTCTAGATGGTACCCGGCGTGCGACTAACAAAAAAGATTATTTTTTAGTACTTAAGTACTATGATACTAAAGTAGTAGATTTTGTTCAAACTTCATAGGAATACTCTAGAGCCAATACCGAAAATTGCCTGAAAATTTCAACTTAATCGGTTTCGTGGTTTCGGAGTCCATAGCATACAAACATAGGTGCGCACATTATTTCCCATGGGAAAAAAAAACTTTCAGTTTTTTCCGAATTTTGCAATTTTCCGGGCAAATTTTCCGTAAAAACCTTATTCGAACTATTACGAACAGTTTTTAAGGAAAATGAGCCAAATCGGTCCAGCCGTTCTCAAGTGATGCGATGACCAACGAACAGCATTTCATTTTTATTTACATATATAGATGTGCACTTTTTGCTTAGGCTGGCATTAATTTTGTATAAATATTAGGGTAAAATAAAGCAATCGTTCATTGTTATCTGATTAATCGAACCAAGCCTTTTCTAATCCTAATGTGAGGCTGCATTACGCGATTTTCAAGTAAATCTGTCAAACATTTTCATTGGTCCTCCGATTCGGAGTATTAAGTGTTGGTACGAGACTATAATTAAGTGTACATTGAATGTTGGTGTGAGACCAAAATTCCAAGGAAGGTTGAGTAACAAGTTAATATCAGTTAGTCTGGTACGAGACCAAATCATTACTCATCAAAAGTCGTGGTACAAAGCCGCAATTCAACAAACACAAAAAAATAATAAAAACAGAAAACATCAAAAAGTGTTAATAAGCTAGTGTCAGTATAACAATGAACGCAATGGAAGAGATTGCATTAAACCAAGTCAGGTTCACGGAAGAGGTTTGTCAATTATGGACTAATTTCAAGAAGGATGGAGAATCTCGGTACTCTGCGGAATACCTAACAACGAGATTGGAGCAGTTAGAACAGCACTGGGTCGACATCCAAATAAACAACGGACATTTGAAAGAGCTGCGGAAAACACATCCGCAGTATGAATACTTCGTGAAGAAGTATTTTCAACAATTTGAAGTAAAGTATCTTGAAATTAAAGGTACATTACAGGTAAAATTGGATCTTATAAAGAAGAAAACGCAACCTTCGTCGATGACGTTCCCTACTGATGCAGATATTCAAGCGTCAAGCTTCCAAGCAGCAATATAACAATCAACGAGCAAATCATCAGATCCAGAAAGAACAGGAGAGGCGGCTGCGTCGATGACGTCACGCGCTGATGCAGGCATTCAAGCCTCAAGCTCACGTTCAGCAATGCAACAAACGAGAAGCAGCCTATTAGGTACAGAAGAAACGGGGGAGCCAGCTGACAACACGAAGTGTCCCACAAGGTTCAGAAAGTGAAATCTAATCAAGGGCAACTCTCTACGTATAATTGACAACTTGGATTTAAGTCAAAATTCAGTTTACCTCAGGTTTAAATTGGATAACTGAAGGGAAATAATGTCGTCACTGAAAGACGCAGATTACGAGCAGGAGTATGTGTCCAATAATGAATTCATCGATTTAGAGCAAATATATCAAGATGCATACATCTAAATTAAAGAACCAGAACATCGACAACACCAACCTGAGCGTAATCCACAAACAACAACACATTCTCAAAACTCCCAACAATAAGTATACCAACATTCAGCGGAAGGTATGAAGAATGGACATCATTTTGGGAACTGTTTGATCGGTTAGTTCACCAGAATGGTTCTTTAAGCGACGTCGAACGAATCCAATATGTGAAAGGCAACCTGAACGGAGAAGCAGCAATGATTGTTAGCCGCTTGTCACCAATATCAAGCAATTATGCAACGGCTATAGAATTGCTAACGAAACGGTTCCCCAATTCAGCAGCTTTGGTCAAGAACTACATCCAAAGTTACTTAGTTTAAAATCAGTTCGAAATGAAAATGCGTTCGACTTGAAAACTATCAAGTAAAACTCGTACGACCTCTGATAGATCAAGGGTCTCAGTCGTGTGTAGTGACGGAGAAGTTAGCACGTCATATAAAGGTACCATTGGTTAGGCATCAGTCAAAGCTCAACGGAATCAACGGTTACGCTACACAAATCATAGCAGCATACAATCTTGTCATCCAATCAATTCACGATGAAAGGATCGGCTTAAAGGTGGAAGCACTAGTAATGCCAGTCATTGCATCAAAAATGCAAGGACATCAATTTACACCCAATCAGTGAGCACACATCAAAGGGCTGAAGTTGGTGGATCAATTGTACGGACAACCAAAGGAAATTGAATTACTAATCGGGTCAGACATCTTGCCGCATGGTTTAGTCAAAGGTCCCAATAATACGCCCATGGCACAAAAAACCAGATTTGGCTGGATACTATCTGGACCAGTCATCACCACCCCAAGTCCAAAGAAGCAGACACTAATGTAATCACATCGTGTATCAGTGTGTGCAGTGAAGACGAAGCCTTGAACAAATTTTGGAAACTAGAAAAAGTTCCAAGTACAACCGTAAAGCCTGCAACCGATGAATTGTGCGAAACTCATTACCAAGAAACAACGAGATGGAACGGGACGGTACATCGTCAAATTGCCACTGCTGAAGGATCGCATGATTTTGGGCGAATCACGCAAAATGCCAGTGCAGCGGTTCTTTATGTTAGAGCAAAGGTTCGCAAAAAACGAGAGTGTTCGGCATGAATATTCCAAATTTATTCAGGAATATATTGCACTTGGACACATGAAGGAAGCATGCAGTGATAAAAGATGACAGCAATGCCACATAACTGAGAGTGGTCTTCGATGCCTCTGCGAAGACGACATCTAGGGAATCGCTGAATAGCATCATTATGACAGGTCCAACAGTTCAAAAGGATCTATTTCTTCTACTATTTCAGTGGAGGCCATTTCCAATTGCAACCAAAGCTGACGTCGAGAAAATATATCGACAAATTTTTGTCGACCCGGACGATAAAAACCTTCAGCGTATTTTGTGGAGAGAAAATTCTAATGGTCCAATAAGAGAATATGCCTTCGAAACTGTCACATACGGTACAGCTGCCGCACTATATTTGGCAATGAAAACTCTATGCCAGTTAGCTGAGGAAAGGTATCCACGTGCAACCAAAGCAGTACTTGAAGGATTCTAGGTTGATGATTGTCTTGGAGTGTGAGTGTGTCGGATCACTTCGCGTGAGGTTCCAAGTTCGAATCCCAGAAAAAAAAATCACAAAAAAACTTTTTTCACGGTGCCACCTCTCGCGAGTGTCTGACAAACATCCGAGAGTATTGTTGGCTTGAAAAAGCTTCTCAAATCGCCGTTCGGATATGGCACTAAACTGTAGGTTCCTTCCATTCGTGTGAAAAATATAACGCACACAACATGAGTGATGGTGAGAGGCTGGGCCCTGGCACTTAAAGAGCTATTGCGCACAAATATTTATTTATTTTATGATTGTCTTGGAGGAGTAAATTCACTAAAGAGTGACAAGACCTTCAACAAGAATTGGTGCAACTGCTTCACAAGGGTGGATTCAACTTACGCAATTGGACATCAAATAGTTCAGAGTTCATAAAAGCGTTGCCAAAAGAGGTCATTGAAATGGAACCAGAGCATGATTTTGATTGTCATCCAACATTCAAGGTTTTGAGAATCAATTGGTGTCCGGGGACAGACAACTTCAAGTTTAAAGTCAACTTGTCGTCATTCAGCACAAAGGGTACCAAACGAGCAATATTTAGTGATGCTGGCAAAATCTTTGATCCTTTTGGCTGGTTATCACCAATCACAATCAAGGCAAAGATTCTCATTCCAAGTCTTTGGCTCCTGGGCATCGGATGGGACGAAAATGTTTCAACAAAAATTCAAAATGAATGGGACGAATTCAAGACAAGATTATCAACACTTGAAAATGTAAGAATTCCACGACGGACGCGACAAATAGAAAACTCTCAAATAGAGCTGCACGGATTCGAAGATGCGTCAGAATCAGCGTATGTAGCAGTGGTGTATCGGAAAGTTATTAACTGTGACTCTACAACAATACGTATCATCGCTTCAAAGACCAAGGTGGCGCCAGTGAAGCAAGTTACATTTGCAAAGTTGGAATTATGCGCAGCTGCACTTACTTCTAACAAAGCTAATGAAGTACACCAGAGAGGGGAAAACCACAGAATACACCAGAAATTTTGCTCGGACAGATTCAGCTGTAGTGTTAAACTGGTTAAAGCAACATCCAGTGAAATGGAACACATTTTTCGCCAACCGGGTATCCTATGCGCAACAAGATTTTAAGGGACAGTGGAGGTTCGTACCGGGAAGGGAGAATCCTGTGGACATTCCGTCTAGAGGAGCATTTGGGGATACCCTAACTGAAAATTCAACAAGGTGGTACGGTCCAGAGTGGTGAAAACAAGACGAACAAGACTGGCCAACTAACAAACCTGAACTCGTAACTGCTAAATGGTACATTATCAGAGACGAATTCTTTTGGTACGCCATGAGATGCAAATAGTGGCTTGAGTATCGAAATTACTTCACACGCCGATTTGTTTTTGAGTTTCAGAATCTTAATCCATTTTGAGTACGAGTCCACAACTACTAAATACTCCCTTCTAGCAAAAGCAGCTACATATATCCGCAAAAACCCTTTCAAATGGGAAGCTAGGCGTATTATGATGAAGAATAGGCTATTTTTGAGAAGCACAAGAATATTTTTGATATACTTCGCATTGGGCTACAAAGTTTTCTATGTCATTGTTAATACCTAGCCCTATTTTCATTTTCTCACATTCTGAATGCGAAACATGCAACCACTGCAACACTTCTTTTTGCATGGATTTTGGAACTATAACCTTCTCATCTAACAAAACTAAATTATCTTCACAATGAATCCCGAAAGTTTGTTCTTTATTATTTTTTATTTTTTTTCAAATCTTCATCCTCAATTGTAGGCTTTTTAAACTTATCGCGTTTTTCGTTCGACGTACCACTTACGCCACGGCGGCGCACACATTTCATTTTTTGAAAGTTGCAACAAATTTTGCGCTGGCTTTGCGATTGGATCTACACCACTTTTAATTTTAAGAGAATATCCTTCGGAAAATTTCCCTACCGCACTGAACACTTTTTATTCTTGTCCACAAAACTGGCGAATGTTTTACATACTTCGTATTTGTTTATTTCCCTAACCTCATTAATTCTTTTGACAAAATTAAGCATGCGGAGATGCTGCTCTTCCTAATAACCGAACAACCCCTATTCTTCCTTTCACAACAATGAACTTGTATAATTTCACTATTTTGCTTTGCTTCACATGTCAAATGTATTTCCCCTGCAACTTTTATCTCCGACCCACCAAACACTTTCAACGTCACATATGTTTGTTTTGCCTTGTATTGCATGTTAAGCTGCTTAACGTTATCGACCGAGATAAGGTTTTCATCTGCACCCGTGTCTAACTTAAATCGAATGATGTTATCCGCTATTCCTACGTCACCATACCACGCTCTTTGTCTACCACCATTAGCTGACACCTCATCTGCATAATAAATACCATTATCCGAACCACAGCTTTCATTAATATTTATTGCATTTACTTTTGTATGTTTGCGATTTCTGCAGCCATCACCAAAATGATTGAGCTTTTTACAACAAACACAAATCTTATTATATGCTAGACACTTCTGCTTCGGATGAGGTTGTACACATTTATTACTATTAATTAAATTTTGGTTATACTCGTAACTAACTTTATGTGTATAACTGTGTTTGCTAGTATTTTGTGTGTCTCTTTGTCTTTTTTTTTAAATTTTGAAACTTTTTTGACAAAACTAACAAAACTTTTCATTTCACTGGATGATGAACCATCTTGAATTAAAATTGTTTTTTTTTTTGCTTATTTCAAATAGTTTACACGCTTCTATAGTCTTTTCTAAGGACAGTTCCCGATCAGCCAGTAGTTTTTTCTGAAATTTTTTGTCGAATATCCCCATCACTATACGATCTCTTAAAATGGAAACTTCTGCTATTCCATAACCACAAGACTTTATCAGATGACGTGTATCCTTAAGAAACAGCTCGAATGACTCTCCGTGTTTTTGCGCTGTAGAGTTGAATATACATATGGTATATCTTACGAGGACCATGTTTTTTTTTTTTTTTTGGAACGCAATAGTCGTCGAATTTGTTTTACGACTTTTCTTTACCCGATGTTAGATTTAAGACGTTGAAGACCTCCGTACCATTTTCCTCCACCAGAAGTTTAAAAATTACCACTTGTGACTCAGCCGAAGACTGTGATATACCGGTTGCAATAAGGTATATCTGGAAATTTTGTTCGAATTTCTTCCAATTGTCTGCTAGGTTTCCTTCAACGGTCAAAGGATTGGGAGTAGGCAAATTTGACGGCATGATGTATGTTCGATTTGGTTTTTGTTCCTTTTTTGCACTCGCACCTGCCATGCGCGGTTTTGAAAAATAAACGCGTATAATAATAATTTTATAATAATGCATATATAAAATCGTTCCTTTCAAAAAGGAAATCCCATGTTAATCTTAATAACATAAATGCACCAATTCGATGCAGCTAACACCTTTAACCTAATAACATATATTCCAAAGTACATAACCTTAAGAATGGTATGCCCCAAGGATCGCCTCTTTCATCTTTACCTTTAACCAAAAAAC
Organism: Brachypalpus laphriformis; assembly: GCA_945910035.1. Taxonomy (NCBI): domain Eukaryota; kingdom Metazoa; phylum Arthropoda; class Insecta; order Diptera; family Syrphidae; genus Brachypalpus; species Brachypalpus laphriformis. The sequence continues at coordinate 216,183,236 of OX246753.1, read as the reverse complement.
TGGTACTCATTGTACACAAATGATATAATCCTTTTCTCTAAACTTAAAGACCTACCGTTAACAGCAACTGATTTCTTAAACATTTTTAAAGACCTTATAAGTTGGGGAAACTGCTGTGGATCTATTATCTTCCCAGGCAAAAGTAAAAAATTTCATATATAAAAAATAAACTAGTTGTTTCAAAGCAATAACACTTTATGTTAACTGTACGCTCACAGAAAATGTTAATTGTTTAAGAATAGCTGGAGTAATCTTTAACTGCAAATTTAGCTTTAAGAATCACTGTGTTTACGTGAAAAAAGCGTTTCTATCAGGGTCAATATAATTAAGTACAGTATCTTTCCTTGGTTCTGAAACAACCAAAAGCCTCGGATAAGGATGACTCAACTGATGACAACCCCAGCAAACGAAGGACAACGACCTTCGGATCTGTACGTGGAATGTTCTGTCCCTTTACAGACCACGTGCAGCCGAAAAACTAGCAGAGGCCCTAGACTGCTATAAAGCAGATATTACCACCATCCAGGAAGTGCGATGGGATGGGCCGGGCAAAAAGAGGATGAAAAACTGTGACATCTACTACGGTGATTGCTACAGAGACAACAGGCAACGCTTATTCGGATGCGGATTTGTCATACACGGCAGACTTAGGCAAGAAGTCTTAAGTTTCCGACACGTGAGCGAGCGTATTAGGACTATCCGGATCAAGGCTAAATTCGCTAACATGAGCCTAATATGTGTTCATGCCTTCGCAGAAGAAAACGACCCTGCCACCAAAGAGTGTTTCTACGAGCTCCTCGATAAAATATATGAGCATAAATACGACATTAAAATCGTACTGGGCGATTTTAGCGCCAAAATAGGAAATGAGGACGTCTTTGGTAGGGCAGTCGGTAAGCATAGCCTACACGACACCACGTCTGATAACGGACTAAGGCTAATTGATTTCGCTGTGGAGCGAAATGTCACCATAGCAAGCACATGGTTTCCTCATCTCGATATACATAAGCAGACATGGCGGTCCAATGATCATGTAACGATCAACCAAATTGATCATATTACGATCGACGCAAGGTATGCCTCCAGTATTCTGGATGTCCGGACCTTCCGAGCGGCCAACATAGACTCGGATCATTACCTTGTTGTAGCCAAGTACGAATGCGCATATCCCAATCTGACCAACAAAGAAGAATCACTGTGAGAAAATTTAACGTCGAAAAACTACAATCGCAAGAGACCGCCAGACTCTTCGCTGAACGCGTATCCCGAATCTCTGAATCATCCATATGCCGCCAAGTGCTGATGACCAGTGGCAACGCTGCCAACATGCCATCAGAAACGCAGCGACTGATGTGCTGGGTCTCGCTCGCCCACCACCGCGAAACCCCTGGTTTGACGAAGAATGCCGCGTTTGAGAATATCGAAAGTTTATACTCCAGGAACAATGTACGAAAGTTTTACCAAAAGGTAAAAAGAACGTGTCAAAGAAACAATACCCGTACAGAAACCTGTAGAGATGAAAATGGAAACCTCGTAGTAGAACCACAGTCGGTGCTGAGAATATGGAAAAACTACTTCTGCAGACTGTATAACGGCAACGAAGATCAACAGCCCGCTGTCAAGCAGAATGAACCATTCGAAATAGACGATGATAGTCAAAATTTCCGTCCACTTGACAAAAACCAAGTGAGGATAGCAATATCCAAGCTAAAATCCAACAAGGCTGCTGGACCTGACGGCTTACCGGTCGAACTCTTCAAGGCAGCTGGTGATGAATTGGTAGACTGCATACACCAACTCATCTCTAAGATTTGGTCAGACGAGTTTATGCCTGATGAATGGAATCTCAGCACCGTTTGCCCGACCCACAAGAAAGGAGACCCCTTCAGCCGCGCCAATAATAGAGGTATCAGTCTCCTCAACATCGCATACAAGATCTTTTCTGCGATATTGTGTGAACGCCTGAAAATTTTCATCAGCAGCCTGATTGGACCCTATCAGTGCGGTTTCAGGCCAGGAAAGTCCACTATCGATCAAATCTTCACAATTCGGCAGATTCTGGAGAAGGCTGACGATGGAGAACGCTCGCTGCTCCCTCAAGGTCGGTAATGACCTCACCGAGACCTTTGATGTCAAAAACGGTTTTAGACAAGGTGACGCGCTGTCATGTGTCTTCTTTAATATTGTACTTGAACGACTTGTGCGGAACTCACTAGCCAACACCGGAGGCACAATCTATTACAAGTCTGTACAACTGCTTGCATACGCCGACGATATAGACATTATAGGAAGAACTCAGCGGGCTGTCACCGGTGCGTTTGCAAGCATTGAGACGGAAGCGGACAAAATGGGTTTACCGATAAACGAGGGCAAAACCAAGTATATGCTGTCAACAAGAAGAGACAGCCAACATCGACGAATTGGGCGGAAGGCCGCAGTCGGCAGCTATAACCTCGCGGTAGTAAGGGACTTTGTCTACCTTGGCTCTGCTATAAACTCGACAAATAAGATCAGCGCATAAATCAATCGAAGAATAACACTTACCATCGCTGTTTTTTTTGCCTTATTAGGCAATTCAGCAGTAAAGCCCTATCTCGAACTACTAAGGAGACTCTGTATAAGACCCTGATCATCCCAGTCCTGCTTTACGGCGCTGAAACATGGACTTTATTAAAAGAGGATCAAGATATCCTTGGTCGCTTCGAGAGAAAAATTCTTCGTAAGTTTTTCGGTTCCGTTTGCGTTGACGGGTTTTGGAGGAGAAGATTAAAACACGAAATATACGAGCTGTACAGCTACATCGACCTAGTCAAAAAACTGCATGTTAGACGTTTGAGATGGGTAGGACATGTAGAGCGAATGGACACCAACGCTCTGGCCCACAGAGTCTTCGAATCTAACCCCGAGGGACGACGGAGTAGAGGGAATTATCGCCGTAGGTGGGGCCCACAAGTTCAAGGGGACCTCGAACAAACTTGGAGTGCGCAACTGGAGGCAATTAGCTAAAGACCTAGCTAAATGGAGAGGCTTGTTGGTTGAGGCCCATGTTCACCCCGAACTGTAGCGCCACCTAAATAAGTAAGTAAGTAAGTAATATCTTTCCTTCAAAAATTGCTATTTTATACGTTATGTTAACTCTCTTATTAATGTCATACGATCCGTCATATTCTCCAAAATCGACAACGGCCTCGGTGTTTATGGCAAAACTTCGAAATCATCAGTCGAGTTGATCTTATCTCCCTACCATACTGCAATACGAACTATTCTCAGAGCATTCACGATAAAACCATTGAAAAACATCAAAACTGAGACCGGTCTACCCCCAATCTCAGAGTGTATTGCATACCTCGCCGACCTCATTATACAGAAGGTAAATTCACCCGGGAAAACACCGCTACACAACGTACTCGTAGCTAAACAAATTATACACTCCACCTTCACTTTCAAAATCGCTCCTTTATGCGAGAACATTCAACATCCCAATCTCTATTCAGTCAAAACGAGGAGATTTTGCGAATCACTTCTTCAGTGCCACACTTTTAATAAGCTAGATCTTAATACAAAGCTTACGATTATGGATTACTTTCACCACTACTCGGCAATTAGTCCTTATGCCGAAAAAGCACTCTATCCAGTGAATATCCCATTAAGCATGTAAAGAACCTTCATAGGCGAACCCCACAGGCGGATCAGTAGAAATGCGGTGAAGTGGGAAAGTTGTGATCCCTTGTTTTCGGATCATAGCCTCGCTGATAAAAAAAAAAGGAAGAAAAATCCATGTAAAGAACCTTCATACGTCTCTGGTTGGGGCACACAAACATCACTCGCAGCCATAAAAAAAAATATTTGGCGCAACAGCTCTTTAAGCACCAGGGCCTAGCTTCTCGCATCCACTCATGTTGTGTGCGTTATATTTTTCACACGAATGGAAAGAACCTACAGCTTAGTGCCGTATCCGAAGGGCAATTTGTTTTGAGAAGCTTTTTCGAGACAACAATACTCGCAGATGTTTGTCAGACGCTCGCGAGAGTTGAAACCGTGAAAAAACTCTTTGTTGTTTTCTGGGATTCGAATTTGGAACCTCAAGCGCAGTGATCCGACACACTCGCAGCCATATCATTACAAAAATATCAACAACCATTACGCACCTTATGCCAGAAAAACGCACATTTAACCATCAAATCTATGTATCAAAAATCAATTAGCTTTTAAAAGTTTCTTCAAAACAAAATATACCAATGGAAAATATATTTAAACTTCTAACAACTTTTTAAATTGAATAGGACTTGTAGAAATATGTACATACATATTCATTTTATACTTCCACTTATTTTTTTTTTTATTTTTATAAATATGCAACTAGCCGAAAGACCTGGTAGTTAGCCCATGTATGACTCTATGGTTTTTAAATATTGTATTGTTGTATTTTTATGATTTCTATTAGAAATTAAAAATTTAGACGCTCTAGAATTCAAACAAAACAAAAGTTACTTTGAATCCTCTTTAGGCAACATGTTCGTATTTCGAGAAGCTTTCAATATAGGGCAATTCGGGAGCAGAATCGAAAAACATAATTTTACAAATAAATTTTTAAGCCACGTTGCAACTTTCGCAATACATCTCATCAACTCTTTTAGGAACATTGTAAGACGGGTGTGTATAGAATTTTTAAATATCTGAGACAATACGCATGACAACTCCCCACACTTGTGCTGGACAAAAAAACGTTAGTTGACTGAATGACCTTGAGCCATATTGTAACCACAAATTGTCTGAATCTTTCGATATGAATAATTGTCCAATCCAGTTTAATCACATAATAATAATATTCCTTTATTGCTTTCGATAATATTCCACACAAATTATTGCATTGGCATAAGGTGAAGGTATGTCTCAGTTAAATTAATCCGTTTAAAGAGATCACTCCCTCCTTCTCTCGAACGTGATCCATTGATTTGTAACAGCGTATCGTTGCATATAATAAATAAAGTTTGCATAAAAAGTTAGACAATGGCAATTATGTTATTGACTTTTGAATCGCATATCTTTAGAGATTTCTTTTTTGCATACATGTTTCGGCGATTGCAAACCTATAACTGAGTCCAACAACAGACACCAACAAATATAGAAATATTGGCACAAAAACACAATGTACGTAGACAGATCGAACTGGAATAAGAAACGCATATAAGTAGGCAGTAAACACTTTCACTTTTAAGGTCATTTCATAACAGTCGACAGCGAACCACATCGCCCGTGATATACTGCACACGTTTCAAAACCCGTTTTCCCTCTGTCATTTCCAGCGATAGATCGAAACACACATGCAAATTGGTCCGAAATTCTTTAACAACGTCGTTGCATCTATTGTTAATAACTCACCCAATATTAAGAAAAGAACAAAAGTTCGTAGCGTGGCCATTTAAATTGAAAAAAAATTACTGAATACGAGTATCTACTTTAGACTGCACTTTGAAGGTATAATTGCCGTGTGTACACTGTGCTGTTGCAAACAATCGACTAGGAGACATCGAAGGTTGTATCTTTGTTAAATATCTTTTAACCGAGAGTTGAGTCCGTTTTATGTTTAAGAGACATTTCATTGAACTGGCTGAGTTTAAGTCCAGATTGCTGTGGATTGTGGTTTGTCTTTCCAGTTTTCTTGTTGTATGTGGGCGACTCTCTCGGACTTGATTTGCTTCGGAACTAGACTGGATCGGTTGGTGAACGATGAATCTCTTTTGTGGCGGCTATGGCGGCGGGTGTTCTCTCGTAGCCATTTCTGGTTTTTTAATGTGAGACAAGTGCTAAACTTGATTTTCGAAGCTATTTAATTTTGTGGGTGAAATGTTGTAGGTGTTGAGCTTCATCGTAAATGAAGACATTTTCTAGTAACAGCTGGTTCTTTGGATGGAAACGGGCAAACTATTTTATTCACAGCATTTTCGTCCGAATAAAAGACTTAATTACAGGTGCAAAGGTCTACGTATAAACAGCGATATCAAAAGAGCTGCATACAGCAACAAATTTGCTATTGGGAATATTGTTTAAACAGGTTTTGAATTAATGAAAAAAGTTTGTTTCCGCTCTTTGTATATTGTTTTCGCCCGTAGGAGCAGAGCAAACCCTTCCGCGAGGTGCTCAAGCGTGACCTGGTACTGGCGGTCGTAGATAAAGGCGACAAAGGCGGCAGAAATAATCCTGAGAAGTGGCAGAATGTGGAAAGTAGGCTGTCTTCCTCGATGTTCTATAGAACCATCCCGGCCCTGTACCCATTTGTCTGGATGGCTTATGGCATCAGGGCCATGTGAAGCTTGTCGCCTGGTCTGACCAGAGATCGGCGGATCTCTTCAAAATTGGCGTATCACGGGTTGACAATGTTTGGGAGGGGGCTCAACTTGAAGCCGTTAGCAGTGGTCAGATCCCTAGAAGGCCCAGGACTCGTGCCTGGCTACCCGGTTGAGCCCTCTGATCCCTCTGTCGTCCTGAAAATTATTTAGGTCAGCAATCTTCAGCTTCCGACGAGTAATTGGAAGATCGCTAATCTAGAGGAATGGATGGTAAATGACTAACAAGGCTATGCTAGGTCCGCTAAACAACGAGAAAGGCACTGCAGCCGAACAGCTTGCAGCTCAGTCAGTAAGTCCTACTTCCACCTCCCCGTGATGCCATGTGGAAATTTCTTCGGAAATTTCGGCGAAAGGAAGGGGGCAAATGGCGGGCCTCCTTGCCATTAAACAGAATAAGTGTCGATTGGTCTGTGGTCCAGCGAGCCGCAATCGTAAAAAACCCAATTGCTCCGAAACGGAACACAACGCCTCGGATACGGACGGATACTTTGTTGACGACCTTTAGCTATCGTACACGTACAGCGATCGGTTTTTGGAAAGTTAAGACTCTCCTCGACTCACTCCAGGAAGGTCCTCAAATCGGCAGATTCTTGCTATTAGATCGTGAATTCACGTGATATAATATAGACGTTTTGGAACTGAGTAAGATAAAGTGCTACGATGCCGGGAAATACCACTCCCCAACGAAAAACACTGTCATGCTCTACTCTGGTAAGCCAGGTGGAAGTACACGGAGGTCCGGAGTCGGACTGATGCTAACTCCAGCAGCACGAAGTAGCCTCATATCCTGGAAACCTCAGAGTGACCGGATATTGACGGCTAGATTCCAAAGAAGAGTAAGAAAAATTAGCAACATACAGGGCTATGCTCCGATCGATGACACGACTGAAGATGATAAGGACAATTTTTTATTTAGTTATGCGCCCCCAGTCCACAACAAAACTCCTAATGGGGACATCGATATGGTGATGGGGGATCTCAATGCCAAGGTAGGTGGCGACAACACTATGCTGAAACACGTGATGGGAGTTCACGGCCTTGGAGACCGTAGTGACAGCGGTGAGGGGTTGATGTCTGATGTCTACCAACCGCCTAGTCATTGGAGGTACGCTGCTTAAGTATAACATCTGCCATACGATTAGATTAGATTGGGTCTCAACTGATAGACAACGAACATCCAACCAGATCGACCATTGCGATCAGCCGCCGCTTCAGAAATTATCTTCTAGACGTCCGAAACAGATGTGAAGCCGACATCGGACAAGAAGGCGATCACCATCTTATGTTAGCTAGTATACGCCTTCGTACCGCATCCGTCAACAGCGATGGCTCAAACTTGTTTAACAGGTTCAATACTGACAGGCTTAGGAATCCGCAAGTGCGTCAACAATCCAGGGACTATCTTGCCTTAGAAGCAGAAACAATCAGCAGCACAATACAGGAAAGCGTGGATGATCACTGCAATACTGTGAAAAATGTTTTTGCAACTGGAGCACGCACCTACGTCGGTAAAAAGCAGAATAACCACCGCACATGGAGAGGGATCAGATTGCAGCGGCCTCAGCAGTAGAGAGGTACGAGCTAGAAGCCCAATATCGCCTGAAAAAGAAAGAAGTTCAGCGTAGTGTAAGACGGGGCAAACGTCAGTACATCGACTCACTTGCCTCAAGGGCTGAAGAAGCAGCAAGCAGGTGTGACATTATGACTGTTTATAACACCACCAAACTAACTCCACACAACATCTAGTGAAGAGTTTAGATGGCAACATTCCTATTTCGGATAAGGATAAGCTAGATGGAGATATCATTTCGCTACAGTGCTAAACTACTTAGACGATGGTGTTATGATCTCGAATCCGAATGAGTCTTTCAAAGCAACAAATTCCCGAATTCGCACTGAACCTCCCAGTAAAACCGAAATAACAGCAGCAATCAAGTGAACTGCTACACCCGCTTATACGAAGAGCGTTGGAAAATGAATAATTTCCGCAGGAATGGAAAAAAAGCGATGATCGTCAAGCTTCCGAAAAAGGGAAATCTGATGGATTGTGGAAACTGGAGAGGGATATGCGTCCTATCGGCCGTAACCAAGATAATAACAAGAATCATGTTAGGGGCATAATACTCTGCGGTAACACTTGAAGAAACTACGCTTGACGGAAGAGGAACTCTGATGAGGGAGTTTTTGAGAACACTACCCACTCCCTGTGCCACTGTCCGGGTCAACACTTCAGGAAAAAGTTCCTTGGTAAATAATTCTTCCAGGATCTCGAGGCGCTCTTCGGTGTTCGTATGCAGAAACGAAGTAAGTGATTGAGTTTGAATAGTTTTTTGCGGGTTTTCATTGGGCCACAATGGGATTACTCTTTCCCCTATGGGTATCACAATGGCCCAACGCTGGCCTGAGTGTGGCAGAGAGCGTCTCTCCCTGCCAACCCACATAGCTAACCTAACCTAACTATCATATTAGAACGCATTAAAGAACAGTTAGGGCGCCGTGGCGTAAGTGGTTAGTGTGTCGGATCACTACGCATGAGGTTCCAAGTTCGAATCCCAGAAAACACCAAAAAGTTTTTTCACGGTCCCACCTCTCGCGAGCGTCTGACAAACATCCGAGAGTATTGTTGTCACGAAAAAGCTTCTCAAATCGCCGTTCAGATACGGCACTAAACTGCAGGTCCCTTTCGTTCGTGTGAAAAATATAACGCACACAACATGAGTGGTTGCGAGAAGCTTGGCCCTGGCATTTTAAAGAGCTGTTGCGCCAAATATTTTTTTTTAAAGAATAGTTAGATTCAATTCTCGATGTCGAACAGGCAGGCTTTCGTGCTGGATCCCCCTGCATTGACCACATAAACACCCTATGCATCATAATAGAGCAATGCATCGAGTATAGGTCTTCGCTAAAATCTAGAAGCTGAGCCGAATAAAGTAGGGCTTAAGATAAACACAGCCAAACCAAAAGCCCGAACACTTCTAACACCCGCGCTCAACTCAACATTGTCGGACAGGTAGCCGAGAAAGCAGACATCTTTCTTCACTTAGGACTTGTGGTCTCTATCGAAAGTCTGGAGAAGCAATGTTCTCAGTTTAAGAACCAAGCTGCGACTGTTCCGCTCCAACCTAGGATTTGTACTGTTGTATGGGTGCAGTTCTTGGAAGGTGGATACTACTATCATACGTAAGCTGCAAACCTTTGTGAACAAATGTCTAAGAATCATCTGAGAATATTTTGACCCAATCGTATCTCCAACGAACAATTTTATCTGAGAACGAGCCAAGAGCCTGTAGGCATTACTGTGCGAAGGAAATGTGGCAAAATACGCCATGCAGTGGAATCCGCTTACCCAGGCAGGCAGAACAGCGAGACGTCCTAGATAAAGGTGGCGCAGGACGGTCGAGGACCGAACAATACGACGCTCAGACGTTTTTGACGCCATATGCCCATCGAGGGGTTCAAGGACTTAAGTAAATATGTACAATAGTAAGCTAGAGAACGCGAAAGAAGACTCTCGGAGCGCGTTCATCCTGGTCAACAAGGATCTCTGGCTAAATCGAGGGTCCGGATCAGTTATGAATTCGGAACCTTAAATCTCCGAGTCTATAAGAAGGATAAGGTGGACGTAGAAGTTCAGGGATCAAGATCCGCCATATCTGCCTCTGCTATGCATGCTTGTGCTATACCGGCGACTCTCTGTTGAACACTCTAAATAGTTCTAACGTCTACGCTCAGGCATATGCGGATGATGTCGCCGTACTTTCTGTCGGGCCATGCCTGGCGACGGTCTGTGCTAACGCGCAGGCGGCGCTGGACATGATCGATGAATGGTGTACTAGGAGTGGGCTTTCGGTGAATCCTCTTAAAACTGAGGTTGTTCTTTTTACGAGAAGGAGGATTTCGACCGGTCTGACTCAGCCAGTACTAAAAGGCGTCACCATTCGCATTTCCAATGAAGCCAAATATCTGGGAGTGATTTTAGATAAGAAACTTCATTGGTCCAAACACGTCGAGTCGAAAACATCCAAGGCGCTCTCAGTCTTCTGGCAGTGTAAGGGTGCTTTTGGCAAGACTTGGGGCTTATCACCGAATAAGGTTCTCTGGATCTACACGGCTATGATAAGACCATTCCTCGCATATGCGTCTGTTGTTTGGTGGAAGGGGCTCTCGCGTAAATATGTGGTTGCCTTTTGTGCGAAACTCCAAAGAACGGCTTGTCTCGGCTGCTCGCGAGCTTTCCCGAGTACGCCTGGCTCTGCTCTAGACGCTTTGCTGAACTAACCTCCCCTTGATACTTATATCATGGGTTGCACTATCAAAGCCATCCATCGTCTTAGGCGAGGCGGTTTTTGGTATACTCCACACTGGAACTTTGATGAACTTGCGCGACACTTATCTTACGACTCCTGTCTTATGGATATGCCGTCTGATGCAATGACACCAGAACTCCAGCTGATGCGCAAATTCAGAGTCGACTTTCCTTGTGTCCAGGACTGGCTTCGGTCAGAGTCTGAGCCGGGAATGGAATGTAGTCGTATTTTCACGGACGGTTCCAAAACCAGTCAAGGGTCTGGCGCTGGTGCCTTCGTGGAAGTCGACAACATTAGACTTCACTTCTCGTTAGGCAAATATGCGTCTGTTTTCCAAGCGGAAACTTATGCAATCCTAATGGCCATGAACTATGTTGTGAAGAACAGGTGGAAGGGACGTAGCATTTGTGTCTGTAGTGACAGTCAGGCTGCGCTTAAGGCCTTGCTTAACCCTTTAACCACTTCCAAAATATTTCGTGAAACCAAAAACTCTTTGAACTCGGTCGCAAGGCTGAATTCTCTGTCTCTTATCTGGGTCCCAGGTCACACTGGGATCTTGGGGAACGAGATCTCCGATGAGATTGCTAGACAAGTCTCAGAGGAGGCTTTCTCAGGTCCCGAACCTGCGTTGGGTCTTCCAGCGTCTTCGGTTAGGGCTTCCATTGACGATTGGGTCTCTCACGAGCACAATTGTGTGTGGCATGACTCTCCAGGTTGCAGGTTGACTAAACGCATGCTCCCGGACGTCTGTAAGAAATCAGCGGCATTCTTGCTGTCTCTCAGCAGAAAAGACTGTAGACAACTTATCGGCGTCTTGACAGGCCACTTCGCTTTTGCCAAGCACCTTAACGTGTTAGGCTTAAGTGACACTACAATCTGCGACGCTTGTGGAGAGAGCGACGACACCGCGGAACATTATCTCTGTGAGTGTCCGGCCTTTGCTCGTATCAGGTGGCAGATCTTCGGTGCGGATGTGGTGAGTGCTGGTACTGTAAGCTCCTCATCACTGAAGTGCTTGCTTGGCTTTCTTCGAAAGTCAAGGAAATTCCAGTAAAATGGGTAAATCAGGGTTTGCTCTCTGGCAGTACAATGGACCAGTTGTGTCTGAGTGCTCAAGTCGAGTGTTTCCTATCCCGACAAAAAAAAAAAAAAAAAAAAAAATGCCGGCCGCTATAGTAGTGGGGGATATAATAGAATGCGATTCTGAGCAGATCGCTCATTCTCCGAAGGCCCGGGGAGATATAGATCTGAACGACCTTATTTTTTCGGAACTGGACCCTTCCAGTGGTACTATCAGTCCAGCTTAGGCCATTCCGTGGCTGAAATTAGATACTACTGTGGTGGAGGTATCTGAACGCGACTGCGATGGCTCTGCGGTTCGTCCGGATTAACCTCCCCACAGTGTGTGACAAGAAAAAAAAACAAAAATTGTACAATAAAATCCAAACATTGATTAGCAAATGAAAGTAAAAGGCAAAGCAAAAAAAAAAAATCATGTGCAGGATCGTCCGCAAGTGAACGCGAATCCGAAAAATCCTGGACGAGTTGGAATGTTAAATGCGGTCTCCGCTTGCTCAACAGTAAATGGTTTTTGTCGTCGGTTGAAAATTAATCAAATAGGCTGTGGCGAATTTAAACTCCCCCAATTACGGCCTCGGACGCCCTCATTCTCTGGCTAAACAAAATCGGGAAATACATTGTCTTGGTCTAGAAACCTTGGGGCGTCAAAGATCTGGTGTGTGGGTTCAAGAGTTCTATGTGAAGAATGGAGGTAAGCCTAGGGGTTGTATTCTCGTGAAGAGCGCACTAACTACATTTTTACTCTCTAATTACAATGATCGTGATACGATGACTCTTAGCCTATCTTAGAAGTTCTACTTCGTAAATACTGGTTAACTTCGGCGTACTTGGCCCATGATCATCAACGCCCTCTCCCTGCTGCTACTTTGGGGAGAACGAATGCGAACATGGAGAAGCATAAAGCTGCGCTCGTTCTGGGCTATGATGCAAATGCGCATCAAACAGTTTGGGGCAATACCAAAATCAACGAAAAAGGTGAGCAACTTTGTAATTTATTTTTCATTTGCGAACCCACCCGCCCACCCACCAACCCACCTTTACAATAGACAGGAAGTTCTAGGCATTACCCTAGTCTTTGACACTATATTAAGCAAAATCAGGGATTGGAAGGTCTCTCGTGAGCACTCCTTCTCTGATAATAGTTATATTCAGTGGTGGTTGGAGAGGATTAGGACCCTTCGGAATGACTGTAGATGGCTCTTCAATTGGGTCAAATAGCTTCGTAATCCTCAAACTTGGAGCCTGTACAAGAGTTGAGGCGACTAGAGCGAGAAAGGAGAGAGAGCGAAAACGCACGAAGTGTCATCGTGAATGCGAGTAGACATGCAGGTATGTACCAAAATATGCCTACGCAAACGCACAGATAGTCAGACATAAGCACATACATGCACACATGACAACATGCAAATGTTTAAAGATAAGTATGATGCAGCCACAGGGCTCAGCTCAGGCTACTGTGGGGGTCACAGGTGGCGGATAGTGATCGGCCTGCAGATATGCAGGTTAGCTGTGAATAACTAATAAGCAGTCCCCGACCAAGAGCGGCAGAGAAGGAGGGCGTCACTGAAGAGGCCACAGGAATCCCTGCGAACTCCCTGCGACAAGACGAGTTGACACCGTCTTCAACTATGTGTTAACTCACCTCTTTGCCCTCGGGCAAGGAGGTGGCACCGTGGGATACCATAGCTCCATTGGTAGCAACCTATGGAATATTTTTCGACATCACCGCCTTTCTAGGCATTACGTCTGACCCCAATAACGTCGTAATTATAGCATACCGGAAACAACGCTCCAGAATAATTGACATGTGGGCTGACGGTTGCAGTATTCTGTAGCCTGAAGTGAAGGATTGAAGTTCTGTTGAAATGGCTTTCAGGCTAATGCTGTAAACGCCCCCGCCCCATTAAAATCCTGGCAAGCCTCAAAGTACGTTCAAGTTGGTGGTGTAGGTCCAGATATAACGTTCCTGGTTAGCACCGATCCTTCTCTGAAACATAGCCCCATAAGAGTCTGTGTCAACCCTGGCATAGCCTGCCTCACTGCATGCATAGATAACCATGGGATCGATAGGTGACTATACGTCCGAGCATTGATAGCGGCTTTGAGTGGGGACCCAAAAGAAATGACAACAATCAACCGAAATCAAAACAAAAACGAAGAAAACGAGGTCAACGGAGAGAACCCATCCCGGAGGAGCTGGATGATGACAAGATCTTCGGCTAAATAGCTGCCAAAGCCCCTGAGGAGTCCCGAAGGAGAAGTGGCTCCCCAAAGAAGTACGTGACTTGTGCTAGAACCAGCCCTCAGTGCTCCATAGACTAGGGGAACAAATAAAAGTCCAGGTGGAAATGCTGGAGGTTGGCAAAAGACGCTCCATCCACCAGCCAATGCGGGATGCAGTAAAGAGCATCAAAACGCTCTATGAGCTCTCACCGATTGAGATGCATCATGACAAGGCCAATTAATTCATCAGCAGAAAAAACGCCTTCCAAGCATCCCCATGGCTGAAGGCGTTTCCGGTGCTCAATCGAAGGCCGGAGTTCAGCAGAGAGTCACCGAGATCAAAACGCCGGCAAAAGCCGCCGCCCCCAGTCGAAGCGAACAAGGCATCCCGCGGGAAAGTGGAGCCTCAGAAGGACGGCAATGCCGGAAAGACGACAACGCCTATCGTAAAACATCCGCCAAAGCCACAAAGAATAAACAGCCCACAAATCGTCGAAAACCCGCCAGTGCGGTGAGCAACGAGCAGACTATAAGCGGCGGCAGTACTTGGTCAAAAGTTCCCAAAAAGAAGAAGAAGGATGAAAAGAAGACAGGCAAGACCGCCAAGGAAAAAAAGCGACCGGACGCAATAGTGGTGGCAAGCAAGGGTGAACTTTCCTACGCCGAAATACTACGCAGGGTTAAAGCGGACCCCAAGCTCCACAACCTGGATGCATCTGTTACAAAGATTATAAAAACGCAGAAAAACAACCTGCTGTTCCAGCTACGCGAATCTGGTAACAGAACTGAACAATTTAGGACCATCATCGGTGAGAGCCTTGGTGCAGAGGCACAGATTCGCACTGTAATTCAGAGATCCACGGTCAAAATCAAAGGCCTTGACGAAGTCACCACTAGGAGAGACATTTGGAAGCTATCAAGGCTCAGTAGTACAATGAGATTGCCCAAGCAAATGTGCTCAGCCTTAGGAAGGACTACGGTGACAACCTGCTGGAGTGCGGCAAATCAAAGTCGGCTGGATGACCTGCCGTATTCGTGTTCGAAATGCCCTCACCAAATGCTTTAGGTGTTCGGGGTTTGGCGTCAATGCAAGAGCGAGCGTGACCGATCCAAGCAGTGCAGAAACTGTGGAGAGGAGGGTCACGTAGCCAAAGAATGCAAAAAGGACGCATTATGCTTCTGGTGTAAGACGGTCACGCCAGAAAACGCCGGACACGTAGCTGGTAGCAGCGCCCGGTACTCAGAAAGGCACTAGCCAAATTAATATGATAAACGTCGTCCAAATAAACCTAAACCGCTGCGCAGCCGCGCAGTACCTTCTAGCGCAAACAGTAAGGAAGATCGACGTAGCCCTAATAAGTGAACCGTACAAACCCATATATGGAAGCAGCTGGATAGATGACACCACGAAAAAAGCCGCGATATAGACATGCGGGAGCTATGCCCTGCAGTCAGTCGGCCACCAGGCTGACCACTTCGTATCTAAAAGGATAAAAAGTGTGCACTTCTATAGTTGCTATGCGCACTCCATTCGACCACTGGCGGACTACCTGAAGCTGCTGGACGACATCGTAGCTAACGCGCGAGGGAAGCACCCCGTGATTATTGCCGGAGATTTCAACGCCTGGGCTACTGATTGGGCAAACAAATTTTTATACCCTTCATTCTTTGAATATGTTATTTCTTATGAAATACCATATTTATTTTAGTAGAAACACATATAACTGCATAGAACATAGACCAAGCGGAAAAATATTTTACAGGCGTTGACACGTATTGGAAGCCAGCAACGCGGATTAATCATTTTGGCAGAGCTATAGGCGACTGCATGTATGGAGTGAAACAAAACCGAGCGAAGGAGGGCGTTAAGCATAAATTTGAAATCACAGAAGATATAAAGGGTTTTCCATTAAGCATTTCCTATCTTTAAATTTTAATAAAACAAACTGTGAATGAGATATCATTGAAATTTTATTATATATTTATTTAGAAGGCCCATGTATGTCATTATGTATAAAATATATCATCATTCAAATGTCCGCCACGGCTTCGCTGGGTGGCGCGCATTCGAAATGTCCAGTTTTCCATAACTCTTGTGCATAAATCAGGCTGAATTGGACCAATGACATTGATTATGTTGGTTTGTGGTTTATTGGCATAGACCTGCGACTTAAGAAAACCCTACAAGAAGAAGTCTAACGGGGTCAAATCGCACGATCTCGGTGGCCAATTCACATCGCCCCCGCGTGAGATAACCATGTTCGGAAATCGCTCGTGCAGAATGTCCATCGTGGCACCAGCTATGTGGCACGGAGCGCGCCCTGTTGAAACCACATGTCGTCGTTGTCCATATCATCAAATTCGGCCTAAAAAAAATTGGTTATCATCGACCGATAGCGCTCGCCGTTGACGGTGATATCCTGGCCAACGTCGTTCTCAAAGAAGTATGGACCGATGATGCCGCCAGCCCAAAATCCACACCAAACAGTGACTTTCTCTAGATGCATTGCAATTGGGTGGATCTCGTGTGGATTGTTATCGTCGCAAATTCGACAATTTTGCTTGTTGACGAACCCATTCATCCAGAAATGGGCCTCTTCGCTGAATATGATTTTTCGATCAAAATTGGGGTCAACTTCCAACTGCTCGAGAGCCCAGTCAGCGAATAAACGGAGTTCACTATGGTCATTAACTTTGAGCTCCTGGGTCAGTTGAATCTTATACGAGTGTAGGCCCAAGTTATGACGCAAAATTCGCCAAGTTGTGGTCTGCGAAAGGCCGAGTTCTTTTGCGCGGCGCGGAATTGACTGCCTCGGATTCTCCTGCACACTCTCACAGACAACGGCGATATTTTCGGCAGATCCTGCATTTCGTTGGCGTACGGCTGCTAGCGGATTGTTCACTGAACCGGTCGACTCGAATTTATCCACCACGTTGCGAATAGTCCTCTCGGAAGGACGATTATGGCGACCGTAAAATGGGCGAAGCGCGTGAAATGTTGCACATACAGAAGACCCACTTTCATAAATCAATTAAATCATTTGCACATGTTGTTAAACGCTATAGCGTTGATTTGGTAAGGCAGACTAAATAAATGATAGCCAATTTGACGGGTGTAGCTTTAACAATATAGCTGCAATCACCTGTCAAAGTCCGGAAATCCCTATTGGAAAATTTAGACGCAATTATATTAAACTAGCTGACCAGTGCTCGCCTAGCTTCGACCGCGTTTAAGCTGACAGTTATTTAATTGTTGAAACATAATTGCCAACTGAATACAAGAACAAAAATGTGTTAACTCAGTTATAACTTCCGCCGTTGGAATCGCTACCAGAGCACACACAAACCCGCTCACAACACACAATTAAATTTAAATCCATTAACCAACATTCCAAAATGTGGACAACTCCAACAATCAAAAACATCTCACATAACAAAATGTAGAATCAATATTTACAGATGGAAAATTCGATCTCCATCCCCTTTATGCCACTTAGACCTTGAATTTCGGAAAATCCCTTCATATCTCGCATCTAGGGAAAATGAGGAATAACTGTGCAAAATTTCAAGTACTTACGTCTAGTAGTTTTCGAGAAACGGTGTTCACAAGGAAAATAAATTTTCTTTTATAGTATTTAAAAGATAAGACGTAAAAGGGATACACATCTTTAATGGTTATACCCTTATACCTCAGGGGAGTAGTTTGGTCGTACGAATTCAACAAAACTTTCGTAAGCAGTTTGGGCGAATCAGTAATGCCTAAAACACAATATCACCTCGACCTCGGTTTTGCTCCCGTTACGTCCCATCCACCTCGAGAGCACGTTAAATGTTTGTTTACATATTTTTCCTTTGTTCCACAGTTGTTAGCTGTCAAGGCACGCAAAAGTTCAGCTCATCTTAACTTCTGCCTCGGGTTAGTGTGTCGTTACGTAGCATTACGTTTTTCTTTACGAATGGAAAACATGAGGTCGAGGTGGAAGCGACATTGTAAAAGGATAAATTGATTTCCTATGGTTTAACTCTTAGACGTCAGGCGAAGCTGAGGTCGGGTGCTATTGTGTTTCAGGCATAAATGATATATGCAGCATATCGCAAAAATTACTGGAAGAAAAGATATGGTCAGATCATTTACCAATAAAGTTGTCTTTAAACTTCAGGTTTACGAATAGTAATGCAAACAAAATCAAGTTGCTGCCAAAATGATTACGGAAAGATTCACAAAAACGAAATTATCAAGGGAACCTTAATATAAATTTGCAAAATCTACAAGATCAGATGGAATTTAAATAGCGAAGAGGTATTGAAAAACACTTTACTCCAAAAAGCAATTGGTACGATACAGCTGCAATTATGCAAGGAAGAAGGCTTTTAAAAGTCTAAACGAATATAGGAAAACAAAAAAACCGAGGGATAAAAAAAGATACCCACAAGACCGAGATTAGTACAAAGATATGTGCACCAGGAAAAAGAGATTATATCTCCAGCAGTTCGTTCAGAGAATAAATACAGTTAAGGATAGTATGGAATGGTGGAGACTTGTGAAAGATGTACGGAACCAAAGTTACCAAAAAAGATCACAAATCTCCGCTTCTGATTTTAGAGCTTATTTCAATGTACTGCTAAATCCACCGCAAGTAACTCAATCGATATAATACGCACCTACACTAAATGTTGATGAAAAACTAGACGAGCAGATTACAATACAAGAAGTTAAGGCCATTCTAAAAAAAAACAAAAGCTGAATAAAGCCCCTGGAGAGGATAGAGTTCCTTACGAATTCCTAATAAATGCTACAAATGGATTTTTGGAATAACTCGTAGTTATTTATAATGGGATACTTAATGAAAGTAGGGTAGATGACGCCTTTACCAGGACGATAGTTTTTCCAATATTTAAGAAGGGAGATGTTAATCAACCTTGCAATTACCGAGGCATATCCTTTATGAATTGCACGGCCAAACTTATAATGGAAATTTTGAATGGAAGACTATACACGTGCGCTTAAAGCAATGATGTCTTGATAGAGTACCAATCGGGCTCCCGCAAACAACATTCAACTGTGGATAGCATCTATAATTTGGCAGCCATTGTCTATCTTAAGCTTGCTGAAAGGAAAAATGTGTACGCTTTTTTTGTAGACTTTAAGGCGGCTTTTGGCACGGTTGTAATAAGATCGCTAATTTATAAACTTAATGTGTTAGGTGTGTCAAGTAAATTCAATTGACTAATTGAAAGCATATATAAGAACACAAAATCAACGGTATGGATAGGCGAAGAGATTTCTGAATATTTTGAGACACGGTCAGGTGTTAAACAGGGCTGCTTCATGCCACCTCTTCTCTTTGCTCTATATATTAATGATTTACATGATTATATAGGAGGCGGACTAAATATTGATAATTTAAATATAACTGTATGCATATGACATGGTTATCTTGGCAGATGACATCAAAATTATGCAAAAAATGATAAAACGACTGGGACATTACTGCAATGAATGGAACCTGGAAGTCAATTTAAGCAAATCTGTGATTATGGTTTTCCGAAACGGAGGCAGGTTATCTGCGCAAGAAAGATCGTTTTTTAAGGGAGAGCAAGCCAAAGCGGTTTCAGAATTTCGCTATTTAGGAGTAACACTGACAACTAAAATGACTTTCGCCAAGCATGTGGAAAACAGAAATATCCGAGCAATAAATGGTACAGTCGACTCCGCTTAACTGAAGCACCAATTTGCCACAATTATTTTTTCACTTAAGCGGTATTTTCTCTTAAGGGAACTTCGGATAACAGAAAAAAAATTTCATTTAACCGGAGTTCGGATAACTGAAAAACAATTTCACTTATCCAACCTGAAAATCAAAAAAAATACCAACAACATAATTTTTAATATGTTAATATTTTATCAAAAAAACTCGAAACAAAACAAAACTTCGATAACGTGTAAATAAAGAAAAACAAAACAAAGGAAAAATTAATATTTTTAAGATAATTTACAGGTCACTTTTAGGGATGGGGCATTCAGTTTTTTGATTTCAGTTATGTAAAAAATTATAATTTCTGTTGTAAAAGTTTTTTTCAGTTAACTAGGTTTTTCACTTAAGCGGATTTAAGTTAAGCTGAGTAATTTGTATGAAGATTGTGAAAAAATGCTCCGTGACAAATTTTGTGTTTCAGCTAACCGATTTTTTCAGTAAAGCGTAGTTCAGATAAGCGGAGTTGACTGTACATGGCAAAACTTCTTAGGAAAGGGAAGTAACTTACTCAGAATGAAAAGGAAGATATATTTGGCGGTATGGCTTCGGTCATTTTGAGGACGTAGACAAACTACAGCGCTATTTTCTTAAAAGAATTTTAAACCTTCCGGAGTTTACTCCAAATTACGCTTTGATGTGGGAAACAGGGGTTGAAAATAGCCACATCTATACGTTTGAACTACACTTAATGTACGTCACGAAAACTATTGTATGCTCCAATATGATAATAGTAGATTATCACATCAACTGACCAACATATTGCTAAGGAAAAAACGTTTTTGGGTCAAGGCACTAAATAAGATCTGCAGTAGCTTAGGTATGCAATGGAATGGAGAAATGGCATCACGAGCAGAATGGAAGAACAGGAATATAGAAATTATAAATCAACTCAAGTTGAAAAACCACCAACAGAGATTGCAGAGAGCAGCTGGGAGCAGTGTCCGTATCAACAAACATCTGGACTACGCGAAGGGTTAACACTACTTCATTGATAGTAATGTTCAAAGCAACATCACATAGATTTTTAAGCACGCTGCAACTTAATTTGGCTGAATGGAAATGGATACAATCCAAATGACACGAATCTATGTACGCTGTGAAATTTGAGGGAGATAGAAGCGTTGCTGCATTCCTTTGGCAAATGCCCCATCCTCAGAGAGTTTAGATTAGCCACTTTTGGGAAAAGTTCACTTACAGAAGACAAAATAATACAAATACTAAATGGAAATTAAAATTCAGACTGGGTGCTAATCCGTAATTGCCTTGTTTTAGTCTTATTCTTCTTCCTTTTTCGGTGAGATTATGATCCGAAAATAAGGGATCAGAATTCATGAAGCCTCCCACTTCACCGCATTTCTACTGATCCGCCTGTGGGGTTCGCCTATTATCGGCAGGTCTGCCGATTTTGGATCACTCGGTTACTGAGGCCAATGAAATGCCGATGCTGTCGCATTTGTCTGATCTAGGCATTTATAGGCCTTTATGAAAACACCGCAGAAAAGCAAACAAACAAGGGTCTCTGAGAAAATCAAGTGGTACAATTTGGACAAAGAAAAAGGCGAAGCTTTTGTTTTCGTAATGAAAAATTACCTCTCTCACACCACACCATCAACGGAGCTGAGGATGAAGAGTGCAGAGCACAAAATATGTGGGATTCCCTACAGCGAATTTGCTTAAAGAAGGCCAAATCACTGCTATGAGCTTCAAAAGGCCACCGTCAACACGCCAAAGAAACATGGTGGTGGAGTGATGAAGCTAAGAAAGTGATAAATGAGAAGAAAGCGGCTTTCAAAGCTTGGTCAAAGTGCCCCTCTAATAATAATGACGAAAAAGTTCGCCTCGAAATGGAATACAGATGTTGCAAGAAAAAAGCGAAAAAGAAGTGCGCCCAGCTTCAAGCAGAGAGTACGGAGGGCCTGTATCGGGAGCTGGAGAAAATATCTTCCCCGGTTGCTGACGCAAACCAGGCTATCCAGGAGCTGCAATGACACAATATGACCAAGAGTGCCACTATCTTCAAAATAGCCGCCCAAAGAAGGAGGAATGCTCAGGAGATTCGTTCGCCAAAGTTCATTAGCAATGCTCATGGACAGCTTCTTGTGGATGAAGACAAAATTCTGCAGAGGTGGCGGCAGTATTGAACTTTTAAATGAACACTTTCCCCGGCTATACTTTCCAAGAGCCACCCCTAACTGTGAAGAAATACCCGACATTGGAGTCGAAGAAGTTAGTGAGGCGGTCAAATACTCCAAAAAACGAAAAGCGGTTGGGCCAGATGAGATGCCCTCTGAGTTCTGGAAAAAGATGGGAGACGTCGGGTTCAGATGGCTCAGAATTCTCATCTCCAAATTCGTGAGAGGTGATCCAATGCCGAATCAATGGAGGGAAAGTTACCTTCTCCCTGTATACAAAGGGAAGGGTGATACGCGAAACTGTGATAGCTACCGTTCGATGTCACACACCATGAAGATCGTTGAGCGAGTATTAGGTGGCCGACAGCGAAAAATAATACGGCTATCTGATGATCAGTGCGGGTTTGTCTCGGGTAAATCAACCACAGATGAAATCCAAAGTATAAGGATCATAATGGAAAAACATCGTGATTCCTTAAGGGATTTGCATATTGTATTGGTTGACTTTGAAAAGGCATTCGACAGACAACCACGAGATTTGATATGGGTGGCACTAAGACATCGAGGGGTTCCAGAAACCTATGTACAGATGATCATGGACATGTACGAAGGAGCAAAGACAAGAGTAAGATGCCCCACTGGAGTGACCGAAAAGTTCCCAATCAAAGTCGGGGTACACCAGGGAAGCGTTTTAAGTCCTTTGCTCTTTATTACAGTCTTTGATTATCTGCTTGAAGGTAAAGTGATGGACCTCAAGGTACATCAGTTATTCTTTGCTGACGATGTAGCCATCATAAGTGAGAATCCTACATCCCTGCAACGAGCACTTGATGTGTGGGTGGACGTTTTGGAGGGAAATGGGTATCGCATTAGTTCAAAAAAGACAGAGTACTTGTGCTGCCCGTTCTCTGATCCTCTCAGGCCTATTCCAGACATTTATTTGAATGGCACAGTGCTTCCCAAGTGCGAAAAGTTCAAATATCTGGGATCTATGATCAATAGCAAAGCATCTTGTGATGACGACATCAATCATCGTGTAAGCGTAGGGTGGATGAAGTGGCGAGAAAATTCCGCTATCTTCTGTGACAGGAAAATGCCCCCTAAGTGGAAAGGAAGGCTCTACACCGCAGTTGTACGTCCAGCGCTCACATACGGTTCTTAACTTCCGTTCCCATATTGACCACATAATGAATAGAACCAATTCTGCGCTTGGCTTTGTAAAACGTTGGTCAAGGGAATTTTCGAACCCATACGTCACCAAATCACTTTATATAACCTTCGTAAGACCCATCCTCGAATATGCTAGCCAAGCCTGGTCGCCACACTATGCTGTACACATCCGACGTATTGAAGCCGTCCAGCGCAGGTTTATCCGTTTCGCCCTACGCGGTCTCCCTTGGCTTGATAGATACGACTTACCTCCCTACTCTAAATGCTTAAAGCTCATCAATCTTCAGTCTCTCGAAACTCGTCGCGATATTGCCGACTTACTCTTCCTCCATCAGCTAATCACTGGTCAAATTGATTGCCCCTCGCTTCTTGAATTAGTCTCATTTAACACCAATCCCCGTAACCTAAGGTTCATTCCCCTCTTCCGTCTCTCTTATCATCGCACCAATTATGGTTATAATGCACCACTGTCCAGAATGTTGCGCTTGGCTAACTATATGGAAAAAACATTTGACTTCCACTGCAGCAGAACCACCCTCCGAAACGATCTTCAGCTCCGCCTCAATTCCACCTAGTCCTGTCTTGATTTTACCACCCCCACACCCAAATTCTCACCTCTACCCTCTCCCTTCTCTTCCTAGCTTTTCCATCCTCTGTTTGTTTTAAGTTAAGTTAGATTGTAATAATAGTTTTAAGCTTAGCGTTAAGTCCCCTTTTTTGTTAGTTTTTAAGTTTTAGCTTTAAGTTGATGCTTGTATTAAGCTTAGATAAATAAAAATAAAAAAAAATAAACAATGTTGGACGATGTACAAAAAGTATTAGAGTAAATTAACGGCAGCTGAGATGAAGATGCTTCGCATGACAGCAGGAGTGGCAAAGCTTGATCGAATAAGAAGTTCGAAGATCCATGGAAGCTTTCACATCAACGAAACCATCGTACAAAAAATAGAGCGCGACCGGCTAAGCTGGTATTGCCAAAAGGCAATATCGATGCGCGTTCCAAAGACATAGCGATGTAGGAAAGGCAGGCCTATAAACGCCTGGATCAGACAAATGCGACGGCATCGGCATTTCATTGGCCTCAGTAACCGAGTGATCCAAAACCGGCAGGCCTGCCGATATTTTCTGAGGTCAAATAGGCGAACCCCACAGGCGGATCAGTAGAAATGCGGTGAAGTTTGAGGGTTATGATCCCTTATTTTCGGATCATAACCTCGCTGATAAAAGGAAGAAGAAGAAGGCATTTATAGGCTACATTCCTACATCGCGATGTCTTTGGAACGTGCTGTTCTTTCTTATCCCAGGCAGGAGGAGGTCCAAATAATAACGCTGCTTGATTTGTAATAAGCTCGATTGATGAGCGTTTTTAGCGTTTTATTTCCTATGTATTGTACATATATACATCAAATACAATTTCTAAAAAAATGGCGTTCTTTAAATAAAGACTTACGCTTTTGTGCGTCCTCCCGCAGTTGGTTTAGATAAAGAAATGAATGTTCGATTTTAAGCGCGTGAACAAAACGTCAAAATTTAGGGTACGTTCAAAATATCGATAGCGTTTTCGATAACAATCATTAGATAGATCTGCGGGAGTGCGTTTACAATTCACAATATTTTTTTTTTAAGAATTCTTAAATTCAATTAATTCAATAAAGATTCTACAACATCCCCACCTCCGTGAATCTAACCCTCAGATTCACCAACTTCGACATCCAGCTTGGCCAGCAAACAGGCAGGTCGCTTGATGATACCAGACTTCACCCGCACTTCGGCAGCTCTAACTTGTAGGTCTCTTCCAGGGAATACTTTTATTATTCGTCCCATAGGCCACTTGGAGCGACGGACACTGCTGTCACACACCAATACAAGATCACCGACTGTAAGCGATGCAACCGGATGGTACCATTTCGTCCTCCGACAGAGATCGGGAAGATACTCCGATAACCACTTTTTCCAAAAACGATATTGGATTTGTTGCACCTTACGCCATTGCTTCCTGGTTGCCATCAACTTTTCCTCGTGTGGGTGGGGCGTCTGGTCTCAATTAGATGTACCTATAAGGAAATGATTGGGGGTTAAGGGTTCTTCAGTGGGTGTATCTAACGGAATATGAGTCACTGGTCGCGAATTAACAATGTTCTCTGCTTCGCACATCAGGCTATACAGGCTATGCTCGTGAAGACTCTCACCGAACAAGGCATGTCCCATTGCCCTTTTCACACTTCGTACGAGACGCTCCCAGCATCCGCCTGCGTGTGGGTTTAAGGGACAGTTGAAAACCCATTCTATGTTTTTGGTAGCGAGGGCATCGGCTATCATGCCCTGGTCGAAGTCCTTAAGTTGTCTTTGAAGCTCTCGGTCAGCACCGGCAAAATTTGTGCCATTGTCAGAGCGGATGCGCACTGGGGTCCCACGACGGCTCATGAAGTTGCGTATGCACATTAAGCACGTGTCGGTTGAAAGATCTCTCGCGATTTCCAAGTGCACGGCACGCGTTGTCATGCAAGTGAAGAGAGCAATCCACCTTTTTTCGGTTCTTCGACCGTTGACCACCAGAAATGGACCCATATAGTCAAGGCCTACATACGAAAATGGCCTTACGAAAGGAGTTAACCTATCCGGGGGCAGTTGACCCATCAACGGAGCGATCGGTTTTGCCTTACCTATTTTACAAACTGGACACATATTTGCTACACGTCGAACTACAACTCTAATGTGTGGAATCCAGTACCGACGTCGAATCTCAGATATGATTGTGTTCTCGTTCTGATGTTTCCAATGACAATGGTAGTGGTTTACGATAAGATTGGTCACATGATGGGTTTTAGGAAGAATCATCGGCCTACGGGTATGACAGGGAACTCTTTCGGCATCATTTATGCGTCCATTCACGCAAATCACTCGAGATTCGTTTAAACAAGGTGTCAATTTCCACAAATAACTGTGTTTATCCACATGACCTTTCATGTTCAATGCATTGTAATCTTGGGCGAAGGCGCTCATCTGAACGCTGCGACAAATCGCCAGTTCGGCCATATCCAGCTCCTTCGCCGTCAATCCTCCTTGTTTTCTTTCGGTTGGGGCTAATATGCAGTTTTGTCGAAAGCGCAATATCCAGCCCACTACTCTTTTCAGCTTTATAAATGAGGAGAATCTAGAAAAGTCATCACTTACGATATTAATCAGTAGTACAAATTTATTGCGTATTTCCTCATTCGTTTTCAGAACAGGCTGATTGATTGGCCAATCAGATTCGTCGTCCATTAGAAACTTCGGGCCACTTATCCAGAACGAATTGCGTGTCGCGCTTTTTAAACGCGTGCCAAAGTCTGCTGGATTAAATGCACTAGGGACCCACCTCCATTCCTTCTCATCAGTACTTTCCAGAATCTCGTTTACTCGGTGTGCGACGTAGGGTTTATAACGCCTGTGATTGGACGCTATCTAAGATAAAACGGTTCGTGAGTCACTCCACATCACAATTCGCGTTGGTGTTATGTTATGCCTCGATAGAATTGTTTGCCGAAGACGCGTGGCTAGGACCGCAGATTGTAACTCCAAACGCGGAACTGATGTCAGCTTAAGCGGTGCGCACTTAGCCTTGCCTGCCACGAACGCCAAGTTGAATTTACCAGCTTGCTCCGGGATTCTCCAGTAGCCCACAGCAGCATACGCTATTTCGCTGGCGTCCGCAAAAACGTGTAGCTCCACTGCCACGCTGGAGAAAACAGCGCTGTAGCACCGAGGGATACATATATCTTCAACCTCCATTAGTTTACGTAACCACTTCGTCCACATCTCATTGGCTTCGTCCGGGATGCTTTCGTCCCATTCGATTTGAGCACGCCATATG
The DNA here is from genome assembly GCA_945910035.1 of Brachypalpus laphriformis. Classification (NCBI taxonomy): domain Eukaryota; kingdom Metazoa; phylum Arthropoda; class Insecta; order Diptera; family Syrphidae; genus Brachypalpus; species Brachypalpus laphriformis. The sequence continues at coordinate 216,156,365 of OX246753.1, read as the reverse complement.
ATCTGAAGAATTACCTTCGCCATTAGAGAGTATTCCGTTGCTAATCCAACGGGGTCGAAAACCGACATCGTTATGCTTAGCGTTTCGCGCTTAGTAGGTCTTCTCTCTCCCTTCAGCAACACAGGATCGATTTTACCAAACGCCATAACGAATTGAAGGACATCTCGTGTTGTGTCCCAGTGCATACCTAAAACCTTCTGAAAGTTCACATTCTCACCCTTTTCGAGATTTAAGATCGATGTTTTCTCTTGGTCTTTGTTGAATCTATTATTAACTAACATCGAGTTTGAAACGAATCTTTTCAAATCAAATCCTCCCTGCTTGTGAATCCAAACTACATCTTCAGAAACCTTTACAGCCTCACGTTCGTCAGCAAAACAGTGGACGAAATCGTCTACATAGTGATTTTCAACTATGGCCCTTACGGCGGCTGGGAACTTCAATCGAAATGCTCCGCGTTTTTGTTTTTAACGAATTGTGCAGAACAAGGCGAGCAGGTGGCCCCAAAGATCATGACGTTCATAACATATTCCCCTACTGCCTCACTCCGATTGGCCCTCCATAAAAAGCGTTGTGAATCCTGGTCTTCTTCAAGGATATGCACCTGATGAAACATCTCTACGATATCTGCGCAAACACCTATGGGCTTCTCCCTAAACTTGGATAACACTGTTGCGAGATCTTGACACTGATCAGGACCACTTAGCAGGGCCGAGTTTAAAGAAGTGCCGTTTGCCTCCGCCGCTGCGTCGAAAACCAGGCGTACTTTACTCGGCTTGTTCGGATTGATCACGCCAAAGTGAGGTAAATACCATGTTCGTGGTCCAAGCTTCGCTGCTTCAGCCGAGTTCAGTTTTCTCGAATAGCCCTTCTTTTCGTAGTCATCCATGATGCGGCAATATTCCTTGCGATATGAATCATCCCGTTGAAATTTATTTTCCAGGGCTTGTAACCTTTTCTCTGCCATTCCCCTGTTTGGTGGTAGGATCACTCCATCATGCTTCCATAACAACCCAGTTTCAAAGTGCAGGCCCTTTCGTTTAGTGGTACCTTCCAGTAATAGCTTCGCCCGAACGTTCTCTGAAGACTGTACATGCTTCACGTCGTATCGCACATCTAAGCTCTCATTGGCGATATAATCGTTCACCCTCTGCTCCAGGTTGTCCATCGATGCATCTTTGACTTGTGCGAAGTATGCGTGGTGCCTTTGCCTTGCTGTGCCATCCTTTTCGTCGCCGTACACAACCCAACCCAACTTGGTCAGAACCACTGCCGGCCCTTTCCATCCATCCGCTGCAATCTTTCGTGGGACTCCCAAATAAGTATAGTCGAGCCCGATCAATAGCTCTGGAGTCGCATCTGCATAATATCAGATAGGGAGATTTTTCCTATATCTGTACTTTACGTGCAGCTTAGCAATATCCAATGTTTGGGAGGGTAGTTTCAAATCCTTAACGGTCCTTACATTCTTAAGATCGAAACGTTTACTGTTTGGCCAGTTACCAGATATCTGCATGTTGACACGCCTTGATGATTCAGTAACAGTGTTGTTACCAAACCATTGAAGAGTTAAATCATCGTCCTCACCGTCTAATCCCAGTCGATTTACCAAACTTTCGTTAACTAAAGACACCGATGAGCCCTCATCAATAAACGCATAACATGTAACCTCTTTACCACGTGCATATAGTTTAACTGGCAGAATCTTAAATAATAGCTTCGTTGGGGAAGATTCCCTAACCAGACTAGTAAAAGATGGTTCGGATGGGCTACTTCGGTTTCCGGAAGCACACCGCTAAATACCTTCGGCTTGGGTTGTATTGGTTCCTTAACTGATTTAGGTGCCCTTGGTAACGTACCTACGTTCTGTCTAGCCACGTCGACAACTTCCATTGGATCATGAAGTAAATTGTGTACCCATTTCGTACAACCGTTTACATCACAACTATGCTGTTGCGCGCAGCTGTTACCTCTGTGAACCGTCCACATTTTGTCATCACATGGTGTCCAGAACATAACCTACAACTGCCTTCATAACGAACCTCGCTACCTGTTTCATTGACATAAAATAAACGAGATCGGCTTACACCTTTAGCGCTTGTGTATTGCTGTTGTTCGTTAAAACCTATGCACGCCAGATTTACCATACTCGCCAACTCACACAACCATTCGCTAAGGTGTTGAATTGTAGCTCTTGGTTTGACCTTAATTGCGTGCCTAGCCCAATCTAACCTTCGCTGCACCGGGAGCTTTTGAATCAATTCTCCCATGAGTGTTGGATTACACAAATGGTGCTCACTCTGCGCTGATTCCAAAAAGGATACTAAATTCTGGACTTTAGCTGCAAACGGAACCAGTTGGTCGATACGATTCTCAGGAATCATTGGAACATTTCGAATTTTCTCGATCTGACTTTTAACTAGCTGATCCGGTCTGCCAAAATTCTCTTGTAGTGTGTCAATAATACGCTGAACGTTTCTGCTGTGAATTAGCAGACACCCGACTGTTTCTCGCGCCTTACCCTTAATCGCCTTTTGAAGCCTTATTAGATTTTGACGCTCCGTATATCGGTATTCCTCAGTAGATAATTTATACGACTCCAGAAACATCGGCCAACGCTCTGCACGTCCGTCAAATTCTGGAAGATCGTACAGCTTACCACGATGGTCTACTCTTGATGATGATAATGTGCGACTCAATTCTCCCAGAACGGCCGTCAACGATGGCGCCCCAGAATCTTCACTCGCATCTTCTGTCGATGTCCTTAAAACATTATTGTCCGATTGTCCATCTACTCGTTCGCGCTGCTCGACTTCCAAATGCTTACGTACTTGTTCACGTTGTTGTTCCTCCAATAGTTGTCGCCGTTGTTCGCTTTCCGTAAGGCGTTGTCTACTCCGTCGTACTTCAGCCTGAAGATCCAGAATCTGTTGCATCATACTGTTTAGTTTCTCTTCCACCGAAGCATCACGTGACGTCCCTGCCTCTCGGTCTCGCATTGCCGCACCTAGCCCCACTTTTGTAGAATGACCAATTGGCGCTGCAGCATTTAAGTCAAGTATCGTTGCATTCGGCTCGTCGCTATCGATGTCTACCTCCTGCATATCAGAAGCCTTGCTTGCAGCACGTGTTTTTGGCATAACGCAATATGACGTGATGCAACAGTTACCTTTCCCGTAAATTCCCCAGCCTACGCTACCGTTATTCTCCGCTAATCTCTTCACCAACACCTCACTAGACCCAGCCCCAATCAAATTCAACAGGTACAAACACTCACCAGTCTCACGTCTCCCCTCCGCACACAAAATGCCACCACCAGATCACTAGCGCTTCGCTGGCACGTTCATTCACCCTTCGTGAAATGCTCCGCCGGAGTTGATGTTTTCGTTACCACTGTTGGCTCGCGTACCTCGTCTTCTCCAAAAAGAAACTCCTCTCAAGAAGCCTGCTTCGACTACTGTTGTCTAGGTTGATTGCCACTCCAGCAGGATACGATAGTAGTAACCTCAATTGCAATGCACATGCAAACGAAATAACACAATGCACGTACAAAGAAAAAGCGAAATAAAAGATGTTCTTTCTTATCCCAGGCAGGAGGAGGTCCAAATAATAACGCTGCTTGATTTGTAATAAGCTCGATTGATGAGCGTTTTTAGCGTTTTATTTCCTATGTATTGTACATATATACATCAAATATAATTTCTAAAAAAATGGCGTTCTTTAAATAAAGACTTACGCTTTTGTGCGTCCTCCCGCAGTTGGTTTAGATAAAGAAATGAATGTTCGATTTTAAGCGCGTGAACAAAACGTCAAAATTTAGGGTACGTTCAAAATATCGATAGCGTTTTCGATAACAATCATTAGATAGATCTGCGGGAGTGCGTTTACAATTCACAATATTTTTTTTTTAAGAATTCTTAAATTCAATTAATTCAATAAAGATTCTACAACACGTGCATTGATATTGCCTTTCTAACAGGGTTCAAATGATCTCTTCTTTGAACGTGGCAATACCAGCTGAGCCGGTCGCGCTTTATATTTTGTACGATGGTTTCCTTGACGTAAAAGCTTCCACGGATCTTCGAACTTCTTACTCGATCAAGCTTTGTTGCTGCCGTTAATTTACTTTCATACTTTTTGTACATCGTCCAATATTGTGAACTGTATGTGAGCGCTGGACGCACTACTGCGGTGTAGAGCCTTCCTTTCAACTTAGGTGGCATTTTTCTGTCACAGAAGATAGCGGAATTTTCCCGCCACTTCATCCATACTACGCTTACGCGATGATTGATGTCGTCATCACAAGTTGCTTTGCTATTGATCAAATATCCCAGATATTAGAATTTTTTGCAGCTGGGAAATAAATTTTGTTCCATTCAAATAAATGTCTGGAATAGGCCTGAGAGGATCAGATAACGGGCAGCACAAGTACTCTGTCTCTTTTGAACTAATGCGATATTCATTTCCCTCCATAATGTCCACCCACACATCAGGTGCTCGTTGCAGGGATGTAGGATCCTCACTTATGATGGCTCCATCGTCAGCAAAGAACAACTGATGTACCTTGGGGTCCGTCATTTTACCATCAAGCAGATAATCAAGGACTGTAATAAAGAGCAAAGGACTTAAAACGCTTCCCTGGTGTACCCCGACTTTGATTGGGAACTCTTCGGTTACTCCAGCGGCGCATCTTACTCTTGTCTTTGCTCCTTCGTACATGTCCATGATCATCTGTACATAGGTTTCTGGAACCCCTCGATGTCTTAGCGCCACCCATATCAAATCTCTTTGTTGTCTGTCGAATGCCTTTTCAAAGTCAACCAATACAATATGCACCTGGGGACCTGCATTGCGATTGATCGGGAAACTACAGACTGCCCAAAACTTGGCTTGGGCCAGTAGCGCAAAAATCAAGTTCGTGATGAAGTGCTTACTTTACTTCCTACTGGCGGTCCCCGGGCAACTATGCGTATAACCCCTTATACGTGTAGGATAAATTTGTAAGTGCGGGTTGTCTAGGGCCTTGATTCTAGGCAAGGTAACGTGGGCCAACAACCTGCGTTACTGAAACCCGCTCGCTGCAGAAACCGACACTATGCCTCGGATAAGGACTAATCAAATGTTGACGACTTTTGGCTATTGTATCCGGACAAAGATAGGTTTCTGGAATGTAAAGACGCTCCTTGACTCGGGACGCGAAGATCCTTACAATGCCAGATTTCTCCAAAGAATTCATGCGTTATAAACTGGACATTTTGGGGGGTAAGTGAAGTAAGATGGCTAGAAGCGGGCGAGTAGCAGTCCCCAACGCGTAACACTGTACTACTCTTTTCTGGAAGACCATCCGGAAGTCCGCAGGAATATGGAGTCGGACTACTGCTAACAACAACAGCACGCAAGGGCCTAGTTTCCTCGCGGCCTCATGGTGATAGGACTTTGACGACCAGATTCCGGACTAGACTACGACGCGTCACCATCATACAGCGTTACACCTCAACGAATAGTTCGTCTGAGGACGAAGAGGAGAGCTTCTACAATCTCTCAAGTCCCGTCTTCAACACAGCACCAAATGGAGACATTGTCATAGTGATGGGGGATTTGAATGCCAAGGGCTCAAACATGTAATCGGGAAGCATGGACTGCAACCGCAATAACAACGGCGAAAGGTTTGTGGATTTGTGCAATGCCAACCGCCTTGTGATAGGCGAACCCCACAATCAGATCAGTAGAAATGCGGCGAAATGGGAGGGTTGTGATCCCTTGTTTTCGGATCATAGCCTCGCTGATAAAAGGAAGAAGAAGAAGAAGAACCGCCTTGTGACAGGTGGCACCATGTTTGAGCACAAGACCTGCCACAAAGTTAGCTGAGTTTCCAACGACAGTCAAGCAACCTCTAACCAAATTGACCATTTTGCCATCAGCCGCCGTTTAGAAGTAGTCTCCTGGACGACTGAAACAGGTTAGGGGCAGATGTGATGATAGTACGTGATCACCATCTTATGATAGCTAATCTCTAACTACCAATTAAGGGAGCACTTTTCGTAAGGTGTGAAAGCAATCAGCAGCTCAATGCCCGCAACCATCCAAGACCATTGGTGTGCTGTGAAAAATGTTTTTACTTCTGGTGCTGAAAGAATCGTCGGTCGATCGCAGGAAAGACATATGGCGTGGCTTTCCAAGGATACATGGAGATGAATTGACGAACGAAAACAGCTGAAAGTTTGCGTTACAGCTACCCCAGCAGCAGGGAGAAGCGAGCTAGAGTCCCTATATCGCATGAAGATGAGAGAAGTTCAGCGTAGCGTGCGACGTGACAAGCGCAACTACATCATCGCGCTGGCAACAGAAGCTGCATGGAGGTGCGACAGCAGGTCCGTTTACAGAATCACGAAAGAGCTGACGGGCGGTCGCAGCTCCAGCCAACACCCAGTGAAAAGCCTAGACGGTTCCTTGCTCATTTCGGATGAGGACCACCTCAAGAGATGGAAAGAGCATTTTGCTACGTGTTGGCAACTACAATACACACGCAGTGACGTCACCAGTATTTGACAACTCTTAAAGAACATACTAAATAATGTATACAAAACATAAAGTAATTCCAATACTAAAGTGTTATACAAGTAATTACTAATACTTATTTACTATAATGTATTATTTAACACAAAGATAAATTATTATTATTATGTAAAAGTAAATGCATTGGCGCCAAAATTCTTTGTATAAATACGAAATAACCCAATTAAAGTCATGTATTCGAACAAAGGTTGCGTTTATCTACAATACATAGTAAATCACTTTTCTACCCCTTTCTATTGAATTTAGAAGTTAAACAAAGTAGAATTTTAAATTCCCCTAAAATCCGTGATAAAACCATTGGTCCTTCGAAGCCAGATACTGTGTGCGTGCTAAAACAAAAGACAAAAGAACAAAATTAAATTGAGTGCAAATACCATACTTTGTTATATACTTAAGACAGTGTGAAAGTGCAATTCCTTTGTCTTCCTTGGTCCCACGGAAGCCATTTTACCTCCAATTGTGCAAATCGGGATTCCCGCGTCGCGTAATTTCGTTCCTGCATAGACATCTTAACTCAAGACACCTCAAGTAAGTCCTTATTTTTTCTATTTCTTTTTTTCGTCCTTTTTTTATTTATTGATAAAATAAAGTGTCCCCCAATTGTGCAAATCGGGATTCCCGCGACGTGTAATTTCGTTGCTGTGTATATATATACGTATATTCATTAAAGGCGCATCACGTAAGTCCTTACTTTTCTTACTCCTTTTTGTTTTTTTTATTGAGAAAACAACTCCAAAATGTCCTTTGAGGAGCTGCAAAACATAGTTTTGTCGCAGATGAAACGAGATCTCACCAATTTCAAGAAGACAGGTGAATCTCGCCGGACAAGAAATTATTTAGCTACTCGACTTGCCTTGTTAGAAGATAGCTTAGTAGCTTCTCGGCGATATCACGAGGAGATTATGAACGCTGGTAAGCTGGAAAAGGAATTTAAAAGGGAGGTTGTAGTGGAAGTCTTTGAACAAATCCAGGAAGCTTACCTTGAATACAAGTGCGAGTTGTTAGATGCCTTGGACAAGTGTGCTCCGAAAAGTAAGGTTCAAGAGGTTGCAACGACACACGCTCCACTTACACCCCCGCCACCTTCCGCAGCCACTAATAACGTGGATATTCGTCTTCCAAAAATTAATATACCTGAGTTTTCTGGAAACTATACAAAATGGCGGGCGTTTCACGACATTTTCGTCTCACTGATTCATAATAATGGGTCACTTGGTGAGATACAGAAGTTTCACTACTTAAAGTCGTCTCTCACGGGTGACGCAGCGAGACTTCTGCAACATTTGTCCCTAGATGCGGGGAATTATGATAAGGCGTGGGAAATTTTAAAGGCGAGGTTTGACCACAAGCGGGTGTTGGTCAACGCTCAATTCAAGGTTTTGTTTAACCAACCTATGTTAGGAAAAGAATCTGCAGATGGTTTAAGAACAATTTTAGATGTTTCTTCTGAAAGTCTGCATGCTTTAGAGAACTTAGGACTCCCAGTCAAGCAATGGGATGCTATTTTAATTTACATCCTCTTTCAAAAACTACCGAGTCTCACGCAACAGCTATGGGAAGAAAAGTTGGGCAATAGTAAGGAACTGCCAACGAGGAGCCAGTTCAACGAGTTTTTGGAAACACGTTTTCGCACGCTAGAGGCGGTAGCGCAACAGGGTGCAGCTCGGCCTATCGCCAAGCCATGGTCAAAATCGGAGTCCAACCCTAAGGTCTTTCACGCTTCGGCACAATCGAAGCAGTTTTCGTGCAAAGTTTGCAACCAAGGGCAACACTCCTTGAGGAAATGCAAACGATTTTTGGCCATGGACGTGACGCATAGGCAACAGTCTGTTCGCCAAGCCAAGGTCTGCGAGAACTGTTTCGCCTATAGCCATCCGACACGAGAATGTCCCAGCAGTAAGAATTGCTACTTCTGTCACCAACGCCACCATTCACTACTACACCCAAGCACACACGCACACACATCATCACCCCACACGTACACAACATCACAACGGATTCAAAATCATGGTAGCACTCAAACGGAGCAGGTAGCCGTGAACCCCAACGCTCCAACATTTCATCCAATGAGTGACAACCAACCCAACTGCAGCAGGCGTAACGCATTTCATGCATCGCAACAGGTCACAACGAATGTTTTGCTAGCCACGGCAGTGGTTAAGGTAAAATCAAGGGACGGGAGGTACGTTTACCTGCGTGCCTTAATCGATCCGGGATCAGAGGCAACGTTCATAGCTGAATCAGCTGCGCAATTGCTCAAACTCCCTAAATATCGTACAAATGTCCAGGTTTCGGGGCTGGGGAAGGTCAGTAACGGCACCAGTCAACACTACGTCGACGTTACTTTTACGTCGAGGGATTCAACGTTCGAGAGCTCTGCCAGGGCTTTAGTCTTTAAGTCGTTAACTGGGCTTCTTCCGGCCAAATCCGTGATACCTGACAATTGGAAACACATAAATGGGTTGCAGCTAGCCGACCCCAACTTCAACACACCCGCAAAAATAGAAATACTATTCGGAGTCGATGTGTATTCTGAGGTCATTCTTCCGGAAATCATCAGGATTGACGACGTCAACACACCCATCGCCCAAAAGACCAAGCTGGGATGGGTCGTCATAAGTAAGGTGCCTGAAGAGGAACCACGATCCATACAGAGCTTCGTCCAACTAACGACACTGGATACACAGCTGCGGAAATTTTGGGAGATAGAAGAAGCTCCATTTCGAATTCAAGATTCTGAAGAGGACATAGCTTGCGAGAAGCACTTCACTGCAACTACAAGGCGCCTGACCGATGGACGGTATGAAGTAACACTTCCTTTTAAAGGCGGAAAGCGTCCAGTGTTAGGTGCTAGCAGAGAGGTGGCTCTCAGGAGATTCGCTTCCTTGGAAAGACGTCTTCAGAGCAATGAAAAGTTACAGACGGGATACAGCCAGTGTATCATGGAGTATTTGACGTTGCAACATATGGAGGAAGTTGATATGGACAATGATGCTGTAATAAAGTCACCGTACCACATGTTTCTTCCACACCACGCCGTGTTGAAAGAAGCCAGCACCACCACAAAGCTCAGGGTAGTATTCGATGCCGCAGCAAAAACTACCCACGGAACTTCACTAAATGACAGCTTAATGGTAGGGCCTAAGCTTCAGAGCAACATAGTGGACATCATACTTCAGTGGAGAAGACACCGATACACCTTTACGGCAGATGTCGAAAAAATGTATCGCCAAATATGGGTAAGTCCACTAGATAGGTATTACCAACTCATCCTTTGGAGAGAAAGGGAGAGTCAACCGGTAAGGGCCTTCAAACTCAAAACGGTAACGTTCGGCACAGCGTGTGCACCTTATTTGGCCATCCGGATCCTACACCAAGCAGCAGATGATGAAGCACATCGATATCCCATAGGAGCACGAACGGTTAAGGAAGACATGTACGTAGACGACCTTATAAGTGGAGCTGACAACATTGAAGAAGCTCGGCAAAAACGGGATGAGGTCCGCAAGTTGTTAGCATCAGCTGGTCTGAATCTACGCAAATGGACCTCTAACCACCAGGAACTCATCGCGGACATACCTGACAAGGATCGCGAAATCGATTTTGATCTTCCGCTAGGGTCGTCAGCTCACGTCAAAACGTTAGGTATAAAGTGGTTCCCAAAAACCGACTCATTCTCTTTTCAGAATTTTCACGCTGAAACTCAAGAACCAACAAAGAGGGCAATTCTGTCAGCTATAGCCAAGCTGTTTGACCCACTCGGTTGGATATCACCCTGCACTATCAAAGGCAAAATCCTTATGCAGCAGCTATGGCAGCGTGGCAGTGACTGGGATCAGCCAATTCCAGCAGAGCTAAAGCATGAGTGGGAGAACTTTCAACGAGAACTTCCATCGATTGAAAACATCGCGATTCCTCGGTGGGTGAATACTCAAAAAACCTGCAGAGGCATTGAACTGCATGGCTTTAGCGATGCCTCAACAAAGGCTTACGGAGCAGCAGTTTATATACGCGTGCTAGATGACTCCAACAAAGCACACATGCACCTACTTATGGCGAAAACAAAAGTGGCTCCCTTAAACACCGTAAGTCTTCCTAGGCTGGAACTTTGCGGCGCAGTCCTGCTATCTAGACTACTGCACTACATAAAGGACGTCCTCGAGATGCAACAGGTCAACAGCTACGCATGGTCAGACTCCACAATAACGTTAGCCTGGATTCGCGCACCCCCTACAAAATGGACTACATTTGTCAGTAATAGGGTTGCGGAAATTCAACGTCTCACCCAGCACGATGAATGGAGGCACATTCCCACACACGACAATCCGGCAGACTTAGCATCTCGAGGTATATCTCCTTCGTCATTAGAAGCACAAGACTTATGGTGGAAAGGTCCAACCTTTTTGCGAAGGCAATGGGAATTTCAGGAACCAGAGCAGCCATTATCAACAGAGACAGTAGAAGAGATTAAAAAGGTTCTAACTCATCACGTAACAACACCAGACACATATGATAGTGTGAACAGAGTTATTCACAAGTTCTCTCGGTTGTCAAGGGTACTCCAAGTCTTAGCCTTCTGCTTACGATTCATACAGAACTGTCGAACGGAGCCGAGAGCTAGGAAAATGAGCACTATCGAACCAAAGGAATTGCAACAAGCTACATTCGTCGCGATTCGTACCACTCAAAAGGACATGTGCTTATCAGAACCACACAAAGCTCCTAACGCTATACCAAAGGGTCTGAGAGCACTCAACCCCTTCTTCGACGGACAGGGCATCCTTCGTGTAGGAGGACGACTCCAATTCGCACTTCTACCCTATGAACAAAAGCACCCAATAATACTCCACACAAAACATCACTTTACGGAACTCGTAATCAGCGATGCACATCATCGAACTCTTCACGGAGGATTACAGCAAATGGTGGCAAACATTCGGACCAAATATTGGGTAATAAACATAAAAAGGGCTGTTAAAAGGTGTATTCACCGACATAAGGCTCAACACATGCAACAGTTGATGGGAAGTCTACCTGCACCTCGGGTCCGAATGGCCCGACCATTTGCGAATGCTGGAGTCGATTACGCTGGACCGATTGAGATTAAAACTTGGAAGGGACGTAATGCGAAGAGTATTAAAGGGTACTTCGCGATCTTTATTTGTTTAGCGACCAAGGCTATACACATTGAAGTTGTCTCGGACCTAACCACTCAGGCGTTTTTGGCTGCCTTTCAACGCTTTACTGCACGAAGAGGTATATGCAGCCAAATCCACAGCGATTGTGGAACCAATTTTGTGGGAGCTAGCAGAGAACTCGACCGTATGCTGAAAGAAGCAAAACACGATTGGGCAGAAGTCGCAGAAATCCTGTCTGATCAAGGAACAAAATGGAATTTCATCCCTCCCGCTTCGCCTCACTTCGGTGGACTCTGGGAAGCGGGAGTAAAATCAATCAAACACCATTTAAAACGCGCGACCGGAAACGAGAAGCTTACATTTGAGGAGCTGTACACCTTACTCACACAGATAGAGGCCTGTCTGAATTCCAGACCTTTATGCCCTCTCTCGGACAACCATGAGGACTTGGACGTCATAACGCCAGGACATTTCTTAATAGGCGAAGCGTTACACACCGTACCTCAAGGAGACACATCGAGCGCAAACGTAAGCACTATCGATCGCTGGAGTAGAATTCAGTGTTTTGCCGACGGCTTTTGGCGAAAATGGTACAGTGAGTACCTTTCGCGCCTACAACAAAGGCCAAAGTGGCTTAAAACAGAGGACCAACCGAGAATAGGAGACCTCGTCATCGTCAAGGATGAACGATTACCACCTTCCCAATGGATGCTCGCCCGCATAGAACAGGTACATCCAGGAGCCGACGGTCTTATTCGTGTGGTAACACTCAGGACAAAAACCGGCAAACTCAAACGCCCTCTAGCAAAAATTTGTTACCTGCCGTCGAACAAAACCAACGAAAACGACACATTAATTTAAAACTTTCAATACCTAAACTGTCAAACACTACAAACACATCAACAATTCAAACAAAGTTCACTACCTTCCCACCCAACACCCAGAAAAACGCAAAGGATAAAATATTTAGCCATATTCTTTATTCAAATTATAAAATACCATTAAATCAACACAATTCACTAATATAAATTAGCCTAATCCAAAACGTAAACACTAACACATCCAGGTATGTACATATGTACAATTGCAAGTACATAACCTCGTCTAACACAAAACGGGGCATCAGCTGCAAATCGAAGAAGCGGAACTGACGCTTCATCGTCATCGATGAACAGCTGACGGTAACCCATTGCCACCCACAAATGTCACAAACGATCGAACGGTACGGTTAAACGATCAAATGATAAACATCCACTTTGCACGTAAACAAGCAATGCGATGGGTATCAACACGACGCGTACCAACGCATTCGACCGAACACAATTTAAGCACAATAAAATCAAAATCGATCTGCACTCATACTTAAAGACATTAATGCACTTCACAAACTCAAAATTTATACATTTTTTTGGCACACCACATAAACTCGTTCAAACTACCGCGAAACACCGAAAATCGCGAAACAAAACGATCAACGAAATTTTCCTATGAACCGGTAAAATTCATTCATAAAAGCGCGAAAAACCCACGTGAGGATACCGTCTGAATAAAATAAAGCTTAACAAAGTAAAACTCACCTGCGTTCCGGAATCAGCAACACTCTTCCATAATTCCAAATGAAGTACCTAAAATAAAATCACACAAAACACAACCACAAAAACAAAAAAAAAAAACCACAAAACACAAAACACTCCCGACGATTACTATACGCCACCGTTTACTATCATCCGTCACGATTATCCACGTCCAATTCATCCCATTCATCGTTACAACGCTAGGGCGAAAAGGATAAACGGACAACAAAGAGTACATATGATGGCAGACGTAAGAGCAAGACAGATGTCTATCAGCCACCGATCGTCTCTTTGATAGACCAAAGACATCGACTTATCGTCTTATCACTCTATTTATTCTCCTCTATGTCGCAATGTGTCGTCTCTTTCATGTTTCAATTCACTAATCGCATTTCTCTTTACATGTAACCATTTATTACAATCAGATGTAGTAGATTTGCTCTGCAGCGAAGGTCACAGGGTGGTCCCGAAATGAAACACCGAACTGAAGTTGACGACTATGTCGGCTCAAATTTGCGAACTTCGTTCACGGCTGGGGAGAATGTTGGCAACTACAATACACACGCAGTGACGTCACCAGTATTTGACAACTCTTAAAGAACATACTAAATAATGTATACAAAACATAAAGTAATTCCAATACTAAAGTGTTATACAAGTAATTACTAATACTTATTTACTATAATGTATTATTTAACACAAAGATAAATTATTATTATTATGTAAAAGTAAATGCATTGGCGCCAAAATTCTTTGTATAAATACGAAATAACCCAATTAAAGTCATGTATTCGAACAAAGGTTGCGTTTATCTACAATACATAGTAAATCTCTTTTCTACCCCTTTCTATTGAATTTAGAAGTTAAACAAAGTAGAATTTTAAATTCCCCTAAAATCCGTGATAAAACCAATACGGTTTTGAACCGTGTATTCGCTAGCGATATGCTCCCAAATCAGACAGAGATGCCCGAGGTGAGAAGTTCCCGAATACGCACCACGACTCCCAGTAAAAATTGGATCATTACAATCAAGGCACTCAAAACCAAGAAGGCGGTAGGACTTGACGGTATTCCAGCAGAGGTCTCATGAGCAGTGCCCACAACATCGGCTGAGCTTCTGCTTCCACTTATAGAGAGAGCTTGAGAAGCTGAGAGCTTTCCTAACGAGTGGAAAAAGGGAATGATCGTCAAGCTTCCTAAGAAAGGAAATTTAATGGAGTGCGGAAACTGGAGGGGTATCTGCGTGCTGCCTGCTGTAGCTAAGATAATAGCTAAAATCATCCTGGAGCGAATCAAACAACATCTCGAAGACACACTCGATGCCGAACAAGCAGGTTTCCGCTCTGGATCGTCCTGTGCCGACCACATCAACACCCTGCGGATTATCATCGAACAGTGCGTTGAATATCGATCGCCACTCCACCTGTTATTCATCGATTTTGAGAAGGCGTTCGATAGTGTCAACAGGAAGTTTATTTGGCGTGCTTTACGCAGGAGAGGTATTCCCGATAAACTAATTTCTATTATCAAAGCTACGTATGAAGGCTCCAAATGTCACGTTCTGCACAGAGGTAGGATGTCGGAGGAATTTGAGATCCAAAGTGAGGTAAGACAAGGCTGTATCCTTTCACCAACATTATTCCTATTGGTGATTAGCGATGTGCTTCATGCAGCTTTGTCGACGGGAAACGGAGGAATTTGATGGACTCTTACATCTCAAATAAAACATCTTGACTACGCTATCATCTCGTGGGCGCCATGACGCAAGTGGTTAGTGTGTCGGATCACTGCGCGTGAGGTTCCAAGTTCGAATCCCAGACAACACAAAAAAGTTTTTTTCACGGTCCCACCTCTCGCGAACGTCTGACAAACATCCGAGAGTATTGTTGTCTCGAAAAAGCTTCTCAAAACAAATTGCCCTTCGGATACGGCGCTAAACTGTAGGTCCCTTCCATTCGTGTGGAAATAATAACGCGCACAACATGATTGGTTGCCGAGAAGCTAGGCCCTGGTACTTAAAGAGCTGTTGCGCCAAATATTTATTTATTTATTTTACGCTGATGATGCTTACTCTCCCACAGAATTATGGACCTCCACCAAGTGACAGCAGATGTGGAAAGGGAGGCATGCGGCTGAAAATTAATGCGGCAAAAACTAAAATTATCAGCCTTGGAACAAACTCATCGGCTCAAATATGGTATGCATTGCTGGACAACCGGTAGAGAGAGTAGGGGATTTCTAGTACCTTGGGAGTATTGTCTCGGCCGATGGTGGAACCGAACTGGATATAACCAACAGGATCGCCAAAGCAAAGTCCGCGTTCGGGATGTTGTCCAAAATATGGTGAAGCAATGCAATCAGTTTGAGCACCAAGATAAGTTGGTTCCGCTCCAATGTTGAATCCGTGCTGCTATATGGTTGCAGCACGTGGAGAGTGACCACTACTATCACCAGTAAGCTGCAAACGTTTGTTAATATGTACCTGGGCAATATTTTAAGGATTTCCTGGCCCAATTGCATCTCTAACGAACACCTTTACGAGAGAACGGGTCAGGAACCAATAGGCACAACCATACAACGGCGGAAGTGGCAGTGGATTGATCACACGCTTCGTAGGGGTGACAGTTCCATAGCGAACCATGCTATGCAATGGAACCCTTTAACTCCGGATGGCAGAAGACCTGGCGGTCCGAGAAGAACTTGGCGTAGAACAGTCGAGAAGGAGGCACGGTAGTTAGGGAAAAGTTGGGGAGAACCCAGACACATTTCCAGAAACCGCACACGATGGCACGTAGGCGTAGCAGAGTCCCTAGGACCCACAAGGGGATACAGGACATAAGTAAGTAAGTAAGTAATATAATATGCAAATCCCTTAAGGAATCACGATGTTTTTCCATTATGATCCTTATACTTTGGATTGCATCTCTGTTTGATTTACCAGCGACAAACCCGCACTGATCATCAGATAGCCGTATTATTTTTCGCAGTCGGCCAACTAATACTCGCTCAAAGATCTTCATATTGTGCGACATCAGCTTGAACGAACGGTAGTTATCACAGTTTCGCGTATCACCCTTCCCTCTGTCTACAGAGAGAAGGTAACTTTCCCTCCATTGATTCGGCATTGGATCACCTCTCACAAATTTAGAAATGAGAATTCTGAGCCATCTGAACTCGACGTCTCCCATCTTTTTCAAGAACTCAGAGGGCATCTTGTCTGGCCCAGCCGCTTTTCGTTTTTTGGAGTATTTGACCGCCTCACTAACTTCTTCGACTGTAATGTCGGGTGTTTCTCCACAGTTAGAGGTGGCTCTTGGAAAGTATAGCCGGGGAAACTGTTCATTTAAAAGTTCTTTACAATACTGCCACCGCCTCTGTAGAATTTTGTCGTCATCCACAAGAAGCTGTCCATGAGCATTGTTAATGAACTTTGGCGAACGAATCTCGTGAGCACTCCTCCTTCTTTGGGCGGCTATTTTGAAGATAGTTGCGCTCTTGTTCATATTGTGTCTTCGCAGCTCCTGGATAGCCTGGTTTGCATCAGCAACCGGGGAAGATATTTTCTCCAGCTCCTGATACAGGCCCTCCGTACTCTCTGCTTGAAGCTGGGCGCACTTCTTCTTCGCTTTTTTATTGTGACATCTATATTTAATTTCGAAGCAAGCGTTTTCGTCGTCATTATTAGAGGGGCACTTTGACCAAGCTTGGAAAGCCGCTTTCTTCTCATTTATCACCTTCTTAGCATCATCACTCCACCATCATGTTTCTTCGGCGTGTTGATGGTGAACTTTTGAAGCTCATAGCAGTGAATTGGCCTTCTTTAAGCAAGTTCGCTGTACGGAATCCCACAGATTTTGTGCTCTGCACTCTTCATCCTCAGCTCCGTTGATGGTGTGAGAGAGGTAACTTTTCATTACGAAAACAAAAGCTTCAGCTTTTTCTTTGTCCAAATTGTACCACTTGATTTTCTCAGAGACCCTTGTTTGTTTGCTCTTCCTTGGTGTCTTCATAAAAATTTCTGTTAGCAGGAGACGGTGTTGCCGAGCGGTCTCCTATCCCAGGATCACTTTGCAATCTTTTACCCGAGGCTTCATGAAATTTTCAACCAAATGGTAGTCAATCTGAGTTTTATCTCCATCACTGGTGTAAGTAATCAGGTGTCGGCTTTGTTTGATGAACATGGTATTTAACACGTTAAGACCGTGTAATTTGCACATGCTTAGGATGTCTTCATCAGGAAGGTTCCTGGTTTGAGAGACATCAAACGGTCGCTGTACTTCGAAATGCCCAAGACGTTACCAAGTAGCTCTGCCGCAAGGATGATACCGATTCTGTTCTGTAGTAGAACATCTTGTAATCTTTTGTCCTAACGTCCAAAAAACGCTCCCGATTTCCAGTGTTTTTCTAATTCGTCTGTTGGACACTCAAGATGTACACCCGACTTCTACTCATCATCTCTTCCAGCTCGTAACTTCGACCAGTCATGCTTCCAACGTTCCAACTCGCGACCCTCAATTTTCGCCCCCGGAATCCGTATAGCTCTGACCCAGGATCAGTACCATGCACAGCAGTGGTAGTGACTGGCGGTGTAGTGCCTTTCCTTTTAGCAAGTATTACCATAATGCTACAGTTTTGCAATATTACCATATTGCGATGGTGTTTGTTGTTTGACACGTGCATGCTCCTGTTTTATTATTGTTTCTTTGATCTTTCTTCTATGACACCGGTGATCTCCAGTCGTGTCAACCCACGGATTCGCATGCACACTTGTGGGAGGGTTTTTAAGGTAGTGTATGTGTCGCTAGGCTCACTTACATATGTGTTACGAGTATATTGCCTGGATCTGATTTGTTAGAGATGGGCGAAAAATCGCTACCTGCGAATTATACACTGCGAATGAAAATTCACATACGCAGCCTGTGAGTGAATTAAAAATAAACTGTGAATGTTTAAAACGTGAATATGGAATTATTTTTCACATCACATTTTTGCGTCCGCTACTGTTTAGTACTATGTAACACAAGTGCCAAGTAAACGCATAGCACATTATTTGCAAAACCTTAATTTTGATAACTCTCCATTTCTCTATTAAATTGCATTCCTGCTACACTCTCTTTGAATTACTCCAATATAACGTTCGATTTTCCATAGTTTCTTTTTACATTCATATTTTTTATTGCTCAATGTACCTTTTGTACCGAGTGTGGACGCATTGGTAAACATTTATACACAAGCCATTAATACACAAGACATTTATACGCAACATATTTATACTACACAAATTTATTTAATAAAGTACTCCTATTGAAAATACAATCATTACATATTTACTCAAACTCAAAATTAATATTCGATACACTTTTACACAAAACACATTGTAGAAATATATATATATATAGTAGGTATAGTATGTATCTGGATGTCTACCTAACATTCGAAAATATGTATATACGAGTGTAATGGAACGACAACAACGAGCGTCGGGGCGCTCGGTGTGAATCTATCCCCCAACGTTTTCAGTGGATTAAATCCCACTTATGTTCTATGCACTTACTTATATACATAAGAGGGCACTATCATCTGTCGAGAGACGCCAATGGGCGGAACTCTCGAATCGAAAACAAAGACCATAGAGATCAGAAAAAATTGCTAATTACTCCAGGTGACTAGATCGCAATATTATCGAAGAGCACAGAACGTGGACTGTGCTCCAACCAAGCCTAACCAACGGTATTAACCGGGGTAGGTAAACGCCTAACATCAGGCGTGAAAAAAAAAAAACATTCGTTCCAACACAGCAACAAAAGATACATTGAGCGACGAATGAAGAAAGAAAATGTACACGTCTAACCGTTCAGTGCGGCTATTGCTCAATGAAGAGCGACAAGTGGATAACGAACATGTACACATTTAACCGCTCAGTGCGGCTATTGCTCAATGAAGAGCGAGGAGCGGATAACGAACATGACCGTTCAGAGCTGGCAACGAAATACGATCAACGATTAGCGAAAATGTGTATACCTAATGCGCATAAGGGAGGAATTATTTTTTACATCGCATTTATGTATACTGAAGTGGCAGGCAGCAAAGGATAGAATAAAGCAAAATGTGGTGAAAAAAATGCCTTGGGTGCAAAAACAACATGCAGGTATATGAAATGTACATATATTATTCGCTGGGTTATACCATAGATAATAGAAATATGTATTTCTCTTGTATGTAGTTATATTCAAAGCAAAAATTTACAGATTTGTGTTTGGTGTGTACAAGTGCGCGTATATAAAAAACAAATGTAAATTTAAGATGCCGCCAATGATAAAGCGAAAAAAGATTAGTTTCATTTTGATTTTTTTACGGACTTAGATGAGACTTCCGCAAAATGTAATTTGTGACATTAGTTTCTGGGGTAAGTTTATTTTTTGAATTATTGGGTCGAAATATTTTTAATGGTATTATAATTTATGTATATGGATAGTATGTGCACAACGCATGTGTATTGACGAATTACCTATGAGTACATTTTACGATACAAGAAGTCAATAATATAATAAAACAATTCATTGATAGATAACAGAAAAATATGTAAATTGTATTTTATTATCATAGTAAGTGAATAATTTTTATTCGTAAAAAAAACTACTCTCATACATTCGGATTCACAGGTTATATTGACAGTGAATAAGAAATCACGTTCACAGTTATAGCTGTGAACATAAATTCACGACTTAGCCCAACTCTATGATTTGTCCCCTTAGTTGCTTTTTACGACAAGCGCTAGTTGTTGGGTGGCGCTGCAGTGATATTCTTAACCCGTCCCTGCACAGGTAATTGCTTTATTTTAGTATAATATCACAATGACAAAAGTATTGTATTGTTTATTAACCTTTTTGCAATTTAACTGTAATTCTTTTCTTTCCTGTCAAACCCTTCCGGTTTATTCTTTAATTTTTTTTTATTCAATAAAGTCATTGAGTTTGTTCATAGCAACCTAATCTTTAATTCTTTCTTCCATCATCGGAAATCATACTTTATCTCGGCGATAAAAAATATCAGGGAAACAAAAACGCTTGCTTTCTCTCAACATTTTGGTGACCCCGGCGAGATTTTCATCAAAAATCCTCGAAAAACAAAAGTTAAGTTAGAACGTGGTTTATAGTAATAAACTCATTGCAGGGAGGAATCATCTGATAAGTCATCTTCGTCGGATAAATCTGCATCATCTACCGATGCTGCAGAAATTAAAATAGATCTGAAGAAATTTAAGGCTTTGGAAGCTCTCAAAAATCGACGGCTAGTAGCTATAAATCAAATCAATAGAGTAAAAGACTTTGCCATCGTAGCGAACGAAAAGCCATTAACAATATCTTTGCCCGAACTTCAAGTACTCGTGGAGGCCCTGGAGTCAGCTTTTCATGTGTTCAACGGGATTCAAGCAAACATTGAGGATAAGGATCATGAGGATGTCTTCAAACCGGATCGGTCTAAGTACGAGGAGGTGTACTATGTCACAATTGTAACGCTGAAAGTGCTAATCAATCAAAATGAACAGGAAAAGAATAAGCCAATGGACGCACTGCGCAGTTCCAGTTCCCAACACCTTGATTTGATAAAAAACCCAAAATTGAATTACCTTTATTTTCAGGTGACGTGACTGCATGGATAAATTGGTACAATCGATTCGTACCTTTGGTGCACGACAATCCTACGCTTTCAAAGCAATCGAAATTTCACTACCTGGTATCAAAGCTCAGTGAAACTGCCCTTGCTCCAACCGAAGGGCTTAAAATCGAGGACGACATCTACGATGTGGCGTAAACAAAGCTTAAGGAGCGGTTCGAAAATCACAAGAGCATTTGTAGCGATCTTCAACTTTCCAAGGATTCAAAATGCTTCTGCAGTGGAGTTAAGGGGTTTATTGGACAAAGTCAGCAGCCATCTAACCGGACTGAAGCACCCTAAACGACCAGTAGAACAATGGGATGATCTGATTGTATTTATCATCACTTCAAAGTTGGATTCATCAACGATCAACAAATGGAACGACGAAGCACCAGTTGACCGCCTCCCTACTTTTTTTGAGTTAACCCATTTTCTAAAGAACCAGGCTCAGCAAATAGAAGCTAATGTAAGCAATCATTTATTTCATTCTGATGCCCCTGCGAAATCCGATAATAACAGAGTCCAAAATTTAGTCCGAAATCTTTTATTGCTACCAAAACTACATGCACATTTTGCTCTAGTCCAGGTCATTGCATTTATCGGTGTCATAAATTCCAAAATTGACCCGTACCGGAATACATTCAACAAATCAAGAATCTTAATTTGTGCTTCAATTGCTTAAGAACTACCGACCACTCTAACGCTAATTGCCCATCGAGTTCATGCCGCGAGTGCGGAAATAAGCACCACACACTTTTACACCTAACCCAAAACCTCACAGCTCAAATACCACAATCAAGCTTCAGATGCAGCCCCTTCCCATCGGTCTCGGGCAACCGCTTGCGATTCGCCAAATCCAACTCATAACTACTCCCTGCATGCTAGTTGTACTGAAAGTAGCATGCTGGGAACTGCAGTTGTTAACATTTTTAATAAGCTTAAGCAACCAATACCTTGCCGTGTCTTATTAGACTCCGGCTCCCAAATACACATGATCTCCGAGAGGCTTATGCAGCGTATAGGACTACCTCGTCGTTCTTCCAAAACGTACCTGACTTGCGCTAACAATACTGAAACTTCAGCTTAATACAAAACTACGTTCATGATCGGGTCCCGCTTCAATGGATTTACCACTACGCTTGAAGCATTCGTAATGCATCAAATCACTGGTCCTCTACCTAGTAACAAAATTGACATTCATAGGTGGAATATTCCAAAAAATATTCACTTGTCTGATCCGCTCTTTAATATCCCACAGAGACATACCATATTTCTTGGCGTCGACCTATTCTTCAACTTGCTCTGCGTTGGTCAAATTAATTTGGGACCCAATTTACCTACCTTACAAAACACGCTCCACTGGGTTGCAGCTGAAAAAACTTTCTACGACAAATATATCTAATCCGTACAATCTTCTTGCCCTGGAATCGTATCCCCAGCAATCCGATGAATCGCTGGATAATTCCATAAAAGCGTTTTGGCAAATTGAGAATTTCGATCTATTGCAGTCTACTCTAATAAAAGAGGAGAAGGAATGTGAAGATCATTTTGTTGCAAATTATTCAATTTCAATTTATTCAATAGTTTATGAGTACAATAAGACTGGGTCTTTTTTAGTACATAGTATTATACACTTAGCAAATTAAAAATGTTAAAGGATATTTAACTTAACAAAAGAAAATATTATATAAAAAGGAAGGAAACAGAGTATTAAAGCAAAAAAGAATAGTGCTGCAATGCAAAATGGTCAAAAATAGCAGATTTAAAACTTGTAAGGTTGTTATTAGAATATCCCCTGATGTGAGTAGGCAATGCATTCCATAATCTAGTGGCGTGGACAAAGAAAAGGCGAGAGAAGTTAAGGTACGTATACTCCTGTCAAATAAGTCTAAATTGTCTGGTGGATCTGGAAATTGCAATCTATTAAATAAATAGGGCGATCATCTTGTACGAATAATGTTGAACAGAAATATACAACACCTCGCGTTGAGAAATTGTTGCACGGTACAACCCAAAACTGATTAACTATATTCAGATATATGAGCGTGCCTAGGTTACCCAAAGATATATCTAACTGCATCATTAAACGCTAGTTGCAGTTTATGAAGAGAAACTGCGTCAAGCTTGCAATGGATCACCTCTGCGTATCCTATAATAGGGACAATCAGCGTTTTAATTAGTTTAAGACGGGTTGCGACAGGTGTGAAAGGTGCAGTAAACCATAATTTACGAAGACATACATAAATACGACCAACAACATAATTAACATGATAAGAACAGGTTAGATCTGAGTTAAGAACGAAAGCAAGTGTACTCACAGATTCAATTACATTAAGTTTGGTATCTGCCAAACAGATATCAGGCAAAGTATTGTGATTAAAAGTGCGGGGTGAGATCGGTATAACCTGAAACTTAGATGGACTCAAAATTAGGTCGTTGGCAAGTGACCAATTATATACATTTGTGAAATCTTCTGTAACACATGAGACAAGTTCATTTACACAGGTCAACGGGCGAGACAAATACAATTGAACATCGTCGGCATATAAGTGAACAGCAACAGATTGACATACAGCAGGAAGATCATTTATAAACATACAGAATAGAATGGGTCCCAAAATTGATCCATGTGGTACTCTCAGATATACAGGCTTAAAATCGGACTTTTTTTCACCGATGACCACTCGAACGGATTTGACAAAAAATACTTTACAAGTTTGACAGCCGTCGGAGAAAAATTAAACAAGTTGGGCAGTTTCCAACAGAGTATACCATGATTAACTTTATCGAAAGCCTTTGAGAAGTCTAGCAGACACAGAAGCGTAAGAAAACCTTTATCAAACTCACGTCTTATATCGTCCAGAATGTTAACCATGGCTGTAGTACAACTATGATTAGATCTAAAACCAGATTGAAAAGGACATAATAGTGAGTTGGACTTCAGGTGATTTTGGATTTGTTTGTCTAGAATTTTCTCCAAAAAATTCCTTTCATTAAATAGAAGGAACATAAGCCTCACAGTAGGAATTATCACGGGACACTGTTTGCTAGGTAGACACGTCACTGGAATGGGAGTTCCAGCAACTGATTTCTGTAGAAGCTGCAGAGATGAAGAGGAGGAGGAGAACAGTCTCCACCTCCTCGGCACATGCTCATCGCTAGCCACCCTGAGGAAGAAACTATTAGGTGAATACTTCTTTAAAGACCCAAGTGACCTGTAAAACATAGACATTATAAACTTACGAGTATATAGATTCATATCGAAATCCAATTGGTTTAGTTGACATACACACGGTGCAATTAGGTACTAAGGGTTCGTCTGAATCAGTCACCCTACCTAATCAAACCAATTCCCATAGTTCGTCTGCATATTATTGCAAGGTTTGATTGCATCAGTCACCTCGCTTTCTATTATGCACTCCCCACTATTTCCACGGTCCACCTAGGTATGGGTTTGATTGGGTGACTGCACCCTACCTAGTCAACATCTTATGCACGGCAGTACATAGAGTTCGATTGAATCAGTCACTCTATTATTGCTTATGCACTCTACACCTGCACAGTCTACCTAAGCATGAAGGGTTTTGATTGAAGCAGTCAGCCTACCTGTCAACACCCATGCATAGCAGTACCTAAAGTTCGATTGAATCAGTCACTCTACTATACTTATGCATCTCTACACCTGCACGGTACACTTAGACATACCAATATAATTTACACAACAGTACAGGGGGTTCGATTGAATCAATCACCCCCAATACCTGTTTGTACATTATAGGTACCTTCCCGGTACACTTTATGGTTGATTGAGTCAGTCACCCTCTCTAGTCACTTCAGGCACAGCTATTCTCAGCCAATACCCTCCTGAGAACGGTTAAGGTTCCCCGGTAACCGGATATTCCTCCGGTCCCAACTTTATGTGGTATTGCAATGGACCCAAGTAGTCTAAGTGTGTCCTGACCTTGTCAGGATAGCCACCTTACCTAACCTAACCTAACCTATGGTGGTTGTGGCGAAATTGACAAGGTTCATTCCATATATGATGGTTTTGGGCGTGCTTTTTTGTGCAGCTCCCGAGCCTGGTTTCGTTTGCAGTGCTTCTTGCACCTTTTGCGAGTTTCATTAGTCACTTATTTATCGAAGAAGGTATTTGGATGAGAAATTTGTGGGTTTGTCGTTCTTCGATGGATCAGTGACATTATTGAATCGTATGGCAACTAAGAAATATTCAAATCTTGGCGAATTAAAATAGCTAGTTAGTAATGATTTTGACTTGGTTCTAAAGCTCAGACCTTCTTCTTCTTCGTCCTTTCATCAGCGAGGCCATGATCCGAAAACAAGGGATCACAACCCTCCCACTTCACCGCATTTCCACTGATCCGCATGTGGGGTTCGCCTATTTGACCTCAGAAAATATCGGCAGGCCTGCCGATTTTGGATCACTCGGTTACTGAGGCCAATGAAATGCCGATGTCGTCGCATTTGTCTGATCCAGGCGTTTATAGGCCTGCCTTTCCTACATCGCGATGTCTTTGGAACGTGCATTGATATTGCCTTTTTAACAGGGTTCAAATGATCTCTTCTTTGAACGTGGCAATACCAACTGAGCCGGTCACGCTCTATTTTTTGTACGATGGTTTCCTTGATGTGAAAGCTTCCACGGATCTTCGAACTTCTTATTCTAAAGCTCAGACCTTATATAAAAAAAAAAAAAAATATTAACTTCAATTCGCTGGAATAATATACTCGTAAGGGAAATATCGCCCTGTAAAAAAACTAAAATATAAGATAAGGAATAAAATGTCGTGTTAAATGCCAAAAAGTAACCGTGTTAAGAAAATTGATAATTTTTAAACCGTATATTTTCTGAAGTATTTCTAAAAAACATTCAGCGAGTCTTGTTCAGTTTAAAAGTTATAGCAAATTCAGTGATTTAAGTCGTTCAAAACCATAAAATAATCTTTGAGCTCTTTCATTTAAGTTGTCTGGAAATCGGCTAAATTTATTATGTGTCTCTATTCCAATAGCAACACTTCGGCCTAGTAGGTACTTAAGTAGCTAGATGCATGCTCATCTTCTGAAAATCTGTAGGGTTAATGTGAGCGGATGTCAACTTCGTGCATATTTTAACTGTTTGATTTTTTTCAATACTGTATAGAAATTCGATAGCTTTCCATGACACAACATCATCTTCGGTAGTTTTGAGTAAGTTGTTTCTAACACTTTTGAACAAATGAGGAATATCATACAACGCATGTGTTGTCGACAACGGCAATAAATGAACACATCCTTCACACTGTCTGTCAAACACAATGAACTTCACGAAAGGACCTGGTTGCTGGCTGGCTGGGCAATGATTTCATTTTTGTTTGTGAGTAATTACCAGAGAAGAGACAGACGACGTTTTTTAGTTTTTTCCTTTTGCTGTTTTATTTATTTACCACTAATAAAGTAAATTTAAAATAAGCAAAGCATACTAAATAAACTTCTTTCACTTAATGTCATTAGTCGTGACATTTTCTAAAAAACCTCTTCTTACTGGTGAAAACTTTCATCTGAGTGGTACCTACGCACGCAATATATGCGCATCAGATAATGGTGGATACACCGAAAACAACCCGCAGATGTAAAAGGCTAAACGTGAGAAGTAATGAAACATTTAGCTGTGTCAAATGCCAACAACCAGACACCACCGATATGGTTTAGTGCGATACATCCGATCTTTGGTCGCACTACCTATGCGTATCCATCGACGAAAGCACCAAGGACCGTGATTGGATCTGCGAAGACTGCACCAAATCGAGACAAGCTGAACAACAATCTGTGCGTAAGTCAATATCTAATCATTCAAGTTCTGCGACGCACCAAAAGCGCTCACGCTGGCTAAACCTACAACTTCAGCGCTTAGAAGAAGAAAGGGCTTTGGCTGAACAACGTGGAAAGGAGGTTCTACTACGGCAACAGGCAAGGGATAAGGAGTACATGGATCAACCTTTTCAGCTTCTTGCGGATGAGGACTCCAATGAAGACGAAGATATTGAAGAATTAGCTAGTGTATCGCGGAGCACATAAATGGTTGGCTCCATGCACATTCTAAAGAGGCGGGCAAGAAACATGACAGTGCGCCATTCTTAAGCAAAGGTCAAACAGCACCCCGTCCACATGAAGATGAAGCCCATACGCATCCACAGCAAACAAACCTTCAACTCCCACTGCATCTCCAACGATCAGCCTCGGAATATATCTCCACTAAGAAGTACCCTGAGCCAACAGTTTATACAATCACCGCTGATATGAAAGCATGCAAAGCAATGCCAACTACTGCTACTGCCTGATATAAAGCAGCCCAATTACCATCAAGATGACTTCCAGATGAGAAATCTGATGTCCAACCATATTGCAGCGCGACAAACTCCTCCGAGGAGCTACCAATATTTAGTGGGCGACCAGAAGATTGGCCAATCAATAGTAGCAATGAAGTAATAGTAGCTTTGAAGGCACTACAGCAGTCTGTGGTTTTTCAAATGTCGAAAACCTTATTCGGCTTCAAAGATGCTTGAAGGTTAGAGCCTTAGAAGATCTTAGCAGCTCGTTACTACTCCCACATAATGCCCGGAGCTGATCATTAAAACACTGTTGCAGAAAGTTAGAGATGAGCCAAACCCGAAACCTGATAAGCTGGAGTCCATTGTATCCTTTGCAATGGCCGTGGAGAACTTATGTGGGAAGCTCGCGGTATGTCCTTTCATCTCAATAACCCTCTTATATTAAAGGAGTTAATCGAAAAGGTGCCAGCTCAAATTAAGCTGAACTGGACAACGTACTCGAACAACATTGCGGATGTCAACCTGGCGACTTTCGGCAGTGGTTGATGCAGTTAGCCCAAACCATCAGCAGTGTCACCTATACTATCCCACAGCTGAATACTAAAGCCGGAAAGTCATGTCATGTGAGTGTTCACGAAGAAGGGTCCAACCCAAGGAAGAAACTGTGTTGCATCTGCAATAAGACCCTTCACAAAATCGAGGACTGCAGCAAGTTCAATAATTTCAACTTAAACCATAGATGCAACGCCGTTAAGCAAAATAAACTCTGTCGATTCTGTCTTTTATCCCATCTTCGTTCCCGGTGCAGAGTGGACTCACCATGCGGGATCAATGGGAAGATAACGTCACAGCTGCATCATGCAATACTCACAACAACAGCGGACAAGCGGTACTTTTTCGCATCCTGCCAATCACAATTTAGGGGAAGAAAGGACCAGTAAATGTATTTGTTTTTCTCGACGAAGGGTCCTCGGTTTCTTTAATGGACAAGTCTTTGGCCAAGGAGTTGCAGCTGCAAGGACAACCAAACCCTTTGTGCTTGAAATGGAACCACTCTAAGGTTGTATCGGTACAAGTATCTAAAAACTCCAGCAAGAAGTTCACCATGTCCAACGTGCGCACTGTATCAGCTTTGAAACTTCCCATCCAATCGATCTGCATGGAAGAAATGATGTCTCACTATCAATATCTGAAGGGGTTGCCAATAACCACATATCAAATGACAGTACCGCGTATCCTGATTGGTCTCAACAACTGGAAGTTGCGAATGCAGCTAAATTTCGGAGAGGGTGCAAAAGCGAACCAGTTGCATCGACCCGTTTAGGCTGGACGCTTTGTGGCAAATATCGTCAGAAAGGATCGATACAAGCGCAAACCCATGTCTTCCATAGCCTTCATCACTGCTAGTGCAAACAACATTCAGATACTCAACTACACGATATGATGAAAGAGTATTTTTTGCTGGATGGTTTAGGGGTAGCCGACAGATCCGTGAAGTCGATGATGTCACCAGACGATCAGCGTGCCTGTCAGCTGATGGAATCAGAAACAGTTCGAGAAGGCAATCATTTTGAGACTGCTTTGCTTCGGAAATACAACGAGGTGAAGTTACCAAATAGTCTCCCTATGGCTCTTCAACGTTTTCGATGCTTGCAATCAAGATTGGATCGGGATCCAGACCTAAAGGCCGACCTTAGACGTCAAATCGAGGACTACGAAAAGAAGTCTTGTGCCCCAGTTTTGGCACCAGCGCGTGTCTCCGTTTGTTCAACCTGCAAGTCGTTTTTCATTGTTTGTTCTTTTTTCTCTTTAGCCTACCATATTCACTCCGCGAGTCGTAACATTTTTGGCGCAGCCGGTAGGATCGATTCGGTTTATCGATCTCTCGCGGAAAAACATTTTTTTTAGTGTTATTAACAATAAATAAAAAAACAATAGTGTGTGACTAAAGTTAAGGAAAGAAAAGGGCAATAGAAAAAAAAAAAAATTAGTGAGTGATTGAAGTTAAGAAAAATAAAGGGGTATTAAAGAAAAAGGGTAAATAAAGATAAGCCCTAGTGCAAAAAAAAAGAATAAATAAAGGTAAGCCCCAGTGCAAAAAAAGAAGGAAATAAGTAAATAAGGCTAAGCAGTAGTGCAAAATTTGAGTGAGTGAGTAATCTGGTAGGGTGAGTAATAGCACATAAGTCCCTCTAAGCCTATATCTATTTTACATGTTAAGACTACTACTAAATTGCCGGGTTTAGGTCGGTTACTTCACTGTCTGTCACAATTCTTGCAAAAGACAAGATTGCTCCCTTTCTAGTTTAGTTCTCCCGATCGTTCAAGTTTATGGCCAACAGCGAAATTGAGGCTAGACTCGACGACATAATAGACGAGAACAAACAGCTGAGAAAGGAACTCAAAGAGCAAAGACAGGAAGTGAAGGAATTAAACGACACTTTACTCTCTGAACTCAAAGATATTTTGAAGTTTGAGGTCTTCAAGTTGGTGCCAGTTGAGTTCCCAGTGGGGTAGATTTACTCGCCTGGAAACAACTGACGCGGTTCTGACGGAGTACATCAAAGCCGTACAGAATCTTAAACAAAGTCACGCCAACGAATTGCGGAAGCTCGCTGACAAACTAAAACAAAGAGAGTGTATACGCAAAGACCTCGAAAAGCACTTAAGGGAAGCCGTTGAAGAAGCTGATCAACAGGTAGGCGAGCTGACGAGTGAGCTCAATCAAAGTTTGACCGTGCTTAAAGAGTTACGGGATAAGGCGAAAGCAAAACCTCAGCCCGTGCTTGACGGCCAAAATCTCCCGTCACTGGTAAACCCTATTTGCCAAAAGTCGACTTCGTCTTCTTCAGGTCCGCCGTCCAAGTCCACAGCTAAAAGCGGGCTAAGCATTGAACTAACAAGAGCAAATGCTAGCTCACCAAGAGTTTCAAGGGAATGATCGTCAAGCTTCCCAAGAAAGGAAATTTATTGGAGTGCGGAAACTGGAGGGGTATCTGCGTGCTGCCTGCTGTAGCTAAAATAATAGCTAAAATCATCCTTGAGCGAATCAAACAACATCTCGAAGACACACTCGATGCCGAACAAGCAGGTTTCCGCTCTGGATCCTCCTGTGCCGACCACATCAACACCCTGCGGATTATCATCGAACAGTGTGTTGAATATCGATCGCCACTGCACCTGCTGTTCATCGATTTTGAGAAGGCGTTCGATAGTGTCAACAGGGAGTTTATTTGGCGTGCCTTACGCATGAGAGGCATTCCCGATAAACTAATTGCTATTATCAAAGCTACATATGAAGGCTCCAAATGTCACGTTCTGCACAGGGGGAGGTTGTCTGAGGAATTTGGGATCCAAAGTGGGGTAAGACAAGGCTGTATCCTTTCACCAATATTATTCCTATTGGTGATTAGCGATGTGCTTCATGCAGCTTTGTCGACGGGAAACGGAGGAATTCGATGGACTCTTACATCTCAACTGAAACATCTTGACTTATCAGACGATGTATGCTTACTCTCCCACAGAATTATGGACCTCCACCCAATGACAGCAGATGTGGAGAGGGAGGCAGGTGTCGTCGGGCTGAAAATCAATACGACAAAAACTAAAATCATCAGCCTTGGAACTAACTCATCGGCTCAAATATGCATTGCTGGACAACCGGTAGAGAGAGTAGAGGATTTCCAGTATCTTGGGAGTATTGTCTCGACCGATGGTGGAACCGAACTGGATATAACCAACAGGATCGCCAAAGCAAAGTCCGCGTTCGGGATGTTGTCCAAAATATGGCGAAGCAATGCAATCAGTTTGAGCACCAAAATAAGACTGTTCCGCTCCAACGTTGAATCCGTGCTGCTATATGGTTGCAGCACGTGGAGAGTGACCACTACTATCACCAGAAAGCTGCAAACGTTCGTTAATAGGTGTCTGCGCAATATCTTACGGATTTTCTGGCCCAATCGTATCTCTAACGAACAACTTTACGAGAGAACGGGTCAGGAACCAATAGGCACAACTATCCAACGGCGGAAGTGGCAGTGGATTGGTCACACGTTCCGAAAGGGTGACAGCTCCATAGCGAACCATGCTATGCAATGGAACCCTTTAACTCCGGATGGCAGAAGACCTGGCGGTCCGCGGAAAACATGGCGCAGAACAGTCGAGAAGGAGGCACGGCAGTTAGGGAAAAGTTGGGGAGAACTCAGACACATTGCCAGAAACCGCACACGATGGCGCGTAGGCGTAGTAGAGGCCCTAGGACCCACAAGGGGATACAGGACATAAGTAAGTAAGTAAGAGTTTCAACGACTGCATTAGAAGTTTTGCCAAA
The DNA here is from genome assembly GCA_945910035.1 of Brachypalpus laphriformis. NCBI lineage: Eukaryota > Metazoa > Arthropoda > Insecta > Diptera > Syrphidae > Brachypalpus > Brachypalpus laphriformis. Next base: position 216,124,762 of record OX246753.1, on the reverse strand, counting down.
ACCAGCCCGAACTGACAATACTACAATGCCATACGAATTCCTCTGTTTTCTGGAGCTAGCACGCCCCGACTTATCAAGAAGGGTTTATGAGCTTGTAAACGCTTGCCAATTGGGGTTGCAGTGTATAAAACCTGAAGACGAGGAGAAGTACGTTTCCCTTATAACTAGGAAATTAGTAGGGGAAGCGTTCGAACTGGTCAGAAGCCATGCGCCCAAGACAGTCGTGGATCTAGAGAAACTTATAAAGAGTTTCTTAACCAGAAGAACTCTGGATAGCGTACTGGTAGAAATACAGTGCTCATACCAGCTACCGGGTGAAGACATACAGTACTTCACTAGAAGACTGGGAGGTCTGCGAAACAAAGCGAGCGAAATTATAGGAGCTACTTACTCAAGATCGGAGACCGGAGCGCTCCTAAAGGAGTTAAAAAATTCTACCATAGTTGCCTTTAAAATGGGTGTGAGTGACCCAGCGCTGCGTAATATTCTCTTGACAAAAGACGGGGCAGACCTACAGAAGCTGGCGGATTTCGCAGAGGCAGGGTGGCACCCTAGTGAATTCCACCCACAGAATCTGTCGCACCCCTCCCCGCAACCTCCATCTTATGGCCACCAACTCCGGCAAAATCCATACAACAACCAAAGTTCTTCTTTCGTCTCTTATAACTCGTACGGCCCGGAAACTATCCCTCACCAACTCAATGGCTTCACAGCGCAGCCCTTGAACTATCTTCCTAACACCTTACATGCAGGAACAACACAACACTCATGTAGTTGCGTTCAAGCACTCCATATATTAGACTCCCACATGCCTACACAAACGCGGACCGCAGCGCAGCGCCCAAATTTCAGGTAAAGTGCGGTTTCTGCAACAAAGCAAATTACACTTATGCAGATTGTAGAGAACGCAAAAATACTCCTTACTGCAAGAGTTGCCGCTCATACGGGCATAGAAATGACGTTTGCCCTACGAAAACAGTGTTTGCTGTCAAAATGTTGCCAAGGCGAAGTAAGTGCCTTTGGTGTTAACGGACGACACACGTGGAGGAGGAGTGTCGCAGTAAACAGAACTATTTAAGAGCAAACCAGGGAAACGAGGGGAGCCAGTCTAGACTATTAGACTGTGCCCCGCAAGCCTGGTATACAGAAAGGTTTCTAGTAGTAACAGAACCCGAAAAAAAGGCAGATTCAGCATTTTTGGACTCGAACATAAACGAGTCAGGTCCCAAGATTGATTCAAAGCCTAAAAAACGGAAACGCCATCAATTCCGACTAAGATGAGAAATAACTTCCTCGAAACATCATTCAAAAAGCATACAGCGACCGGAGAAGGTGAGGTACGGTTTTATGGTATACTTCTTCAGCTTTTTCAACGTAGTAATTGCTCCGATTATTACGACTGCATTAAAGGATTCCATTAAATTCGTTAAGGTACACTACCCGCTCTTCACGCCCACCGTTTTAAATGTCAGGAATTTCGTGAAGACCAGATTAGAACTGGCTATATCAGAGGTCACCAATATGGTAAAAGATTACATGCAACGTTGTACTTCCCTTAAACGCGATCGGTTACTTACATGTAAGCGACACGGACACGACGTGTTTGTACAATTGCCACTGCCCATTACAAAAAATGGTATGGGCACAATACTAATTGTCACTGGTGCGGACGTCAGTTTGCTGAAACAAAAAACACTTCTCAACGCAGACGATGTCAGCTCCTCAGAAATGAAGGAGTTAGGTGGAGCATTCGGTGGAGTAATGGAGACGCTGGGAACATTGTCGACGACTATCCCACTATCCAACAATTTAATAGCCTATGCTAGTAGATCGCTAAGTCCAACGGAAAAGAGATACTCCACCATAGCAAGGGAGCTTCTTGCGATAGTTTGGGCTACTAAAAATTTACGCACATATTTGCTGGGAAGACCCTTCATAGTATACAGCGATCACCAGCCCCTAAAAGGTGCATTCAACGTGAAGGTCCCAGTGTCGCGTCTGGTAAATTTCCACCATAAACTCTCGGAGAGTATGATTATAAAATCGAGTATAAACCTGGGAAGGTGAACAAAAACGCTGATACTCTGAGCCGAATACCCAAGCCTGAGACAAGAATTGGAAAGATACCAGAAAGCATTGGCTCTCCGTCACTAGGCCCAAGCTCGAAAGATTGATGAGGAAATAAGGCAATGCGAGAAAACAAAAAGCATAGAGGACAAGACCAATGCGGAAGGAGGCAAAGAGGTTAGTAAAAATCCATATGACGTTAAAAAATCCAATTGGTAATGCTGGCTGACCATGATGAAATTCTAACAGTTATGAAAGATTTTCACAATTGGACACTCTATAGCCATCAAGGGGGAAAGAGGACTTATGCGCGTATCAGGCAACAATTCAGGTGGAAACGCTTAAAAAGAGATGTATTGGATTGCGTCAAAAAAATAAGTGCTCTCCACCTACAAAAATACCAATGATAGTTACCGATACCCCAGCGTTACCTTTCGACAAAGTGTACATGGATATCGTTTGCGGCCTACCCACGTCCTACTCTGGCAACCGATACATACATCCTAACATTTCAGGATGATCTGACTAAATTTATGGATTGCGCTGCACTGCCGGATGCTGAAGCGTCCACTGTGGCGGAGTATTCTACGAGCAAATTGTTACCAGATACAGAATACCAAAAGTCATTGTCACAAACAATGGGGCAAATTTCACGTCCAAGGTGTTTTTGCATACTTGCAAGTTACTTGGCATAAAAAAAACGCACGCTACTGCATACCATCCGCAGTCAAACGGCTCCTTAGAGAGAAGCCGTAGGCCCTTAGCTGAGTACCTATGATCATTTGTTGCCAATGACGAAAAAACTGGGATCGGTGGCTCAGGCAAGCTATCTTCTTCTTCTTCCTTTTATCAGCGAGGTTATGACCCGAAAATAAGGGATTATAACCCCTGTACCTTGGGGTCCATCACTTTACCTTCAAGCAGATAATCAAGGACTGTAATAAAGAGCAAAGGACTTAAGACACTTCCCTGGTACACCCCGACTTTGATTGGGAACTCTTCGGTTACTCCAGCGGCGTATCTTACTCTTGTCTTTGCTCCTTCGTACATGTCCATGATCATCTGTACATAGGTTTCTGGAACCCCTCGATGTCTTAGCGCCACCCATATCAGATCTCGTTGTTGTCTGTCGAATGCCTTTTCAAAGTCAACCAATACAATATGCAAATCCCTTAAGGAATCACGATGTTTTTCCATTATGATCCTTATACTTTGGATTGCATCTGTGGTTGATTTACCCGAGACAAACCCGCACTGATCATCAGATAGCCGTATTATTTTTCGCAGTCGGCCAACTAATAACCGAAATGAAGTAAGTGACTGAGTAGTTTTTAGTTTCATTGGGTAAGGGATCACTTTTTCCCCCATGGGTACCACAATGGGTCATCTCTGACCTGAGTGTGGCAGAGAGCGTCGCTCCCTGCCAGCCCACATACCTAACCTAACCTAACTAATAACCGATCAATGATATTCATGGTGTGTGACGTCAGCTTGATCGAACGGTAGTTATCACAGTTTCGCGTATCACCCTTCCCTTTGTATACAGGGCGAAGGTAACTTTCCCTCCATTGATTCGGCATTGGATCACCTCTCACAAATTTAGAAATGAGAATTCTGAGCCATCTGAACCCGACGTCTCCCATCTTTTTCCAGAACTCAGAGGGCATCTCATCTGGCCCAACCGCTTTTCGTTTTTTGGAGTATTTGACCGCCTCACTAACTTCTAACTTCTTCGACTGTAATGTCGGGTATTTCTTCACAGTTAGAGGTGGCTCTTGGAAAGTATAGCCGGGGAAACTGTTCATTTAAAAGTTATTCACAATACTGCCGCCACCTCTGTAGAATTTTGTCGTCATCCACAAGAAGCTGTCCATGAGCATTTTTAATGAACTTTGGCGAACGAATCTCCTGAGCATTCCTCCTTCTTTGGGCGGCTATTTTAAAGATGGTTGCGCTCTTGTTCATATTGTGTTTTCGCAGCTCCTGGATAGCCTGGTTTGCATCAGCAACCGGGGAAGATACTATGGTTATTAAGTATTGCCAAGACCGGGGAAGATATTTTCTCCAGCTCCCGATACAGGCCCTCCGTACTCTCTGCTTGAAGCTGGGCGCACTTCTTCTTCGCTTTATTCTTGCAACATCTGTATTCAATTTCGAGGCGAATTTTCTCGTCATTATTATTAGAGGGGCACTTTGACCAAGCTTGGAAAGCCGCTTTCTTCTCATTTATCACCTTCTTAGCTTCATCACTCCACCACCATGTTTCTTTGGCGTGTTGATGGTGAAATTTTGAAGCTTATAGCAGTGATTTGGCCTTCTTTAAGCAAGTTCGCTGAAGGGAATCCCACATATTTTGTGCTCTGCACTCTTCATCCTCAGCTCCGTTGATGGTGTGGTGTGAGAGAGGTAATTTTTCATTACGAAAACAAAAGCTTCGCCTTTTTCTTTGTCCAAATTGTACCACTTAATTTTCTCAGAGACCCTTGTTTGTTTGCTTTTCTTTGGTGTTTTCATAAAAATTTTCAGTTAGCAGGAGACTGTGTTGCCGAGCGATTGCCTCTCCTAGGATCACTTTGCAATCTTTTACCCGAGGCTTCATGAAACTGCCTATCAAATAGTAGTCAATCTGGGTTTCATCTCCATCACTGGTGTAAGTAATCAGGTGTCGGCTTTGTATTTAACACGATAAGACCATATGATTTGCACGTGCTTAGGATGTCTTCATCAGGAAGGTTCCTGGTGCTGTATCCTAGTCCTCCATGGCAGTCTTCATAGTCTTCGTTTGACTCCCGACATGTCCATTCAAATCTCCTTCAACAAACAGAAATTCTTCCTTTGGGATGTTCTTGAGGAGATTGTGGAAATCTACCCAAAATGCATCTTTATCTCTCTGATTGCACCCATTTTGGGGAGCATATGCACTGACAATATTCCACAAGTCTCCTTGTATTACTAGTTTGAGAGACATCAAACGGTCGCTGGACTTCGAAATGCTCAAGACGTTACAAAGTAGCTCTGCCGCAAGGATGATACCGCTTCCGTTCTTAGCCTTTTCCGTTCCGTAGTAGAACATCTTGTAATCTTTTGTCCTAGCGTCCAAGAAACGCGCCCGATTTCCGGTGTTTTTCCAGTTCGTGTCTTGGACACACAAGATATCCACCCGCCTTCTATTAATCATCTCTTCCAGCGCGTAACTTCGACCGGTCATGCTTCCAACGTGCCAACTCGCGACCCTCAAATTTCGTCGAAACTGTTTCATTATTTTGCTAGCCCCCGGAATCCGTATAGCTCTGACCCGAACATTTCTGCTCGGTCCAGGATCAGTACCATGCACAGCAGTGGTAGTGCCTGGCGGTCTAGTGCCTTTCCTTTTTGCAAGTATAACCATAATGATACAGTTTTGCAATATTACCATATTGCGATGGTGTTTGTTGTTTGACACGTGCATGCTCCTGTTTTAGTATTGTTTGATCTTTCTTCTATGACACCGGTGATCTCCAGTCGTGTCAAACCACGGACTCGCATGCACACTTGTGGGAGGGTTTTTACATACATACATACATACATAATCCGGTCCTCTTGTACCCTACGGTGTCGAGGTTCTGTCTCTGGTTTCCGTCATACTTTCTTTAATAAATTTTCTCCATTTCTTCCTGTCTCTAGCTGCTTCCTTCCCCGAGTTCCAGCTTTCTCCTGCATCTTTTAGTACTTACTCTAGCGCGCCGTTCCATGTTGTCCTGGGCCTTCCCCTTCTGTTCATCCCTTCAGTTCTAGCCTCCCAGATTTTTTTTACTTGTCTGCTGTCTTCCATCCTCACTAGATGTCCAAATCATCTCAGTTTTTTATCTTTTATAACTTTTTTCATGGATTCCGCATTTAGCTCTTTTCGGATGTCTTCATTTCTTTTTCTCTCGATTCTCTTTACTCCTATCACTCTTCGAAGGTATTTCATTTCCATGGCCTGTATTTGCTTTTCTTGTCTTTCAGTAAGGATCCAGTTTTCTCCTCCATGCAAGAGTACTGGTACGTACATAGACTTGCAGATTGATATTTTTGTCGCTCGAGTTATTTCTTTATGATCTAGAACACTACAACACTGCGTACAGCCTATTTGAAGATTGGATCCTTGCCTTCAATTCCTCCTCTAAGTTACCTTTGCTGTTAATAACGCTTCCAAGATACTTATAATTTTCAGCTTGCTCGAAGGTCACTCCGTCCACACTCACTCTTATCGTCCCTGTTCTATTACTTACGAACATCACTTGAGTTTTTTCGACATTGACGTGCAGATTTTAAGATTCCAGGACCTCCTTCCATACTTGTAAGTTTTTCTCTAATTTTCTTTTAGAGTTTGCAAAGAGTATAATATCATCGGCAAAAGCACATGCCCATAAAGAGATAGGTTCTAGGCGCCTATATCCCACATTAAAAATGTTCATCCTTTCCTGACACTGTCTGATTCCATCGTCCATGGCGCAGATGAACAAAAGTGGGCTTGGTGTACTCCCTTGTCTGACTCCTTCCGATGTTTTAAATGCGTCAGACATCCTGTTACTGGTTCTTACTACATTATATGTCTCTTTATAGTTACTTTTAATTGCCTCTACATGTTCTTCTTCCACTCCTTTATTTCTTAGACTCATCCAAATTTTCCCTTTACTTATTGTATCGAATGCCTTCTTCATATCTAAGAAACATATGTAAACATCTTTATCTTTGGCTAGTTTTTTCTCCAGAACTTGCTGCACTCTGAAGGTATGGTCTTGTATACTATGTGCTGGTCGAAATCTGCTTTGTACATCCAAAAGTTGTCTTTCCACAGTCTTCTTAATCTTTTTTCGAGTATTGTTTCGTATACTTTGAGAGCAGTGGTAAGCAGTGTGATGCCTCTGTAGTTTCCGCAATCTTTTGCATCTCCTTTCTTATATATAGGCAGAATCACTCCATATTTCCATTCCTGTGGGATTTTCTGGCTTATCCATATCATGTTCAGTATCTTTCTCAGTTCATTCTCTCCATCTTCTCCGAGGTATTTAATGTACTCTCATGCAATTTCGTCGATTCCTGGTGCCTTTGCCAATTTAATTCTTTTGAGTGCTGCGGTTATCTCTTCTTTAGATATGTGGCTTTCTCGGTGTAACTCTTCCCTGTGTGTTTCATTTGTCTCCAAGATTTCTTCGGAATCCGTACTTTCGCCCAACTCCTCTGAATTCAAAAATTCCTTAAAGTGTTCCTTCCATCTGCACACTATTTCCTACTCTTCTGTCAACACCCTTCCATCGTTTGCTTTAATTGTTTGAACATCTTTGAATTTTCTTTGCTGTTTTTTTCTACGCGTTTTCCAAAGCTTTCCCATGCTACTTGTTTGGCTTTTAGCACGGTTTTCTTGGCTTCGTTTCTCTGTCTTTTGTAGGCGTTATATTTATCGATGCTTTTATTATGGAGGTAGTCTTTCCATAGCTTTTTCTTTATCATTATTTCTCTCTTCACATTTTCAGTCCACCATGCAGTTCTCTTTTTATTGGTGCTTATTTTGTTTTTCTGGATGGCAAACGACTAACAAAGGCCTCGTAGGGGCAGCATCTCCCGATAGGTGTTGGTCCGCTAAGTAACGAGAAAGAGCCACTGCAGCCGAAAACCTAGCAGCTCTGTTAGTAAGCCCTACTCCCACCTCCTCGTGGTGCCATCTGGGGATTTCTTCGGAAATTGCTAACGGGAGAGGACGAATGGCGAGCTTTCTGCGCCAAAAAACAGGATAAGTGTCGGTTGGTCTGTGGCCCAGCGAGCCGCAACCGTAAAAACTTTTACTGCTCCGAAACGAAAACCAACGCCTCGGATACGGACGGATAATTTGATGACGACCTTTGGCTATCGGACACGGACAACGATCGGATTCTGGAACGTTAAGACCCTCCTGGACTCACTCAAGGAAGGGCCTTATAACGCCAGATTCCTCCAATTAGAACGCGAATTCGCAAGGTATAAAATAGACATCTTAGGGCTGAGCGAGATAAGATGGTTCGATGTTGGGGAATTCATCTCCCCAACCAAAAACACTGTCATGCTCTACTCTGGGAAACCAGCTGGAAGTGCACGGAGTTCCGGAGTAGGACTCATGCTAACTCCAGCAGCACGTAGTAGCCTCATATCCTGGAAACCCCATAATGACCGGATATTGACGGCTAGGTTCCAGAGTAGAGTTAGAAAAATTACCATCATACAGTGTTATGCTCCGACTCTAGACGCGACTGAGGATGAAAAGGATGATTTTTATAGCCACTTAGGCGCCGCCTACAACCAAACGCCTAATGGGGACATCGTAATGGTGGTGGGAGATTTCAATGCCAAGGTGGGTAGCGACAACACCATGCTTAAGCACGTGATGGGAGTTCACGGCGTGGGAGACCGTAATGATAACGGTGAGCGGTTTGTGGACTTCTGCAATACCAACCGCCTAGTCATCGGAGGTACGCTGTTTAAGCATAACACCTGCCACAAAATCAGTTGGGTCTCTACTGATAGGCAACGAACATCCAACCAGATCGACCACATTGCGATCAGTCGCCGCTTTAGAAATTGTTTCCTGGACGTCCGAAACAGACGTGGAGCTGACGTCGCACTAGAACGAGATCACCATCTTATGGTAGCTCATTTACGCCTTCGTACTGCATCCGTCAACAGCAACCGCTCAAACCTACTTAACATCACCAGGTTTAATATCGACAGGCTCAAGGTTCCCCAAGTACGCCAACAGTTCAGGGACCATCTTGCCTTAGAAGCAGAAGCAATCAGCAGCATAGAGAACATGGATGACCACTGGAGTGCTGTGAAAAATGCTTTTGCGACTGGGGCACGCACGTATGTCGGTAAAAAGCAGAAACACCACCGCACATGGCTTTCTACAGACACCTGGAGACGGATCGATGAGCGTACAGCAATCAAGGCTCGGATTGCAGCGGCCTTAGCAGTAGAGAGAACCGAGCTTGAAGCCCAATACCGTGCGAAGAAGAAAGAAGTGCAGCGTAGTGTGAGACGTGACAAACGTCAATATATCAACTCACTGGCCTCAAGGACTGAAGAAGCAGCGAGTAGGTGCGACAGTAGGACTGTGTATAGCATCACTAAGGAGCTCATCGGTGGTCGAAACTCCAAACAACATCCAGTGAAAAGTCTAGACGGTAACCTTCTGATTTCGGATGAGGATCAGCTCACTAGATGGAGAGAACATTTTGCTACAGTGCTAAATCACATAGACGATGGCGGTATGATCTCGAATTCGAATGAGCAGTTCGAAGCAACAAACTCCCGAATTCGCACCGCACCTCCCAGTAAAACCGAGATAATAACAGCAATCAAGTCCCTCAAGAAGAACAAGGCGGTGGGTATTGATGGCATCCCTGCCGAGCTATTTCAAGCGGCGCCAAATACATCGGCAGATTTGCTGCATCCCCTAATACGGAGAGCTTGGGATAGTGAACAATTTCCACAGGAGTGGAAAAGGGGGATGATCATTAAACTTCCAAAGAAAGGAAACTTGATGGATTGCGGTAACTGGAGAGGTATATGCGTTCTTCCAGCCGTGGCTCAAATAATAGCTAAAATAATTCTAGAACGAATTAAAGAACATTTAGATTCAACTCTCGATGTCGAACAGGCAGGCTTTCGCGCTGGATCCTCCTGCATTGACCACATAAACACCTTACGGATCATTATCGAGCAATGCGTTGAGTATAGGTCTCCGCTACATTTAATGTTTATCGACTTCGAGAAAGCTTTCGACAGATTGAATCGAGATGCTATCTGGTTGGCCTTGCGCAGGAGAGGCATCCCAGAAAAACTTATAGCTATTATCAAGGCTACATACGAGGGCGGTAAGTGTCACGTCGTGCACAATGGTAAGGTGTCGGAGGATTTTGAAGTCCAAAGTGGAGTACGTCAAGGGTGCATACTGTCACCACTATTGTTTTTGGTGGTTATCAGCGATGTACTCCGTGCAGCATTGACGGAAGGCAGCTATGGAATTCGTTGGACTATGACATCTTACCTTAAACACCTAGATTACGCTGACGATGTTTGTCTACTTTCACATCGGATAATGGATCTTCATCTGATGGCCCAAAATCTAGAAGCTGAGGCAAACAAAGTGGGGCTAAAAGTAAACACAGCCAAAACAAAAGCCCTGAGCACTTCTTCTAACAACCGCGCTCAACTTAACATTGCCGGACAGGAAGTCGAGAAAGTTGATAACTTTCTTTATTTAGGAAGTGTGGTCTCGGCTAATCGCGGTGGCACCGAACTGGATGTGTGCAGCAGAATCGGGAAGGCTAAAGCTGCGTTCGGAATGCTATCTAAAATCTGGAGAGGCAATGTTATCAGCTTAAGAACCAAGCTGCGACTGTTCCGCTCCAACGTAGAATCAGTGCTGCTTTATGGGTGCAGTACTTGGAAGGTGGACACCATTAACACACGGAAGCTGCAAGTCTTTGTAAACAAATGCTTAAGAATCATCTTGAGGATTTTTTGGCCGAACCGCATCTCTAACGAACAGCTTTATCTGAGAACGGCCCAAGAACCTATAAGCATTACTATACGAAGAAGAAAGTGGCAATGGATTGGACACACCCTACGGCGCGAAGACAATTCCATTGCGAAATACGCCATGCAGTGGAATCCGCTCACCCAGGCAGGCAGAATAGCGGGACGCCCTAGGCAAACGTGGCGCAGAACAGTTGAGGAGGAATCGAGCTCTTTAGGAATGAGTTGGAGGCAGCTCAAACGCGTTGCAGAACTTCGAACACGATGGCGCGCAGGCGTGGTTGACGCCCTATGCCCCCCGAGGGGTTAAGGGATCTAAGTAAGTAAGTTATTTTGTTTTTCCCGCATACTTTCTCTGTCGCTTTTAACATTGTTTCCTTAAATCTCTTCCATCTCATGTCAATATCTATTTGTATTTCCGAATATCTGGATACCTCCTCCGTTATCTCATTCTGATATATATGTCTTATTTCTTCAGTTCTCAATTTGTATACTTTAATTCGTTCTTGAGATTTTCTTTCGTTTTTATTTTCATATCCTGAGACTTGTAAAGTACTTTTTTCTCTTAGCACTGCTTCCAGTAGGTAGTGATCGCTTCCAATTTCGTAGCCCCTTTTAACACTCACATCTATTAAGACTCCTCTGTTAGTGCGTTCTATGATGATATAATCTATAATGGACTTCTCAGCCTTGCTTGCCATTACTCTTGTGAATTTGTGTATATCTTTATGTGTAAAAGGGTATTTGTTATGACTAGATCGTTGACTAAACAGAACTCCAGTAGTATTTTTCCATTAGTATTTAATTTTTCTTCTCCATTAGGAGAACTTCCCACTTTTCCTTTTCTTTTCCCACTTTTGCACTCAGATCTCCGGCTATTATCAAGTTTTCTTTTCTTTTTTCGCACATCTCTTCAAGTTTTTCCCAGAATTTTTTTTTTTCGTCTTTTTTGTCATCTTCATTTGGCCCGTATGCTACTACTATCCTATTTCCAACAATAAAATTCTTTCACTTTCTGTTCTCCAGTCTCTAATGTCACTTATTATATTTCTCTTGACTATGTACACTACACCTGCTCTTGCTTGACCGCTTTCTTTCACTCCTCCATATATCATTAGGTCTCCACTGTACAGCAATATGCTACATTTTCCTTTCTTCTTAGTTTCAGTCACATCAAGTATTTCTATTCCGGTTTGATTCATACTGTCTACAATTTCATACTCTTTCCCTTTTAGTCCCCGCACATTCCAGGTTCCTAATTTCCAACTGTCTGTTTTTCTGTTCTTACTATTATTTCAGATTTGGTTTTTGTTTTGATAGTTTATCTCTCTATATCCGATGTTTGTATTGTACTTTTCTAAGGTCTCATCCTTCTTTACAACGTCTAGTTTCATTAGCTCATCTTGGTACTTCTTCTGATCTCTCTTTAGTGTCACTTAGGAGCTCTTTCATCATCTCTGTTAGGCTGTCTATTTTTGAGTCTCTTTCTTTGCTTTCCTTCGTTGAGGACCTTTGCATTTTTTTGCTTCTCTTGAAAAGGTCTGTCATGGCAAGGTGTTCCCTTTTTCTTTTCCCTTCGTCTGATGTTGCGTACTCTTCACTCATCATACTTCACTGTTGATTTTTTCTATATAGATTTTAAATTTTCTTACTTCTATACACTTACTTTTCCGTTCATTTTTACCTCCATAGCTTTTTGCTTTACCACTATATTTTTTATACACACTTTATGCACATTCAAAACCAAAGTTTTTTTTTTTCCTTTCTTTTCTTTCTTATTGAGTATGCTTGCATTTGTCGTACCCTGCACTGTCAATTTTTCCTTCTTTTCTCTTAAAACAAAAATAAAAATTTGTTTACACTGCTTCTCACACACACACATTAAAACATTTATTTATTTATTTACTTGTTTTTTTTTTCTCTCTCTCTCTCTCTTTAACTTTTCTACTCTCTTTATTTTTCTATACTACGAGTACACTTCGCACTTTTTTCTAATTAGATTCCCGCCAATTTTCTTTATTTAAATCTTAATTAAACTCTAATTTAATGGCCAAATGATTTTCACTTTGCTTTTAAACTTTAAGTTTCGCAAACGCACTGTGATACTTTGTTCCCGTGGTAAGATCCTAACGCGGGTTAACTTATCGCCGAGCAACAAGAGAAACACGTCCGTTCTTCACGACAATCAATTGGATAAAGGGGGTTTTTAAGGTAGTACATGTGTCGCTAGGCTCACTTGGGTGTTATATTGCCTAGATCTGATTTGTCCCCTTAGTCGCCTTTTACGACAAGCGCTAGTTGTTGGGGGGCGCTGCAGTGATATTCTTAACCCGCCCCTGCACGGGGACGGCAAGCTAGGCATGTGCATAATAATTCCATCCACGCAGCGACCAAGATGACGCCTTTAAGTGCTTTATTCGGGTTCCAATTCGAAATGCCCACCAACTTAAAAAGACAAACCGTCCCCCTTTATACGTCAGAGGATTATCCCTCGCAAATCAAGTACCAACTCGTAAGGGCCCACAGACTAGCTAACGAGAATCTTCGTAAGGCAAACATTAAATCGAAGGATAGTTACAATAAGCATACCAGGTGCATCTCGTTTCAAGTAGGGCAGAGAGTACTGGTTAGAAACCCGGCAAGGAAAAATAAATTCGCGGGAATGTGGACAGGGCCTTTCGAAGTAGTTTCAATCGATGGGCCTGTTACCACTGGGGTTAAAATAAACAAGGCGGTTAAGAAAATACACAATAACCGACTTAAGGTGTATCAATAAATAACACGTTTTTCTCTTTTCAAGTAGTGGCAATCGGTAACCCCTCATAAATTACATTAAGTAATTTAAGTATAGTAGTTAAGTTTTCCTAGAAAAAAAAAAAAAAAACAAAACAAAAATATTAAACTAAAATAGTTTACATAAGTGTATGAACTAAGAACCTGTATAAAGATGTACTTCTTGGTATTGTTATTAGCGCAAAGCTACGCTGAGGCACCGTTTGAAGTCAACCCGTTGACGGATACGCCTGTGCTGTTCGAGACGATAGGAGAAGCTGTGTTGTACAAGTATAGCTGGATCGTGCTAGCAAAGTTTACACCGATGGACTACACAACCGTGCTGGGACTCGCAGAGGCTTGCGACAGGCATATCGAAAAAATGTGTCAAAGCATCCCTGATGACGATTTCCAAAACCACTGCCACGTAATGGTTCAGGAAACTGCAGTAAACCTTGCCAATCTTCGACGAAACGGCATTCGCATGAGGCATACCTTCCAACTTCATCGATAAAAAAGAGCGTTGGAATTTATCGGGCGATTCTCCAAATGGGCATTCGGTACGATGGACACCGATGACGCGCGTAAAGTCTTCCACCACCTGGAGTTTTTACACAAGAAGAATAAGGACTCTCTCCAACTGATGCGACGGCAAATATCAGTAATGGGCGCGAATTTTGACAAGCTGACCAAAACCATTCAGCAGTTGGCCGTCGAAGTGGACAGCATAGCAGAAGGCATAAAATAACTGAGCGACTCGTTCGTCACCTTCAGCATATCAACAAATAAGGAGGTCTCTTTCTGAATATGAGAAGTGACGTAAACGAATTGGTGTCAATTATCATGTCCAAAGTGCAGAGATCCAGAACAGACAGTCGAGTGAGCTTTCAATCCTTAATGACCTTTACCAGTCCAAACTCCATCCATTCATACTGCGACTATGTAGCAGTCCCAGTCAACGACGGTGTCCTCTTAAAAATGACGTCACCAAACCAATGGCTGTTTAGCTTAGAAAACCCATTGGTCCTGAACATAAATTGGAATGGGGCTCGTTATACCGCTACATTGTAAGGCCCAGGAGTATTTAAAATGACGCAACCTGCGAAGCCAGCACGAAGGAAATAAAGTTCGCCTACCAACAACACTTTGATGTCACCGCTGAAGTAAAACAACCAGTGGTAAACCATTCAGGATTGGTCGACGCTCTGAAAATGGCATCCAGAAAGCTCAAGACTCCGGCCACACCAAGACCACACACCATTAAAGTCGACAAGCACAAAAGCATCGACAGAGACTTGATGGATGGAAAAAGGTGTTTACAAGAGCTCCAGCAAGACTGGGACAGATTGGATGCAGACAGGACAATTTCTAATCAAGGCTGGGAACTGTCATTTCATCGGTACTCAATGATATCAGTGGGTACCGTGGCAATAGCGGTCATTGTTGTCATTATTCTGCTGAGATTCCTGAGGGCTAGAAGAGGCGTTCGCACCATACAGCATGTCGATGTCGAGTATCCCAACCCTCCAGTTTAGCAGTTTGAATTGCGAAGAAAACAACGAGCTCCTACGACACCATCAAGAAACAACTCAGCAAGATTCGCCGTGGCCCCTGCCCGTGTTTAAAACAAATGATACCAGGACAGTGCAGTACATTCAAAAAAGAAAAAAAGAAGTTTTTAGTAAAAGGTAAAGAATGCAAATGACGCAAACTTATATAGAATGCCTACTTTATATATATAACGGGTGGGCCATCTAGTGATTTCTTTTTAAATCATAGAGCGTTTCCCGCTCGAAATCTTGACAGAAAGTCAGTATCATACCTCCGCGGAACGAAATGAGTCGCTTTACGGTTGAACAACATTGGGAAATATTGAAAACTTATTTCCAAAGTGAGTGCTGTGTAGCCTAAACAGTGCGTTTTTTGAAAAGAAGTTTTGGCCGAAATGAAGCACAGTGAAGGACAGTGCAGTACATTCAAAAAAGAAAAAAAGAAGTTTCTAGTAAAAGGTAAAGAATGCAAATGACGCAAACTTATATAGAATGCCTACTTTTTATATATAACGGGTGGGCCATCTAGTGATTTCTTTTTAAATCATAGAGCGTTTCCCGCTCGAAATCTTGACAGAAAGTCAGTATCATACCTCCGCGGAACGAAATGAGTCGCTTTACGGTTGAACAACACTGGGAAATATTGAAAACTTATTTCCAAAGTGAGTGCTGTGTAGCCTAAACAGTGCGTTTTTTGAAAAGAAGTTTTGGCCGAAATGAAGCACAGTGAAGGACAGTGCAGTACATTCAAAAAAGAAAAAAAGAAGTTTCTAGTAAAAGGTAAAGAATGCAAATGACGCAAACTTATATAGAATGCCTACTTTTTATATATAACGGGTGGGCCATCTAGTGATTTCTTTTTAAATCATAGAGCGTTTCCCGCTCGAAATCTTGACAGAAAGTCAGTATCATACCTCCGCGGAACGAAATGAGTCGCTTTACGGTTGAACAACACTGGGAAATATTGAAAACTTATTTCCAAAGTGAGTGCTGTGTAGCCTAAACAGTGCGTTTTTTGAAAAGAAGTTTTGGCCGAAATGAAGCACCCACCGCGCCTGCTGTACGCAAGTTTGTGCAAAATGTTCATGAGACTGGTATGCTAGTGGACAACACTCATGGTCCCCGTCGTCGTACGGTGCGCACAGACGAGAATGTGGCTGCTGTAGCTGAGAGTGTGAGACTCAATTCACGAACATCAACTCGTCATCGATCTCAACAGTTCAACATTTCACGCACTATCCTAACGAGAATTCTGCACAAAGATCTGGGATTATTCGCTTGCAAGGTCCAATTGATTCAGCAATTGAAAGCGCACGACCATCCGCTTCGTTATCGCTTCGCAGTTTGGGCCTTAGAGCAGCTTGAATTGGACAACGATTTTGGGCGAAAAATCATCTTTTCTGACGAGGCACATTTTCATCTCGGCTGCTACGTTAACAAACAAAATTGCCGCATCTGGGGCTCAGACAACCCGCACGTTATTGTCGAGAAGCCAATGCATCCACAGAGAGTGAGAGTTTGGTGCGGATTGTGGAGTGGTGGCATCATTGGACCATTTTTCTTCGAAAATGAGGCTGGGAACAACGTTTCGGGCAATGGTGGGTGTTACGGAGCCATGTTAACGACTTTTTTCTTACTGAAATTGAAGGCATGGATTTGGACGACCTCTGATTCATGTAGGATGGCGCGCCATGCCACAGCCCAAATTCCCAAATCGTGTTATCAGCCGTCTTGGCGATGTCAATTGGCCGCCTCGGAGCTGCGATTTGACCCCTTTGGACTTTTTTTTGTGGGGAACCGTAAAGGACCGATGTTATGCCAACAATCCGGAAACGATTCGAGCACTTAAGGCCAATATCATCCAAGCAATCCGTGAGCTACAGCCCGAAACCATCAACAAGGTCTTGGAAAATTGGAGTGATAGAATGCGCTACTGCGAGGCCAGCCGAGGCAGCCACTTGAACGACGTTGTATTCCATAATTAATGGGGATGTTTGCTCTTACTAATAAAGCCATAATACATGGAACAAATTTCATTTTGTTCATTTTATTGCATTTTTAAAAAAAATTTGTAGTTGGCCCACCCTGTATATAAATGTTTAGATAATAACCCCAATTATAGACTGTATGGGGGGAAATTGGCGAGAAGGAACTTCAGAAATTTTTTTTTTTTTTATATACGAGTATACCCAAACTATCGCATTTTAATTTTTGTTGTAATTGTTTTCTATTTCTTAATAATATTTCGCTTCAATTTCATAACGAAAGTATCTATGTACATATATAGGATTATTAATGGACCTATGCAATTTTAAATGTGTATCTATTAGGATAAAAATGAAATGAATATTCACTGAAAAGTAAAGACACAATTGTTTTCTATTTTTTAATAATATTTCGCTTCAATTTCATAACGAAAGTATCTATGTATAATACATATATAAGATTATTAATGAATCTATACAATTTTAAGTGTGTATCTATTTGGATAAAAATGTACAAAATATGTAAATTTATTTAATTATATTACTATTAAAGACTCGACAAGCATTTGCCTCAAGATCTAGTCGAGACTTTTTCCAAGGGGGGAGGAAATGTTGTGCCCCAGTTTTGGCACCAGAGCGTGTCTCCGTTTGTTCAACCTACAAGTCGTTGAACTATGTCGAAACAATATTGCTGTGCACTAATTTGCGGATATTGCCGTTTAATCAAAGCCAATACCCTGGCAATGTTATTGCTCGCTGCAACAACATTGTTTCGCAATATTGTTCAGTTTCTCAACGGCAGGTCAACCAACGGAGAATCGCTGAACTCGCGTCCCGACCTACTTCAAGTTTCGACTAAAACGAGAGGCCAATGTCGAGTCGTAATTTCAACACGGTCGTTTTTCTTTGTTTGTTCTTTTTTCTCTTTAGCTTATTCACTCCACGAGTCGTAACAGAAGGGCTGCGTTCGTAAGCTGACAGAAATGGAATTGAAGCAACATCATCCTCGCACTTGGTACTTGCCCATCTTTCCAGTTATAAACCCGATCAAGCCAGCCAAAACAAGGATAGTGTGGGATGCCCCCGCCAAAGTGAATGGAATCTCACTAAATTCTATACTCCGCAAGGGACCGGACCAACTGAAGTCATTACTAGGTGTTCTACATCGCTTCAGAGAAAGAAGAATTGCCCTCTGCGCGGACATACGTGAGATGTACCACCAAGTCCGCATCAAACAGGAGGATCAGCATTCGCAACGCTTTCTCTGGAACCAGAATAATCCAAATGGAAACCTAGACGTTTACATCACGCAAGTGATGACGTTTGGACCAACTCCGAGCTGCGCGCAATTTATAAAAAATAAAAACGCGTTGGACTTCGTCAAAAATTCTCCAGAGCTGTATCATGCATCTATGTTGATGACCTCCTGGACTCTGTAGACACTGATGCAGAGGCAATTCTGTTGGGAAGAGAAGTAAAGTGGATTCACCAGCATGGCGGATTCCATATTGGGAAATAGATCTCCAACTCATCCAAACTAGTTAGCACACTAGGAGTGGATGTAGCAATACAAAAACACAGTCTCAATATGGGCTCTGACGTGACAGCAGACAAAGTACTCGAAATGTGGTGGTGCACCGCAACGGATTGCTTCACATACATCGTAGGACGTAATGAAGGCAACAAGAAGATCCTAAGTAGAAAGGAAAGGCCGACCAAGTACTACGCGTCCTCATGACTATATTTGACCCACTGGGACTTATTGCAAATTTTCTGATATACCTAAAGAATCTACTCCAAGACCTGTGGAGAGACCAGATCGCCTGGGACGATCAAATCAGCGAAGAGTGGTTTATCTGATGGTGCCAGTGTGTCAGGCTATTAGACAGCGTCGAGAAACTAGCAATCCCGATATGTTACCTATCAGATATGAAGTTTGACGAGGATGTGAGTACCGAATTGAACGTTTTCGTGGATGCCAGCGAAAATGCCTTTGCAGCTGTTGCATACTTCCGCTGCAGCTTTAAAAATAAAGTTGAGTGCAGGTTAGTGGGAGCCAGAATAAGAGTAGCGCCGATAAAATTAACGTCAGTACCACATCTGGAACTGGAGGCAGCAAGGTTAGGAGTTCGCCTAGCCAATAGCATTAGCGGGCATTCCGTCACAATCTCTAGAAAGATACTTTGGTCTAACTCCAAAACTTTGCTCTATTGGATCCGAGCAACTCATCGCAATTACTAACAATTTGTAGTCTTTCGTGTTGCCAAAATCTTGGAGTCATCCAACGTGGAGGATTGGAGATACGTGCCGACGAAAATGTACGTCGCAGATGAAGGGGAAAGAGCATCCTTCCTTTGAGTCACCCAGACGTTAGTTTACTGGTCGGAACTTTCTACTGCTTCAAAAAGCTGATTGGGCTCCTGACCCTACGGGAAGTAACACCACTGAATAAGAAATACAGCCACACCTTTTTGTCCACGGGTTGAAGTCCGAAGCTGTAATCGATGTCTCACGTTTCTCGAGCTGGCTTTTTCGTGACAACAATACTCTCGGATGTTTGTCAGACGCTCGCGAGAGGTGGGACCGTGAAAAAACTTTTCGGTGTTTTCTGGTATTCGAACTTGGAACTTCATGTGTAGTGATCCGACACACTAACCACTTACGCCACGGCGCCCACAGCGATACCGGAACTAATTCTCACGGAGCTTATAATGAGATTCAAGATGCTATTCGGAGGCGGTCCGACATCACCGAGAAGTTCTCCAGTCCGGGCACAAAACGGTGTTTCATCCCGCCTTCATCGCCTCACATGGGATGAACTTGGGAGAGAATGGTCCAAACGGTCAAGAAGCTCCTTAAGGAAATCATGCCGACCCGCAACCTATCTGATGAGCTTCTCCAAAGTAACATAAACTCCTTTGTCATATTCAGGGGGAAACTTGTTGCCTATCTTTCTGAAAACAATATCACTATTTAATAATCTCTTTAATTCTCTTTTCATATGTTTCCTATCTCTTTACTTATTTATTCATTTATTTATTTATTTATTTTATTTGGTTTTCTTTTTGTTTTTAATTATATACTCTTCTAATTTTGTGAATTAATTATGTAATTTAAAAGATTAATACATCTAAAAGATTATATTATCTTGTAGTATACTGTCAAAGTATGTTTTTACACAATAAATACAAAATAAAGGAAAGAACTATAAACTGTCACCCTTAAACATATACTTATACCACTTGAAAAACAAAGTGACGACGCTCTAATGCCGAACCACTTCCTCTTGGGAACATTGGATGGACACAAGCCCGACGCAATTCGAACTGATGATGGAATGCTACTGCAGAAGAACTGGATAAAGTCTCAGCAGTGATAAAGTAACTGTGCAGACCAGCAGCGGAATATATGTGCACCCGGCAGTAAAGATAGCTGTTCTCGACGTACAAGGTGGTAATTCGACTTCAGCCGTCATACCAGGGGGACTGTTGTTGACAACGGCAATAAGTGAACACATCCTTCACACTGTCTGTCAAACACAATGAACTTTACCAAAGGACCTGGTTGCTGGATGGCTGAGCAATGACATAATCATTTTTGTTTGGGAGTAATTACCAGAGAAGAGACAGACGACGTTTTTTTAGTTATTTCCTTTTGCTGTTCGTTTTGTTTGCCACTTAATAAAGTAAATTTAAAATAAGCAAAACATACTAAATAAACGTCTTTCACTTAATGTCATTAGTCGTCACAGCGTGGATGGAATTTGATTTAAATGCACAAAATAGGCCCTATCTTCCGTAATAACTAAAGTTTTATAAAGCTTCTTATTGTTGGTCCTTGGTCGCAGTATATTCCTCGAACACTTAGATTTAATGCCGAACAAATTTCTAGACACTTAAACATTTCAAGTTCTAACTGCTTAGCAGGAATATTACTACTGCATTCTACGTAATAAAGAACTTGCTTAAATTTTCCGCACAAGCTTCATATCATGAAAATACATATGTACGAACTTTGCACAAATGTTTGAACTGTTGTTTTCGCCATAATCTTTAAACTTATTATAGGTTTAATTCTCTTGTAAAAACACATTATATCCCAAACAAGCATTTCTTTTTTTCCTTAACATTCAATTTCTCTACTACTGATTTTATCTCACCAGAAAATATGTATAAATTTCGGGTCGTTTCAGTATTCCCTTGGTGGGATGAGAATGAAAGTTAAAGGAAAATGAAGTGAATAAACAAGCATGAAAAAAAAGCATGAAAAAAAGGTTATCTGATAGCGCTTTAAGCAAAAGCTTTTTGGCGGTTAGTTGTTGTCGGTTGGTATAAAATTAGCTAACATTTTTGTATGGGCACCCGACATCTGTATACTTATTATCTGTGGTATTACTTCGCGGGGCTGGTTAGCATGACATGCTATTCATCACGCATGAGCCGTTGTTGCTTCTTATGCTTCTGCTGCTTTGTTCAATTGCGCATTCCAATTTCTGTTACTGCGTGAGTCACTTGTCATTGTGTGTCTTTAACATGTCACTTGCGTTACATTGCATATGTGGGCGTTTTTGTGTAACTTTATCTACCTTCCAGTGTTTGTAGTATCCTCATTTCTCGCTGCTGCTCGTTCCTCCAGACGTAGTTGTTGCATCATACTGGTGATGATTTCGTTCGCTGTGTCCCAGGCTTCATTCGTCATCAGCATGAATTTTATAAATCCTCTCGGAGTCACTTGGCCGGCAGTTTTTCTCTGTAGTATGTTTTTGGCCCTCGTATACATCCGACATTCCATTAAAACATATTCCGCGCTCTGGATTTTGCCTTCACAGTGCGGGCAATATGGGTCATCTACATGCTTGTATTTGTAGACATATTCCCGAAAGCATCCGTGCCCTGATAGGAACTGTGTCTTGTAGAAGTTTACTTCTCCATGTTTTTTGCTGATCCATTCCTCTACGTTGGGGATCAGCATATGGATCCATCTTCCTTTTGGTGTGGTGTTCCATCGCTGTTGCCATTCTTCTTGTATAGCCTCGATGGTTGTTACAGCCTTTTTTATTTCCAAATCGATTAGCATTCGAGCGGAGATTACGCTAATTGCCTCCGCGGACACCGTCCGAAAGGCACAACACAACTCTTAACGATGCGATTCTATGAACCGAGTTCATTCGTCTCATGTACGTTATCCGGTACGTCGCTTGTGCCCATATGGGAGACGCGTACATGTAGATGTAGATGTATATTATTGTGAGGTGCAAGTGCACTGCGACCTATAAAAGATCTATTGTGCCCCCAATACTACGGCTCTAGCCGATGATATACTCGGTTTAGAGCACTTCTTCCAGTCCAGCTGCTACAGCAAGCCGGAATATCTTCAGTGAATCCATTGAAGGCAAATCCGTTCCTGATAGGAGGTAGGCACCTAGGTGATTCCTTCTCTTGTGGATCAATGCTTCGCATTCCATAAGAAGGTGCGCTGGTGTTTCTGCAAGGTCCCTGCGGAATCTGCAGTGTCCGTTTCCCTCTGGTGGAAAAGGTAGGGTTGCTGCTTATAGAATCAAGACTATCGTTTAAATTAAACATTATTCAAAAGGTGAAAACAAGACAATTAGTCTTGCAACGCAGCTAAATCAGCAAAAGATTTTATAACCAGAACCCTATCCCCTTCAACCTTTCTCATTAGAATTTGGCAGTTATGAAACCATAAATATTTATACTTCTTATCATGTTTTCATTTTTTAGCTCCCAAAAACAAGACGCGAGTGTAATTTGTAAAACGATAATTAATAAATATATTACCCTTGCTACCCTCAGCAAATGTCGAGGAGTTTAACTTCTTTACAGAGGTCTTTTTACTTTTCATTATCTTCCTTTCCACGTCCCGAGAAGAAAGATGTACGCATAAGATATCGCCGTTCATCTTGTGGTTGGTTGAAACGGATTGTCCAATGTTTG